>OX453284.1:13965647-14093147 GCA_949710005.1 Ricordea florida
TGCAAGCTTTTTTCAGTTTCTTAGCCAACATCTTTTTGCCATTTGTGGAGCTGACTTTCACTTGGTTCAAATTTGTCAGCACTTTCATCAATAATGCCATTCGCTTGGGGGAGTTTTCAAAATGTTTCCATGTCTGTCTTAAAATGTCAGATACATCTTTGATGTACTTGGTGTCTTCATTAGAATCTGTACATGCAAGAGCTAGTTTATGGCAGACACAGTGGATATTTATGATGCATGGATTATCTCTCTTCAGTTTAGAGGCTAAACCCTCTCTTATGCCTACCATGACAGATGCACCATCTGTCGCCAGCCCCATCATATCTTTGATGTCTAGCTGTGATGAAAGAAGCTCCTCTTTGAGCAAGTCATAGATTGCCTGTGCATTAGCCGCATCATGCTCTTTCAGTACATCCTGGGCAGAAAGAAACTTTGTCTCAACCGTTCCACTTTCAGTGTCAAAATATTGGAAAAAAGTTATCAACTGAGAAGAAACACTTACATCTGTCGTCTCATCTGTCATTAATCCAAAACAACTTGCTGCTCTAACCTTCTTCAAAGTAATTTCTTTTATAACATTTCCAATTGTCAGGAAGATTTCATTCACAGACCCTTCAGATCTGTGCTGAAAATACTTCATCTCAAGCACTCCTATCACACTTGTTATGAAATTAATGAATGGCAGGAATTTTCTGTTTGGTTTGAAAATACGCTGTTGCAAAGGCTCTCTCTAAGACAGAGATCTCGTTTCCCTTTTTGCCCACCAACTCTTTGTGAAAAACCGACATCCTAGAGATCATGTCAGCTGGTTTCTTGTGCGTTTCAATCGCATCTGACTTGAATCGATCGGATGCCACTCCTGTAAATTTGTCGGTTTTGTTCTGGGGATTTCTAACGCCATGTTTTTTACAAATGATACAAAACATTCCCTCCCCCTCGACATGGCAAAGTCACCAGTTGTCGATTTTTTCCACCCATTCGTGGTTAAATTTCTTTGGCTTAATTCTTCGTAATTCCTGTTCAGAGACTTTTGAACATTTGTTGAAACAGGTATAGTAGTTGTGAACTTTACCTTGAGTAAAAAACTCGTTTATCAAAGCTTCACACTGTTCTTGTGTCAGGACTGGATGCGTGGTGGCACTTTCAGCGGGCACTGTCTCCACCGCAACTGGAGCTGAAGATGTGCTTGGAACGTCCATGTGAACATCCACGTTCCTATCAACCAACGATTCCACGTTTGTTCGGGACTGTACGTTTGAAGCGGCACTGACCATCGATGATTCTACGTTTGAGTTTGTGGCTGCCGTCATTTCAAGCAAGTTTCCTCGTCAGTTCTCTTCTTTTTTTATAAAAGCCAACATCGTTCTTTGTGCCATAGGCCGTTTCGTTGAGTTTGGGTCCATTTTAATGGCTTCTCGCTCGCTTAGTATGTGTAATCGCATGGGCCCGAGGGCAATTAAGGATTAATTTCACGCGTATTTTCAAAGTTTTCCCAAAATTGCCCGAGTCGCGAAGCGACTCGGGCAATTTTGGGAAAACTTTGAAAATACAAGTGAAATTAATCCTTAATTGTCCGAGGGCACTTGCGATTATTGTTTATCACATAAAGGGCAAAATTTTTTTGGGAATTGCATTCTCGCACGATGTCCGCGCGATGAAGCCCTTTCAATGCCGCCACAAATGTCCAAAACAAACGTAACTGACCAATAGATTCAATGAACATTTTATTCTCAAAATACAGTTAACAACGTTACACGGTTTCATACAGTTATATTGCAATCAACAGTAAACAGGAAAAAGGCCCAAAATGTATTTACGTGAACATTACACCTTAATCGGAGTCAGATTCTGGGAGAAAAATTCTTTTGTAACCTCGCTTGCTCTGGCTGAGACTTGCTTGGGAAGAATGATTTCCAGCTATGTTGAGAGTGACACTGCAATGGCTGAAATTGTAGATTTGACTCGAAGCTGAGTCGGGCTGTGTTTGCACTGAGGACAGTGGTTGAAGTACTTTTATTATATAACTAGCTCCGTGAGCGGGCAAGACGAATCGAATCTCGCGCTGTGATTGGCTACCCGAGCGGGCAAGATGGAGATAGGTTGCCCGCTCGGGATAAGGGCTTTGTCCCGCAAGGAAAATTCATCCAATAAATCCTTTATTGACCAAGCTTGTTCGGTCAAGATGGCTGGATATTGGCCTCGTTCTTTTTTTGCGTGTTTATGGACCTCGACTTCGTCTCGGTCCATAAACACGCAAAAAAAAGAACAGCCAATATCCAGCCATCTTGACCTCACGCTTGGTCAATAACCCATATGTCTTGTCGTGGCAGTATTTGTGAGATTGTCGATGATGTTGGACATCATTCTTTGCTCGTTCTCATCACCGGAGTCGTAGTCATTCAAACCTTGCTCGGAACTGTGACAAGTAATGTTTTTAATCTTGTATTTCGGAAAGCTGGAGCTCTTCAACTTCTTGACAACCGTTTTTCTGGCGCTGCGCTGTGGTTAGTAAGCTTCTTGTCTGGGCAGGTAACTTTCAGAGGTGAGTTTTCAGCTCTGCGAAAAATTGGGCGAGCGCTTCGTTCAGCTGTGACACTTCGTAGCTCTCAATTTCCTCCTTTTTTCCCCTTGTTACAGCCCATTGTTTGAAAACGCCGGTCCAATAGACAGTACTTCGTTTAGTGTTTTTGTTCTCGCGACCGTGCTTTAGTCCCTCAATTAAGGTTCCGTCGGCTTCCACGAAACGGGAAGCCATTGTTGCAAAAAAATTCATCAGCAATAACGCTTCGTTGCCAAGCAACTTATGACCAATAAGCAGCAAGTAATCATGCCCTCTTGATTACCTAAAGTGCCCTTGTGATTAAGAAAAAATGCCCTCTGTCTAAGCCAATCAGCGTTCAGTAATTTTGCCCTGCATGTGATAAATTTATATAACACAACTGGAACCACGACAGTCGAACCGAAGCCTCAACCTAACACAGATGCATGATGGGAGTGGATTGTGATCGCGGGCGCACGAACTGAAAAATATGGCGGCTCGCGGATCGGCGGATTGACTCGGAGGAAAACATCAGGTGAAAAAGAGAGCGTTATCATTATCACTGCTATGAAAGTACAAAATTTTATTGTGATATGTAAAAATATTTACGATGAAGCTGTCTTCATTATTTTTTCGCACAAGGTTACTTTTTTATTCATATACACGGCTTTCTGTTTCACGGTAATGCTTAGTTAGTAAACCATATCATCAAAAAGTAGGCGGCTCAAAATTCGAAGTAGCCGGTTTTTTAGCCGGTTGCCGGCACTTAATGAGAACCCTGAATACGCGCGACCATTTTACTCATTGCTCGCAATACTACACAACTCGCACAATATTCGCGCGTATTATCTCGCAAAACATCGAATAAGGTGTACGCATTACAGCATGTGGCCAATAACTAAACATACCACGCTGTTATTTTTAGTGCAGTCATCACCGTCCTTATTTGTGCAGTACATTGGTCTGTGACCCATGGTGATGATCCAGGGACGAAGGCTGCGGTTTGTAGGTGAAGCGGCCTCCTGAATGAGAACAAAAAGACAAGGAACTGTGAACGATCAACAATTTATAATAATTATTTTATAGTACTTGTACCACCATAAAATAAGTGACGTTTTTGATGTTTGCCCTTCATTACAGTGAATGTTATGCTGCTGAACATTCTTTGCTCTGACAAAGAGCCGGTGCTTGAAGCAACAGATTTCCCTTTAGTTTACCATGGTACAACTTACCGGTACATTATCAACTCGTTTGCTTAACTCATTTTTCTTATGTCACACAAGACTTAGGGTGTGTTCCTTTGGTATGGTCCGGATTTTGATTTGTGATCCGAGATCACACGGATCATAGCGCATCAAAAGGACCCATGAATCCTCCTCCAGAGTGGATTAATCGGTTCCTTTGATGTGCCATGATACGTGTGATCTTGGATCACAAATCCAAATCATACCAAAGGAACGCATCTTTGCTGAGATTGTAACAACACGCGAGAGACTTTGTTTAGCAAACGACGTTTAATAATAATGTAGAGCGGATAGAAAAACAAGTAATACATGTGCTAGGAGTGGCTAGTGAAAAATCTAAACTATTTCCGGTAATAGATACCGCAGACACGTAAACTATTTCGGTCAGCCCTTGTGGTTTCTAGATAAACCACATTAGTTTCGTCACATCTTTCCTCCTATAAAGAAAGTAAGCTACATGTGTTTCCTAATAAATCAAGATCGAATCAACAAGTATTTAGAGGAACTAATAGTTCATTTGGTGACAAAGTCCTTTAGGTGAGCAGGTGGTCTGCGGGTACGTTGTGATCTGCGTATACTAACAGGTTGTGAGTCAGGGGTGCTGGATGCTTGGGTCGGCGGCTGATTGGCTAGTTCAATCTGTTGAGGTTTTGTCTCTGCACATGATGTAGAAGGTTCTGGCTCGCTGGAGTCTACAATGGGAGGTTCTTTGGACTGAATCAGCTGGCGGCGGTTGCGACGGTATACAGTCTCGCCGACTTTCACATCGTAGCTACGCGGACCAGCTTGTGCCATGCAGGTACCAGCGCTCCAGGTTTTCTGACCAGGTAGTTTCATGCGCACGGTTTCACCTTGTCCGATTGGTCGCAGTGCCGGCCTTGCATGCTTGTTGTAGTAGTGCTGCTGCCGCTGTTTGTTGCCAATAAGCGCGCGTGTCTCCTCTTCTGTTGAGTAACGAGGCTGTAACAGGGTACCGGCGACAGGAAGGAGGGTCTTGCAGCGACGTCCCATTAGACGCTGGGCGGGGCTGGTGCCAATTCCTTCAGTCGGGGTGTTCCGCCAATCTAACAGTGCTAGGAACTCTGATTGGCCAGACTCTTTACACTTGGTAAACAGGCGTTTCACAGTTTTCACGGCGTTCTCAGCCTTTCCATTTGACTGTGGATGGTAGGGTGATGATGTACTGTGTTTGAACATCCAGGTTTTCGCGAAGACAGCGAATTCAGCGGATGCAAACTGGGGACCGTTATCCGTCACGAGGACGTCTGGAATGCCATACCTGGCAAATACGGCTTTCATTTCTTTGATGACGTTGCGTGACGTCGCGGTGTTGAGTCGAGCAACTTCTATGAAGTTACTGTAGTAGTCAGTGATGACTAGGAGTGTGCGGTTGTCTAGCTCACAAAGATCAGCGGCGACTTTGGACCAGGGACGGGCCACCACTTCGTGCTGTACGAGTGTTTCCTTGGCTTGTCCGGTGCGGTGGGCTAGGCATACGTCACACTTCGAGATGTACTCTCGTAGCTCGGTTGCCATGCGGGGCCAGTAGAGGGTATCACGTGCTCTGCGTATACACCCTTCAACGCCAATATGCGAGCTGTGTACCACTGCCATAAGCTCCTTACGTAGGGAGGCTGGTACTACGAGAAGTTGTCCTTTGAAGACGAGTTCGTTCTGGACAGTCAGCACATCTCTCATGTCGAAGTAGGGGTAGAGACATTCCGGAATTTCGGATCTGGTTTCTGGCCATCCCCGGCGTATAGTAGCACGTAGCTGCTGTAACACAGGATCATCTGCCGATGCATGTCTGATCTGCTGCCAACGCTCGTCACTGACTGGTAGTGAGGCTGTGTGATCCACTTCCTCGAGCTCTTGCGTGAACTCACAGGCGTTGACCTCTGGGAGGAAAGCTCTGCTCAGGGTGTCGGCCAGAAACATGTCGTGACCTTTCTTGTAAGTCACTCGAAGGCTGTACTTTTGGAGTCTCAGCAACATTCGCTGGAGTCGCTTAGGTGCTGAGTGGAGTGGCTTTAGAAAGATTGACTCTAAGGGCTGGTGGTCGCTTTCCACATGGACTTCGTCACGGCCGTACACATACGGCTCAAAACGTTCGCACGCAAAAACGATTGCGAGCAGTTCCTTTTCTATTTGGGCATAGCGAGTTTCTGCATCTGTAAGAGCACGCGATGCGTAGGCCACCGGCTGTCCGTTTTGTAATAGGGCGGCGCCTAACCCAAACTGAGAGGCGTCACACTGGAGCGTGACTTCTTCCTCTAGGTTGTAGTAGCGCAAGACTGGGGTAGTCATGACAGCATTCTTTAGCGCCACCAATGCCTCTTCTTGGGCAGTTTCCCAGGTCCACTGTACGTCTTTCTGGGTGAGTTCTCTTAATGGCTTTGTGATGTCAGACAGACGTGGTAGGAACTTGCTGAGATACTGTGCGAGTCCCAGCAATCTCTGAACTCCGGCCTTGTCTGTGGGTGCTGGCATTTCGCTGATCGCCCGGACTTTGGCGGGGTCTACACATAGACCTTTGTCTGTGGCGACGTGTCCGATGAACGGGACTTCCGTTAGTCGGAGGTTGAGCTTGTCCGTGTTGAGCTTAACGCCTCGCTCTTTGCAGCGTTCCAGGAATCTAATCAGGACTGTGTCGTGGTCATCAATGGCCTCTTCAACTGTGTTTCCGCAACCAATTGCGATAAAATCATCTGCCACGACTTCGATGCCTGAAAGTCCTTCAATGAGCTCGTGCATTTTGCGTTGGAAGACTTCAGGAGCTGAGCTGATACCGAAAGGCAGGCGTCGCCAACGGTAACGTCCAAACGGGGTGTGAAAGGTTGTCAGGTAGGACGACTCTGCATCAAGGGCCACATGCCAGAATCCGTTTCGTACATCGAGCTTTGTGAAGACTTTCGCGCCGTGGAGTCGAGTAGCAATGTCTTCAATTGTTGGGAGAGGGTAGTGCTCGCGTTGGACGGCACGGTTGAGGTCCCTGGGGTCCAGGCATACGCGTAGTTTTCCGTTTTTCTTCGGTACAGTTACCATGGAGCTTATCCATGCTGTGGGACAGGTCACGGGTGCAATGATTTCCTGTTTCTCCAAGTCTTCTAAGGTTTCTTTTACTTTAGCTCTGAGTGCTACAGGTACGCGACGCGGTGCGTGCTGTACAGGGTTAACGGTGCTGTCAATTCTAATATGGTGTTCACCGGCCAGCTTTCCGACACCTTCGCCGAAAACTTGCGGGTATTTCTTAATCAGGGCCATTTTGGTAATGGGCGCTTGCGTTACTTTTGCTGCCGTTTCGAGCGAGTACACTGGGGCATTTCCTGTTTGTGGTTTGTTTAATTGATCATTGTCAGTGTATGTAATGATCTTCATGCCCACACAGGCTTTTCTTCCAAGGAGAGGGCGGATCGTGTTGTTGTCAACAAGTTTACAATCCAACTGACATCTGTAGTCGTCACGCCACACGGTAATACGAACTTGGCCCACAACTTGCAATTTCGAACCACCGTAGGCTGAGAGTTGAGTGTTCAGTGGTGTCACGCGTTCCAATTTGTGGTCTTTTGTGGCTTTCTTGTAGAGGCTCACCGGAATTACGTTGCACTGTGCTCCAGTGTCCGGTTGAAACCGCAGATAATTGCCAGACTCCAGTTTTAGTGTCACGAGTTGGGAATCATCCAGATCTACTGCTGATATCATGTCGGCGTAGAATACCTCGGATTCGCTGACATCGTCGTCGACAGCTCTAACAAACGTGCGAGTGTTGTTGTCTCGTTTCTTACTGCGACATTTAGCTGCAAAATGCGATAGTTTACCACACTTCAAACACGTCTTGCCGAAAGCCGGACATTGTTCTTTCTTTGCGTGATCATGAACAGAGCCACACCTCTCACATTCTTTGGGCTTTCCGTGTTGGGAGTCCTTGCCTTTGAGATTTCGTTTTCTTGGCACTTTAAGGTTCTTGCTTTTTTCTCTGACTGCATTTACGGTGCTTGATGGATTCTCTTCTTTTTCCATAAGTTTCATCTGAGCAGTTGTGCTCTCGGATGCCCTGCAGATTTCGTCTGTTTTGGCGAGTGTTAATGTTGTCTCCCTTAACAATCTCTCTCTGAGTTTGTTGTCACGAATTCCAAACAACAGGCGGTCGCGAAGTATTTCTTCGGGAGTTATTGTTGCAAAGTTGCAACCCTCGGCTAACTTTCGAAGTGCCGTGCGATACTGGTCGTAAGTCTCTCCTGGCTCTTGAATACGTCGGTTGAAGCGATATCTTTCGAAGGGAATGTTCTTGCGCGGTTCGCAGTAATCTCCTAGTTTCTTTAGTACTGGTCCGATTTTCTTGTCGTCTCCCTCGTTTACCCAGTCGTTGAAGGTCGAGTACACCTCTCTTGCTTCTTCGCCTATCACTGTCAAGAGTGTGGCTACTTGTACTGGCTGGGACTTCTCGCTGAGCTCTGTGGCGAGAGCGTAGTTTTCCCATGCTAACAGGAACTTTTTCCACTTTTCCGCAGCGTTCGAGTCATGAATCTCGAGGTGCGCTGGAGGTGGTAGGGAGTATCCCGATGCCATTCTTTTTACTCTTGCGTTGATGAGAAACTATGTGTAATATTGTACCACTATAGCTCTCCACTCGCTGCCACCATGTAACAACACGCGAGAGACTTTGTTTAGCAAACGACGTTTAATAATAATGTAGAGCGGATAGAAAAACAAGTAATACATGTGCTAGGAGTGGCTAGTGAAAAATCTAAACTATTTCCGGTAATAGATACCGCAGACACGTAAACTATTTCGGTCAGCCCTTGTGGTTTCTAGATAAACCACATTAGTTTCGTCACAAGATACATGTACTTAAATGGATATGATAACTAATAAATAGTTTAGCTGTTTCTACATGTCCTTCGTTGATGCCCTTATGTTCCTACTTAAGTGCATGTATATCAACACAAGGCATAAGGATTTAAATTCCCATGTTGTTTGTGTTTAGAATTTATTCTATGGCTACTATAGTACGTGCGCTCTGATTGGCTGCTGAGAGGGAAAGATAAATAATAGTAATAAACGCAGATCACTACAAATAAACGATGATCACTACAAATTCTGAGGAAAGTATCAAAACAGCCAACACTTGGAGGAGAAAGTCATCAAGGAAGCTTCCAAAGAATATGAGAACCGACTATGGACCATATGGACTTCCCCACTTTCAATACCGCGTAAAGTCCATGCAACAAACGTCTACGCTATTCCAGTCCTACACAATACAACATGTGGACAACGGATTGGTGTCTCAATCATCTCAAGGAACTGGAAAGACTAACAATGAACGTTCCAACGAATCCAATGGCAAACACAAATGCGAGTCAACAGCACTACTGCAAATACAGCCAGAACGAGGAGGGAAAGGCCTAATTGAATTAGAAACACTGTACAACAACACTAAATTAAAGGTAGCTAATTATATCAACAACTCAAATGACCCACACATCAAATTGTGAAGTCATTCGAATTGCAGAATAAACTAGAAGGGCACTCGGTAGAGCACATACCTCCGCCCCGCCACATTAGTTTTTGCGTAAAACGATTAACAGACAGACAAACAAACAAACAGACAGGCGTGAAAACATAACCTCCTTGGCGGAGGTAACAAAGAAACCTGAGATCAACCTTGAAAGGTGCAAAGAAGTACATGTAGATCAGCTACACACTGGCTGTAACTCTGAAGGCAACAGAACAGTCTTGAAGATTGGTGATCAGGAAAAAGACGATAAAGAACAAAGAACCACATAAAATGAAATATGCACTTGGTCACCTACTGTGGCATCTAGTAAACATGTTTTAGCTAGCCAAAAGTAGGGACCCCCTGAAAGCAGCCATCCTCCGAAAAAAGCGATAGAAAAAGGCTGCTAAATCCCAAAGTAATGAGGCTTGTTACTTTCGGAATTTTACAGTATTCCGCAAGCTGCACTGTAAGCAGTGAATAACATCTGGTAGAAGAATATTTGAAGTTGTTAAAGTATAAGTGTTGCATCTCCTGTGCATGTATAAATTGTAGTTCAATTTTTTCCTTGGTTTAAATTTTATTTTCCTATGTTTTTTGCTATGGTAATGTATGATAATGAGTTTGAAACAAAGGAAAATAAAATTAAAACCAAGGAAAATATTGAACCACAACAAAATATAATAAAGGTGCCTACTAAAAAACTAACCCATGTTGTTGTCACAGTCAACCAAGTTTCAGTAAATGAGTTTGACTTGAAAGGTTACAATTCGCTACCTCCAAAAACATTTTAGCACTCCTGTCTGGTGTCTGGGGTAAAGATGGGTGGTGAATCAAAACTCTCTCAGTAACATTCACTAACTAAAACAGAGTAGTCTTATCAGAATGTCCCAGTCTCTTTGTCATTTTGGGCCAGGAATTATATTATACTGATTAACCCCGATATAACAAAAAGCCAAGGGGGCAGAGAAATTATGTCGTTATATCGCGGTGTCGTTATATAAAACGATATTGCCGTAAAATAACCGAAAATATATCTGGGTTGCACTGTACTACGAATTTAAGGTTGATATCCACATGTTGCTATTGCCAAGTACATACTCTATCTTTCAGAGTGACACTAAAATGATTTCTTAAACTAAAATAAATGACAGTTTTATTTGACAAACCTGCAAATCTTTCTCCAGCCACTCATACTGTCGTACAATTTGCTCAAATCCATACTGAAGAAAGAAGTAGATCTCTGTTGATATGCTAATTATGTGCGCAGGACCAATATTCCAGCTGAAATATCAACAATGGTGATTATTAGACAAAGAGGTAAAGAACAGTAGTACACACTGCACAGTTTAAAATTTGAAGCAAACCTTACAGGCATAAAGCATCAGCTACTGTTTTAATAATGACTCTTCCCCTTCCAGCATTGACCAATGCATAACTTCTCTTTACTGTTCTAATACATTATCAAGTACACTGATCATGAGAATTTAGAAAGACCAACTCAACTATACTGAAAAGATCAAACATGAAATTCTCCAAACTACTACATGTATAATTTATAAGGGAATGTATGGCAGTCAGTTACAGTAATCAATATTCAGCCCTTGGGAGTGAAAGAGTTAAGCCCAGGTTAGCACTAATTGGCTGTAATAAAATAAAACAAGACATAGAGTAACTCTTGACTGTTCACTATGGTTTGTAGTTACCTGTAAAAGATGCTTTCCGTGTTTCCTGGCATTGAAAATCTCTTCCTGTAATTGGAAAAGTTGCTGGAAAAGAAAAGGAAGCCAAGAACAAGCTTGGCATGATTCTACATGTACACTACATGCTGCATTAGTCATTTAACCATAATATGCTGTAACTTCCAATCTTGTAACAGAAAATAACAACAGCTTCGTTACAAAAGGTTTTAGGGTTTCATTAAGTCCTCTTTCCTCGCGCCAATGGCAAATTATTAGTTCCGATCAACACCTTCCTTTCAAAAGTTTACTGCTGGAAACCCTAACACATCCCTGGGATTTGCAGTGACCTTCTGAAAGCAGGTATTTCATGAAACAACAAAAAGTCTCCTTTAATTTAGTATTAGAATTTTCCAAAATCAGAAAAGTCACAACATTTCTTGTTGGGTTAAATAAAATGGAGGGACAGATAAAACAAGAACATAGAAACAAAGAACTAACTTTGAGGCTGATTCAAAATGTTCTGTTATTTACAATTAAAGTTCATTCTCTGTTTCATGAGAAATCTATGTTATGCGCATGGTGCTACCTATAACACATTTCAAAATAAAACAAGACCTACAATGTCACGTCCTAGGAATTCCACCCCATAATTGTTTCAAGGGTACAAGAAAATTCTCTGTTTCAACATTTACATTATAATACACATAGTACTATGCAGCATGCACAAAACAAGACTTACTAAGCATTCTCATGGTTTCCAGGGCAAGTCATATATGGCAGGTATGCAGCAATCGGCTCAATCTGGTTCATGAAGTCATCTCCTACTTGGGCATTATCCTGTTTAAATCAACCACAAGCTGTTAACACACACGGACTATATGATTTGGGTAGGTTGTCTCCACAATGACACTAAGTCACATATGGTAACATCCAGTAAACATCAATTAATATCAATCAATATCAATATCAATCAATCAATACTTTACTTATACACGTAACGTCTAGGAGCTATATAAGCTCGCTCATAATACGTACGTGTGTGAAATTACATTCACAAAGGCCATACCACAACACCGGGAACTACGTCCCCTACTCTTTGCGAACAGCGTGTGGGCTCTTTAACATCCCACGAAGTTATTACAACCATGGGTTGTGAGACGGGACCTACGGTTTATCGTCCTTATCCGAGAAGACTAGAAAGTCTAACCATTTGCAGATGTCATTACAAAGGCAGCACATTCTCCTCAAATAATTTAAAGACCCTGAGTGATGGCCCGGCCGGGGTTCGAACCCACGACCTCCCGCACGATAGTCCAGTGCTCAACCAACTGAGCTAACTGGTCGGCAGTAAGCAATTGAAATATAAGCAATTGAAACAGCGGGACATTTTAGTATTGACATAAGCCAAGCATGGTGGTTATGAACCCAATATTTCTAACATTGTCTGTCGTTTTCACTATGAATCAAGGTAACAAAGGCATGATTAAGGCTCATTTTTTAAGAGTGATATATACACTTCTGTCAGAATTTCATTGGATGGTATTGGTCAATAGTGCAATTTCATGTTGTTTTTTGTCACGTTTCTAAGACCCACTATTCAATAAACAAAATGCCACCTCTGAAACTATGTTACAGAAATGGATTGGAGAAAAAGCTGTGCCTGACAATGGATAAGTATGTGATCCATACTCTCTGGAATCCTATTAAGATTTAAAATTACAGCACTTGAAATTGAACCATCAATCTAAATTTACATGTATCTGTCTACAGCAACTTACCGAGTCCATGTCATATGCAAAGTCACCTGTAGGTAGAAATGATAGAAAATATTTACATGTACACATTCTCTAGCAAACAGATGACTCAAGAATTGTAGGGGGTACTTGGCTTGGACTTCTTGTTCTCTAGGGACTTCCCTTGCATTCTTGAAATTTTCTGAGAGCTCAATAAATAACTCAATAATGCACTTGTCACATTTTTCAATTTCTTAAACAATGCACTTACCAACATGAAGTATGGCATTGAAGTTATCACTTTGAGTTTCTTCCTGTAGATAGCTGAGAGACTTCGCATTTTTGTTTCCTAAATCTCCAAAGATGGCCAGCCTTGGAGACCAATTAACACCACTCTTCAGAGCTTTGAATGAGTACAGTGCACTCCAGCCTTCGACTCCTCCACAGTGGTATTCTGAAAACATGTAACAAACACATGAATAAGAAGTGTACCACAAGTAAAGGTTGTGAAAGTAGTCAATAAATTAGAGTCAAGTACTTTCAATACACTGTCAATTGTAAGTAATTAATGACTGCATTAATTTTTGTTTCATGACAGTCAATGGAAAAATATATGTACTTTATTCCTGAGGGGAGAGGGGGAGGGGGTTGTACTTGACCCATAGGTATAGGGGTGCCACCAAGGGTTTGAAATCCTGAACCTGTTTAGCACATAATACTCTAAAAACCCTCTATTTTAAGACCCCTTTTAGGAGAAGAGACAAAATACACATTCTCATTTTACAGGAATTTAAACTGTTTGATAATCTATTCCAATCAGGGAAGTCATGTTTGGTATGTCCAAAACCCAGTTATTGCATCTCTACACTTGAACTGAACAAAAGCCATCAAGCATTAAGTTACTTAGTGGATGCAACACTACCTGTGCAATACAGTGACATCTTTCTTTCATCACGTTATCCAACACAAAGAAACTAGACCTACCGCTATGATCTACTCCGTCAATGCACGCTTGTTGTAATACTGATAAGTGGAAAAATAATTTAAATTAACGGATACCGACCAAAATAGCACTCTTGTCCAGAAAATGATCCGATGTTGATTGATGACCTTGTAATACCATACCCTGTTTAGGACAAGTTCTGACCTTGTTTAGGAAAGAGACGAGTAAAACTGTATACCCATGTTCAGGACAGCGAGGCCAAAAAAACATACTCTGTCCAGCGGCAGTCCCTGTATAGCCCAAATAAGGGAGTACTCCCTGGGACTTTATCAAAATCTATATCCCTGCTGAACCACCAGTGCGAGTGTGCAGCCAAATTCGCTAATCATGCATCAATCCTTTTGAATTTGTTTTGTAAATAATTTACACTCACATAAAACAACACTGTGTTCTTCCTTGCATGTATAGAAACTAAAGATCTCATTGTTACCGTATTAATACAATCTAAGCATGCAAAAAGTAAAAGGCTGTAACAAAATATTTACATTTTGTTAAGTTAACTGAATTGCTTTGAGTACCAAATCTTTAGCTTCTTTTTCCACTGCAATACAAATTCATGACTCTTTCACACACATGTACTTACAGTAGTTTTAATTACCGTATCTCTCATCTGGGACCAGTCCAGTTAATTTGACCCTATGGATATACAACACTCTGTGCTCGGAGCCTCCATCAGTGAATTTTGTGATATAACCATAGGCTCTAAGGCTTAGCGGGAAACCAAACTTGTTGTATTCTACAGTAGAGTTACTTGTTGACTCTAGGGTCACCCATGTTACCATCATCTCAGTTGGGTCTCCTAAAATACATCATAAGAATGAGTTACAAAAAAAAAAAACACATAATTTAGCCCTTCTTCCCCCATGCCTTTTCAATTTCAAGCTTTTAGTAGGTAATCATAATGGATTTCTCAACATTGCACTTTTGATATTCACAGGTGATATTTCTGTTATGCTATTGGTAAACTAATATTATCTTTATGTTAATGCGGACAATGAAAATGTCCTCATTAACACATAGATTCCCCCACTGACTTAACCTTAACCTGCGATACACTTCTTAAAGTGATCAGTTTGGGAACCTTTAAGTATAATTATAACTCTCTTATGAAATTATATTTTAAGGACCTTCATTTGGTCTCTACAAAAATAGGGAGTTAACCAATATTTTAAAAGTACTAGTATGTGCCTTACTTCAGTTTGTTTATCTTAGGAAAGTGTCTCACTTATACTTTTAGGAAGAGAGGTAACATCTTTGAAAGTTTCTGATTGTCCCATTTAATTTGTATCCTAAACCTGCTATTCAAAAGATTCAAAATAGACTGCATGGAAATAAAGTTGAAAAAAACAAAAAAACGTTATAATTTGTCACTGCAGTGTACAACGTGTCACACAACCAAAAGACAATACAACTTTTCTTTGGCTCCAATATTTTGCCAAGTGCATGTTGTTAACTGTTTAAGCCCCGAGGGGTCTCCCTGTGACGAGTAAAATCGTCTGGCGTTAGCCAGAGTAAAATCTATAAAGACACTATTAAGGAGAAAGTTGTTAAGGAACACTAGCCAAGGTAAATATCAATACGTTATGTAAGGTCAGTCTTGGATAAAACATCTGATGAATTTGTAAAAATTAATGTGAAGTAAATTCAGTTAGGAGTATGTATTTGGGGTAGTATAACTGGAACTGAGCCACAGGTCCACTTTGTAGTGCATGTGTGATGGCTCAGCTGGTACAGATGTATAAGCAGTGTACAAAAGGATTTTAAAAGTTAATTGGCTAATTTTTAATCTCTTAACATAGTGCTTCACTGTCAAGTCACCTGGGGTCAATTCCACGAAACAGGTAGATTTCCATAAACCCCCAAATATTATTCCATTATGCACGCTTCAGTTGAAGTTTGTTCAGGGTAATGCATGGGCAAACAGTTCTTGTTTTAGAAGAATGAAACATTACAGCTATGGTGTAAAGCATGTATAAAGAAGTATGGGGATATACCGAAGTGTATCTCCATACAACTTTTACAAGTGTAGCTATTGTTTCAGAGTCTGAAAACAATGGCTACACTTGTAAATTAGACTCTTAAAAGTTTTATAAAGTTTAAAACAGCTAGAGTAACTGCCTTTCGTATCAGACACTGCATTTGCATCACTCCATAAAATTAAAATAAAAATGTATTTCAGCTGATGTGTAGAGTAGAATTTGTTCAGTTATTTCCACATCACCTAAAGACTCACAAACACTTTAGCAAGGGATGAACTTATCAAACAAAACTGCCTGAAACACTGCAGTACTGAGCCATCTGGTTGGTCTCACAAAAATACAGTCATAATAAAATTGTGTCTATAGTTGCATACAGTACTTACATGTAGTACAAAAGCAGAGGTTATGCAACTAAAATTGTATGGTATTGTTTTAGAGAGGTCCAGCTCTTTTGACACCAGTAAGCAAATTTGTCCACAAAGCTGTTGGATAACTTATATTATTGATAATAAACAATTAGATTATGAGCTTGAGATTTCTATTGCGTGATAGTTGACAAGGGCGCAGCCTGAGTCAACTATCACGCATAGAAATCGAGAGTGAATAATCTAATTGTCTTAGTATAAATCTACTAGTCGTTCAAAATTTTGTCTTTTCTGGAACAGACTTGACCAGTAAACTGTCTAAATCTTGTTCACGGACACTTCGAAAAATTGAAGAAGCGGCCGCCATTATGCTACTCACTATCTATCACAGAATAGATAGTGGGTAGCATAGCCAATCAGAGCGCGGCAATTGTGATAGAACGCTAGTAGATTTATACTAACATCATTAGCATCACCCAACTAGTGGACTAATGCAAATGCCGCAATCTGATTGGCTACGCTACTAGAGGACTATTAGTAATAGTCCTCGAGCAGCGAAATTCGTGGCGCTCTCTTTTGTTTTATTCAAAAATAAATCTTTCTTCACCTTGCATTTGCTAACTTTATTATTCCTTTTTCTGTCCGACTAGTTGGGTGATACTAAAACAATTAGACCCTTCGCCCTCAAGGGCTACGGGTCTAATTGTTAAATATACAGCCATCTAGAAGACTTCTAGAAATGCACAGGGGACGAAAATAAACCAATGCCCAGACTGTTTAGGCTAGATATTTCGACTCGTTCCACCCCACACTTCATTGTGTATGCTGTAGGTGAATTGTTTAGGGTCATACAGGTGCACACATTTCTTGTTTTCGAAGAACCAAACCATGCAGCTACATACTGACAGTATGCATAGTGGACCTTGGTTGGTAACGTCACATTTCAACCACTGTGGCCTAATGTGCGGTGTCATATGGAAATCTAGTCACAGATTGTCCATATCGTACGCCTTTAACTTTAAAACGATGAAGTGCTCTATTTATTTTGGTTCTGAAGCTAGCTCAACATTTAAACGAAAAAAGTTTACCAGCATCTTGCAAACGTTCTGAAACGTAAAATTATGCAGGTCGACGCACCGCAGGCATGATAGCCGGCATGTTCTAATTTCTTGGCTACCTGGTCTATCCCATCCTCAGTAATTTAACGTTACCTGTACTTGAGAGGTGAATCTGCTGAGGCTGAGGGTCAATTCCTTGAGAAATATGCAGTGAGCCTAAACTTACGAACGATAAAAGTAGCACCAAACTTAACAACGCCATAACAAAGCTGTTTTCTTTCTCAGTTTCCTTCTCTGACCGTGGAGGTCTGGGTTCCTCACGTGTGAAGCATCTGACCGGCTGAACTCACGCTATTTTTAAATGCCGTTGAATAGTGGTAACATTTTCTGCAACTATTCACCGAGACTGAAAAGAACAATTGTTTTAACGTGTACTAATGAGGCAACCTTAGTGTCATTAAAGTGACGGCAAAACTTTATTTCAAAAAGAGGCCGTTACCAAGTGGCAAAACTCCCTTGCGCAAGCCATAGAATACTTGCTTGGTATAGTGAGCCAATCAGATTACTCACTAAGCCAAAGTTGCTCAACCGGTGTTTTGTAAGGAAAATCGTTTCCTGGAGCGGGGAAGCATTTCAGTTCACACTGAGAGCCTATATTTTGATCGAGGACAAGAGCATCTCAGGGAAGGTGAATTATAGCTTTTTAATTTACATTCAACCAAACTGTCTGAGCTTCTTATTATTTCAAGAAGACCTCATGAAATACTTGGTAGCATTACTTTGTCTCCTTCGCCTACAGAGCATTAATAGTTTGTCTCAGCAATACCCTTTATTTTAACGTCATTCTAAACTTGAATAGTTGGACCAGTGCTAAAATCACACGTTCCCTTGTCAACAGCCCTTCAATAAAATCCCGCAACATGATTGTTGACATACATTGGTCTCACTCTCTATCTTATATTTTTTAATGTCATGTACATGTATGAAAATATCTGATTTGTTGTTGGTTTTAGTAGTTCAGTGGATTTGACTGGTCAGGTTCTGACAGCTCAACATCATGGCAGCTACATGGAATCACTGAGGACACAGTTCAAGTTAACGAGGCGTGCCCAAAAGAATTCGTCACCCTTTGTCCCCTTCTTATGGCTCAACGCCATGGCAGCTACAGGGGTTACCGAGAGGGGGCGGGGCAAAATTGAAGCCCACAAGACATGCACGCCATCTCCTCCCTTCTGTTCCCTCTTAAGTACCAAAACTAATTTGGAAAGCTTGCTCACACACTATATGTGGAGGGATATGGATGTTGAAATGTTAAGGACTGGAACGCGTTGCCAAGCGAAATCTATCAAGGAGAGATTCCGAGGACAAGGCTTACTTCTGGCCCAGTTCACCTGCACGCACCCAGACTCCTCACAATACTTCTCAGGCGACCCGTTCCCTAGCAACCCTAACAGCTACTTGTTTTAACCAGAGAAGTGGACTGAAGAGCATTTTGCTTTTTGCATGAAAGGAGTTTTCACTGGTACATTGGTAAGGTTACTGCGTTCTGGTTCCCAACTACCGAGGCCCTGTTAGGGGCAAATTCCGACAAGCGACATGGCCTTGAAACACGAAGGAGCTGAAATGACGACGAACGACGAGCCGCTCAAGCAAAATTACGACAGCGACCTGCGAACCTTCCGAAATTGCGACGTGAAAAGGTTTGAAACTTGGACGGGCGACATAAAGAACACCCCTAACAGGGCCTCACTACTGCCAGAAAGCACCGTGCAAGGTGCTTAACTTGATAGGAAGCTCGCTTCAAATAACTCTCAAGAATCACGACCGGAATATACACTGTATCGGGGGGACGTCTTGTTAGCAGAAATGGCTTTTATTTTTCAATTCAATACAAAATTTTAACAATTCTCCTACCAATACCGTTATAGACGGAAGCTTTTCGTCTTCAGATCAACTGGTGCGCCCACAAAAGACTTGGTGCGATTACAAAAGAAAGGATAAATATTAAAAGAGGACTAAGCATGCATGGAGACTGTCCATTCTTTGCCAATGTTGACTCCTGGCTTTTTGATGGTCAAAGTGTTTGTTGTTGAATCGTGGCTGAACTGGAGGTGCCTGCTCTCACCACCTGAAAAATGGCAAAGCAAAATACAAAGACAGCGTCAAACAGCAGCAGCAACAGTTACAAGAACAGCAGAAATATGAAGTTATCCAATAAAACAGCAGTGACATTCAGCGTTCGAAGCTAACGTTTGTTTACTCGTCAAAAACGAGTAAAACGTACCACGCGGACGAGTGAGAATTACAATTACCCTTACTTTTGGACGAGTATGGAGTTTCCTGTTTTCGCACTTTTTGTATTTTATGATTTTAAAGTCAATAAAAACAACTATCTGTCTTTATTTACGAACGAGCAAAGACGTAGCCGTGAGGCCACTTTGAAAATAGAAAGAAACTGGTGCGAGTGAACACTTTCTTGCATGAGCAGTGGATTGCAGCCACGGCGGGAAAATGTGACGCATATTAAAATGAGCAACAATTATGGCCGCTCGTCGCTGTTTACCTTTATTTGGCTATCTAAAAGGTACAGAGCAAAGAGGGTCTCCCAGGGGTTTTGGCGAACAAGGGAACATTGGCAAAATATCGAAGGGAACAAGGGAACATTAGCCAATTTTTGGAAACAGGGGAACAAAATTCAAAAAATTACAGTACGAAAACATTCTGAAAATGTGTTGGAACACATTCTGAACATGTGTGGGAACACATTCTGAAAATGTGTGGGAACATGGGAACATAGGGCAATTTTGGAAGGGAACAAGGATTAACACCACAAAATTAACTAATACTATTGCCGAGTGCTATTGTTTTCCTGCCTGCTTCTTAGCCGGACCATTACTTAAAGTAAAAGAAAAGACAACAACAGCAGCATCATTAATAACAAAGTCCATACTAAACTAAAACAATAAAGAAATTAGAAACATAACAACAACAACAACAACAAAAGCAAAACATGTAGTTGGAGACATTAAGGGCAAGGGGCTTCATTTTTTGCGATGTTTATGACATGCAATGAAACAATATCTACCGTCAGCTGTAAGGAAAATTCCTTTGGGAGCATTGCTGATGCCCAGAATAACAATTCGCTCTAGCCATGACTCCGTAGAGAAGTGCGTGATGGGTTTCTCGCGTCTGCAACAGCAACAATAAAGAAAAATTGCCAAAAGACGAAAACAGTCTCCGCTCACATACAAGCAGTCACAGTTAACGGACATAAGAGAAATTACTCTCGGGAAGAGTTGATACACCTAGTTCGCAAAAACGGCAACTATCGCCTGAAGAATGCTAGCAGTAAGCAGTCTAACCTGCCATTGTTCTTTGTATGGCGTAGGGCAGGAAGATCGCCTGATTTTTATTTTTTCCCTTTTCCGTCCGCCGAAAAAAAAAGAACGCCTAATCGTAGGTTATAAGCAGTCGAAACGTCGCGTTCAACATCCAGTAACTACATCGTGTGACAAAAGAATTTATATTATCACCATATTTACCACGATGACCAACAACCCATTCTTAATATTATGTACTACTAAAGGCCGGAAGATGCTGCAATCTTTTTTTATAAATGGACGACGAAGCCTTTAAAATAAAAAAAGAAAAGAATATAGATATTTTCAAAAATAAGTAATCGTCGCGCTTTTTAATGTAAGCTGAACCATGGTTGGGCTTCATTCTCAAAAGGAAGGTAAGCTAAATTAGAAATAAATCAAAGCAAACGGTAGAAGAAACGGAATCTACTAACAACAAACTCCACATCGATGAGAGCATCCCTGAGTCTTCGGTCTGTGGGAGTTTGGGTTTAGATGCATTCCTACGAGGCGAAATGCAAAAAGGCTTGTTACGCAGGATGACGTAGTCAGCCAGCGTATAAAATTCGGTAGCGCATTCCTTTCGTCGTCTTGGGAGTCAAAAATTGCCTTGTTTTTTTAACTTTCCCGAATCCCGAGCACGTCCCGAAAAAATTGTGTGATTTTTATTGGCTGTAACTCCGAATCACGTGCAAGTCAGGTTGGATTGCACCATGGATATCCATGATCGCACAATCAGCAAAAAAACATACTGCGTCAGCAATTTAAAACCAACACATCCCGCGTAAACGCCTTCAGGCGTCTTCTTGTTTTACCAACTTCCTGGTCGTAATCCATCTAAAGAAAACTTTCGAAAGTTTTCGTTGGGAACATTGTTGCAAGAGAAAAGCGGCTGGTATTCTTCGTATGCCGGATAACAATGAAGAGGAAGCGGGCGAACACACTATTGGTTAAAAAGACTGGTCACCTGTCATTCGCAAATCACGTGGTGTTCACACTGAAACAGGTTCTAACGCACGTGCTTTTAACAAACAGACAACGTGAATGACTCTTTTGTGTCCCTGTCTAGTTAACTTTTTGTAACTTGCAGGGTCCCTGGGAAGTACAGAATAGCTTACTTGGCAATCAGTTTTCCTCCGCTGAATGTAAACTTCATGTAAATGTAGGCGCCATTTTTGTAATCAAACGTGTACCCGTCGTCCACATATAGATCTCCTTCAGCTTCAGCCTGCGAAAAAAGACGAATAACGACATTACCGACATTGCCATTGAACAACAACATCTACGAGGAGGATATTATACACTTAATGTATGGTACCGAGGGCAACACTTAGTTTTGTTTTCCGTTAGTCCTGATGTTTTCCGAGACGAAATCAGGACTCGAGGGAAAATAAAACTAACTAATTTCCCGAGGAACCATACATTAAGTGCTTTGTTATATATTTTAACTTTCTCTTCAACAAATATATAGCAAAAACAAACAAACAAAGATGGTACAACTGCGTAATTGTATCGCGGTCGGGATTAAAAAAGACGAGGTAATGACACAAAACGAAGCAAAAAAGAATAAAGCAAAAATGTGTTTGTCAAGCGAGTTGATAAAGTACGTTTTATCACCCTAAGATACGAGGAAAGCGGACGTTTCAAGCGTTCGCCCATCGTCAGTGCATTCACTCATTCGCCCAAATTAAGTGTTTCAATTTCCCACCACCAATTTCTTGAAAATGTGACCCCTTTATACAAAAACAACAAAAAACAGGTTACACAAGCAAATGGTTTACGCACAGCGATTTAACAGTGCGCAACCATTTTTGCCTCTGCCAAGGAGGGGGGTGGTGGTGGGCCAGACTCCCCCCCCCCCCCCAAAAAAAAAAAAAGATTGGGGCAAGTTAGATTTTTTGGGCATCAAGAGAAATTTGGGCAAAGCCAGTTTTTTTTCTATTTCTTTTAACGTGTTTTATGAGCTCATATGGTACTTTCATAAGTAAGAATATTTTCACTTCATATGTAGGCCTGTGTTAGTGCATCGTATGACCCTCGTTTCTTTTCGACTGTTTGGAAAAAATTTGGGCAACTTGCGAGAATTTTTGGGCAAATGGTTCATCGCCCCCCCTGGCGAAAAATTGCCCGTACGCCGATGACCTCTGCTACCCGAAAAAGGAGCAGACGGATTCCTAATTTGCGGGACGGGACTAATCACCTCTCTGGCAAATGGGCGTGGAACATCAAAGAAAAGCATGACAGTTGAGAAGACTGGAGTGCTGTGGAATTGTCGAAACCTGCAATCTGATTGCCTAGCGTACTCACTGGTCACTATCTATTCTGTGATAGAGAGCGAATAACAAAAAACGCCAGCTCTTGGCGAAAATCAATGCATTTTATAAGTTAAACGATTACTGTTACCAGTACAAAATCGTAAGTAGTGTGCTTAAAGGTTTCTACTAGAACAACTAGACTATTCGTTTTCATTTAATTTTGGTCAATAGATTGTGTTAGCATCGACAACGAGTGCGAATTCGAGAATCAATCCATTTCGTACTCGTCATCGCCCTTATAAAAAATTTATGTAGGCTGGACATGTGAGTACGACTTCACTGAAAAGTTATTAGGGAATATAATTGCCATTTTAAGCGATATTCTTAATGTTTGCTAGCAGCTGCGTCCGGCGGGTCTACAATTTTTGCCAAAATATATCACGTTCAATGCCAGTCTGACTATAGGCCCAATCCATGAGTGTACTGCAAGTGTTGAAAGTGATCTTGTCGAAAACGGCTCACCAGTACGAGTTGAGCATGTGCTCTGGGCATGGAGCATGCGCAGTATGGTCACGATTGAAAATCTCGTTTCCAAACTCGTACTTGTCGTCAAAGCTAACACCGCCTAATTGTCAACTCAGCGCCTCTCAACTCGCAGACTGTTGACTGATACAAAACTCTAACTTGTACTTAAACAGTAAACATGCGCCAAACAGTGATATACAAACGAGTGATTGATCGTACATTGCGGTTCAGAGCCAACGTCAAAGTGTAAGGATCCTTGTGCATTAAGGCGCTGCAACGGCGAACGCGTTGTTTACGGGCAATAATACTGCCACCTCGCTGAAACACGGGGATCTGCGAAACAACAAGCAATGCAAGATAAGGACGAATTCTGTACTGGAGGCAAAATATTAGCAAAAAATGCTAGTCTAACCCCCTTTCAGCACGTGCACAAGTGGGCAGATATCGTATTACTAATTAGCAGACTAGATTCCTTACAAGACCTAAAAATAAACATGCAAAATTTCTAATACGATTATTAAAGTTATTAGAGTTCAGAAAGTTGAAATCGAGTGAGAGCAATTACGTGCAAAAATATGGAACTAATTTTTTTGCATGTAAATTATGAGCGAGTCACCAAATGATTTCGAGACCTATTTGGAATACACACTAGCAGGGCTCCTGACACTAGCAAATTATTCAAAAACTAAAAAAATTGCTCGTGCCAAAAATTTGCTTGTGCTTATTCACTGTTTTTGTTTCGAATAAGCGCTCAGCTTCAAATAAACGCCCATCCCCTTACCCACCCCACCCAAGTAAACAAGAGGAGTATTGGTTATTATTTCGCCACTGGCTTACAATGTGTAAATTCGTTGTATGAAAAACTATGAGAATGTTGGATTTTTCTTCAAAGTTTCAACGGCAATGTTCATGTGTGCGAAAAGTTCTTTCCGTTTTTCCTCGAATAAGCGCCCACTCTCAAGGTGCAAAAATTTTATACGCACCAAGGGCGTTCATTCAAATAAATAAGATATTCCAAATTGCAATCGTTTTTGGCGGATTGACAATATGTCTCGACTTGAATGTTAACTGAGTAAGAAGCAGTTAGGCGCACATTACCTTATTTAGCGGAGTTGGTACGTAGATTGTGTTCATTCCTCGGTAGATCTTGAAGTCATCTAAGTCGAACCAGATCTAAAAATGGAGGTAGGTTTCAGACTATTGGACTAACTTTTTGATTATAAATGAAAATAAAATATATATTTGCCCTGCAGATGGAAACGAAGATGTTGACTCGCATTGCCTATGTAAGTTTTAGCCATTGCGATTAAGCCTGGAAAAAAAAACAAGTAGGAACGGGATTTGAATCCGCGACCTCGTGAATATATGTGGGACACTCTACCAGCTGAGTTAAATCAACAACTTACGCTGCGAATAGGCCATAATAACATAGCTTTGGGAAAGCGTGCGCTATGATTGACTAACATAACATAGCTTTGGGAAAGCGCGCGCTATGATTGGTTAAAAGAACATAGCTTTGGAAAGCACGCGCTATGATTGGCTAATACACACGATTTGTTTTGCCCTTGGGTTGCATGCTGACGTCAGATTGTAAAGTTGCGAAAAGAAAAGATGAAGCCACTCTTGAAGAAATGGTAAATGTGCAGCGGTGCAGCCATCGAGTTATGGAAGCACTTGGGACGTTTGCTAAGCACTCAACAAGTTAGAGATGCTCTCGTCTGTGCCTCGAGTATCTCTTACGCTTCTTTCGTGCTTAGCAACCTCCCGCGTGCGTCCATAACTCGATGGTTGCACCGCTGCACATTTACCATTTCTCCAATAGTGGGTTCATAAATGCCCGTGTACGGAATGATATCAACAATTTGATTATACATGAAATCAACCATATACTTGCACTGCTGTTGGGAGCGAAATTAGATCTCAACTTTGTATCGCAAAACAATTGCTGCGCACAAACGCATTATGCACAGATGGCAATGGAACAGCACAAGCGATACTGCGCTTACTTCATCCTTTCCTGGCAAGTAAACATCCATGCTGTTTTGTCCCTGTATTGTCACTGGTTTAACAAGAAGGTCCTTTCCTGGAGTAAAGGAAAATGTAACTATATTAACAACAGTCAGTAGCACAAAACAAACCGAGAATATAAAGATAAGTCAAAGCCAGCAGCTTACAGGGGCGGATCCAGAAAAGTCAGAAACAGGGGGCCGAGTCCCCCACCCTCCCCACCCCTCAAATGAAAGCTTCACTTTTCAGAAGCCGCAGCATACAGCATTGTGGGTGCATTCGTGATGCAAAGTAAAGTAACGTTAACGTTTCGGAAGAAAGAATTAAAAATACTGACATCATACTCTTCGCCCAGAGAACACAAAACATGTTCGTTTTGAAAATACAAGAAAAAAAAAAAGGAGGCGCGGCCCCCTAGGCCACTCCCCTAAATCCGCCTATGGCTTACATGGCAAAGGTCAATGGTGCAAGAATCACAAACTTAGATGTGCTAAAAAAGGTTGACGTAAACAAACAAACAAAAAAAAATGCCTTAATAGATACAACAGGTGAACATACAGAAACATCTGAACAAATAAAAGGAATAAATATATAAAACAATCCATTTTAGTATAAATACTCGGGTGATTATACAAAATCGCGCGCTCTGATTGGTTCGCTATCTCGGGTTATCAGCCGATAATCACCTCGATGAACAAAATGGCTGCTAGTCGTTTTTCAACTGTGACGTGCTCTTTTGATCAAATAAAATTTTTTCGTGTTGTCAGGAGCGAATCACCTCTGGTGTTGCACAATGCTTTTTCTTTTCTTTTTTTGAAATAATCACCTGTTAATTTATACTAAAACAATTATTCGCCTCAGGGTCAGTGATTATCGGTGAATATTCACCTCGACTCTTCGTTTCGGTGAATATTCACCGATAATTACTTCGCCTTCGGCACATGGTTGTTCAATAGAAAATACAGTAGGTCGAGGCACACATAAGTAGAAAAGTGAATGAAGGTTTGGTATTGTTTAAATTAGCAGGTGGAAGTAAAGGATCAAGAGATGGATAGGAATGAAGAGAGAGAGAATACCTTATAGGATTAAAACATGATCTTTGAGTTTGAAACCATTTTGATCGGTTAATGAGGTTTCTATTGTCTTCCAAATATGGTACTTGGTACATTGGATGTAGACAAGCTTTGGTTAAAGACATTCACAGGCAGTTACATGTTTCAAGGCTTACGGGTTTCTGACCATACTTATAGACTTCTTATAACCTACCCAGCAAAAACTCATCTTCCATAGAAAACGTGTTTGTCTCTTCCGGATACTCTACCCATAGAGGCCTGAAACGAATTACAAATGCACTTGTTAGTAACTCCCATTGGCTGTTAAAGATCAACCAACATAATAGGATCGATGTCATTGGTTGAAATCAATCAGCCATAAAAAGGTGATTTTTTAAGGGAGTTATCTAAATAAAATGGAAGAATATTGCCCTCTCGTATCCTATTTTTGCTCCTTTAACGCCATCCCGCCAATGGTGTCACACACGTGTGACCTCAGTTTTAACCCTATAAGTCCCAGTAGTGACCAGCATCCAATTTCTCATTACAATATTCACTGTTCATCAACCATTCAGGTTATGAGAATAACGACAATGATCACCAAAAGACTATTGATATTTAAACAAATTCTCCTCACTAACTACCATAACAAATATATGAGAACGGTTAGGAGAAAATGAAGATATGGCTTAAAGGGTTAATGATTTGCTTCCCTTGGTAACCACTAGATATTATGTATTAGTATAAATCTACTAGCGTTCTATCACAAATGCCGCGCTCTGATTGGCTACGCTACCCACTATCTATTCTGTGATAGATAGTGAGTAGCGTAATGGCGGCCGCTTCTTCACGTTTTCGAAGTGTCCGTGAAGAAGATTTAGACAGTTTACTGGTCGAGGCTGTTCCAGAAAAGACAAACTTTTGAACGACTAGTAGATTTATACTAAAACAATTAGATTATTCGCTCTCGATTTCTCTGCGTGATAGTTGACTCGGGCTGCGCCCTCGTCAACTATCGCGCGATAGAAATCTCGAGCTCATAATCTAATTGTTTATTAGTATAAATCTACTAGCGTTCTATCACAAATGCCGCGCTCTGATTGGCTACGCTACCCACTATCTATTCTGTGATAGATAGTGAGTAGCGTAATGGCGGCCGTTTCTTCACGTTTTCGAAGTGTCCGTGAAGAAGATTTAGACAGTTTACTGGTCGAGGCTGTTCCAGAAAAGACAAAGCTTTGAACGACTAGTAGATTTATACTAAAACAATTAGATTATTCGCTCTCGATTTCTATGCGTGATAGTTGACTCGGGCTGCGCCCTCGTCAACTATCACGCGATAGAAATCTCGAGCTCATAATCTAATTGTTTAATAGAAGAGAGTGGTATAACTCACCTCACTATCGGGGTTCCCGTCTCAGACGCGTGATAAAACAACGTATACCAGAACGGTAACAGCGCGTATCTCTGACGAATTGCACTCCTTATCGCCTGTTTGTATTGATCCTCATACAGCCATGGTTCGCGTCGCTTGGTGTCCAGATGGGCGTGGGCTCGGAAGAACGGTAAATAAGCCGCAGCCTGATAAGGTGACAAAACAGAAGTTAACTAAGGGAGTAAGGGAATATTAATTCTTTAGAAGAGGGGGGGGGGGTGGGTGGGGAATCAAGAAAAATGTAAAATCACCAAGCCCTCCCTTGCACACTTTTTAAGAGAGGTGATGCTCCATTGTTATATTATGAAAGTTGCAGTGGGTTACTGAATGACTGGAAGGAAGTAATTAAGATGATAGATGTTGATCCTGGGGGTGGTTGTTCGATGGCCGATAAGCGCTAAACCAGGGTTAAATTTTAACCCGGGTTTCTTTTCCTCTTGTTAAAAAGCCTTTTTTCCGATATATTTCTCTAATTTTTTCAGAGCATGCAGCCATCAAATAATTAGAATTATAATGAATGTGCTTTTTAAGCTCTCATATCTGCATTTGAATTTCGCACTAACCCTGGGTTACTTTAACCCTGCTTCGAACAACCCCCCCCCGGGGGGGGGGGGGGTGAATAAGTAACAAAATGTTGGAGGCAAACTCGGAAAATCCAACCTGGGTTCTCCCAGTAGGAGTTCAACATATGACCCTTGGATTACTAGTTCGGCCGCTCTGTCACTAAGCTGGCAGCTCTCTTTACTGAGTTTGCGTTTGCTGGAATAATACATCTTTTTAATTAATGTATTTTCTCTTCACCTCGTCAAGAAATTGCTTAATGTGAAACTCTTACCTGATACCATCTCGTCAGGAGCTCAGGATCAGGATTATTAAAGAAACCACCAACATCAGCTGAAAACGAAAGAGAGAGAGACAAGTATAAATCAATGAGGAGGTAGCATTGTTCACCTATAGGAATCTGCAAGAAAACCTACACGCTTCTTAAAAAATACATACTCACATTACATGTATCCTTAGGGCAAAAGGCAGCAAGGGCGACCAAACATGTAAGAGAAATTGGCCTGCATAGCAAACGGTCGCTCGTCAAAAAAGCTTGGGGGTTATGGAGAGGGAGGAGGAGAAGCCTCTGCAGTGGGGTCTTAATGCAAACGCTCCTTCTTCCTCAATCCCCAACACTTGTTCTCCTTTTTAGTCAGGTCAATTATGAGAGATCCAAACAGTCCAATGAACCACTACGAACGCTCAGCTACTACATGTCGTAAGCATAAAGCGCGGGGAAACGCGTGCTGTCCAATCAAGATTGGTTTTGTTTTGCTTCTGATTGGATAAGAAATGAGCGCCATATACTTTAGCCAATCATATCGCAGTCCTGAACAACGAAGCCATGTGGGAATAAGTGAACTAAACACCTCTCTACATTCAGGAAATAGAGAATATTACATGATTGTGCGGAGATAAGAAATGTCTCCTCGAGTGTCGAAAAATAGCATACCATTTCATTTAGATGAAAAATGGTAGGGATGCCTTTTTTTAGATGCCTTTTGTAGTTCTCAGGCGCTTTATGTAACCATAACAACGACGTTATTTGATATCTTGATTTCGCGTGAAGGTTAACCTTTCATTTCAATGGTGTTAACATAATAATAACAATAACAATAACAATAACAATAATAATAATAATAATAATAATAATACCGAATGATTTCTCTCTGCTGAAAAATATCTATCTTGCATTTGCTTATTGAGCAAAAGGAGCTACTCAACCCAACAACAGACGCTCTTGGTAAATCATTAAAAAAACAGCAATAACAGTTTACCTCCCGAGAATGGCAAACCAACAAGGTTCAGTGTAAGAATCATGGGAAGAGAAGCCTTGAGATGGTCCCAGTTGGCCATGTTATCCCCCGTCCAAATGGGGCCTGGAACAGAAGCATAGGTGGTTAGTGCGCACGCGCTATATCCACAGATGGTTATCGCTCGTTCTCTCATATCATTTCCCTATTATTGAAATGCTAGAACTGAAAACAGGTCTCAGGCTTCGGACAAGCCGGAAGAGATTACATGCAAGTGTGTGGCGATGCGTGAAGAACGGTTCCTCTTTTCGTGACACAGCCGCTTCGGGCTTGTCTTAAGTCTGAGACATGTATCCGGTTCTAAAAATGAGCAAAAACGACATAAGAAAAAGCGGTTCTCCAAGACAACAATAAATACTATATATAACATGCAGCGTGTTGACCTATCAAAACGTGCGTTGCATCAGTTACGTTTTAGAGAAACTCCTTGATATACAAGGAACAGGTTCTAATTCTCTTTTTAGAAAATCTCGACCCCTAGAAAACCAAACGAAATGTTGTTCTGACAGACTAGTTATGAGTGTGTGCAAGAAAATCGTAAAAAGTATACCTATATATATCTGAATACCCGTTTTATACGTAATAGGGATAACCAAGGCTTTTTGTGGTGGTAATCATACGGTTTTTTTTCGTTTAATTTGGAATTAATTTGCACGAGTGAGTTTTTCAAAAGGTTGAAATTGTACGAGCCGCTTCGGCGAGTACAATTTCGGCTTTCGATGTGTAAAACACATTAATTTTTCTAAATAATCCAGAATTTCGATGTGTAATTTGCACTGGTGATACACGTGAACTGCAAAGTTCACAGCCAATCAGAATCGAGTAATTTTTTCATGTATGTGTTGTCGTTCAATTTAATCCTTGGTTCAAATTTTATTTTCCTTTGTTTCAAACTCATTATCATTCAAATCACCATAACGAAAAATAAAGAAAACCAAGTTTGAACCAAGGATAAAATTGAACAACAACATATATTATTACTGAAGTAACAAAACTACCTTACGATATATTATAGCTGTTTATTTTCATATGCAAATGCTCACATCTAAAAAACAGAGCCTATGTGCTGTACACGTTTCAGCTACTCCGAAAGTAGCGATAGGAAAAGGCTGCTAAATTCGAAAGTAACGAGGGTTGACCAATCGGAACATGCGCTCTGTAAAATTCATTAATTCTTGTAAATAGCTAAAAAGGGTTGGTGCTCAATGTGGCCAGAGAAATAAATAGAAGTTCTCCACAACAAACCACTGGCAGTACATGAGTAATAACCTTAACTTACCAAGTCTCTGAGTGCCAGCGAAAAACGCTCTGGAGAGAACAAAAGGCCTCTCCCTACCCCCGGAGCGGTCCACTTGACCCTGAGCTGTGGCCATGTGCTGATAGAAGCCGTAGATGTTATGCACGTCACGGTGTTCCCAGTCTCCGTGGTGAAGAGCGTCTTTGTGCATACTAATTTCGGGGCCGTGGAAAACAGAAGGCTGAAAAGGTGATAAAGAAGTTCATAGTGGAGAAGCGATGAACAAAATACGAGCTCGAATACAGAGCATGAAATCAAATTATTGCTCAACAGCAAAAATTAGCGATACTATTGACCGCGCATTTGATACAAAGCCAGGCATATGCCACATAAAACAGATGAACCTCGATTATCCGGACGTGTTGGGCCTTGTGCAAGATGTCCGGACAATCGAAAATATGACGCGCTCTGATTTGTCAAAAACCCATGTTATATCAGAGTATAAAACACAGAAAAAGCGTGTTTTATTGTTTTTCGCCACATTACCTCTAATCGACATTTTTTTTTAGAGAGATGGCAAAAAACATTTTTCGTTTGAAAAAAATTCATAATGGAGTTCTCTGCGAAGCAGCAGAAAGTTTTGAAGCTGAGATTGAATATAACAAATAAAGACGAAGCGAAAACAGTCGAGAAGTTGGTATTAAATGGCGTCAGTTTGTTGATCTGTGTGCTTTGTTATTTCTACTCGCGACGTGTAAAATCTACATCATAAAGCAAATGAAGAAGCCTAAGCCGTGTATTACACTGTGATAAAACGCTCCGGACATTTCAGAACACTTCAGAAAAGTAAAAAACACTCGCCTGCGGCTCGTGTTTTCTACATTTCACTCGTGTTCTCAAATGCCCGTCGTGTTTTATCACAGTGTAATACACAGCTTAGGCTTCTTTATTTGTTAATCAACCAATCGACTGATGCTTCAGACCTTTCCCACTCAACAGTTCTAAGAAAGGTTTTGCCTCACCAATGTCACGTCTTATTAATATTATTAAAAAAAAAAAGGCACTAGAGGAACAAGTCTGGATAATCGAAAAGTCCGGATAATCGAGGTTCAACTGTAGCACAAAGTTACACTGTGTGGCAGAAAACACAATCTACATATTCTCTAGGGCTCTGTATATTGTGCTGCCATATTAATCGGTTGTTCATCTATTCATGCTTATAAAGATTAAACACAATCTAACAACCTCGGCACCTACCTCGTTCATGTCATTCCACGTGAAAAGAGTTTCCGTGGAACCCTAACAAAAAAAAAAAAATAAATAAAAATTTTGGCGATTTTAATAATAAGAGAGTTACCGTACATCGTAAAATTCTCGTTATAAGCCCCAACCCCCCCCCCCCCCCCCCACATCCCTCAGATATTGGCCCCTTCGTTTATAAGCCCACCATCGCTTATAAAGCCCCCTGGTTACAGGCCCATCTACTTGGAAACAAAAATTTCATCCGGTTATAAGCCCCCACCCCCCCCCCCCCCTCGGATATTGGCCCCTTCGTTTATAAGCCCACCCAAAGCCTTGCATCGTTGTCTATGTTAAGGTTCAATTTTATTCTAGGTTTAAATTTTATTTTTCTTTGTTTCAAACTCATTATCATATATTACCATACCAAAAAACAAAGGAAAATAAAACTTAAACCAAAAGATAAGTTGAACCACAACACATATATTTATACTCAGCCAGTACCAAGGGCTAGTTGAATGAAACCTAATGGCACATGTAAGAGTTGAGGCAAGATTGGGCGGCTGGCACTTGTTTGACTAACAAGACAGTAACTTACGACTATAAAATGTTCTGCAACTAACCCCTGAGTAGCTAATAATGAGTGATGAACATCTACAACTACATCTACATTGTTACGCCGGTAAGAATCGCTAAGATGTCACACCAACCGTAAAATAATATAAAACGATTCTAAAATAATGATACAAAATAACTAAAATTAACCATATAACTATTACTTAAGAAAAGCTGATAAATTAGATTTAAAAGACTCTAATGAACTTGATGATGCAATGTCATCAGGGAGGTAATTCCAGTCAGCTTAAGTTCTCGGAAAATACGAAAATTTAAAAAGAAATCCTTATTTACATGTGACGCGCGAAACTTAAATTGATGGCTTATCTTGGCTTAGAACATGCATTTCTTTTGATATTTTAAGATCAGTCTACACATGTCTTAGAGGCAGACTTTTTAGATGACTTAAGCGTTAATGCAAGGAATGCAGACATTTTCTAATTTGTTTTCTTTTTACAGTTATTTTTAAGTTAGGTTTTAGTTTGCTGCCAAAAACTAGAAAGGAACAGACATATTAGAATTTTCAATGTTAATAGTAGAAAATAACAGGAGTTATTTCTACCATTCTCACCCCATGTTTGCTTAAGAATTTTTGGCCTCATACGTCTCGTTTAGCATTGCTTCATCAGTCCCTGTTTCATTGACTACAAGATTCACTACAGAGGAGGTAGATCTCTTTGACCGAGCCCTTTACAATTAGACATCAGTACAGAACTATATGCTGTTATATTACTACCTGATACTCATTTAAAGCAAACTTGCTCGCCCACCATTTTCGGATCTCGGGGTTGGTAAAATCAATCCACGAGGAGGTCCCTGGTAGGGAAGAAAAATTGTTAATACCGAGTCACGAATGCTACCGGCCAACAAACATTTGTATACAGGTATAGGGGATCAATGTAAGTATCTGGGCAACTGTGCACCTACCCCTCCCCTAACCCAACATTACCCCTAACTTTTCAACTTCATATAACTGGTTGTGTTAGGGGGGAGGGGGGGGGGGTAGGTGTAGAGTTGCCCAGATACTTTCATTGATCCGGTATAGGACAGTCAAGCTTTGGAACTACAGTCGAGGCTCTCGTAAGCGACAACCTCGGGAATGCAAAAAAGTGGTCGTAACTAGAGCTGGTTGAATGTGAGAGCTCGCTAACGTGAGCGACCACGAGGTGAAACATTACGGATTAGTCGCTTACGAGAGCTTTAATCTAGGGTGCGTTTTTTTGGTATGACACGGATTTGGATTTGTGATCCCAGATCACACGCATTACGTACGCCACATCAAAGGAACCGATAAGTTCACTCTGGACATGTATTCATCAGTTCCTTTGATGCGCCGTGATCCGTGTGATATCGGATCACAAATCAAAATCCGGATCATACCAAAAAAAACGCACCACTAATTAGCATAAAGCTTGTTCCATACAAAAACATGCAGTTCCTAAAAGTCTTGTATCTACAATAACAAAAAAATACTTTCTTTTCGCCTGCTTAAGAAGAGGTTTGCAAATATACAGCTAAATCATCCACAGATAATGAAAACTTGTTGACAGTATTGAGTTATGTGAGTCAGACTGTTTGAGTGATGGCTTATGAGAACTTCAAAACAAACGAAAAGACCAGTTGGTAGTCCTCAAAAATGGTAGCGGTCGCTTCCGGGTGCTCTTCCTTACAGAGTTTAAGTGACAACTCAAACAGGATTTCACAACGTTGGTCGTAACTAGAGCTGGTCGCTTAAGAGACTTCTCGCAAGGAGAGCTTCGACTGTATTTACCTCAATGCCTCACTGCCATTATAAAGGCGTTTACCATCTATTACGCCTGCAGTAATTAGCAATTAATGAATGAGGCTGAGTAGGATATGAAGAATTAAGCGGATCGAGGAAGGTGTTATCCACCGAGACCGTAGGCCGAGGTGGATAACACCCTTCCGAGATCCGCTTAATTCTTCTTAATATCCTACGAAAGCCGAGTTCATTAATTGCTTTATTATTTATCAAAATATTTTCAAACACTTAAAGGAGAAAATGAGCTTTATTTTCACAAATTTCACACCCACCAGCAATATAACAAAACAACAAAATAACACCAGCTCGTTCCCAGGTCTTCTCGGTTAACGCTGCATTAACCTGCGAAAACGCTGCATTTTTGACGTCATGTCCTCGTTAAAGTCAAAATTCTTCCAAATTTGGTCATCAGTAACTGGTTATGGTGAATTAAACGTGTGCTTTTAACCAATCAGAATCGGGGAAATATTTTGAATGAATAATAATATCCTTTATGTATCAGCCTAGGGTTAATTTAGAAATTCATTTGAGTGACCTCCCTCAAGACCTTTATAACGAGACATCTCAACTACGGCGCAAACCTTACCTGGCCAGCACCAGTTCTCATACTCGCCGCCATCTTTGTTTTTCACATAGTGCCCAAGTCGTGTTGCTTCCTGTTATACCACACAACAGAAAACAATGTCGATTAAAAGTAACTCATTTAAAAATGTTTGTTTGAAACTGTTTTAAAATGTTTCAAAAACGATCTATATATAATTATATAAATACATATGTATATAATTACCGGTATTCGCCGAAGGCGAATTGATTATTCGAGAATATCCACCGAGAAGAAGTCAAGGTGAATATTCACTGATAATCACTGACCCTGAGGCGAATAATTGTTTCAGTATAAATACACTGGTGATTATTTCAAAAGAGGAAAAGAAAAAGCATTGTATAACACGAAAAATTTTATGTCAAAAGCGCGCGAACGATTGGCAGCAATTTTGTTCGTCGAGGTGATTATCGCCTGATAATCCGAGATAGCGAACCAATCAGAGCGCGCAATTTTGTATAATCACCTGAGTATTCATAGTAAATAAAATTTAACACATTAACAATGGTAGCCCAAATAGTATATACAAATACTCTTGATTGGCATGTGAACATAAGAGACAGGAGCATAAACATTCTCAAAAGAGTACAGGTTTTGACAGCAATTTTCCCTAGACTGAAATACTTGAGTTAGCTCTATACGTTAGCAATCCCACCCGTCCCTCTCACTCAGTCAATAAGTGCGTATTATAATGTGGCTGGTTCCGCAAGTGGCCAAGATGAAGCGAATACTACCGCTCGGGATTTTCCGCGTTGTTCGGCCCAAAAATACAAAGCAACATGGCCACAAAATAAGTCCTTTGTTGGTCAAGCTTGTTCGGTCAAGACGGCTGGATATTGGCATCGTTCTTTTTGTTTTTATTGACCACGACTGGGTCTTGGTCGATAAATATGCAAAAAAAAAGAACTGGACCAATATGCAGCCATCTTGACTGAACAAGCTTGGTCAATAACGCACATCAAGACAAAATGAGGTAAGAGAATGTATCTTCCATACTGGGTTCTCTTACTATGATAAGGTGACAGAATCAAGACAAAATGAGGTAAGAGAACGCATCTTCCATATTGAGTTCTCTTACTATGATAAGGGGACAGAATCGAGAGAAAATGAGGTATGAGAACGCATCTTCCATACTGGGTTCTCTTACTCTGACAAGGGCACAGAATCTATTTTTAGATCAACAAACTATTTTAACTGACCAATGGCTGATGTCCTTCTCATCACGTGGTTGTAATTTCAATGCGCCATGTGGAAACCGCGCAGCCATGGAACGAGATATAAATAGATTCCGCGCTAAAAATAGATTCTGTACCCTTATCATATCACACGGGGTTATGTTCTCTTTCCTCATTTTCTCTTGCGTACATATATCAACATGTGCACGTACCTCGTGAATGTGATATCCACCTTCGCGTTTGATGTGAGGATCAATGATGGTTACCATCTAAGTAAAAATAGGGAAAGAGAATGACATCATATAAACTGCAGTATGTTTTTCACAGGAATTTCTGCCACTGAGAAATATCGAATTCAAACACACTTTAAAATATGACAATTTTACTCGTGCGTATACAGCGATTTTACGCAGTTTTACTAGTCTCTTGTTTTGCTGATTCTCGGTGAGTGGGGCGCGATGCACAAACTATGAGTTCGAGGTCCGTACTGCACATGTGGCGAGTGGTAAAGCCGAGAGGCGTCAGAAACGCGGGCGCATCCCTCTCTCCATTCCCACCCCGCTTTTCAACTCATTTACATGTTTACTTATTTCGCCGACATCCGCGTGAACAATCCGTGGGAAAAAGACGGACTGCTCTCGGTCTACAGTTTCACAGGGTTCGTGTTTTGGCCAATGACAGTAGTGAGAGTGATATCAGCTAAGAGTCGAACCTCACATTTCTTTAAGCATGGAATTTGCATATTAACATTTCACATTGGCCATTAGTTTTATTGGTTTTGAACAAAACATAAAATATGATCGGCGACGTCAATTGTAGTTCATAGTGATATACCTTACGACCCTTGGACGCCAGATTTTTCTGCATCTCATCTGGAGTAGGAAACTTCAGTTTATCCCAAGTCATGTATCTGAATGAGAATGTATATATTATGGTGACTATTTCTTTTTAATCACTGACCATTGTAAAACAAATATCTGATTACTTACAAGAGCTAAAAAAGCACTAAGTATAAGAAAGGTTGATCACACAAAAAGTCCAAGAAACTGGAATGCTGTTTACAAGTAAAACATACCGTGCGACCTCTATCAAGCGGCCACCTTTGGACTTTGAAAAGTGGCCGCTGAATAGAGGTTGGCCGCTTAATAGAGGTAAAAATAATATAAATTGGGCAGAAATGGTGGTCAAAGTGACTTATTCACTTTATATAGCAAAATGCTTTTTTGAAAAGAGTTAAATACGTGAAGATACATTTAAATAAATCCATGAAACAAAACTTAGACCTTCTTTTAATGCCAACAGTCTGTGCTAAATCTATTTATTTTAAAGCCATCGATTTGTGAACGCGTATACATTTTTTCTGCTTCTAACTTGTAATGACAATGGAGATTAAAATTGCAGTTCTTGTTGTTATCAGTTATCACCTATTCTTATTGCCGTCTTCCTGTCACCATTTCGCTCGAAATGATAATTAACTGGTCGTTTAACAGAGGTAAAAAAGAAATGAATAGTGGTCTTGCAACAACCAAAAAAGTGGCCGCGCCCGCTTAATGGAGGTGGCCGTTAAATAGAGGTATCGAATACACCATTTTAGTGACAAATAATTCGGGACTTTGGGAAGTGGCCGTTTAATGTTTAACTGTTTTCCCTTACACTTCGTTAGGTTTCACTATTTTGATCCAATTTTAAGCACCGATCATCCGGAGAATAGTTAGGAATAAGTCTGGCTTGCTAAAAACTGACTGTTCCTAGCTGGGTAAAAGTGACTTGTTTGTTTTGAATTTAATTAAACTGCTTCCGTCGTTTGACATTTAAAAAAAAAAAAAAAAACAGAAAACACGCGAGTGAGCTCCAAAAGTCTTCTCCAGTCAAATGTCAATAAAAAAACGTGAACGTATTTTTTGTGTCCATGATATACGCAATACTAAATCCGTTGTTATAAAGTTAGTTTTAAGGAAATGCACCTTGCTATGGTATATTGAAATTCCTAGCTGGCTCCTTGACGACCTCAAAGTCGAGCCGCGCTCGCAGGGACTCCGATAACGTAAAAATCCTGCTTACTGGCGGTGAAGAGCGGGTATTTTTTCCCCAAGAAAGTTAAATATTAAACAGGATTGATGTAGCGACACTCCGGGTAATGTTAAACACACTGTACGGTGGAGTTTCTTCTGTAACTTAACAGTGCAATACGGTACAATACAGGTTGTAGAAGCAGGAAAACTGTGTGAAGTAACAGAAAAATATCGTGAAAGAGCGAAGTTCGTTCCCTACAAAGACGTACACATGTGAATGAGGAATTTTTTGTTCAACACATTCTGTGTATATCCTCTTGGAAAAACGACACTATTTTCGCCCAAGATAATTTTCTAGTTAAAAACTAGCTCATGCGATGTAAATTTGGACGGAGAATTCTTTTTCGAAGCCGGAGAATTCTCCGACTTCCTTGTTTATTTATTTTTTATTTGTTACAATTATTTTTAATGGCAAACGCACTACAATAAAATAAAGATGGTACTATAAAAATAAGTCATAAGAATTAAGAGGAAGCAAGAGGAGATAACTGAAAAGGAAAAGGAAAAAAAAAACGAAAAAAAGACTGAGATCAGAGATAAAAGAAAGTAAAACAGAGCCATTAGGATAGTCCACAAAAGAGTCGACGACCCCATACAAGGTGGACAACCTGAGAAACCCCTCCTAAGAACCATTTACAAACATAAAGAAATAAATAAAATAACTAATGAAATATTAGATTCGTTACTTAATTCTAGAAGACAAGAAATCCCTTACACCCTTTTAAAGCTAGAGATACTTGAGGCAAGACGCACAGATAGTGGTAATGCATTCCACATATCAACTACCGGTATTCTATTTAAAAAAAAACTAAACTTAAAAGTATTAGGTCAGCAGAAGCATTGGACTTCAACCGTTTTCACAGGGCTTTCTTTTTCTTTACCATTTTCATTCCGATGCCTAATGAAAACCCTGACAATAGTTTTGTGTATAGTGTTAAGGTAGTACTGATATTCTGTAACTGTTAGCTGTAAATTTACTAGTGTACAATATTGATCAATGGCTTACAGTCCACAACTCTTTTGTACCTAGTCAGTTATGTGTAGAAGTGTCAACAGATGTCAATTCATGAGCCTTTGATACAGTTCATGAATGACTGACAAACAACTACAATGTATCAGAACTCACTTTTTTCCATCGGTGTGTTCAATATCCAGCCACAATACATCATAAGGTATATCATGTTCATCAAAACCATTATCAACTCTGCAATAATACAAAACAAACAAAGTTACTAACAATTCCAGCACATGAAAAACCCAGCACGGAAAAACACACTAATGCAAAAGAGACAAGTAGAAACTGATACACGATCACAGTCTAACTCACACGACACAAGAATGGCCTATCATACAATAACTGCCAAGAAAGACCTTAAAAATGTTATATCAAGCGTGACATCTTGCTTTGAGGTGACATGTCAAGAATTAGACTTAATTATCTTTTAATTAACATTAAGGAGCAATACATTGACATTTCAAACCGAATTAGGATCCCTACATGTAATAAAGAAGCTATCAGAAAATGCAAAGAAAAAACTTGGGCACAGGGAAAAGAGGCAATCACTAAGAAATAACTAAGAAATTTCAAAATACACAAAAGAACCCAGGATAATTAACATACTTTTTGACATCATCTTCATCATTGTAGTTCCAACGGCTTTGGTGATATGCAATTCCAAACAACTGCAAGACAAAGAACAAACTTGGTGAAATTTCAACAGACAGGGAAATCAATGGGTTGAAAGAATTTTAAAACTCATTTCTAGATTGAACAGGGACCTCATCAAGGGAATTTTGATGTATTGAAATAACCTCTCTTTATCTGATGGTCAAACAAGGTTTTGCTCACTAGATGTTGTTTCAATATTTTGAAAACAACCAGCAGTATTCCAGATGTGGAAGACACAGACAGCTGAATGGTAGGAGTGTCCCCCTACACTATACAACACTGTACTACCAGAAAGACAAATGTCAGCAAATCATCATCACAAATATCATTACTACTATTATCATTATTATCATTATTGTATGGGAGATGGTAGAAAAAAAGATAGTACAGTGAGCTATCAAGCTTGCTGTCACTTTCAGATTACAGTGAAATCATCAATAGCTGGGTAAATTTCACATCTAGAATTAAAATTAACAATTAGTATAAATACTCAGGTGATTATACAAAATTGCACGCTCTGATTGGTTCGCTATCTCGGATTATCAGCCAATGATCACCTTGACAAACAAAATGGCTGCCTGACTTTCATGCCCTTTTGATGAAGTAAAATTTTTTCTTTTCTTTTTTTTGAAATAATCACCTGTGTATTTATACTAAAACACTTATTCGCCTCAGGCTCAGTGATTATCGGTGATTATAACCCACCGATTAATTTTTGAGCAATTTTATTGGCTATTTTGAGTCACGTGGTAAAAAATCGGAGGACGGTTATCACGCAATAACCCCCGTCCGAAGCGATATTTGTCGTCCGATTTTTGGATCACAATTAAGAAACGGAAACATTCAGTGTTCGGTGTTTTCTTTATTTAATTTCCATGGAAAACAAACAAACTCGTTTTTATAATCCAGTGACATCGTAATTTTAAAGTAGCTAGTCGCAATTGTAGCTCCGGATAAACAGAAAATCAACAAAATAAGCTGCTGGTGTTTTTGGCATGGAGGTGAGCAAAAGTTACGAACCCTTGGGCAATCAAATTCTTGAAAATCTCCCCACTGAAATGTGCAAAAAGGCTGGTTTTGCACAAGGTACACTTCTCCTTGTATTTAAAGCTGCCGGTTGAGAAACTTTTCCAAGCCAAAAACGATAAACTACGCAAACGATAAATCGCTCCAGTGGTACAGTACACGACTAACAGTAGAACAACTATTCGAGTCATCCCATACTATCGCTCGATTTGTAGCTCGAAAGAATTCGGTTCAGTCAGTTCAACCTGTTCTTGCAACTGGAACTAAAGTTCGCCTACCCTTGTTTTTCTTCGATCTCCTCGGCGCCCGCCATTCAACAATAAAGCCAAGTTTGCGAACAATTCCTTCAACTACACCATATTTTCCAAATTCCCTGTTTCATGGGTGTAATTTCTTTCGCAGTGTTAGTGGTATGGTTGGATTTTCTGTTCTAATCCATTGGAAATGTTTTGATTTGACTTGTTTTCGAAAAAAACAGTTGGTAAAATAAACCAAAAGTGCCGTGTTTTCCAGATTTTCATGTAAGGGGCGTTGCGAGAGTATGTTTGACATGACAGCTTGTCAAGCTCTGGTCCAATCACAGTTTATATAAAACTAGAAATACGACTCCCGCAAAAACCTCGCGAAGCTAGTTTTTGAAGAAGTCACAATGCTTTCATATTTTATTCTTTATTTTTTTTTATATTATATATTTTATTTTTTATATTAGCGTAATCCCCATTATTTTATTTCTTATGCTGTGTTTGGTACACAATTAGTGACACCTGGTGCAAATTACATGATCAGTATACTGCTCAACACAGTGCTTAAAAATTGACCTTCAATTAGCTCTTTCACTGCCACTGAGATTGCACCAGAGGGAATAGAAGTAAAATTATTTATTATCTTGACAGGGAATACAGAGTCGATGAAGTATCACAATAATATTCACTTAACACAAATTGAAAATGATTGTAAATCTTTTGCAGGTGAAATCTTGAAGAGTTGATATGAATGCTTGTGTTTACCACGGTGTAAAAACCTGTGTTTTTTTTCTTTAGTTTTATTTTCTTAGTCTCTACTGCTTTGTCTTCTTTGTTGTACATCACTTTTGAACACAATATGTTCTTACACAGAGGATGAGCTGAACGCTCCAATTATTTTTTGTTTATGTTTTTTTGGTTATAATTGCATGAGATTCATTGTAAGAAGAATCTTCTGATTAGATATTTTATTGTCTACTGCAGTCATTATTTCATTCCCGGGTAACCACAATTGAGAGCATTATGAATAGTGCATGTTTTAATGTGTGTACTCTTTCCAGTTGCAATGGTACCCCCAGTGGTAGATAGAAAAATTCCTCTTCCCTCAAAAGAGATGCCATATCAACAAATTGGGGGTAAAACAATTGGATTCTACAAAAGCTTTGAATAAAGGTTTGGTAATAGTGAGTGCCCACTGTATAGTATGTGGTTGTGCTATTTTTAGGTCATATCATAAAAACAATACATGTAAGAAAGAGTTATTGAAATCTTAATATGTTCAAAAAGATTGCTGCACTACGTACTCCTGTAAAAAAATAATGTGAAATCAACATCAATCAGTCAAAAGTATATACCACATGAAAGTTTAATTGTGCTGTTACAGAAACAGGCAAAATATCCATACCCAACCATAGAATAGTACATTATTTTGAATATATGAAAATTTCTATTATAAAAACTGCAGAAGAAAGATTTAATATAAGGACGGTATTTCATCGAAAAAGTCATGGCAGCCAGAGGTATTGAACTGTAACCAATGACATATAGTAACGAGAAGCACTATCATTATATTATTATCATTATTATTATCATTACTATTATTATTACTGGTATTGATATTATTATTGTTATATTTTTTATGTTAAACATAATATATTTTTATGGGGTGGGATTCATGTCTTAATCTTGGTAAAGTTATTGTTACTCTACTACTAAAAGCAATACAAAAATCTTCTTAATAGGCTTTCCATCAGAGGTGGTAGTAATCAAAACAGCTCCAAACAATACCATTTCTTCTAAAAGGCTTAGAATCTAGTGCAGTCATTTGTCTAGAAAGTTTGTGTGGAAAATCATTATTGAAAGCATAGGGCATTTAGGAAACTTGAAACACTTGTTACTACATACAGCACACTTGCAATGAATATATGAGAAAGATCATAAACATTTTGGCATTACAAAATTTATTTTCTTCTTTATAAAGTTTTTCCAATGTAAAAGGTTAATTGCATGTTGTGGTTGTTATGAAATATTGATATTTGACATAAAAATAAAGTAAACGGCAGAAAGTAACAAAGTTAATATGTTATGTCTAACTTTGCAAATTAAGGCTTGAATTAACATTTCATTTGTGAAAAAAGGGCAGGGGTTCTAGATAGCAATATTATCAGGGGGGGGGGGGGGGTCATTGCACTCTAAGGTAAAACTGACCCATTGTGAAAAGGCTATGAAACTTGTCTCTACACAATATTATTGAAACCTTTCAATCGGAGAATACATACATATATATATATATATATAGCAAAGAGAAATACTACTCAGAATTCAGTAATCACATTTGCTTTATTTTAAAATGATCACATTGATCACTGATAATATTGCAGAACCAGTACTTTATAGTGACACAGGGTATACATTCTGTTGAAAATGTTTAACATAACTGCTAGATCAAGAAAATTTACAATATTTTCACTGTTGCAATGATATCAGATCACATCGTTATAAATGATTGCTATAACAACTGCAACTCTCTGTGTTGGAAATTACTTCAAACTGGAAACGCTATCGTTTTATTATGAAAAATACCTATTTACATTCTCTTGTAATCTGTTGGTCGTCTTCCGATTCCGGTTTTAGACTAATAGAATTATTTTCCAGAGACATCTCCAATCGTTGAAGTCGTTCTTACTCGGTGTCCCTTCTAAGTCGTTTTGCTAAATGTAGTACACCAATATATTTCGTTATGTAATCGTTCACTCATGTCCTGTATTTCTATCAATAACACATTCAAATTCAAAACTAACTTGATTGAATTCCTGGTCCTTTTCCCTGCTGTTTCGTTTGCCTTTTTCTGGAGCGAGCAGTTGTTGTCTTGGCTGCGATTTCTGTTGTTATTCTCCCTGCTGTCGTTTCTCTATCCCTGCTTTGAGTCGTGCTTTCCTCGTGTTGATTTTCACGGTATTCGAACTTACTCGGCGACGATCTCGTGCTAATATTTCTTGAATATCTTGGAGATCACCTTGCTGGGATGTACTTCCAGGACGAGTGAAATCGGTTTCCACAAAATTTACATTACTTTAAAAAAGGCATCACCGAATAATGGCGGAAATTCAGCGTTCTCAAGTGCGTTACTATTGCCAGGTAACCTGGCCTGCGAACGGACACCTTTAAAATATAGATATATATAAACATATATATAAATATATATATATACATATATAAAAACTCTCGGCTCGATTTACTCGGGCTTGCGAGCCACGTGGTCTGACCGGAACCGACACGATTAGTAACCTCGCTACGCTCGGCCTTCGGCCTCGCTTCGCGAGGAACAATTTTAACCAATCACTGTACATGCAGTGTTTGCATCAGTCGCCTGAATCCCCAGTCAGACGACTTGTTTGTCTTTTTCTTCAACACGTACAAAGTAGAAATTAATTCACGATCGCGGAGGGTTATAAAATAAATAAACCCCTTCCTGGCTTACTGGTATATGGGAGGATAATGCCCTTGGCTGAGAGATTGTCCTCAAAATTTCACATATGCCCTCGAAGCTTCGCTTCTCGGCCAACTGTTCATTTTTCGGACAATCTCTCAGCCGCGGGCATTATCCTCCGATATACCAGCCGCCAGAAGGGGTTTATTTACTAAATATTCCCCGATAATCACTTAGCCTTCGGTGAATAACTATTAAATAATGTTTTGTCAACTTACAGGAGGTAGAGCAGTAGTTCCTGTTAATGATGCATACTCCTTAAACACATCATGCGGCTTAGGACCCAGCATAATGAAGACATCAATGATACCACTCTCTGATATCCAGTGGGTGTCAACCTGGGGCACGTCTTCACTCTCCTTGAAAAAGGACATCAGTGAGTTTAACATGGACTGAAAGATAAAAGAACAGGGGAATACAAAGGGACTAAAAGAAAGCATTAAGATGTAGCTTAAGGTTTCTAGAAAGGTGCGTCAAGGGTTTAATGCCATCTGTGGATGACATACAGTACCAGCACATGGTTTAATTACACTTAAAACTCTATGTTTGTCCAATGACTCACATTTTATGGCTACTTAAAGTAACTTACTTACAAGAACACTTACGTTCAATAGCTCACATCAATAATAAGCTCCTGGACTTTTCTGCGTAATGGTTTATTATAATAATTTCAATGGAAATTAAGTAGCATAAGTTTGCTAAGGCATTTTAAGATAAATGATGATAATAATGATGATGATGACTATGATAACATCAACAGCAACAACAACAACATTATGATCATCATCATCATCACTGCATACATTATTATTGTTAAGTGCCTATGCAAACTTGAGCTATTAGTGTCTTCAGCCTGTCAATAGATGGATGTAGTTTCTAATACCAGCAAGAATAAAAATATCATTATCAAAATTATTATGAAGGCAGACCCTAGGCAGCAAAAAAAAATGATTGGTTTGGCATGAGCCTCTTGGGGAGTTCGGGAGGCATGCTCCCCTGGGGAATTTTGAAAATTAGGTTGTCTGAGACTGCCTTTCGTACATTTTGAATGCATTAAGATATGAAAACAGGCAGCTAAAAGGAAACTTTAAACCATGGATCTTACTGAAACTGTTGAACTTCAAAATGGATTTTTTATGGTGTACAGGTTATGAATCTATTTTACAGCTTAAGAGAATAATGTCACTATTTATAGATAGATATTTAGAGATACAGTTGAAAATTCATATTAATCACTGGGTTTGCTGCAGCAAATCAAGATGATCAGCAGTGCTGAAATTGAAGCAGCTTTAAAAAATCCCCCAGTGACAAAATGGGTCGAAAGGCAACTTTACTTAGTTAAGCAATACCTTTCTGGCATTTGAAGAACTTATATCAACCCAAGTTTCTGCAGCATTCATCCAGAAGAGACCAACAGTTCGAGCAACACTTGAGAACCAAAAAAGCAGCCATGTTATCAAACACTAACCATATTAGGGAACAGCATTAACTTTAAAATGCAAACCATCCTCAATAGTGACATGCAGAGATAAGACATAATTATTTGTTATTGCTCGTATTTCTTCCTGATGGCACTTGCAAAGCATTCATGCATATTACCTGCATGTACCTTATCACATACAGAGCAAAATTACTGAATGTTGATTGACTACAACTGAGGGCAGTTTCCTTAATCACAATGTAATTTTAATGTAAGTTTTAAAGAACAGCTGTGTTTTCACTGCGCGCGATTTAATGTCATGAAGCAAAGGAAAGACTGTATTATTTAGAATTGTCTTGCGTAGCGAAATCAAGGTAAAGATACTCTGAAAGATTTCTTCGCTTATAATTATGCTTTTACTGTGCGAGACTGATAACGAAGGAAGAAAAGACCGCTATTGTTTAGAACTGTTTTGCGAAGCGAATTAAATCATGGAACAGAAACTCGGAATGATTTCCGCTCAGGTCCCTACTTCATTATGCATGCTGTAGTTGAATTGTCTTGGGAAGTGCGCGTGGAAACATTTCTTGTACGGCTACAGCATGCATAATGAAGTAGGGACCTGTGCGGAAATCTTACCCAGAAACTCGGCCAGAATTTTTCCTTTTCGACTAGTTTTCTTCGAAGATTATTCTAATCGTTCTTTTTCTTGTCTCGTGCAAGAACAAAACAATGTCTGCCTCCCGCTCTCGACAAAAATTCTACTCATCATCGTGATTTCTTCTGCTATTCTTGAGAAGTCTAGAGTACAGTCATTTTGTGGGCCAAGTTGGGCGAGTGCGTTGCACACAGAAAGTTTGCAAACGCGCAGCGCGATACGAGTTATTTTTGCTATAACATTAAACACAGAACGGATTGAAATTCAACAGTTGTAATTGATAAATAGAGGGTATTTCGTTTCTAAATTAGAAGATGAACAGAGACATGAACAACTAACACGAGTTTGTTTACAAGAACAGGCAGCGAGAGTCTATTCCCACGGGAGAATTACCAACCACCAAAAGCGTTTGAAAAGGTCAAACCGTGACTACCTTGTTTGAACTTGTTGAATATTAAAACTTAGTCTTAAATAAAACATGTACCGAGAAACGAATGTACTGAAAGCCAAGATGGTTATTCAGCAGAACACGTACCGTGACAATTCACTCTAGGTTGGTCAACAAAATCACTTGTATCAAATGATTTACATTTTTTGACAGGATTGTCGCGTGACTCCTGCCCGAGCGAACCGATTGACTTTTTTGACTCGATAGCTCGTCAGCCGTTCAACAGGATGACAATTATTTTTTCGAACGGATTCAAATTTTTTTCGCACGGATAGCCCAAGCCGTTCGAACGGATTCAAATTTTTTCGCACGGATAGCCCGAGCCGTTCGAACGGCTAATGCACGGTATACGAACGGCTATCCGTGCGAAAACGGCAAACCGAAGGAACGTTTTCGCGTGAGAGGTCACATATGGTTTCTGGATAAGAAAAACACTTTTTTGCTGCTCTTAAGACATTTTGAATGCGTTTCTGCTTTATATGAAACAATTTTATTGTGCAAAACGCAAAGCTTAACTCAACCTCATTCCCAGGGTCCAATCCTACTCGGTCCCCGAGTAGAAGAGGACCCTGCTTAACAACATACTTTTCAGCGTGCTATTAGCAAGTTTTCAGAACCACTGAAAACCATTGAGAATTGAACAAACTTGTAAAATTCGGTTCGCAATTTCCTCAAGATACAATATCTTGGGATCTTCGGGGTCTTAGAAATCGCTTGAAATGGGATGCGTCAAGTATTTTGGTATTATTTCTATCCTTGCAGGAGCCCATTACCCTGATCCAGGGCTCCTGATCCTTGTCAGTGTTTTGTTTACAAGAGTGCCGACAATTATATTTTTATCCCCTTGAACTAATTATGCGGTGCTATGAATTGAGCAGATCACTAAGACATTTATTTATCTCAGGTTCTATTTGGTCTAAAAAATCACTTGAAATGGGAATATACTCCACAACGTAAGGCAGTGCTAGCTAGGAATATTTCACTGCTGCGTTGAGTATTCTTACATTATTCTGTTATCACAGACATTGTTAGGTTTGCACTGCACTTGTGTCGACAGACGTCAGCATCGTGTTTCAGTTTAGCTCCACCTCGTTCCAAGGGTTCTCTCCTACTCGGGGGCCGAGTGGGAGAGGACCCTGGGAACGAGGTTGAGTTTAGCTTTGTGTTTTACACAATAAAATTGTTTCATATAAAGAAGAAACGCATTCAGAATGTCTTAAGAGCAGCAAAAAAGTGTTTTTCTTATCCTGAAACCTTATAAAATAAGCTTAAATTGCTCAGAAAAAAATCGCACAATCTTATTTATTTATCGCATAATTGGCCTCTGTAATCGCATAATCTGCCCTGCAAATTTCGCATAATTTGCATTTTTTAATCGCACCCTATCAGAAGGCCTGCTTTAAGAATGAGACTCTTACCAGGTCCTTGACATTCAAAATAACGCCTTAACTTCGAATGAATACGAAATCGAAGGTGAAAGATTCTTGTTAGCCTTTAAATCATCATAAAGATGGCGTATTTTTGCAGAAATTCCAAAGAAACTTGTTGATTCATTCTTTATTTTATGAATGTTGTGCGTTTTTTTTTAATTATGCGATTTTTCGTGAATTGTGCGATCGGATGCGATTTGAGGTCGATTGTGCGAAATCGCACCATCGCGTAATACCAGAAGGCCTGGTTAGTGCAGCTGTATCAAAAAACTGTTAGATACAAAAGTATCATGGCATGACGGGCTGTCATGTTGCTGTTGGTTGAGTGTAAAGTATGTAACTAGTGTTGAGTTCTAAATAAGTACCAGCAGTTGTTTGAAAGGCGTTCAAGCCCTTAAAAGCCCCAACCTCGTATGATATTGTAAATAAGCCGCACCCCCGATTTTATACTAAAATTTTGCATGAAAGGGTGCAGTTTATAAATTGTGTTTTGTTTTTCACCAACCTGTGGGCAATCATGACCGGGATGCTTCCATAAAGTGCCATTCTTGAGTCCAGCTCATATTCAAACACATCGAGGTTGTATAAACGATAAGGCTCTGATCCACTGCAAGATAGCATTCAAAACCATGAAAACCAAGGAGACAAATGTTGGTTCTGTGTGTACTTCAAAGAAACATGTCTTTGGTATTAAGTGTTTTTTACACCCGTCAAATAACAGTGGAAACGAATACCACAGCTAGCAAAACACTGAAATTCTTCACAAATTGACCTGACTTTTCCATGGTCTACATCTTTTCAGTATAAATCTACTAGCATTCTATCTAAATCCTGTTATCATATTGGCTATGCTTCTTACTATCAGTATCTATTTAAACAATAGAGTGTTTCTGTCGAGGAACTATTGGCTGATAGTTGCCCCACGGAAATTTGATGTTCTTTAAACAAATATTTGCCCGAGAAGCGAAGCTTCGAGGGCAAATATGCTAGTTTTAAGAACATCAAATTTCCAAGGGTCAACTATCCGAGACACAAACACTCTATTGTCTTAATTGTTCACCACTAAATTTTCTTCTGCGCGCCAGTTGAAAAACAGTCAAAACCCACTAAATGCAGATCATTCAAATATTTATCCATACGCAGAGCCTGAAATTTCAATAATTCGCAACGTACATTGCCTAAAAAATACGGTATAACTGTCAGAAAATTCACATTTTCACGGACGGGCACTATCCATCCGGGTATTTTCCTCGGAAGGGCACTATGCGCTGATAGCGTGTCTCCGCGGACGAACACTATCGTGTCACGTGATCAATTTAAACCAATAAGAATCGGAGAAAATTTAGTGATGAACTATAATCTGTGATAGAAAGTGAGTAGTGTGACAAACCTAACAATGTGTGGTTTTGAACAACATAGCACCTGCTTCTTCATATCGATTTATGGTAAAATAGTAGATTTATACATGATCAGATGTTGGTAAACTCTTAAGCCTATGTTTAAACCACAATACAGTAACTTGAGACCTTGAAATTGCTGAACAAGTCCCATTGAGTTATCCAGGATGGGTGGAGTTTACTGGTGGAAAATTTCCGTGATAACTTGGCCCATGGCAAAACCAACCAACCAACATAGAGGTAATCAATGCTCTTAATTCACCTCTGCTGCAAGCACTGAGCTTAACTATAACATATCTTTGGACAGAAGTGTTTGACCAAACACTTACAGTGTAAGTAGCCCCAGATTTACCATTTGAAAGATTTGAGCAAGAAAAATTTAAGAGTTGCTTTCACATAGAACAAGTCAAGATTCAAGTTCATGAAGAGGCCTGACCTATTGAAAATAGCTGCAAGTTGGCTAACAGCTACAAGTATGTCATCTCATAGTTTACAGTATGATACGGACCTCTTGATCACTTAGCATGCCATACTTACACAGTGGTCTTTAAGGCTAAGCTGTCTGCATGCTCTGGAATTCCATATACATGTTCAATACCAGGAAATGAAATGTCTAGACCGATAGAACATGGACCTGTAAAAAAAAATTAAAAAATAAATAAAACAAAATGATACTTGTCATCAATGATCAGTCATCTCACCTTACAGTAAATCCAGTATTCTGGTTAAAAGAAAATGCAGACTTAAACACCTTGACTGTGAAATCAAGATCCCCATAAGTTATACACACATGCCAGCATTCTGGAAATTCAGAAACATGCTGTACTGTGCCAGTCAAATCACTTCTTTCAGCAGCTAGGTGTGGTTGTTCAAAACTTGTTATTATTCTCCAAAATTAAAATTCTTAATAAACATAAATGTAAGAGGTGTTCTGGAATGCAATTTTGGTCCTACAACACCATGACAAAGCATCTCTGAACAAAGATATACACTGTAAAAAAGATATATACTGTACTTTAAGTTAGTAATTTGTATAGTGTTCACAAATAAAATGCCTTTGAAATATAACTATGACGTTTCTGCAAGTGAAAATTTCACCCAGTTTTATAGAAAAAAGCCACACCTCTTGGTATGATACTTATGTAAACACAGCCTGACTAACACCTCACCTCTTGGTCTGTTACTAAATGAACACAGTCTGACTTATGCCTCACCCCTTGGTCTGGCACTATATAAACACAGCATGACTCACAACTCCCCTCTAGGTCTGGTACTATGCTGACACAGCCTAACTTACAACCTCACCTCTTGGTCTTGTGTCATGGTGTTCTTTGAAGTGCTCATCCCAATTCTCCTCTTCCACATGGCCTTCCTCTTTTGCTTCAGTGCCTTCATCCTGGGAAGTGAACCACACCCAAATTTGGATCAATAATAAAACTGAGGGACAACGTATAGTGAATGAAAGGGGTATGCTATATTTAAAAAATGGTGACTTGACTTCCCCACCCGTAAAAAGGAAAAAATGCAACTTGAATCAATCCCGGAACCTTGAACAAAATGCAACCTCCAAAGATACCTGCACATAAGTGATACAAACTATATTCACTGGAAAAAAACCTTGGTGGGTAAATTACACTAAGGACTTGCAACTTTAACTTGAGGTATTTGTTTCCTGGTAAAAAAAAACATGGCATTTCCAAATTTTCTTGATATTTTCATTGAAATTTCATTTTTAGTGTTCAATATTGAGCTGTATCTACATGTACAATGATACTTTTAAGTCAAAGTTTAAAGATAGATACATCAGCAATAGAAACATCCAACTGCTTTATAAAACTGATTATCACAGTGCATTAATACAATTCCAAAGAGCTGAGAAGAAATTCTCATTAGTTAAGGCCACCAATTTTTTTAATGTCCTTTATCAACATCAAATGGCAATCTCCCTCTGACAAAAGGTTAACATTTTCTTATGAATGAATTAGTACATATAAATGAGATACCTCTCTGGATTCCTCTTCTGGTTTTTCCTCCCCATTATCAGCAGGAGGTTGAGGTTCACCATCATCGACCCTAACTGGTACTTTTCTGTAAATTTAATAGTACAAATCCATCAAAAATACAGTTTATTCAGCATCTCTTTCCTTATGAAAGAGACTTCTCCCAAGCTTAACTCTAGGCAAACTGCTCTCTGCCTACAAATAGCACCTGCATTACCTGAGGAAAATGTCCAGTCATACACCGCTATGCCACTTAAACATTATTTTAGTACCTTACCTCTTTTCTCTGTAATGCTCAAAATTCATTAGCCCTCTTGAGTTCACAGAAACAGCCACTTCATTATCAACAAGGAAATCCAAACGAAAAGGTTCAAATGTCAGCACCACAGTGTTGTTATTAAATCCAATGTGCAAACTATCATCATCTTGCTTGAGTTTCTGATTTCTAGAAAAGTTGAGAAAGTTTTGGTGAGATCTAAAAGGTGAACTTCAACTTGTGTTCAAAAATTTGCAGATAAAATGTGTAACTTGAACCATGGCAACTAAAACTTAATGGTTTGGCCAGCCTATTAATACTAGAGAATAACTGCTACATGTACAGCATACTAAAGCCACAGATACTAAAATATTGTATATCAGGGATTGAAATACCACCCTGTACCTTTGGCAGTATCAGTGAAGTTGTCGAGTGACATCTTTTTTTGCTAAGAAAAGACTCAACTTTCACCAGTGGCATGTGGTCATTATAGTGATGGATGACAATACTTTAACTAGCAACTACAAAAAGTTTTCCTGTACTCAAGTTGGTCTGGTGCTGCACTGTTTTTTTTTTTGACAGATGCAAATGTTTACTACGACTTGGAACTTATTCAATGTGTTAAATTGAGATTTTCCTTTGAAGGGTAAGGGACTGAACAAAATGTCTGACCAACCCGCAATTTGATCAGACAATGCTAATTTCTGACCAGACATTGGCCCTTGTCTGGCTGTTGTTTCAAGCCCTCTATATTGCCTGTGACAGACCCCTGAGTTGAATGACAAAGATCCCTGACAAGCCTTTGACAAGGTGAAGCATAGCATACCAATTGACAAACTAAAAGCCCTTAACTTAGACCTTTCCAATATTGCCGACTGGTATCTTGTTTGTTTTTTTCTGCAAAATTGTAAACAACAACTAGTCTTTATAGGTATAGTGTAACTGCTAGAGCTGATGTGTACAGAAGTACAGCATCAGGAGATTCTGGTGTATGTACCTATACCTGATACATTTATCTTCAAGTATTTTGTAAATATTATGTACTTCAAATCTGTTTTATCTGTATAATAATAATGAAACAGGCACTGAGACTGGACTGCCAGAATGCTTTCCTTTCTTGCTCTGACTGGAAGCCATTTCTTATTATAATTACCGTATATGTTAGAGTGTCGCATGGATGCTGGGAAAAAGATTAAATTTATGTGCCTGGTGCGCTTTACCACAAGCGTTAATGACAAAAATAAGCCAAAATCAAAGCTCCCTCACAGCTAAAGCAAACTGTTAATTCATGTCATAACTCAGCCCTTACCTGATAGTTTGTGGTTCTTGAATTAGCACATCTCTGACTTCATATCTTGGTCTTATAGGATTCAATTCATTAATTCTAAATCTAACAGTGTTCTTTACTAGTGTTTCAAGTTTAAGATTAAGTAATACATCTGTTTTCTTGTTTATAATATTAACATTAAAGGAAGAATCTGCAAGCACTATGGAATCTTTCACAACAGAATATGGTGATTCCCCAGGTTGAATTGCCCTGTTGTCCCTGTGGAAATAACACCATAAATATGGAGGTTAATGCTGGTGTAATTATCGAGATGGAAAGCTCAGATCTGAGGTAAAGTACCATCTTGTATTCTTAAAGTTGACCAGCAGAACCTGGCTTGTGATACATTTATTGGGTGCAGACATAAATTAGATGCAAGGCCCAGCAAAATGGCTATCTGATATCCTGATCCTAATTGAATAGTTCTTCTAAACAGATTTGTTTCAGCACAGGTTGCCAGAAGGCAGACCTGGAGTCAGGGTACAAATAATGCTATCACAAACTGGGACCTTATTTTGGGAGGAAGGGACCTGGTTACTCTCAATCCTAGCCATGCCTTAGGTGGGGCTCTGCCTACTGTACAGGGCACATACTACAGTTTCACAAACTGCTTTTTGGGAAGGGGAGGCTCAAGGCTTTGCCAGGGAAGGTACAGGTAAGATTTTCACACAGGTCCCTACTTCATTATGCATTCTGTAACTATACAATTTTGTTCTTTGAACACAAGAAATATTTGCACATGCATTACACCAGACAAGACAGCTTCAGCTTGCATAATGAAGTAGGGACCTGTGCAGAAATCATTCCAAGGTACCTGTTAGTGTTATTGCAATGGGCAAGGTGGAGCAAAATTCTGGCTTTCAAGGTACCCTGCTCTTGGTTCATCTTGGGTGGAGCTCTGCTCACCAAAGATGATACCTAATCTGAGGGTGGGGGATTACCTATGGAGGAGGGAGGGTCAACCATTTGCCAGGGAGGGAAGCAGGAAAACTTTGGGGAGAGATGGTGGCACAAGAAATAAAAATGTGAGTTTATGTTATTATTGAAGTAAGCAACAGAAGTTAATATGATTTAAAACAAAAATCTACAGTAACAAGCTTACTCAAGATAACTTCAGAGAACTGTTATACAACAAGTACATGTATTTTTTTAAAACGTGTTTACTAATTTGCACATTGAAGCAAAAATACAATACCCCTAGAGGCCTCTTACTCCAGGACCAAGTAACACTCCCCTCTAGTTCTGCCACCCATGCAACGACTTTGGGGGACATGCAAAGTCCCAAGTTATATGTTTATTTTAATTGCATTACTTTCTCTTCTCTTTCTCTTATTTTGTCATATAGAGTTTTAAACCCTTTAGCCCCACGGTGAACAGAATCCAGTTTCTTCCAGTGATATGAATTTACAAAGTTATTAATAATGAATGCCAATAACCATGTTTTATGAACTGTGCTGATATGTACTTTAATTAACTTATTCTCACCATCGGTGCTGTGCGAAATGTACATGAATTACCCCATAGGATTTATATCTTGATAGTGGGGCTTAAAAGATTAATATTGAAAGTCCAACTGTATAGTGTCTTACAACCCTAATAACTACATTTTGACATTTGTATGAAAGAATGGTCGTTATAAAAGCAAGGTCTATTTTAAAGCTAAATAAAAGCTCACCGGCAAAAGCTACTCTGTTCACATGTCTTAAAGTTCCCTTTGTCCACTGCAAAGCTTTCTGGAACAACTACACACAATAAAATCAGTGGAAGAAACACGCTGTGGAAACAAAAATGAGAAATACACCGGTGAACATGTATCGATCTGGGTTTAATTAGGTCAGGATTTCAAGCATTGTCTGCATTCGACAAGTTACAAGTTTGGTTTTACACGTCCTGGATCAGTCATTCAAGGATTTCACATTTTCCGACAAGCAATCAGAATAGATAGGTGCGATCGACGAACAACAATCGAGAAATTAGAAGAAATTCACTACATGTATGTACTGTATGAAGGGATTCTTTAAAGAACAAGAAACATACACGTGCATTTCCAAAAGATCGAGCCGAAACTGATAGCAAAAACGTGACTTCAACTAGCTCGAAATCACATGAGCCGCTCTTACGTTGAAATTATGACAAATAGTTAGAATCAGAGATTTGTCAAAAATTACCTTGACGCGTGTGAGTTCGCCATTGAATCCCGGCACTGTAACAGAGGAGAACTGGGCCTAGTTCATATATTTTGTTTGTTTCCCGGATGTTCTTTGAGAAACGGTCCGAGGACTGGGCTCGATCATCATTTCTGTGGGGTTCCTCTTCGAACTAACTACCTGCAAAGTTTGCATCGGTCCATTTGAAAACACAAAACGCCACAAGAGGACAGAAAAAGTCGCCTAAAATGGTAGGTGCTCCTTCTTCGATTACTCATCCCTGTCTTAGCTTAATTCGTAGTCATTGTTTTAATATTGATGTCTTGTATTTCGCGGCACTTTGTCTTCCATGGACCACATTCTCGTTGTTAATTTTGTTGCTGAGGGCAGAGATATACGTATTCTGTTTTCAATCTGGCTGGATATTGTTGACATTTGAAGCGTCGTTGTTTTATTTTCGCCTCAGTGGTTTAGTTGTACGCTTACTGACATCAGTAGCACCGAGGTCTTCCATTTGCGCCCTATTTTACCTTCGTTTTTGCCTTAGAGTTGCCACCGTGTTTATACTACATTGTACATGTAGATCCTATCATACGGAGACGCTGCCGAATTCAGATTCGGCGGTCTCGTCGGCCACATCTGTGTCCAGCGTGTTTTATTACTCTCTCATCGATAACACTTTCTAAACCAAGCTATTGTTTTATGCCCTAGAGCCAATTCTTCCTTGTTGCCTTTCAGGGAAATGAAGCTTCGCTACCTGGTGATATGGTAACACATTGTAAGTAGTTTTCGGTTTGTCTTCTGAGGCAAAACAAAACGTGATTGCCAGGTTTTTATTCACTGATTATTTGCTCAAATGGCGTGGTAACCGTTTGCGTCCCTTTTGTATTTATTCGGAAATTCAGTCGACGCCGACGAAATAAGACGCCTTGGGAAGAGATTTAGGAAGCTGGATTTGGACAAGTCAGGTGCATTGTCAGTCGAGGAGTTCATGTCCTTGCCGGAGTTACAGCAAAATCCACTTGTCCAAAGAGTTATTGACATCTTCGACACAGATGGGAATGGCGAAGTGGACTTTAAAGGTTAGAAATGATATAGCTTCTTGACTGTTTTATTGTTTCTTGACTGTTTTATTGTTAAATATAAACTACAGACGCCATTTTCGCGCCAGTTCAAGGAGAGCGGGGTGCAGAATAGTTGGTTTTGGGAGTTTCACTTGCTGAAAATATTGCTGTGCTCGTTGACGAGTTTTACGCTTTAATAAATCGCCTATTTTGAATTTGACGCATTATCTGATGTGGAACTCCCAAGTTATGTCTTTGTTGACGGTTTTGAGCGGGATTTGTCAGTCCTCTTTCGTTGCCAATTGGCTTTGTTCACCCCAGATTACAGGAACTAGATAACCGTATATCAGCTGCCTAAAAAGTTCTCATTTTCTTTGTCCACCGGTATTATTGCAAAAACAATTTTAAACTGAATTTAGGTGTCACCTGTCTTAGAATATACGTGTATATTTTTGGGGTTCGAGAGAACGATTCACATTTGGAGAAATTGGCATCCAATTAGGCGGGAAAAACCTTGCGGATTTGAGCAACAAATTGAATCGAAATTTAGACGATCACCTTTTGTTGTTTGGCGAGACCTCTTGGCGGAAGGCAGCTGCGAACTGATGTGATTGCCCAAACTTAAAAAATAGTGCGCTCATTGTTGTGAAGAGAATGTGACAGCTCGGGTAGCTAACGCCATATGCACGATTCGAAGCTGAACTTTGATTAATTTTACTAGGCGTTTAGTAATCTTTATACCTCTTATATTAAGTTAGGGACCGATTAATTCCACGGCAAACAGAATTGCCGTAAATTCATTTGTACCGATCACTGGCTTCACGAGTGTTAACTCAAGGCTTTTGTGCGACAATGCTTGGCTTGAGATTTAATCCCACTCCGAATTATTTAAATCATGGTATTTTGCATCCGAATTCTGCTTACCAAGAATGCAGTCAACATAGAAACCACCGTTTTGTTGCACTACTTCGTATTTCTGGAAGCCAATTGGCTGCATGCTGTATACCCTGAAATTTGTAACATTTTGTGTAATAATTATTTCTTTGTTGACAGTTTATATTAAATGGTAAAAGGGGATCATATTGCTTTTTGTAATTATTATCTGTTCTCACGAACCGATAAATAAGTTGCATCAGAATTCAAGTCAGAATTCATTTGTGAGGGGTGTTGTGGAAAATTTTGCATATTCTGAAAACAACAATAACAAAAACAAAAATATTTGAGTACCAACATCTTTTGTTTTGTGATTACCATGGTTGCATAATCTTTCAGATATTTTGTGCTAAAGTAGGGTGGCAAACTTTTGTGGTCCATTGAAAGACTTTAAAAGCCAGCTGTTGGGAAAATGGATCACAAGACTCTTTGTGAATGTCACTATAATTATACTACATTTTGATGACAAGCACAGAATTAATGTGCAAAAAAGGTTTGAAAGAAAAGCTCTAGAGTGGGAGACACTATAAAATGCATTATCCAAGAAACCATTTTACCCCAAATTAGCATTTCAGCTTTCAAGTCAGATGAGCTTTTGTCACTATTGCAACATGAATAATTTATCATAATAATTTTTATGAATGCCCCACAAGGACAGCACAGGATTTCCCTCTGCTGATTAGGTTTCTTTGTCATTTTTCTTGTGTCGGTTATTAATGTACTCTGTTTTGCAGTTATAAATGTTCCATTTTTTGTTTTACACCCATGGGCATGTTGTGTGGCTCTTGCTATTCAATCTCTTGTGATATTTTATATACATTCATAGCACATTAACAGAGGTATGTTTTCCAAAATCCATTACATGTGTTCTTGTTGCTGTAGGCTTTGCCAACAGATGGTACTGTACATTATTTTGTTAGTAAAATTTTTCTGTACTTTAACAACAGAATGAGGATCTTCCTAATTTGTTATGCAAATTTAATTTGAGATAATAGTCTACATGAGTACTCTGAAACAACAGAAATTAACTGCATAGTAATTTTAATCTGAAATGAATATTAAAATAAAGAAGAGGATACTTTTTAATGTCAAATATTATTGATAACCCTTGTGTATTTATGAATCTGAACATGAATTTTCATACAGTAGATATATCTTCTATTTGCATTACTTAACGTTCTTTAACAAATAACACAGGTTTCAAGTTCTGTACTTTTGTGCTTTAATTGGGCTACTAAGAAAAGTCTGTTTGCAAAGGAAAGTTCTAGGTGTTAAAGATTGTTAAAATATGTTATTATATCTCTCAGGCTAGTATGTACACTGTGATTGGTGAATTTAGCAAGCCATACTTCACTGTACAGCCTGCTAAATTCAAAAGTTTGTTTTGAAATATGATAAACATCTTACAAACCTTGTTTTCTCGGTTTGTATGGTAAGTTACGGATCTTTTTTTTTCTGGAAAAAACTTGGTCCGTAACTTAACTCGGTTTGTGAGAGGTATTTAATGCTAATGTGAGGAAAGTTGATAGGATACATATAACACACTGCAACTCAATAACAAAACTCTGTTCTTTAATACAACACTCCTTATAACTTGCAACATATGATTGTTGTTGATGGAAATAATCCAGTGAGTTAAAAGAAGTTCCGCTAAACAGACACCCTTTGACCATGAAAAATGTGTCTGTAACCAATGCTTTTTGCTCATAAGAATGGCTCTCACATGTTGCCCCCACAGACTGAAGCAGTTTTTGTAATTTTCATTGGCAGGAGCTTGCCAAGACAACATTCTTTCCTGTAAATGTGAATTCCTAAGTAATGCTCTTGACATTTTGTCGACGTACAGTAGAAATTATGGAATGATTTCCGCACAGGTCCCTACTTCATTATGCATGCTGTAGTTGTACAAGAAATGTTTGCACGCGCACTTCCCAAGACAATTCAACTACAGCATGCATAATGAAGTAGGGACCTGTGCGGAAATCATTCCGAAATTATTTCCAGTCTGAGGAATTCAAGGGTTGTTTGAAGATGTATTTCAACATAAACCACCTTAAGTAACTGGAAGTCCCCTGATAAACATTTTTTGTTGTGATGATGATAGTACTGGTGAAGATGATGATGATAACGATGATGTTTTGAGAAGGAGCTTTAATATATGGTGCTGTAGTCAGTGCACTTCATGATCTCTCTGATGAACAGCACTGTGATATGTATCATTGAAAATAGGATTCTCAGGCTAGCTAATGATATTTCCTTTGGGGCTTCCTTGCTTGCTTATGGGAGCCTCAGATTGAAGGGAACATCTTGATTGTTAGACTTTGAATCTTTGAGGTGAATCTGTAAGTACAGAATATTTTTAAGGGAGTTAAAATGGGATTTTGTAAAAGTGGTCTCACAATTTACCTTACCATTTTGAACTTGGGCATCTTGAAAACACCACCATCTTAAACTCAAACCCTTTTCATTTACCCTTGCTTTTGTGTAACTATGGTTTAATTTGTTTTTTTTTGCATGAGAATTTGAGGTACTCTATCAAGGTTCTACTGTATTAAATTCTCTTCATCAATGCACAAGTGTCTGTTAAAAGATCTCTCGCTGTGTAAATCTTGAGATTTCTGTCATAGAAATTATTCTGACTTCTAATATTGTGATAAATAATAACCACCAATAAAGTGCAATTTTCATTAACATGGCCAATTACTCTTTACAACAATTATAAAAAAAGGAAAAATCTTTGGACGGCAAGCATGAAAGGATTATCACCAGTCAGTCACGTCAACATGTTGATTTGGTATTCAATAATTGTTTGGAGAATGGTTTCTCTTTTTTATTCCTAATTAAAAACAATTTTTGTAATGGTTATTCAGTGGATCTGATACCTTGCGTGTAGTAGTAAAAAAATTACTACTATAGTGGAAAATTTATTTATTTTTTCAAATGACCACTCATGAATGTTAAAATGCATTTTGATCCTTATTATTGTAAACAAATTCCTTTGTGGGCAACATCAAAGTGTTAATGTTTTGCATAGCCTAAATCACACAAGTTGCAAATTTAGAACATAATGTAGTTGGCAGAAATCACTTCCCAATGGGAACTACTCAGTTTCATTTGGTTTGTTACTCAAGTTATAACACCCTTCTCTTCGTCAGTGGATTTTCTTATTTGAATATCTATCAAAATAATCACCAGTATTTTTGGTGTGATAAATAATTCATTGTTGTTGCTAGATTTGAAATAAACCATACTCAACTGAAGGTCAGGATAAGCAGCTCAAAAACACGCAGTGATTGCTTTTGCAGTTCTCTCAATCTGTGATGGTTTTTCACTGTAAATGGTAGCAAGCAAGTTTTTGCTTACGGAACTCCATTAGAATTAATTTTACACTTTGAAGAAAAGGTGATTCAGATAGAACAATGTATTGTGATAAGACATGTTGGTTAGCTAGTGACAGGAAAGGGGAAAAAAAGATGATAATCAAGAGATGATTTATAATTGATAAACAGGAAGTGGCTGATCACTTCCTTTCATGCACAGGTGCATTCAACCAATAAATTCTTAAAAATTTCAATAAGTGGAAAGATCTCTTTATAGTAAACTTTGACTCCTTTTCCTCTTAAGGTAAAAAAAATTAAATTAGCAAAAATCAGCTATGAAGAAAACTACACAGAGGAGTCATCAACAAGAAAACAGCAATAATTATGACTTTCCCTGACAATAGTTCTGAGTAACAACAAATCAAGAACAGTTGGAGTTTTCTTCATCAACTCAGTCTTTGACCGAAGAGTTTGAAGAGCAGCATCTTGTCCATCTTTGTGTAGTACATGACAAATTATCTCTCTGATAGACAAACTGCTTAGTTTGCTCTGGTAAAGTCCACCTTACATGTATGTAGGCCTGGGGCATGCAAGAAAAAATGCTAAATTTGTCATCAGTAGTGATTTGATAACATAAGTTAAGTACTCCTAGGTTTTTATGAAATTTGTTAATAAAAGACATGAACATTTATTTGGTCAGAAGCAAAATAACATGCATAGGAAGGCTCTAGGACATAGTTTTCCAATAAAAATGACTTTACTCAAAAGCTTCCAGTGTTATACTAAAAAAGAATGCTTGTGAGAAGGCCCCTATTAGGGAATGTCGATGATGAATCAAATTGACCCTTTGTTCCAAAAATAAATACAGCACAGTTGTTCAGGTGTTGTGAGAAAGAACTGTTATTATTAACATTGACTTTTCAAAATCGGTGTGGAAGTCATCTTTTGTCGATGTCAGTCCCAAAAGCTCCATAGAAAAAGCACATTTTGTGTTTTTTTTTATCTAACTTCTGTGAATTAAAACATAAAATACTTCTCCTTGTTACCCCTTTGTTAACGTTTCTGTGTGTTCTGTCATATTTTTAATGTGAACTTAGCAAAATAGTAGAATTATATTAGTGTTTACAGTGCATGTGTATTTATTGCTGTCTTGCTGTTTGGTTTGGATTGTTTCCCAACAAGCTTGTTTTATTGACAGCTTGCCACTAGCATGCTTTGCTTATCTTGGGAGAAGTTTGGGTACCCAGTTGTTCAGTTAACTATCTACAAAGCATGAGAACCCAGATAAACCTGCCAAGTGCAAGGGTATGAAAAAAGAAACCTCAAGTCACTGTTGATCTTACATCAAATTCTTCCTTTGATTCTCAAGTATACAAGACAAACTGAAAGGAGAATGTAGCAATTATCAAAGTTCTTTGGGCCTTATTCCAGGTATCCCTTCAATTCACAATAAAATGGACTAAACTTGAAGATCACATCAGCAGCTAACCTTAATTTCCATTTTCAATGCTGGCTCCCTGGGAGTCCAAATTTTTCACCTGCCTGCTACAGTCTATTTGAATGTCTATTTCAAGATTGCAAGATGAAGTGTTTTTTTTTTCTAGACTAGCTTTTGGTCATTGCTAAAAATTAATTTTAATGGTGAATTGTTTTGCTTTTTAGAATTCATAGAAGGTGTCTCACAATTTAGTGTGAAAGGTGACAAAGAATCCAAGTTAAAATGTGAGTTCTTACCATTTCATTTACATGTAGTTTAGGACAGCAAGCAAAAATGGAAATACTTCACTTGAAATAATCCATTACAGTCAAAATTAACCGCTTTGTCTACTGGTTCAAAAAAGTAAAACAAAGTGGTTTGTTGAGTTCAAAGAAATAGAATTGCTGGTGACTTGACTGACATTTCAACAACCTGAGCAGAATCAACCTGTACCACCACAATCAAACTGAACAAACAACTACTGAGACTCCTTGGTTCAAACAATTTACAGCGTTAACTCTTAATCCAGATACAAGTATTACTGACAGGGAACCAATAAGTTAGTTTACAGGATAAACAATTCTTAAACTTTCTCTATAAATAAAGCTGTACTTATCTTTGGCGTTGAATTTATCTGTTTGATTTTAAAGTTGGTGAAGTAAGGTTTTTGAAAGACTGAAGGGGTTACAGTAGTGTACAAAAAATCTGGTGTGATGTAGGAAATTAATACATTCAAAAATAAATAATCATTCATCAAAGGAGTTGGTAATATACTCTCAATGTCAGGTCTAGTGCGGGAAAAATTAGTTTTGTTTCCTGAGAGCCCTGGTCTTTCACAAGACAGAGTCAAAGGAAATTTGAGGACACGAGGGAAAGTAAAAACAAACTGGTTTCACAAGGGACCTGGCATTAAGTGTTGTGTTATATTCCTAGACTTTCACTTGGACAGTAACAACAAATTAAGAGCAAATCTAAACAATGTTGGTAATTACAAGAATGCAAATTTAATTCTCAGAAACACTGAATGAATGATAATATAAATTCTTCTTTTGTCACTGGATGTTGATCACGACATTTCGACTGCATCCAGTGACTGCATCGAGTGACAAAAGAAGAATTTATATTAACACATTTTCCATAATGAACAACAACCCATTCCTTAACACTGAAGGAGTGATTTACAAAGTACCTGAAAAAGTAGTCCCTGGACTGTCAATAGTTCAATAACCTCGAAACAGCCTCTATCTTTGTGTTGTTCTATTCATTCATGAAAGTAGAAATTGTTGTGTTTTTCAAGAATCAATCAATGGCAGTCCCTGTTTACCTTTAGTAAAAGTCTTGGAATAATATTATAGCATTGTAGGTTGTAACACTGCAATATTAAGGGAGATAGTTTTTAAACCCTTTCACTTCCAAGGGGTCTCCATTTGACAATTAAAATCATCTGGCATTGGAAAGAGTAAAGTCTGTAAAGTCACTCTTGGAAGTGAAAGGGTTAAGAGAGATAGTTTTTTTAACCCCTTCACTCCCAAGGGGTCTCCATTTGACAAGTAAAATTGTCTGGCGTTAGACAGAACTACTTAAAATCTATAAAGTCACTCTTGGAAGTGAAAGGGTTAAAGGGAAGTTGGTGTTTTGCATCAGAGCAAAATATTTGCTCTGTTGAAGGCAAGGCAGGATGTGTGCTTCCCTTTGTTTGATCTTTGTGGATTACTCAGTTGCCTTTAGGATATATGATATGGATAATGATGGCTTCATATCAAACGGTGAACTTTTCCAAGTTCTAAAGATGATGGTAGGAAACAACCTCAAAGAAACGCAGCTCCAACAAATTGTCGATAAGACAGTAATAAATGCAGACAAGGACGGTGATGGAAAAATCTCCTTTAGTGAATTTTGTGCTGTAAGTATGAAGTGGTTTGTACATCTTGCATAACGTTGTAACCCTGTTATACACTGTAATAGTGTTGTTTTGTTTGAAGTATGCACTTAACATTTTTGGGTTCTGTCCTCGTCTAACGGTACACAAGAGCCGATACAAAAGACCAAACAATACATTACAGCTAACATGACATTCATAATGTGGGAACTCAGAGCTCATCTGCTAGCTGTGCCATGCTGATGAGGCCTAACAAGGCCGAAACAGCTGTCCATGGCTGCTGGCTTTTGAGCTCAAATTTTTCATCTTTTTTTTGGTAGCAACAGGGTTTTATCCCCTCTACCACTGTCGCCTCAGTGCGCATATGTGTGGCTTCAACTTACCCTTATTACATTTTGACGTTATTACAGCTAACCAATGAACAACCTCGTTCCAGAGTCTCTCCTCTTCCCGCACCCTTCTCTCTCACTCCAGGGGGCGGAAAGAGGGAAGACCCTGGGAACGAGGTTGACCAATAACTCCTAAACAAACAAAAGACAATGGTTATTCCCTTGTGTACCGGTGTACAAGGACAGAACCCATTTTTGTCTAAGTAAAGAACCCAGTGTCATCACAAGGGTTCGAACTCCGGACCTCCCACTCAGAAGTCCAACACACTAACCACTATACTATCATTTGCATCATTCTTCTCCATCTACGGGTATATTACGAACTCACAACATGACAATCTACCAGTTGGCTTGATAGCTCAGTTGCACTGCTCCGGTATCGCAGAGGTCATGGGTTCGAATCCCGTTCAGGCCTGAGTTTTTTTTTTTTTTTTTTTCAGGCGTTAATTTCACTGCTGCTTAAGTTGTGTACATAACTGCGATGATCAATTAATGTCATTACATATTACTCCGCAGTTCAAATACATGGTCTTTCATATATTCATTTGCACTATACTATCGTATCTCCTTACATTAAATTTAATGTGGTGTCCTATTTTTTGTTCGCAGGTCGTCGGTAATATGGATGTTCACAAGAAAATGGTGGTGGACGTCTAGCCAAAAACAAATTAACGAAACCTTCGAACTATTTATTGTTCTCATTTCCGACCAAAGACATTTTGTAAGAAAAAAAAAACAAGAAGAAGGAATCTTCGCTTCTTAAAACTTAGAACTCTCGGGTTGTGACTGCGAGCAACGTGTAGTTGCAGCAAAAACTTCGCCTTCGCCATAACAGCCAGTCAAAGATTCTATCACAACACATGCTGCAGATGTCAAGTCCGCAATGACTGCAACACCAACAGAAATAGATGGGAAACGGTGACAACACAGCAAGTAACTTGCAAATAAAAAGAGGGAATACGGTTGGAATGAAGCGTAAAGTAGGTCTGTGAAACTTAGTCAAGTCTCTGCCTTTTACCGAAGTACTATAAGCTGCGCGTGGCGAGACTCCTTTTTTGGTCAACACACGAAGCTAAGAATTTATTTCGTCAGTGGCAACCTCCACTCTTAAAATAAATTGGAGCTCTATGTTAGAAAATGCCATCTCACTACAAATTTGATTGGTTGAAGTGGAAATGGTATTTCTTTTTTAGTTAAAAAGATATTTGTTTTCGCGATTAAGATTCCCGCCGTAGTCTTGAATTTAATGACGTCATGCGGTTGCGCGCGTAGTTTTTTCACACAAGGGAACTTTTGCTTCCTAGGAACAGCAGCTTTTTGACATCATTATATCCAGCATGGCGGTGCAATAGAGATTTGTAAAACGTAACTCGACGAAAATAATGTTCAATTTGTAGCATACCAAAATGTTGTCAACTCTTTTTTGTAGTAACGATCGTATTTTTCTCACTTTTTAGCCAATGTAATGTAGATTTAATCTAAGAATGGGGTTTACATCGAGGACTGGTTGCGTTTCACAGACTTACCCTGCATTGAAGGCGTTTTTTGAGAACTGAGTGGTGAATATAATATTAAGCCGCCTTCTTTGTGGAAGAGACACAAACAGTCAAACTTCATTCATAATCAAATTGCTGTCATTTTTAACCTCACTATGCAGTATCGAACTGCCTTTTTTAATTTTCTTTATGTATCTAATAATTTTCTGCAAGTTAAGGGTCAAATCCGATACAACTGAACGCGAGGAATCCAATAAATAAAACAATTCGATTGCGGGATCGTTTGATTAGTTTACAGTTAGACTGTTTACAAATCTGAAAGATCAGCAATAATTGATATCTTCGTTAGCTTAGCTGTATTTTAAATGCAATCATGCTAATGTTTTCTGGTTATTTTCTCTTAGTTACTGTTTTAGCAAATGTGTGATTGAATACTGCATTCTCGCGTATAGCCATGTGATTGGGGTGTCAGTCTCGCGAGGCATGTGGCCAAGGCGTGCCCTCGTTTGTGGGCAAAAAGTTTTTATTTTGCAATGGTACTACTGTAGAAAGGGAGAAAGACGTAGGAAGTTGCAGTCTGTTGTAAAAACTACTTTTTCACCATGGCGTTTCAGGCGCATCCTTGGTGTAAAAACCTGGTACGTTCACTTGTGACGTAGAACAAAGAAAACAAAGGAGGCAAAACAATAGAGACTAGGAAAATAAGAGAAAAATAAATAAACAAAGAAAAACTTCACAGGTTTTTACACCGAGGTAAACCCGCTTTTCAAGTGTTCCTTTCGATAAAGTCTTTCTCGGATAGTAATAGACTAGTTTCGTATTCTCAGTATCGGACTGGAACTAGCCTGCAGTGGAGGGCAATGCGGGGGAATTCGTTTAAAACTATTTGCATATGAAAAGATTGACCCGCATTAGCCTCCATTGAAAGCTAGTACCAATCCAATACCGAGAATACGAAACTGATCTATTGGAAGTCGAGGAAGACTATGTCGGCGCTTTTAGTATTGTAAGTGTTACCATGGAGATGGTTGAACCGTTGCATCGTGCGAACAGCATACAGCCACAGTAAACAGTAGACACTAACTACTACTTATGAAACTCATCGATTGAAATCATGCGCCAAAACACTTGGTTTGTTGTAGTCAGCCATCTCCTTTCCCATCGCGCATCCTGTACACAGGAAGCCGAAACAAGTTCCAAGCTTTTGTCAGTCGTACATCTCGGAGCTCAAGTTCACTCGGGGAAGTGCTTATTCGGTAAATCTACGTAAAAGCATCGCGGACTTTCGCCATTACTCGTAAAGTTGTCGGACGGTAGATGGTGCTCTCTTCTCGAGTAATTTTTCCTCTGTGCTGTTACTGATTTCGTCTTTTTTTTTTTTTCATTGAGCTAAGCACGATATAATTTACCGATTAATCTTCCCAAGAAAAATAGTTGTAATATTTTTCTTTTTCGCCAAATTTAGTTACATTGCTATCGAATTGTATGAATTGTATGAAAATATCTATGTAACTCGAGTTATTACGTCTTAGGAAACTGTATAAAATTGAAAGAATTATAATTGTTCTTCAAACAGTGGTCTCTTCGTTAATCGCATGATTGACCCAACTGGGCTGTTGAAATAACGGCAGGGAGGGCAACGTTACTGCTGATTATATAAATGGAAAAGTTTAGTTTTACCCGGGGTTTAAAGGAGTCACATTTTAGTAATTTGTTGAGGCTATTCGATTTATGTTTATATTTGCTGCGTACTAATCTTTGGTAAGCCTGTGGTTTGTTGGGTTCCCTGCGGCTTGTTTTATGCGAACAGTCTCGATTTGGTAAAATGTATTTTACAGTCTTCGATTTTTGGTAGCAACAGGGTTTAATCCCTTCTACCACTGTCGCCTCAGTGCGCATATGTATGGCTTCAACTTACCCTTATTACATTTTGACGTTGTCATTTCAAGCCACATCCCACAACCATACCATTTTTCATCACCTTGACATTCACAATGTGGGAACCCAGAGCTCATCTGCTAGCTGTGCCATGCTGATGAGGCCTAACAAGGTCGAAACAGCTGTCCATGGCTGCTGGCTTTTGAGCTCAATTATTGTCCTTTTTTTTTGGTAGCAACAGGGTTTAATTCCTTCTACCACTGTCGCCTCAGTGCGCACATGTGTGGCTTCAAGTTACCCTTATGACATTTTGACGTTGTCATTTCAAGTCACATCCCACAACCCTACCATTTTTGAGTCTCGATTTGTGTTTGTCACGATGATTTTGAGCAAGCGTACGTCCAGCGGTGGCACAATCATCGCATTTCTACGGTAGAGATCTCATGCATATACCCACCACGAGTCCCATTGTACGTAATTGAATGGTACGTTGACGTAATTGAATGGAGCATTGAATAATTTGACGTGTGTTACGTAGTTGGGGACTCGTGGTGGGTATATACATGAGATCTTTCCCATTCCTACAGAGCCACACTGCCAAAACGCAAAAACTTCTTCTTGACCTTCAACTTGGGTAGGGCGACAAAAATGTCTCTTGAAAATGCTGGGAAAATAACCTCTTCTTACACATGTGATCTCTACCTGGCTGGGAAAAAGTACTAATGAGACTGGTCCTTGCTGGCAACTACAGATTAGAATATGCCAATTTAGTATAAATACTCAGGTGATTATACAGCATCGCGCGCTCTGATTGGTTCGCTATCTCGGATTATCAGCCGATAATCACCTCGACGAACAAAATGGCTGCCAGTCGTTCGCGCGCTTTTGACGAAATAATGTTCTCCGTGGTGTGCAATGCTTTTTCTTTTCTTTTTTTGAAGTAATCACCTGTGTATTTATACTTAAACAATTATTCGCCTCAGGCTCAGTGATTATCGGTGAATATTCACCTCGACTTCGTCTCGGTGAATATTCACCGATAATCACTGAGCCTGAGGCGAATAATTGTTAAACAAGAAGACGCCTGAAGGCGTTTACGCGGGATGTTTTTTTGCTGATTGTGCGATCATGGATATTCATGGTGCAATCCAACCTGACTTGCACGTGATTCGGAGTTACAGCCAATAAAAATCACACATTTTTTTCGGGACGGGCTCGGGATACGGGAAAGTTAAAAAAACAAGGCAATTTTTTACTTCCAAGACGACGAAAGGAATGCGCTACCGAATTTTATACGCTGGCTGACTACGTCATCCCGCGTAATAACAGCCTATGAATCACTAAACCAGTTCTTTGTCCCCTTCTCAATCACTGAGCATAGTTTTCGATTGTGGTGCGAGTCTTTCGCGCCCAGTTAGGTTTGATTTGTGTCTGACAAATCCAAGTGTGACCGTGTCTTTGGTCAAAGACACATATCAGCAATGCGAGTTTCCACAATTTTGACTGTAAACAGACTTCGAAGCGATTTTTCAACAAATAAACTGACATTTATGTAGAAAGCTGTACGCACTTTAATACCTTTGGACTTCAGAACCTCGTGGCGAAGACTTCAAGATTTTTCCTGCTACGGAGATATCTTCCTCCCTATACGCTGGGGCTTCTAAAGTGCCTTATCGAGTTTTGGCCGTCTGGGCCAAAACCCTGCGGGGGCAATAAAGGCAATTTCAGTCTCAAAGTCTCACAATAACTATTATTCTCCGCTGTCTTGAGTAACGACAACCTGTATCAAAAGTCATTGGAAGTTTAATTCGCTCGCTCAGTTACAATGTAGCAGAAAAACATCTATACCATTATTGTTATTGTTCATGTTAGTGACGTTTGATCCGATTGTGATTGTAATTGACATTGTGACTGTATCCATATTTACAGAGGTTTATCCAGCGAAGGCCAACAGCCAATCTCAATTTTCAGCCACCAAAACAAGCCCTGCAGGACCAACAAAAACGTCTTGCAAGGCGGGGCTTTCCATTTAATAATCGCAACCCACTACCCTCTATCATCCAAGTCTGGATCCACCGCTGCCATCCACACATTTACTGTTCAAAATATTTTCACTTGACAGATAAAAAGAAGATGTAACGTAATAAATTCTAAAATGGTGAAAATTCACCGAATAAAAAAAAAAAATATGAAATCGCTTATACATTTACCGCCTTCGTTATGTTGCCAACATCTGCTCGCACCATTATCATTACAATCTGTAACTTTTAGTTGTGTGATTATATTTCACTATGCGGATGTGCCGTTTCACTTGTGTCATTACCAACGGCCCTAAAACGCCCTCTGGTTAAGCATTTCAAATTCGCTTAAGACCAGGTTTTGTTAAACTCGGTTCAAACTTTGTTGAAGTATTTGCATTCCTTTAGACCAGTCATAAAGTGTTAAAAGCAAACAGCAACGCGAAATATTATGAAAAGAACGTTTATTGCTCTGTTTTAAAATATGAAGCCTGGGCCGGGTTGTTCGAAGCAGGGTTAAGGTAACCCAGGGTTATTGCGAAATTTAAATGTAGATATGAGAACTTAAAAAGCACATTTAGTATAATTCTCTTTTAATACAATTTGATGATTGAATGATCGAAAAAAATATAGAAGAAGTTATCGGGGAAAATGCTTTTTAACTAGAGGAAAAGAAAGCCGGGTTAAAATTTAACCCTGGATTAGCGCTAATCGGCCTTCGAACAACCGGCCCCTGATATATAAGTACATTATACCCACTGAGATCCATAAAGACGGTAACGTCTTTTTCATAAATGAAACCGCTGACATGGTTGAAGGTCTTAACGGTAACGGTAAATATTTTCTTCTAACTACTAAACTATGATGTTGAATAGATTCTGTTACACCATCCGTGAGTACTGGATATTATTTGTACTTCAAAGTAACTTATAGCAGGCCTTGTTCTTTTTCTTCTGCAAAGGGTCTTTGGCAGTAAATCGGTAAGATAGTACGAAACCGCCATGTTGGTTGAAACGAGATATGGGGGTCTAGAGTGGTGTAAGGAGAGTAATGAGTCTCGGTGAAATGGCAATTGAGTCTTTACAGTTCTAGGAATAAAACCCTACAGTCCCGGAATCTCGGTTTGACCAGAATTTGGACCTTCCCCAACTTTAGAATTTTTAAAACTTGGAGTTTGTAGTTTCGCAGGTTTACTCTTTGGTAGCATTAGCTTATTTAGAGATTTTGCTCATTTTATCTGTAATACAAAGTCGTACGCTTGGATTTTTTAAAAAATAAAGTATTAGGCTCGGATTTGGTAGGAAAACTTAAGTCTCAGCTGCAGATTCTAAGCTAAGGGTCTCGCAGTATAGCAAAGTCTCGTAACCCTCCATTGCCAGATGAGAAACAAGGGGCCGCCATAATTCAATTTGGTAATTTTGTCTGCCTATCTTCTCACGGTGGGTTTCCAGGCCAATAAAACTCTAAGCGCAAGATGGACTCTGTGCGACTTTAAAATATTTTCCTTCCTTTGCGCTGATTGGTTAATTTTCGACGATCAGATCATCCGGGATCTTATACTGTGCCACTACCTTGCCGCAAAGGCGCATGGTGTCGCGGGCATGGGATCCATTCTGAATCTTAACTTTGGTTTGGCAAGCAAATATTATGATACTTGTACGTTTGACGCATGTGTTAGCCTGTCCTTTGTTTCTAACGGATAAATGCAGTCTCCCCGACCCCTCGTTGTTTCACAAGCTTTAATTGTACAGGTATCATTACTAGTGCAGGTAATCAAATGGTTTTGAGTTCAATTTGGAATGAATGAGCAAAACTAAATTTTCAAAGACTGAAAAAAATGCACGAGCCTGAGGGGCGAGTGACATTTGTTGTTTTTGACTCGAAACAGGAGCCCATTACGCTCGAAACCATTAGATTACTTGTTAATAATATATATACATCCAAAAAATTTAATTTCAAATTTCTGCACTGTTTTGGGTGAATTAACGTGTTCTCAGCCAGTCAGCGCATTAAAATTTTTGCATGAATATTGTTAACCATATTATTGTCCCCGCACGGTTTTTGGCCCAGAGGCCAAAGTCCGAGGAGACACCCTAGAGTTCCCCGCGTGTAAATATACAAAGAATTTCAAAAAAGTAAGAAATGTGTTTGAGGTGTTGGAAGTGTTCCCAATTTGAAACTAGGCGCGCAGGGTGGTCACGGGTAATACTTTAGCAAGCGCGAAAGGTGGTTTGGGTCCGTCTAATTCTTGTAACCGCGAGGTCGCGTTTCTGTTACACAGAATATTAATACAATACTGTATGATTGTAATGGATTTCATTGTCAAATTTACAGAGTAATCTGTTGACTATTACATGGATGTTAACGTCAATAAAATTTTTGAAACATCAAATTTTCAACCCTCGTATGCGCAGTATTTATACTGAATACACAACTAGCATATTATAACTAGCATATTTGCCCTCGAAGCTTCGCTTCGCGGGCAAATATTTGTTTTAAGAACATCAAATTTCCGCGGGGCAACTATCAGTCAATAGTTCCTCGACAGAAACACTCTATTGTTTAAATAGAAATCTCGAGCTCATAATCTAATTGTTAATTATAATCAGGATATCAATCCGAATCCCTAAAATATACATGCCAGTTTCTAAGTTTGCGCATTCGATACCGCCTCTTTCTGTCAAGGTGCGCGACTATTGGGTGTCGGTAAACCGCCGTACCGGGTTCGTGGTTTAGCTCCACTATGTCTTTGTTTCATTAGGTACTTTAAGCAAAACACGACGACTACGTCGACTACAACAGCACCAAACAACAGAACAATAGCGTTTATGAACGAAACAATGAAACTGCAGGTGCAAAATACAGTCTGGTAGATTTCTTTGCCGTCCTCTTCAAAAGAACAACGTGAAATGACCATTTTTCAGGTTTTCTGGAAGACGCTTGTGCCCGACGTAAAAATTGCCAGCAAAAATTTGTAATGAACTGTGAACGGGTTAAGTTGGAAAAATCGGCGGTTTGAAAAGTTACGGAAAGAAAATGAAACAAGCCTGTCGCCTTTGATACAGGATAAAAACAAATCCATTTTTTGAAACGTACCGTCCTCGGCGTCGTCGTCGTTCTTGCTCCCTATTATGTGCTATCAGGAGGTCATTATCGAATAATGGCACTGCATGGGCTCTCGATGCTGTTTTTCCTTAAGCTAAACCCACAACATAAAACAAACGCTCGGGTGCAGGTATTCCTGAAAGGAACTACTGTTGATGTTTAGTCAACGTCACCAACAGTGCTAGTTCTATTCAGAACTACCTAGGCATGGACGATCGAACTCGCAAACAACTACTTAGACTCCTGGGTTCAAACCATTTACAGAAAAAAAAAACGGAAATATAACGAACTCTGCGATCAGAACTGATAAAAAAATAACACTGACTCGGCCGTTTACTGAGGGTCTCAATGGGGTTAACCGTTAGCCGTAAAACAGTCAAAAATATTAACCGTTGGCCGTAAAAGTCACCACCCCATTGAGACCCTCTTTACTGTCATCCGATCGTGAATCCACTGTCGACAACAATCTTGACTGAACAGAGATATATGATTCAGTGCCATTAACGTATGCCCTCTCCCCATTCTTTTAATTTCTCTGCCTTGTTCCCTCTGGCACAGCTCTACCAGGCTCGCCAAGAAATGATGCCAGTGCAGGAGCCGATTTCCTCAATGGGCTTCTGTTTGATGTTAATTATCCTTCATCAAGTTGTCCTTCTACATTGTCGGGTTTGTATAGCATTGTGCCCCGTATATCGATCGTTTCTCACACAGTTAGGGTACATTCGATGAACTGCAAAATACAAGTTTTTCAGGCTTCGGTTTAGACCAAAGTTGGCAACGCTCCACAGTGTGGGGTTGTTTGTTTTTTGTTTCAGCTCTTGCGTTTAATTTAAAATCTTTTAGTAATTTTGAATAAATGGACTTAGCGAACCCCAGGTATTGAAGCGGATTATAGCGTAATAACATCAGACAGGTTCTACATCACGCGAAAATTTGATTACTATTACCTCTTGCCTTCTATTTTGAGAAAAAGATCCCAAGAACGAGGTTAGTCACGTGATCTGCTATGCTGCATATGTCGCGACAGCAGAGGAAGAGATTGCATTGACTTACGTCATCGATAGTGAAGACTGCTTTATCACTTCGTCCGCCCCTCTTCATCACTTGAATTCTGAAAGTGTCTATGGAAAACAGTAATAGACACAGATCTTTGTAAGGCGGTGTTAAAGTACTTGTAAGACTACTGGCATATATGCTGGCATTGCATGAGTACACGCTTGTAATTTAACCAGATCCTTTGGCGACCATAGTTCTACCGTGTTCGTGCTTGGTGTAATGTGCATGAAATTCCATCGCCTCTTTTTTCACATCCTTCGAAGTAACAAACAGGTGGATGTATAAGAGTAAAATGCGATGAGTCAATCCATGGAAATCCAAGAGAGAACAAGGTGTTGCTAAGTAAAAGTTCAGAACAGCTCTACTAACGATATTAAAAGAAACTAGTTTAAAATAAACTTTACACTTGGGTCTTGATACCATATCACATGGATGGGATTGTTTCTTGTGCGTCTGTCTCCGCGGTGGTACACTGTCAACTGGCATTGCAATTTCAGTTTTTTCAACTTAATTTTTGTTTTTGAAAAGTTAAACCCGGAAGTGTCTGACTTGTTCGTCCGGGTGAAAGTGATTAGTCGGTTTATCGTGACGTTATTGGTTGAGAAAAACGTGATTGGTCTGTTTGTTAGCAGACCGTGACGTTACTGGGTGAGTTGATTGGTTAGTTCTCTCAGCTAAAACGGAAGGGGGCGATACGCATTAGGCCTAAACAAACAACACAAACAATGCCACTAGTCTGGAGGTCGCATGGAAATACAGGTTTCAAAGACATCTGCAGTCAGACACTTTAAGTCAAGGACCTACCAAACATGACGATGACCCGCACCAAAATCTGGATAAAAATGTCAAATGCAATTGTCCCTTTCTTGTTGTGATATCTCAAGATTATCGAGCTCAGCGCATTGTTGCTCAGTTGATAACCTGAACAAAAAAAGAACGTTATAAAGCAAATATATGATCATTTCTGACACCTTAAGTTCCAGGGTTCCTCGGACGTTTTCCCTAAAGCCAACTTTATGGTACTGTGAAATTAGCGAGCGCACAGCCTCTTGTTCTTAGGGTGATCAAACTTAACAAGCTGGACCTGTTTCTAGAACGTTTCGATTACTTTACGAACTCAGATTCCCAGTTTTAGAGTCTACCGAAATGTTTTTTTTTCTATAGTTTTAGGCGTTCAAACCAGGCCAAAAGCTTGTATTAAATAAAACCATAGCGACCCTTCTAGGTCTGATTTCCCTCCAAAAGGACACCGCCTTACGCGCCTATGCGGTACCATCCTTTTACTTCTTTCGGGAAGTTATTGAGCGAGTGATGTCGGTGGTGCTTTAGGTTTGACAGTCTTAATGAAACCTACCTAAAGAATTTAGGGCATCACGTAGTTCATAGAGGTTCATGTCTCCACTGTCATCTTTATCGAAATCATGGAAAGTAGTCTGACAACAAGGAAAGAAAAAATAAAACCAACGACCAAATCAACAAAAAGTTAAACAGTTAAAAAGTAGGTTTTGATGCAGTATTAATATTGCCAAGAGAACACACAGGAACCTCTTAAATTAACCAAACATGATTGACAGAACTGTTATATTTTTATACTTCATTGCCGCATTTGCATTCTTTGGTACACTGAGTGCTCTAAGTGGGCTTATGTCATCAAGCATTCACGAGATAGAAAGTGGTGCCTGTTTACATAAGCTGAAGTAAACACAAGCAAAAGTTTGAGATAATTCCAAGGTACTAGCGACTTAACCGAAGTTGCAAACAAACAGAAAGATATTTTGCATTCCTTGAAAAGAATAGAGGCATATCAAAGCCGTGGTTACATAGCCGGTTGCAAGCACCATTGCTGACCAAGACTTGGCCAATCAGAGCTAAAGCCTTATCAATTTTATTTGATAATTAACCGTATTATATCAGTCGCAATAGCCAGGATAAAGACGGATTTAGAAAAAAAGCTACAGTCAAAAAGCGTTGACCTTAAAGCGACAAAAAGAAATACAGTTTCATAGCAAAAAACGGTTTGAGTTAGGCTGGCAAATTATGTCAGACCAGAGTTGAACAGATTTAGTGGATCGAAAGTTGATGAAGGGCTAGGAATCAGAGCGGCACAGAAAAACAAGGGTTTGGTATTAAATTCAAAGACCAGGATTTGTGCTTATGTTAAAGTTAAACAGTAACTCACCTTCCAATGACCCAATATAGTCCACAGACCTCTAAACTCGCTGTATCCCAGGGCTCCTGTTTTATCTCCCTTTAAAGAGTGTCAAGGCTTTGCATGTGATAGAAGAGAAATTCTTACTCTCACCGATCAATATTAGGGCAGAAAGCCGAAATCAAGCCTTGATCAATCACAACAGGTGCAAAAAGTCTCGTAAACCAATTTCAACTATAACCTAATTGTCATAACAAAGCGCGGGAAAACGCGTGCGACCCACTCGAGAATGTTTTAAGTTTTACCTCTGATTGGTCGAGGAAGTGGTGTAGAATTTCTTAGCCAATCACTGATCGCAGCAATGCGGAACCAAAGCAACTACAAACTTCCTTTGTAATACTAAATTGAAAACTGTCCCAACAAGACATATTTAATTACATTATCGAACAGAACTACAAATCCTACACTGTTCTTGGCTTTGATCAATAATCACGAATGCTGGTAGGTTTAGAGCAAATAACTCATTTGGTTAATATTGGTAGTCAAATGGTTTTGAGTGCAATTTGGAATAAATGAGCACAAGTAAATTGTTCAGACTGAAAATATCCCACGAGCCTGTAGGGCGAGTGCAACTTCTTGTCTTTAAAAAATTTACGAGTGCTTATTTGTACAAAATTGCACTCGAAATCATTTCATTACTTATTAATAGTATACATGCAAAAATTTAATCACTCAATTTTAACTTTGTGCACTGTTTGGAATAAATGGCGTGTTCTGAGCCAATCAGCGTGTTAAAATGTTTGCACGTAAAAATGGTCTCATTACCCAAATTCTGCTTTTTCCCCTTCTTTTTGGCTTGCGCGAGCTGTTTATAGTCACCCCGCATGCTTTCTGCTATTATTCAGACTCTGTTCTGAATATGTTTGTAAAAGGTCAGTTATTGCTAAATCTGCATCAGAGACAGTGAGTTGCAACATGATGGATACGTCGAACATTGAAATCATGCTCCTAGTGAAAAAAGAAAGAGAGAGAGAGAAAAGGAAAAAGAAGGAATTAGTCGCTTTTGTTGTATTCACTCAATTTCAAGACAAAACTACGGATATTTTCTGAATTAAGGAAATTTTTTTACCTGCAGGCTTCGAGGCTGAATGTGTTCGAATTCATAACTAAGAAAAAGATTTAATTAACCAAGCTTTAGTATTGACAAATAACATTGGAAATAATTTAGTTTTCGTCTCGGGACGTTCGCTCCCAACTGACAGTACCAGCCGCAGTCTGTATCTTTATTCCTCCCCGGACCACCCTAGAGATATTTTCTTTACGCACGTACCTTCGGCAAAAGCCTGAGTCAAGATCTGCTGGAGTTCATATTGGTCAATTTCGCCATCCTGGAATCAAATTGAACATGTTAGTCTTGGTAAGTGATGTATGAGCCACCTAGCAGCTGTCGTAAGCTTTCAACCTATAGAGCGTGTGCACATGACGTCACGGCAGCCATGTTGGTGTTCCCAAACAAAGAAAAGGCGACCATGTTGGTGTCCCAAACTAATCCTCTAGAAATTAAATGCTATTCTTATGCAAACATCTTCTTTTGTTTCCGTTAAAAACATGGCCGCTGATCTTGTGAGTGAATACGCTCTATTGGTTTGCAATCCAAGGTATAAACATGATTCTATTTGGCCTAAAGCCTGATTTCCATATAATTTTCTATGTCGTAAGGATCGTCTCCGTAGCAGTAAATTTTCTCAAAGCTATCGGGATGATCGAAATACTCTTGACGATCCTGTCCTGCAGAATTGTTTGGTAGATTAACGTTGGTAAATTGTCTCAACTTTCATCATCTAATTGCTTTAGAAAATATGCTTGTGTTGCATCGGAAAGCAACTCATTTATCTTTTAGAGAGTGAAATGTTAAAATATATTTATAATATCATAACAGAGTTGATTCAAGTACTCACGTCTCCTGCAAATTGCTCAAATGTGTTCCAGAATTGTTTGTCAATATTTGTTGCCACTAAAGGAGGCACTGAAAGCTGAGGAAAATTCAAGTTAACACAAATTGTCATATCGCTTTGTTCAACCTCTTTCGGCCAAACGTGCTGCCAAAGGTGCTGTTACCTCAGAGGAAGCCCAAGCTCAGAATAATAGTACTATATTGTAAGAGTTTGTATATTAGAAAGTTAAGCTACGCGTCCAACATGACAGGCCAACAAATATACGCCATAAAATGATGGAATTAATGGAATTACGTTTTTGTTAGTGGTCAATAGGCTACAATGATAAAATCCCTGAGATAGCTGGTGATCGTGCGCCAAAGAATCTACGTAAGTATTTTTCTTCTATTCAGTTGTGGTGCACCTCATTTCATAAGAGGGCGAAAAGTGCCTGTCACGTGTTTGAACCCCTTTGCTGCACGTTTAAATTGAAATTTATAAATTTACTCGACTTGTAGCTGTATGCACTTATGTCAGGAATAGAAACCACAACAGCGAAGGCCAGTTACTTTGGTCCCTTTATAACATGCAGATCTAATTGGAATTTAGAGCGTCGAGGTGCTCTTAGGCTACGTTCACAATATAACGGGCCACTTTGGATCCGTCTTAAAATGTGCACGGATGGACCTTCCGTTACACTGTAACTGCTATCCGTGCAACTTTTGGGTTCATTCCTTGTATACCGGCGGTACACGAGGGAATAACCATTGTATTTTCTTTGTTTAGCAGTCATTAGTTAGCTCTAAGGTATTGTTAGGTCTTTTGTATCGGCTCTTGTGTACCGGTACATACAGACAGAACCCAGCTTTGTACCTGCTCCACGAGCAGATACAGTTTTAGATCAGTAACGATCTCAAGTTGTCTGACCGCAGCACAGTGTGAACAGGTTGGTTCGGTTCCGTTTATGTACTGTTACGCCATTTTTGTTGTTTCGTACATTTTGCGCATGAATAAAATAGTGAAACCACCTAACCGCTATTTTCAGTATTCATTTATTTTGCCATTTACCACAAAAGAAAAAAAAAATAATAATAACACAATACACTTGAAATTTATAATAACTTAAAGACAATAGACTGCCAATGTTTAAGGTTGTAATGACAAGGAAGCCTATGTAGAAGCCGGGGGCTTATGAACTATCGGTTTCCTGACAATCTAGCGATGGTGGACAGGAATGGTGCAAACACAAGATGATATGAAGCCGCCGCAGTGCTAACATGTGTAAAACTTGCACGGATCCACTCTGTACCGGTACAGTGGTCTATAGTGTGAACGGAGCTTAAGTTCCTTCATGCAGCAATTCGCATCAGGTTTGCACGACAAGCTTAAAGAAAATGTTGGAACGATTTCCCCACAGTCCCTACTTCATTCAGATGCATGCTGTAGCCAAACTGTTTCATTCTGCAATAGCAAGAAATGTTTACATTTGCATTACCCTAAACAATTCATCTGCTGCATGAATAATGAAGTAGGGACCTGTGCGGAAATCTTGCCAATGTTTCTCAAATTGATAGATCTTTATTCATTTATTCTCTGACAAATTCGCTAGCAGCTAAGAATGCACGCTTTTCCTCGATTATTTGACTAAACCTGTGATTAAACAAACTTCACAACCTCACGAACCTTCGGTGGACTTTTAATCTTTGTTGTAACATCAATTTCCCTGCAAATTGAAAAGGATTTAACATCATCAGGGTAAAAGTAAAACTTTAATTTGTCTGTACACTTAGCATGTAATTTTATGCCCGCTTTATCAAAAACAACTACACTGGCATGTAAGGGGCTACAGATTACTTAAGGAAAGAGGCGGCCAAACTTTTTCCATGATCTGGTCGACAGTCCTTGCGGGCCATAAATGATAAATTTTATGACAGAGGCTGCGGACCGTATAGAATTTGACCATTGGCCGCAATTCGCTCCCTGGTCAGACTTGAGACATGCCTTCTTTAGAAGATATCACTCAGAACCTTCGCAATTTCAATCAGAGATGTTGGCTGTATTCATATGATAAATTAACTCTCAACCAGTCAAAAACAAACCTAAGGCAATGATACTGCATATTTGCGTGTAGTCATCCACTATCAGCCAATATTTTCTTCTGATAAGAAATCAGAAAATTCAGGTGGGATCAAGAAGGAGCCTATAAAACCTTGGTATCTATCTAAAACTATCTCAGCGACCCACACGTCATAACTCAATGCTCACGAGAAGTAGGTTCCCCTACCGGTAAAGATACCTGATAGCCATAAGCGGATTTTTTAGGGTAATTATTGAACACACACAAAATTCCCAAATTTGGCAAAGTGAGACAAGTCAAAACCAGTGAATTCCAAACCAAGTTTCCTGGTTGGGAATTGTCTTACTCTTCCAAATTTGGGATTTTTGTGGGTGTTTTTTAAATACCCTAAAATACTAAAAAATGGGAACCTGGTATTTTTCCCTGTGCATTCGTTCATTTTCTAAAGCTATGGATTTGAAGGGATTGGGTACTAGTTTCAGATATATTTAGTATGTCTCGGCACTCGGTGTTCAACCTCCCCCCCCTCCCTCCAGTTACACCATACACTCCATTTCTTCCTCCCTCATCCCTAACATTTTCAGAGCTACACTCCCCCGAGCTTCGACGTATTAAATTCTAGTTTACAACAGATGATGCCATAAAACGTTAAAAAATTGCAAGTACAATGACAAACAGAGCGACCAAAATTACGTGTATTTTATTACTCACCCTGCAACATGTGGCTTCTCAGAAAATATTCTTAGAAGAAACTCAGCTTCCTGACCAGGATAAAACGTGGACGGAACTATGATGTAATCGCCTGTGGGCAGTGAATACCGACAACTGATTTCTCTAAGTTTTGAGAACGAGTTCGTCATGGCAACAGCTTTCGTCGTCTCAAAGAAGCTCCGACCGAAGCGTTTGGTTGACTTCGCCATGTCCTCTGGAATCTAAATAAACCAGAGTGAAAAGTAAAGTAGGGATATAACGACAACAACGAAACTACGCATTTTCAACTCCAACGTAAAGTCCGTACTGCTTTACGGATCAGAAACTTGGCGGACTACCAAAGCCATACTCAGAAAAGCTCAAGTATTTATCAACAGATGTCTAAGAAGGATTCTTGGAATATGGTGACCAGAAAAGATCAGCAATGAGGACCTATGGAAGATGACAAACCAGGAACCAGTGGGGAGGCTAATTGGCAGAAGGGAATAGACTTGGATTGGGCACGCGCTTAGGAAGAAGAAAGACCACATTACCAGACAGGCAGTAACATGAAACTCGTCTGGTAAGCGCCGGCGTGGTAGACCCAGGAACACATGGAGGAGGAGCGTACAGTCAGAGATGAAGAAAGAAGGTCAAAGTTGGACGAAATTGGAGAAGGTTGCCCCAAATCGAAAACGATGGAAACTACTGGTTGATGGCCTATGCTCCGCATGTGAGTGGCAAGGCAATAAGTAAGTAAGAAAGGTAAAGTCGTCACACACGAGTCAAGAGCCAGCCCCACACGGCCAGAGCCATGCGCCAACTTCAGCTAAGAGCATTGTGACTCCCCCTAGATGGGATGCTAGTGCAATGCCACTCTGAACCAAGTTCGGTCGTTTTATAGTTTGACGTTTCATCATGGGGAACAATTCTTTTAAACCGAGATTCAATAATAAAAAAATGGGAAATCCTTATAACCTTATAAATTGCAAATCCAATCGGTGGTTTGTCACCAGTGGGACTCCTCTTTCGATCGATGCGCATAAGAGTCGCTACTATTGAGCAGCGGTCTTCGTCATCGTCTTCATCCGGGTCTTCTAAGCGTATTCTGTTAAAAATTTATAAAAAAGAACAATTTTCAAAGCTATTGATTTTATCTGACGTGTGCGAAACACGATGGGCACAACTGATCGAAATCAGTTTTCTTACCAATATTAAAATTATGATCGTTGCACTCTGATGGTAATGGAAATTTTTATAAGTGTATGACGAGTTTTCGTGAAAGGAAAGCAATTTTTGAAAGAGAGTAATTCCTCCTTATTGTATCCCCCGAGATGGATATAAATTTTTTAACCAACTCAACAGTTTTGACTTTGGCGCTTAAGTTGAACATTCCTGGGGATTTTTATTTGCTGAGAACTTGCGTACAAATTTCGCTTCAGTCGTGAACTGTAATCTATCAGTCTCTACCGAAACATATGGCTATCTAAATTATGTACATAAAAAGAAGTACAAAAAACTAAATTTGTTTCAATAAAATAAAACAAACAAACAAGCGAGGCCCGTTTCGTTAAAAAGCGCAAAACAATGTTATGCATCCGTCGTTTAACTGGTCATTACAACTGACCAATCAGCGCTCGCAAGTTTGACATGACAATTACCTTATTTGTGGGTTGATGTGGAAGGTTTCTATAAAGTTCCTACAGCCACCGGCCGAAGCGTCTTTCTGCCAGCGGCCTGTTTCACGTTTTATCTTCCATGATTTCTTCTCATTCTCTAAAACGCTGTCAGGAGTCAACATGCAAATCTCCAATCGGGAGAAATTGGCTTGAAAATCTTCCAGTGTCATCCTGAAACAAATAAAAATATTCCTCTAAGTAAGGAAACACTGAAAGGTTTGAAGACTTGGGAAGGGCTACCAAGATTGACCGGCGGTGCGCTTCTCACAGACGTTGCTCGGAAGACCCGTGAATTTTTTGTTCCCGAAGAGCCAATTTTCGGAATAATTTTACTATGTTTTAAAACGTAATCTCTTGTTGCGTCACGAGTTTGGTTATCTTATAACCAATACTAGGCAAGGCTGCAAATAATTTCCCAGCTGGCGCCGGTCAAATTGTCCGGTCAAACCTATTTTTGCCCGGAGATATCCCATTTTAATTTGGCCGGACAAACATCGATTACGTCTTATCGCTATAAAAGTGCGATTCACATGATGTGTACAAAACTCACACACACTAATACTAAAGTAATTCACACCCGTGACCGATACATAACTGTAAGACCCGCTTATATTTTCGATGACGAATTGGTGAATGACAAAGCGAAAATGTGCAACGACAGCCGAAAATTTAATGACCACCACGAATCATTTATTAAAAGTTCTTGGTCTGATAGTTAAGTGTCCGTCTTTTTCCCTCCTTTTTCACAAACGCCAATAATATTGAACCTTTAAATGTTTAAAGCTTGAAACTCTAAGGTTTTTCCTTACCAGCGTAAACGACCGGACAAATTGTCCGACCAGCTTAGGATTTGAACGGACAAAGCCTATTTTTGGCCGGACATTGTCCGCTGACCGGCCGTTATTTGCAGCCCTGCTAGGGCTGACATTCATCCTAGTTATGCAACGCTTTCGAGTGGTATACCGTGGAATATCCCACACGAGTCACATGCATTTTCTTGGTATACACAAGACCCTTTTAACTATTGTATACCACGCCATAGAAAATACAAACAGCGGTTGAAAGAAACCGCCGAGAATCGCAACGCACGATGGGAAGGTCTGGTGTGATACTGTTGAATTGCACTGGTCGATGGGAAGGTTCGGTGGAATACTGACGAATGTGTAACGGCTTTCCTGCATTCTGACTGGCTGTACTGTCTATGGCATGGTTTAAAGTGGGCTGTATTTTACTTATTTTCTATGGCATGGTATAACGTCGGTTATTTGTAGCACAAATGTTTGTACTCAGGGTTAATTTCCTGTACCACCAATTGCGTTAACGTATATAAAGGTACAATGCACGTATTTACCACGAAAGGGTTTGCCCTATGGCAAGATTTGAAGGGCACAAACGTCTTGGCTAGCAAACTACAGTGTGAAGTATTTCGTCTAAGTCGACCTCCAAAAGGTTCGGGCCTTCTGTGAAAAATCCACTTTCACTGGAGTGTTTTCTGAAAACTTCCAAAAATGTGCAAATAAAGTTGCTGGGAATTATCATTGCAATTGTTTTGCTTCCGTTCCGGAGTTTTCGGAAATTCTTGTTTAATGGTCTCTCCGTCAATGTTTTTTTTTTCCAAACACTTTGAAAATTTTCAAATTGAACATCGTCTCATCGTCAGCGTGCAAAACAAACCGTTTTTAAAAATCTTTCATCATTAACATCTAGCTTAGTAACTTTCAGCGATCTGCATCCCAAGCGGTTGATAGTTTCGTATTTAATCTAGAATTGTATTTTCAGTGAATTGCATGAGGTTACTGTATAAATTTAGCATTAATATTTATAAATTGTATTCATATTTTTAAGTTTTATTTTTATTATTTTTATGTAATTTATTTATTTTGTATAAGTTATGCATATTCTGTAATTCATTGTATATAATCACATGTAATTCAGTCGGAAGACTGCTAGGTTTTTAAAATTTTAATAGACGATATTCTTCTTCTTCTTCTTCTTCTTCTTCTTCTTCTTCTCCTGCTTAGAATTTTTTACTACACTCTCATATGTTTTGCATTTTCTTCGGCGCACCTTGGTTGTTCTCGATAAGCTGAAATTATTTGAAGATGATTGTTTTTTTTCACGACCTTCATGGAAAATAGCTACCGTGTTTGCTTACTATAAAGTAACACGTTATAGGCTGAAACGGTTGTCAGACATGAGTTCTATTACGCTCACTTACCAAAACTCTCCATCATCATCGAACACGATGTTAAGTTTCTTTCTTTCCTCTGGCGACAACAGATTCCATTCATCTGACCTAGAAAGTAAGACACAAGGAAACTTTGGTTTTTTAAGTAACAATGGCGTTGAAAATGCCTTGGGTAATTTGTAATACCTCTTTTCAGTATTTGGGTCACGTTAAGGTTTTTTAAACTTTAAAGGCGCGCCAGATTCTGAAAAAGACCTAACTAATTAGGGAAGTCCTAGGAAACAGACAGAAACCCTGTCTCATAGGTTTTTTTCTTAACAACAACAAAAAACATATGCAACTTTCTACGGAAAAGGAAAACGACGATCACACAGGATAAAAAAATATACGTCTTACCTACTTTTGTCATTCATTTCATTTTTCATTCATTTCGGCTCTTCGTTGATTCTATGTTGTTGCTCTTTTTCGTAGCTGAAAACGTTTACCTCACGGTACATACAAGTTTACCTCACGGTACATACAAGTTTACCTCACGGTACATACAAGTTTACCTCACGGTACATACAAGTTTACCTCACGGTATATACAAGTTTACCCCACGGTATATACAAGTTTACCTCACGGTACATACAAGTTTACCTCACGGTATATACAAGTTTACCTCACGGTACATACAAGTTTATCTCACGGTTCATACAAGTTTACCTCACGGCACATACAAGTTTACCTCACGGTACATACAAGTTTACCTCACGGTATATACAAGTTTACGTCACGGTGTATACAAGTTTACCTCACGGTATATACAAGTTTACCTCACGGTACATACAATTTTACCTCACGGTACATACAAGTTTACCTCACGGTACATACAAGTTTACCTCACGGTACATACAAGTTTACCTCACGGTACATTAGCCTGCGAGCCACAGTTTATTATTGCTTTCCCTTGCCCATTCCCCTAGCTTCCCCCCTCGTTTTCCCCAGTCCACGCGTCAAACATGGCGTCATTCCGAATATGGCGTCCATTACAGCGAACCCCGGCTTTTTGGCGGTAGATGCACCATCAACCGCCTCAGAAATGCATGCGTACAATTGAGCAATGTAAACAAGCGAGTATTCTGGAACTCCATAACAGGTGAATGGAAATTGCATTTTACATTCCTCTATTTGCCACGTTAATGATACTGAAATTTTTCTGCTAGCGTAATTTTGGACTTTAAACTGTGGTGACAAACGAGAATAAAAGGATCACGAGTAGGGGCATGGAGAGCGAGGGGCATCTCCTAACCATCATAGGGCCTGGAACAGGCTAACTTAAAACAAACGTCCTGACACGTTATGCATTAAATAGTTGATTGACACCTGTCACTCCAGGCTCCCTTCCATTCGCTACTGTTTCCGTGTGGGTTTCTCAGACGAATGAGGTTTGCCTCCGGTATTCCACACAATGGCGGTAAATTCACCTGCAAATGAAAACAGTTATCAGAATAAACAGGTAATGGTACGGGAAAACGAATCCACTGAACTTGTGCAAATGAAGTCAAGAAAACTTGACAGTAGTTGGTCATGGCATCCTTTCAACAATCACAACAATAATAAACTTTTTGGCTCTGATGTTATTACTGTATGTTTCGTTCTTAAACTCATTAATAATGCATAAGATGAAGACAAAGGAAATCAGACACCGTGACGTGTTTGGATATCAGATGAAACTCGGTTCGTTATTGCATCGTTAAATTCCCTTTCTAAATCCTTTTGTTAGAGAAGCTATATCCTACACTCGATATGCGAGTTTCATAACATATCAAACACCTCGAATTTCGCCAAAATGCTCCGCTGTGCGTCACATTTTTAGCTATCTTCTCCTTCTTTTATATGTGATGAAACACTCTATCTCGTGTTTGATATATTACGTAAAATGCAGCAAAAGTGTTTGCCAGCAACTCCCAGTGATAACCCATGAGTAAGTGTCTAATGTTCCGGAGCTCCCCAGTGATACACTGAGCTCAAAAATGAATGTTTTTCCCTGCTTGTTGACTTATGTTTTAACAGGAGACTCGGGCGTGTGTTCCTCGCCTTGACTAAAACTTTTCGGCCGCCATAATTCGCACTGCAGTGTTCGAGCAAAGAAGCTCCTGTCCATCAAACTTTGCTAGCAGGACATACTTTCTTTATCTTGACAGCAACAGGTTCTTAGAAAAAGTACTTCATGCATGCTCTTATGATTGGCACCAAGGCCCGACACGTTTTGGAGCTTTCGTAAGGCGTACTCCTGGTTTAATTTAAAGGAAGAATTTGGAGAAAGCTTCATATTTTTAGCCTTTGGATCAAGCCACCTCCTGCTTACATTTGCTGAACAGATTTGATTTGAACGGCACTTTCAATTTTCATGTTTGTTTGCAGACACTTTCGAAGTCCGAAAACCCTGATTACGAGTTTACCCCCGGTTCATCCTCTTATTTAATAGAATTTTTATTTTTTTTTTAATTAACAGTTTAAAAGGTACGTGCTGCATAGCAATGAAAGAAAAAACAATCTTGTTATTTCTTCAAAATACGTGAAAAACACACAGGAGATACCTTTGTTAAACCTGTTACTGAATACGCATGCGCGGTGATGAGTCCATTTCGTAATGTTCTTTGCTGGACAGTTTGGGAGGTTGTCTGTAGAGAAGGAAACCAATCAGGATTTACATTTCACCACAATATAGCGGAAACAGACATAGTTTGATGCTAAGCTGGTTTGAAATAATGAATGTAACTTAAAAAGTTACAATTCTCGATCGGGTCGGTGAATTGTTACTTTTTAACTTACATTCTTATTTCAAACCAGCTTATCATCAAACTATGTCTGATTGTCACCTGGTTGCAAGTGAGTACTTTTTCTTAAACTAATAGCGAAAACTTTCTTTGCGGTTGAAGAGGAATGAATGCTTAAGACTCTAATAACCATATTCTGTTTTTGGCCGACAGACCAAGAGTTACCATAGTCGTAGAGGAAAGGACGGGGAACATTCAATAACAGATGATAAACCATCAGTGCATAGCACAATGTCTGAGAGAAATGCTACTTTATGAATCAAAGTAAAAATGAACATATATGAAACAAATACTCTTTTTATGTTCTATATTCAAAATACAGTTTATGTACAATAGAAAAGTTGTAATGGAATATTTTCTTGGAAAAAGAAGACAGTTACAAAAGTGTTTGGAGTCACATGATCACTTGATTTGCTCTTTTCTTATTCAAATCCTTGGGACCTGGAAATCTTCAAAATGATATTTACCAGCAGGAGTTGGATCGTACCTCTATTGAAGCTCCCATGAGGGAGTGCCTCTCTAGCGCTTTGTTTATAATTTTAGAGAGATCTGAGGGAGGTGATCTGACGTTGATTACATCAATGACGCCGCCCGTAAAATCCTGCAAGGCCTCACTGATTCGACCCAGTCCCATAGCTTCGTAGGAGCCACAAACCCTGGAGATGGATGAAAAGTAGCTCTTTGAAATACTCAAAAAACAACAGCATGTACCTTTTTCCACCATATTAATACTAAAAGTAACTCCACATTCCACGGTAACAAGAAAAAAGTTATTATGTTGGAAATTTTGCGGATATTAAATGCATTAGAATCTTGTCTCTACCGTAGCAACAAACGCATTGAAACAATTCGGGATATTTAAGATATCTTATGCGAAGTCTTTGTCCTTGCCTTCATAAACCATCATATTAGGCGTAATCACAGAGCATATTGTAGAATCCTTGTTATGAGTAGTTAGGTAATGTGGTATTGTTAACTTTACAACGTTGTGACATTAAGTGCTTTTATTTCTGGTTGGCAGTACTGAACAATATTATGCTGTAGTACTGTTTGGTTTCCTATTCGGTGTGGTTCTAACGTTTCCTTCTGTGGACCAAACCATACAGTGTGACCATTCTTTGCAAAGCTGCTAAACAGTACTGTACTGTGGTACTGTTTGTTTCACTATACAGTGTGGTTCTAACTTTTTCATCTGTGGATCAAACCATGCAGTGTGACCATTATTTGTAAAACTACTAAACAGCACTATACTGTGGTACTGTTTGTTTTACCATACAGTGTGGTTCTACCTTTTTTATCTATGGATCAAACCATGCAGTGTGACCATTCTTTCCAAAGCTACTAAACAGCACTGTACTATGGTACTGTTTCCTTTACTGTAAAGTGCCTATCAGTCAATATATCAATCGTATATTTGAAAATACTGCGTTTACAAAGTAAAGGATTTGTTAAAAGATACTACCATAAGGTGCGACCTCTCTTTGGATATAAACTGAAAAATTTCGTTCTGAAGAATTGCCGTACACGGTGCTGTTTAATGATTTTTAATTCTGGAGAAAAAACATGACATATGGCTATTCTTTAGAAAGCTACTATGTAGCATTGTTTTGCTGGAGTGTTTTTTCACCATTCAGTGCAGTTATATGGATTTTACCACTTGGACGAAACTGTGCTGGGTGTTATGTTTTCATATGCAACTCCAGTGAACACCACACTTCGTGGAAAGGAGCTTTTTATTTAAATATTTCTCATTATATTAGTATTAGGTATTTTTATAGGTATTTTTAAAGCTGACCAATTTTGTACCGTGGATAAATAAAGATTATCTATCTATCTATCTATCTATCTATCTATCTATCTATCTATCTATCTATCCATGGATCAGTGAGTTTAGGCACCGGTTAACACTTACTTAGCATAAGCTTTCTCCATCAAAGCGCTCCAGAATTCGTCAGGATCACTCGACTTTGCGTAATACAACCTCCCATTATACGTTGGTAAAAAGTCATCCACAATCACTTCAACCCATTCTCCAAAACGCCAGAAGTTAAATCTAAACATGCCGCAGTAATTTCCAGGCTCAAAACCTTGATCAGGTGGACAAACGGCATAAAACAGTTCCTCAGAGTCGGTTAAAGACGCTACAGCGGCTACGAACCAGCAGTTCTGTATTCTGCCTTGAGCAATATCACTACGGCTGACTCCACGGGCGAAAAACTTGGGCTGTGTTTTGCAGATTTCCTATATGTGTAGTACATCAAACACGAGTTAGAGTGTTTCATCATACATGAACACAGAGAAGGGAGCTGAAAATTCGACGTGCAGAGGAAGATCGTTAGCGCGGAAATGCGAGGTGTTTCATATGTGATGCAACACGCATTATGCACTCATTGGCGAACGAATGTAGACGTATTTTTAGCTTGTTTTTTGGTTTTATCCGATCTGTTTTTAGTGAAGGTCCTGAGGGGTAAAATGGGAATCGGGATTGGCCAGGTTTTGTTTTGCACTGGTAAAATGGGATTTAAGTCACTGAGACTGAGGTTCGATCACTGGAAATGGGATTTTTTCTCCGAATTCTGCTGGTCGAATGGGATTTGAGCATTGGGAAGAGGGATTTCGAAAGAAAAAAGGGCTGGAATATGGAATTGTTACCCCCAACCCCCCTCCTTCCGGACACTCTTTAGTCACTAAATTTCTAGTGCCCATTGTCCACCTCCATCAGAAATAGAAATCCCCCATGTTTTGAGTGTATTTTTAAAGCTTCCTAAAGTTTAACGTTATGATTTAGAAGGAGAAATAAACGATGCAGTATTTCATCGGATATCCAAAAACTTCACGGTGGTTAATTTTCATTGTCTTTCACTTATGAATTATCAGTGTGTTTTGGAAAGAGAGTAGGAAGTGAATAAGTTCATTGAATTATGGAGGAACTTTCACTCCCGCGCTAGCTCACTTCGCTTCCCTTTTGTGGCTCTGCATTCCTTTACATGATACCAACATAATAGGTCATGACCAAGAGAGTCATGCCGGAGCGTTTCTACCCCGGTTTCTATGCTGGAGGGAAAACTTCGTTCTGGTATCAAATCTCGCACGGGTATCCTGTAAACGAAGAGAACGACCACTCGATTCGGTACGAAATCGGTATTTCAGCGTACTGGAATGAGTAATGCATACGTAATTTAAGTTAATTCTATCGTTACGTGGTTCAATATTCATCATAGAAATGAAAATGCCGCCATATGATTGGCTGAGCTACTGCACACTATCAACCATTAGAGTGCGGCACTTGGTTAAAGATCGTGACGTCTTCGCGCTTTAGCATAGTTCAGTCTCAGGAAGATTTAGTATTTTGGTATTTTGTTTTTCATCGACACATGATCTGTTTATTATGATTTTTACTAAAACAATTAGATTATTCGCTCTTGATTTCTATGAGGTGACACCAAATAGAAATCTCGAGCTCATAATGTAATTGTCAAATTGTCACGATTTTCCCGAGTTTTCGACCATCCCAGACAATCAGAGATACCTTCGATTTCGAGTGTCCATAAGTCGGAAAAAATCTGGGACGAACGGGAAACAATGAAATTCCAGATCGTCTGCGTAAAACAGTGCTCAATACATGAAAGTAGAGCGAAGTAGATGTTGCGGGAGAAAAAAAACACACAAACAAACTAGGATAAACATGTAGTTTGTTTGTGTGTTTTTTCTCCCGCAACATCTATATATACATAAATATATATATACGTTCTTGACTTAGAGTGAGCCCAATATGGTCGAGTTCCTTTTTCCGTTTTTACATGATTTTGTCAGCCATCTTGACCGAACAATCTTGGTCAATAAGGGATTTATTGCATGGCCATTAGGGTCAACGCGAGAATTTTCAGGTAGCCAATCAGAACTCGGAATTCGCCTCATGTCGCCCGCTCGCGGAACCAGACGTGCAATATAAACCGGATCAACACTCATATGCCTATATTAAGTCATTTTCAGCACTCACCCTAGGCCTTTTCCATTGCAAAGCGACTGATGGTCGTTGTTTGGTAAAGAGGCTGCGGAAGGCTGGCGGGAAATCTCTGTCCTCGTACAGAACACCTTTACTTAAGAGCTCTCTTTGAAGAGCAAGGTACTTTTCTTTTGGAAGGGCACGCTTTAGAGACATTCTCTCTCTTCGCCAACGATGTCAATCTTCTGAGATCTTTTCTTTAGTTGGATAACACCTTTTGACTTGCGTATAGTAAGTGCTGTGCAAGTAAAAGGAAAAAGTTAGTAAACATAAATCCTCCCAAAAATTGGGTAACTCCGCTATCTGCGCAAGCAGACAAAAACAATTCAAAAACTAGAAGGGCACTCGGTAGAGCGCATACCTCCGTCCCGTATTGTGTCAAATGTACCCCTAATATTACATTCATCTGGATATGAGATCCGGAGGTTAATCCGGATAAATCCCAAATTTTAATCGATTGATCCTGGGTATATTTGCGACCTTTCCACCAAATTTGGTGCAAATCCGTTGATTAGTTTTTGCGTAAAACGATTAATAGACAGACAAACAAACAAACAGACAGGCGTGAAAACATAACCTCCTTGGCGGAGGTAATGATACAAGATTTCCACTCTCGCAGTATTAATGCGACTTTTAGCAAAGGCAATTTTTATAGGTAAACAAATGGTTTTGAGTGCAATTTGGAATAAATGAGCACAAGTTAATGTTTCAACGACAGAAGAAACTTCACGAGCCCGTAGGGCGAGCACCATTTATTTATCTTTGCAAAATTTGCGAGTGCTTATTTATACAAAATTGCACTCGAAATAAATTGATTGCTTATTAATAATATGCATGCAAAAATTTAATTTCAAATTTCTACACTCAATTTCAACTTTCTGCACTGTTTGGGATAATTGACATACTCTCAGCCAATCAGAGCGTTGGAATTTTTGCATGTATATCATTACGCTTGAAAAAAAACAGGCCTGGGTGCGAACCCTTGACTTCGCGAATACAGGTGCGAGCTGAGGCATCGTTTACACGGACTCGGTTTCCAATCGAAACGGTTTCATGACCTCGATACCGCATCGGAAACGACACGGTTTCAAAGTGTTTACACGAAACCTATCCGACCGTTTACGTGATGAAGATCTCATTTTTCAGGACCTTGCGCTTCGTCAATTGGATCTGGGAACGAGGACAGAGTCCATGTCCTCCCGCCATTTTGTTTTTGTTATTTCCGCAAAAAAAGAAAAAAAAAACACGACGGCGTCGACGTTCTCATGGACAGACGATAAGGTAGACCTGCTTTTAAAAGTGACAAACGAGTATAATGTCAGTAACACAGCAGAGAATGTTGAGCGAGCGAGCCAATTTCGCGCCAAAATAATTAACCGTTTTTAATCGACGCGGTTTAGCCATTTACACGACCAATGAAACCGTATCGTTTTGAAAACGCTCCACTTTTGAAAGCGTTTTCATAAAGACCCGGCTCTGTTTACGAACTCGTCGGCGCCGTGTAAACAAAAGGCGTAACTGCGCCTAAACCGATGCGGTTACAAATGAAACCGCGTCCGTGTAACAGCGCCTGAGCTAAACCAGCCGTCTACGATGGTATAAAGTTAAAAGTGGGTTTATAGATGCCCGTGTAAGGAATCTCTGATGAAGATGGGCAGTGAACACTTAGGACTCAGTGGCAAATATATATCGAAATGAACCCAAAGAAACTTAAGAATGTGGATCCGAAGACCGTCATCGCATAATTTTTAATGGTTCCCGTGGACTGAAAGACCTTCCTATTTTTGTTGTCAGATAAAAACGCAGCATCCGTCTTTTGAAAAATAGCTGCTTCTGTCTTATCCTGCGCGCGGAGATGGAAGTTGAAGCTAAAAAATTCAAAGTGCGGAAACGCGCGAAGTTGTTAGGAGGTCAAAATTTATTTTGTTTAAAAGCCGCGAGTTGAAGACAAGTGTGGTCAATGACACGCGAATGATCATGGCGGCTTGAGAGGGCATTGTATTAAAATTGTTTCGGTTCAGTACCTCCCATACTAACTATGCAGCTCTTTGTTATTTCCTCTTCCAGAACTTTTACTCAGTTTACTTAGTCTTGGCAAACATCGTGTGTCTCTTTATGCGAACATGATCCTCGGTTTGAACAAGGTCACCGTGGTATGGTAATTTTTACGGTGACGGACTAATTTTGTTTCTTCACAGCTGAAAACTATCACTTTGTGGCTTAAGTGTTGACACTCATAATCTGAAAACATCCAAGAATAAAGATCCTGAGTGACTATTCTGAGAGTCTAAATGCTAGTTTTCAACGACTGCCGTCAATATTGAGCGCGGCGTACGGTTAAAGACCGTTGGTCCTGGAGGGAACGCGACGGTAACAAGACGGTAACGCAAGGGTGGGCGGCAACGAACCACGGACTTTCACTTATTTAAGAACTATGCGGCTTAGCATTCAAGTGAAGTCATATTTATGAGAAAGATGCCGATGTTTGGTCTTAATTTGGGGTTTTAATACACTACCTTGCATGCAACTGGTATCGAAATATCAAAATAGCCTGTTTAAGTTGAGATGTATAGCGTATTGACTGAACACTAATAACAATATTTATACCTTCCCTGCAGAACGCTACGTCGCTTAAATGATCAACACTGCACGGCTGGTTTCAATTGATTCCATTCATAATTAGTCCAAATAGAAAATGTAATCTGCACAGTACATTAAAGTATGGATTGAAGGAAGTTGCTAATAAAACATGATTGAATATATCAGCTAAGTTATGTCAGTTGAAATATTATTACTGGAACCACACTCTTCATTAAAACGATGACTTCAAAACAAACCTTCTGTGTCAAGACTCGATAATCATCCTACCTCAAACACATGTGAAAGTCGCTTGTATTTTGCAGCTATCACATCATAAACCCCTCTTTCGCTTTTAAGTTTCAGCTGAAGGCTGACACAAAGACAGCCGGGCATCGTTTATGGAAATTAAAAACATGTACTCTGCTTAAACGGTTTAGCAATTAACGTATTCAACAACCAGTGTCAATAATCTATCACTCGGACTTCTACAAAAGAGTACAAAGTGATATACCTATCTGTTCATGCGCGGAACGGAAGCGGTACTTGTTTACAACAGTCATTTAGTGTCTTCGAAGAAACAGTTGATTATCCAGGACTCGTCCCTGTCCTTTCCCGTGCAAAACGTGCGAAACAGTACGCTTTGAATTCAAGGTGTTCAAAAATTTATTTGTTTTTTTTTTCTTTTGGTTCTATTCTGTCGACTAATAGCTGTGATAATACTTTGCGGATCTTAGAGCGTCCGTTGGAATTAGTTTCTCTATTCTTTATTCTTATGTAAATGAGTGTTGTAACTTCACTGGGGCAAATGTATAGCGATCGATCACGAAAAAGACACAGCATGTCGTATGAACCGCATTTTTACGAGATTTTTTGATTGAGTGTTTGTTGTTTTGTTTATATCAGCAGGTAATAAGCACATTTATCTTTCACAGACTGTAAAATGGTTTTCACAGCTTCTAGTTTTGTCTGTACACGAGCCTTATTTACTAACAGAAATAAATTTTAAAAAATGCAAATTAGCTTGTTAAGCGTTATTATCAACACATTGTAAGCCACAAAGCGGCCCCGGGATTTTGGTAAAATCGTTCAATAAACCAAAGAAACAAGTGGATATGCTATCATAGCAACTTGATGGTATTAAACGAAAATTAACTTAACGGTCAAATGCTACGGTTATTTTGACTTAGACGAACAAAGCTATTTTGTCTTGAAGTCGATGGCCGGAAACGGTGTTGACGCAATGTGATTTCTGCCCAGTGCTCTGAATGTCAAAATGCAAAGGGTCTATTACCCCACCCCCTCCCCCCCACTGGGTGGGGTACTCCCTATAATGGCCTAATACTGGGAGGCTCCGTCCGAAAGTGGTACCTTTTTCACGCTTCAGGTATATGAAAGGGTACGGATTTCACGAGTCGAAGTATATGAATGGGTAGGGAAATTTGTCATCAGTTAGGTATAAATTTAAAAGGGCCTTTCATTAAACTATATTTCTAAGACATATACCTTATGAATGTATTGTTTTAATTTATTGAACACAGCATGAAATTGTTTTAGCGATTTATTCACAAGACGGGCCAGTTAGAGCAGTTAGAAGTAAAGCTCGTTGGGTTCACATTACAGTCTATCCGCGTGCTAAGTGGACTTCAGTCAACGCGTCACGCTTTTTTCTTTATTGGTTACTTCATCTTGTTGACACCTTCTTTTAGTACAATTTGAATGCCCTGCTTAATCAAGGTACACTTGATTTCAGTCGCTTGAAACGACCGGTACTATTTTCCAGTGGAAGGTATACGAAAGGGCTACCATTTGTCAATGGGAGGTATACGAAAGGGGTATCTTTTCTGCCAAAAATGGCAGATAAAAGGGTAAGGGTGAAGGACGCGGTAAGACTTCGACGAACTTTACGTTTGCTTTCAAGATTTCGAATTCTGTTGTAAGTTCGTTTTGTTAAAACCATTCTGTACGCTGATGCAGAATGTATTACGCTTTATATTTTGTCGATCTTTTGGATTATTCGTATTGTGATAAGCAACCAGTTTCCATAGAAATTTTAAACAAGTAATACTCAGGGATATTTTACCTGTGGGAAATGGAAGTTATAAGGCAAACCCAGGGGCATTTTTGTGGGTTTATCTTGGTGTAAAAACCTGTGAAGTTTTCGCTATTATTTTCCTTGTCTCTATTGTTTTGTCTCCTTTGTTTTCTTTGTTCTGCGTCACCCGTGAACGTAACTGGTTTTTACACCGAGGATGAGCCATTTTTGTGCTGTTTGGAATTGAATTTTCTTTCATGATACAGACAGATAAAACGGGAGGCAGCCATTTTGAATTTAGCGCCTAAGCTAGAGCTGTAAAGTAAGCCTCGACCAATTAGAACGTGAGAATCTCGATGCATGATTCAGGTATAGCTAATAGAGGGCATACAAGTATATTATGTTAAACGTAAAAAAAATAACAATGATAATAATATCAATACCCACAATAATAATAATAATGGTAATAATACAATAATAATCATGATAATAGTTACAAGAACTGAGAAAGTAAAAAAACTGATAATGATATAATAAGTAACTAGTTACATAAATTGGGGTTCTATCACTCATGGGAAAAACCATCATGAGTTCTTTAAAAACTAGCTTCGCGAGGTTTTGCGGGAGTCGTATTTCTAGTCATCTACCAACTATGCTCAGAGGTCATTAGACATAAAATAAATTTAGCTTTTTATGATAAAAATCCCAAATCGAACCATATCATGTACTCACTTGTCTTGGTGTTGAAAACGTTTCGCACTACTCCATACATCTGAGATTTGCAGACCTTCAATACGATCACTCTAGGTTGACAGTTTTTGGCGCCACAGACTGCCAGCGTCCGGGGGCGCGTCCGGGGAGTATGGAACTGGTCAGGAAATAAATTATTGACGTGGCTGCTAAGCCTTCGTTTATAAGGTTGCAAAGAGGGGCAAAGGTATCAAGAGTACAACAAAGAGTGCGGTGGAAAAAAATTTATTATTTTATGGTATGTTGATGTGCTTTTGTCGCTTGGAAAAGGAGCTTTTAGATAGACCTATTCCGGCTCCATCTCTTTCGTACTGTCCTGTTCTTTGAATTGAAACAAAAATGTTTTCCCGTGATTTAACTGAGGCCTGAACAATTCTGTTACTGCATGCATAAAGTATGGAGTGATACGTAAATCTAGCCTCCCTTCCTGTGCGACGTTACAACATGTTTATGGGATAGAAAACAGCTGCTGGTGCTCGATATACCAAGACTATATTTAGTATATACATTTTATTATTTTTATTGTTTATTTATTTTGCTTAGTCGACTACTGTATTGTTTATGTTATATTGTTATATATTTTATTACTATAGGGATACAATAGTATGCGCGCTCTGATTGGCTGGTGAGTGGCCAAGATTTTCTTGCAATGACCGGGTATTATAAAAATTTTACCAAATTGTTTTTTTCACTGCTAAAAAGGCCAAATAATAAATTACTTATTACCGGTAACCTTGTCCGTTCGGTCATTACAAGGAAATCTCAGACCTCTGCCTTAACGTATTGACCTCACTATTGCTCAGTCGATACATCAAGGCCTTGGTCAGAGATTTCCCTGTAATGACCAGTATATAATATACATGCAAAAATTTCAACTTATTGATTGGCTGAGAGCATGTCAGTAAATCCCAAACGGTGCAAAAAGTTGAAATTGAGTGCAGAAATTTGAAATTAAATTTTTGCACATATATTATTGCCAATTAGTAATCAAAAAACTTAGAGTTGTATAAATAAGCACAGGGAAATTTTTCGAAAACAACAAATTGCACATGCCCTACAAGGTTGTGCAATTTTTCCAGTCTGAAAAATTTACTTGTGCTTATTTATTCCAAAATTATTGCACTTGAAACCATTTGATTACCTATAATTATACTTGTTATTTGTGGACTCAACTAGTGTATAGTGTGCAATTAAAATAATATAATGTAATAAAAAAGGATAAAGATATATTAGTAGTACTTCCACAAGGTGGCTCGTCATCTACCAATACTAACTACAACAGAACATAAACTTTGTTAAGAATCCCAGTTGGTGGGAGGCAGACTAGTTGGGTATTTACAAGCATAATTGAGGACCTGAATCTCGGGATTACTGTATTACATACATAGTTAGCGATCAGGACGGGAATTGAACCTTGGTTGCCACTCCCTCCCCCAGCGCAACAGTTTTTTCATTTATGTATGTGTAGGTAATCACTCCTGCTTATGCCCCTTTAATGCTTTTGCTCCAATGAGTGGTCAAAATGTAAGTACTTCTGACCCAAGCACTACGATGTTAGGTAAAAAAATGAGGAAAATTGAGCAATTAAGTTATTAACTTTTAAGGATTTTGAGGTGATTTCAAATTGAATTCCCCAAACTAATGTGCAAGGGGTCAACCTGGCTCACTTATGAGAATTGCTAATTAGGGTGGATCTTTGAAGTCAAAGGGTTAAACATGTGTCTGCTACTAGAAATAGACATGTAGGGTAGTATTGAACTGAAATGTATAACTTGGTGTCAAAACAGATTTTTGGCATCACTGTTTTCTATGCACTATACTTCAGTTAAATTTTTACTGCAAATTGAAGAGAGGCCCTATATCATACAATGAAAATTATATTTTCAAATTATTGATTAAGTGCCTGCAGATCAAACTGTGAAAAATTGCATCTTATTCCATGGCCAGCCAAACAATAATAAGCCTAATTTCTTTAGCAGATTTTAAATAATTATTGTGTTTCATACATGCTATTTCCATTGCATGTTTTGATAACAACACAAGACTATATTCAACAATTTTCCCATTTGAATATTGGTTCTCTTTTTACATGCATTACATTTTATAGCACATTTATATTTAAAGACATGTTTCTCTTTTATTTTCAATATTGGCAGTAAATCACCCACTTAACTTGTAATAAATGTTTTTAAGATGCACCTTTGATAAAGTCATTTTAACAAAACATTTTCTTCCAGCATAATGTCAAAAACGTGGGATGAAATCAAACAGTATTGCATGAGTACAGGAACTCTGTATGAAGATCCTGATTTTCCTCCAAACGACTCAAGTGCATTTGTTACTATGAGACCCAAAATACCATTGGAGTGGAAGAGGCCAAGGGTAAGTTACACAGGCCCTCCCTCTCAGTGATAAAGTAACTTACAAAGGAGCATCTGACAGAAATGTGAGGTCACAGTAAAAAAATAGATGGCAAATATTCAGTTACTAACATCTTGGATAACTTTCCAAGTACAAGGGCTTTAGTTGAGAATACTCAGGTCTGAGGTCGTGACAATACAGAATGTTGTAACCATAATGAAATGACTTTATTCAACTTAAAACAAAACTACATTGCATAAAGATGGCTGCCACACAATGTTCCTAATTTACTACTGCCCAACATACTGCAGGCTCACACACCACATGACAACCATGTGAATAATAACAATAGGAGGATTACATCCCAGAACATGTAGCAATTAAGGTCTGTAGATAACAACCTTGGATTGATATTCTCCAGTATAGCCCAGGCACGTTTGGTTGGTAAGTGGTTTATTGTATAGCAGCCATGCTTACTGATTTTTCTGTTTTGAATTTGCCAGCTTTTTTTTTAACAAAAATGTATTGTAACCAGTTTTGATAATTTGCATCTTAACATCACTTGGGCTTAAAGCATTTGTAATGTTTTGCCATTATAACTACAATTGTCATCCAGGCTGCTACTAAAAATGAGAAGCAGGAAAATCAGCTGCATTTTTAATTATATATCAAACTAATTATTTTAAGTCTCTTGTATTTATCAATTCATTTTGTAGGAGGAAAGCTTTTTGTAGCAGATTTTCTGCCATGCTTAAACTGGAGCCTTCACTGAAGCTATGTGATGTTTATATCTCACTGCATTTTTTTTTTTTTTGCATAAATATTTTTGTCTCATTATTTTCATTAGTTATGATATAGGGGACATTGCCTGGCTGCACACTGAGACAAAAGTTCTCTTTTAAATTTTTAATTTAGTATTTGTCAACACAAGAAGAGAAATTTTGTATCTGTGAGTGGCCAATTTATTGTATTATCTGCTTTGTCTATCATATAAACACTATAATGATCATAAGACCATTTGACTTAGTAGTCCTGAGGTGTGACAACTGATCATGTAACTTTAGCGACAGTGATGTTTTCACATGTGAATACTTGATGGCGTATTATTTTCACATATGTGAATATCAAGCAATTTTTCATCTGTTTCTGATAAAAGAGTTTGTTTTGTACTCAGAGGAAGGACAATAGTATTCTTAAAAAAAATTTCTCTGTTCTGCAGGAAATTGTTCGTGATCCCTCTTTGTTTGTTGGTGGTACAAGTCGTTTTGATATTTCTCAGGGAACCCTTGGGAACTGTTGGTTCTTAGCAGGACTTTCTGCTTTAACTCAGTGTAAGGTGCTGTTAAGCCGAGTAATCCCTGTTGATAGACAGAATTTTGGCAAAGACTACTTTGGAGCATTCTGCTTTAACTTTTGGCAAGATGGGCAGTGGGTTGAGGTGATCATTGATGACTATTTACCGACCCACAGGGGTAAACTTGTGTTCACATATTCCATTGACATGGATGAAATGTGGGTTGCCTTATTGGAAAAGGCATATGCAAAGTAAGTCAGGGAACCTATCTAATGTATAATCTTGTTTCCTTTTTGGTGAACTAAATAAATGGTTTGTTCTTTTCAGTTATCATTTTTAAGTCTGAGTTTAACATGCTGCAGCACCAGCTTGTAAGGTTGAAATGAAACATGGTCACAGGCAAACACAATAATACATTTGGCCTTTGCGCACAGGAGAGCGATTCAAGAACCACAAAAATGATACATTGAGACATCATGAATCGGTCTGATGCCAAATTCTCCAAACTAACTTAAAACCAAATGTATGGTAGTTGCTTAAGGGAATTGCCTCTCAGATTATAGGAGTGTTAGGATGAAACCAATTTCAGTATAATCACCATATTATAATTTAGCCAGGAAAAAGGACCGGCCAGAATGCAACTTGAATGTGTAATTTCACAACTACTGATGTCAGGTTGCTACTGGTTTAAGTCTTGTTGCAGCCTGTACCTTTTTGGGGGATAAACAACAATCAAATAGGTGCCCAGAATAAAGCCCCAAGTGACTACTAATCAACTTGTCAATTCTCCCTCCAATTTACCCTGTCTTATCAACCCTGTAATATAAGCTGTCTCTTTCATTAATGTCTAGCTGGCAAGTAAATGCGACAAATCTCTTTTAGTGTGCTTTAGCTTTTTGCAGTAGAACTAAGGGTTTTTTGTGTGAATAAGAAAACAATTATGCTGCTTGACCTGGTAAAATATCTCCTGGTTTTAACCAACGTGGCCTATGGCCTTGTTGGCTAAGTATGAGGTGAGATTCCTCGCAATTTTGCAGGATAATTGTTAAATGTATATGTTGTTTAATGTTAATAGTAATAATTATTATTATATATTGATTATAAATGATTAATGATTTTCATATTAATATTAATCATAATTATGAATAATGTTTAGGCTGCATGGCTCTTACGAGGCTCTTGCAGGGGGCCATGCTATTGAGGCAATGGAGGATTTCACTGGAGGAGTTGGTGAAAGTTTTGATTTAAAGAAAAGTCCAGATGATTTATTTGACATTATCATTACTGCACTCAAGCGTGATGCATTAATGGCCTGCTCCATAGATGTAAGTATTAATAATGATTTATTGATGTGCACCATGGGCGATGTCTGCTCTGATTTCTGATTGGTTCATAAACAATGAACTTCCATCATCACTTGCACATGCCTGTAACCATGAACCAGTCCCTTTGTTGAAATCATTTATTACCATATTTTGCGGTGTATAAGTCGACCCTAGTTTTTTTTAAAACATGAAATTCAGAATTTTACGCTTCAAGGTGTGTTTAGTAAGGTAAAAGCTTTACCATGATTAGGACAAACAAGTTTGGGTTCTAGGTGAAACTTCAATGTTACAAGTAGTAGTGGTAGTGGAAGTAGTAGTAACTTTATTTCAAGAGGGTGGCACTAAATAGCGTAAAACACTAATAAACTTGTGCCCCCCCCCCCCTCCGCGAGATTCTACAATCAACATATTAACACACTAAATGCAAATATTTCCTAAACATTTTAAGGGTTAAAATGATATAAAAATTGTTGATCTATCTGCCACTTGAAGTGTGAACAGAAAGACACGGGGAAGGTACATGTAATTTGTTCTGGAGACGTCTACCAGAGATCAGAACAGATTTGGTCTTAGACTCATTTAAACAGTCTGTTGCTTATCGTCCAAACCTCAACATCCTTGACATAGTAAAAGGTTTGAACCCAGGAGTATCAGTAGTTCGTATAGTTTGATCGTCCGGGTGAGGGTAGTTCTGAAAAGACCTTTTGTTGGTGATTGACGTTTCGACAACCTGAGCGGAAGTCATCTTGACATTAGCATTCAAATTTCTCTTGAGATGGCGGAGGCCTTTAACATCCTTGGCGCATGATAAGGTCGTGTCATCTGCATACAGGTCTACATACATTTTATTAGCTGTAACAGAAAGCCGGAGATCATTGATGAAAACAATGAATAATAGAGGGCCGAGAATACTCCCTTGTAGGACTCCACAGGGACAGCGGATGGGGAGGGGCTGGTAGGGCTAAAGCCCCACCACTTTTTTGCTTGGATTTTGTTTTCTAGGGCAAGATAAGTGGCGAAACACTGACATTAACGTTTGCTTGCATAGCCCAGATTTTTTAGCCCTACCGTTTTAAAGGGGTCTCTGCGGTTCCTGCTCCATAAGGGACGTCGTGAAGGTCAGACTTATCACGACTAATGGAGACAAACTGCTGCCGATTACCAAGATAGGAATCGAAACACCTTATTGAACGGTCACACACCCATACATCTTCAACTTTTTCATGAGCACACCATGATCAGCCACATCAAGGGCTTTCCTATAGTCGATCAAGACCAGACCGTCAACACGGTTTTGATCTAAGTTAAACAAGAGTTCATCGACTTTTTTAATGGTGCAGTGTTAGTCCCATGATGACGACGGAACCCAGACTATCGTGAGTTTAAGTGCATTTTTCCTTCCAAATGTTTCACCAATGGCAATATATATCTCAATAATATTGGCTAATTTCGGATTATACACAGGTCTCAAAATAGTAACAATAACATTCAGTTATTCCGCAGTCTATATTATCACCAACTAAGATCTGATTGAGTGATATTAATTGAATTTTTTAGGGGAGGGGTAGGCTGTACAAATTTCTTCTTCCAGTGATGAGTGGCTTATAAGAAAGTGGGAGGGGCTTAATAAAAAGATTTATGCCAGAAAACATTTAAGAAACCCTGGAGTGTGAAGAGGTTGACAGTTTATGGCAGAAAACAAACAATGTATTTATTCATGAAATGATCAACACTGATAAAGGAGACAAGCCAACCAAGCACCTTTTAATGCTGTGACGTGATAAGTCTTTCCAAAGCAATGAGATATTGCCACAGAGAGGATGCTCTTCTTCGTAATAGAAATCAGTCTGCCAAAAATTCGAGCAATCGTGCTAAAAATATAAAATATCATCGGAAAAGTCACTTACATCCATTTTTTGTAGGTACCCCTCGTGTCTCAAAGTTGTTGAGACAAAACCAACTGTAGGTGGTAAATTAGGTACCGTTTACTGATTGAGGCTATTTGTAAGAAATAATTGTACCTTTTTTAAGTACTTTTTGATGCATCCTATTTATGGACCATTTAACTGCATATTCTAATCATTCAACGGCTAGGATACTATTAACCACTTATTATCCGAGAGTGAGGTCTTTATGGGAACATATCAAACTGACGCCTTCCTGTATTGACTGAGCGATAGTGAGTTCAATGGAAAAAGGCCAAGGTTTGAGATGTTCTCGTAAAGACCGAACGTTCGAAGTTAATTCGTTGTTTATTATAGGGCTTTGTTTGGGCAAGTATGATTCCAGCTGAAGTGGTCATATCTGGTTCACATCCTGTTATGCACGGACATTAACAATAATTCATAATTCCTCTTGGCATGATCACGTGGGAATCCTGCCTTGCTACCAACCAATCAAAGTGTGCGTTATATTAACTGCTGACACCATATAACAAGATGCGAGATGCAGGCGAATAATTGCTGCAGATCCGCTTTGCTGCAGACTGTAATAACTTTCCAATTAATTAACCTAGGCTGATCCGGATGATGTGGAGAGCATAGCTGCTTCTGGTTTGGTCATAGGTCACGCCTACACTGTGACAGGAGCAACCAAGGTGAGAAGTCATGTTACTGGTGGTCAACTTAAAAGGGGACAAATCTTTTTCCTCAAGCCAGGGTTCGATCTTTGTTCTTATTAACAGTAGGCGAGTGTGGAATCTTTGACTGCGTTTCTAAATTGACCGAGGTGCCAATATGGCATTTCGTACCTACTCAAATCATTGATGGCGTTCCTTACACGGGCATTTTTAACCCACTATTGCCCTTTTCGTAGCGTGGACGGCTGGTTTAGCCGGTTCAGCTGGTTTATCCGGTTCAGCTGGTTTATCCGGTTCAGCTGGTTTAGCGAGTTCAGCTGGTTTAGCGAGTTCAGCTGGTTTAGCGTCGCTTCTGAGACTGTGACATGAGCAAACAAGATGAGGAACTTTAGCTTATGCTCCTCAATGAGCATTAGCTAAGAAAATTTTTACCTTTTAAAGTCTTTTGAATGCAGTAATCATAATCTTAGGCATGCATGTAAGTTTGTTATCCCGTGTTACCGAACGAATAGATCTAGTAATAGTTTTACTATGATCTCAGCCATCTGCGCAAATAGCTAGGAAAAAGTAATAATAATATCTATGTATTTAATAGAACTTTATGTTTAGGTTAGATCATTCTTAGTTTTGCTTAATACGCAATTCAGCTTTTGGCTGAGTATCTTTCTGTCTATCTGTATTAGCGGCTACGCGGGTTACCATCCTATTCCAGCCTTTCATTTTTTAGGGTAAATCGCAATCAAAGATCTTACTGTTAATTAGTCTTGTTTGGTCAAATGACAGGTTGCTATTGAACCCGAGGAAGGGCCGACCAAAGAGGTGGAGTTGATACGTTTGCGAAATCCCTGGGGAGATGAACGGACGTGGGTAGGGAGTTGGGGATGCATGTATGTTGAAAAAAATTGCTGTTCTTCTGTGAAGGAAGCAGTTTTACTTGCAAAAAGGAAAAAAAAAAACTATTGGCAAAAAAGTGTTATAGCATAATATAGTACCTTGGAGCCATTCAGGAAAGCAGGATTAACAAACTGCTATTAATAGTACAGGAAATTCGGTTCACATTATATCATCACTATATATCTCTTATCAACCAAGCGTGAGGTCCGTACTGGGAAAATATCAGCCCTTAATTGTGACAGTACGGACAGACCGCAGCGAGGTCAGTACATAAAAAGACCGAGGACCGATATTCTCCCGGTACGTTCCCGAGCAAGCTTGGTTGATTAGAGATTTATTCCACGACTGGACATTGCATTTAGATTTTGTGTACTGAAAAAAGTGTGAGCCGGAAGATTTGCTGAAAATGTTTGTATTCTAAGATCGAAAAAGGGTATTAAAGATGAATTGAATTTTACTAGCTATCTATCTAGGAGTTTTGCATTGATTTTTGACAAAGAAAGTTCATACTTCCTGCTTGCTTGATTTGAAAGACGAATATACGACTTTGGATTAGCGGGATCTTTTGGTACTTTACACGGTCCGATAGTGGTCAAATATTGGCCCTGCGGGACCACAAATCGAGGAATCTGATTGGTTGATTATTTTGATTGGTCTTCTGAGCTGTCTTAGTCGTTGTAATAATATTACATATTATCATTGCAATAATTAGTTTTTATTTGTTAGTAGGGAGCTTAAGCAAGAACCATGACGACGCCGATGACGGCACGTTCGGAAAAATGGATTTGTTTTACTCCTGTACCAGTGGCGGCTGGCTTGTTTCATTTTTTGCCATAACTTTTTAAACCGCCGATTTTTCCAACTTAACCTGTTCACAGGTCATTACAAATTTTTCTTGGGAATTTTTTTCGTTGCGCACTCGCGTCTTCCATAAAACCTGAAGAATGGCCGTTTCACGTGTTTTTTTACAGAGGACGGCAATGAAATCTACCAGAGTGTATTTTACACGTGCAGTTTCATTGTTTCGTTCCTCAACGCTATTGTTTGGTGCCGCTGTAGTCGACGTCGTCGTCGTCGTCGTCGTGTTTCGCTAAGGTCCCTGTTATTAGAGGGATAGCGGAAGAGTATATATAGAGTACTTATTGACCAAGCTCGAGGACCGTATTGTGACAATATCGAGTTGCAGCATAAAAACACCGATGGCCTATAATCTCCCGAGAAAGCTTAGTCAATAAGAGATTAATTGCACGATTTGAAACGGTACTTACAAATTTGTTAATGCTATTCCCCGTCTGAAAATTTAGGGATAATGTTTGTATCTCAAGATCGAAATAAGATATTCCTCTGTTAGGCTTCCATTCAGAGATCCTTTTTGAAAAACCATATTATTTATGAAAAAGTCATCTCAGTAAAGATTATTATAATAAAGTAAATTTGCTCTGACATAGCTCAGTTCTTTAAGGTTCACACATAACTGTGATACTGAGTTATCGATGGTGGTTGTTACATCTCAGTTTAATGCTCGTTTCCTTTGCAGGAGTAGAGAGTGGTCCTTAGTGTCACATAGAGAAAAGCTCAGGATTGATCTGTGTTTTGATGACAATGGAGAGTTCTGGTAATGGTGTGTCGCTATCTTTGGAGCGAGTACAACTTAAACTTATCTCTTCTATTAGTGAACGATATGCATACTTACGTACTTACTTCAGGCCTCGGCTCCAGATCGGACCATGGGCCACTGACGGAATTTCTCCATTGTCTCCTCTTCTGAGCCAGGTGTTCCATGTCCTTCAAATTCAGTCATAGTTCTTTCATTTCTTTCTCAGTACTCCTCCACCAAGTATTTCTAGGGCGGTCCCGTCATCTCTTGCCTCGAGAGTTCCACCGCAGGGCTTGTCTGGTGATACTGGCAGTGGGACGTCTGAGGGTGTGACCTAGCCAGGTCCACTTCGGCTTCCTCACCTGGTTGACTATTTAACAATTGAGGGCGAGGGGTGTAATTGTTTTGGTATCACCCAACTAGTCGGACAGAAAAGGCAATAATGAAGTTAGCAAATGCCAGATGAACAAATAATTAATTGGGGAATAAAACGAACAAAAGCGTCACGAATTTCGCTTCTCGAGGACTATTATTGATAGTCTTCTAGTAGCGTAGCCAATTAGATTGCGGCATTTGCATTAGTCCACTAGTTGGGTGATACTAATGGTAGTTGGTTAGCTCTGTTCCACAGCTTCTTGTTTGTGACCTTGTCGGACCAGTATATCTCAAGGATCTCGCGAAGATAATGATTCGTGTATGACTGTAGTTTCTTCATTTGCCTTCGCTGTCATCAGCCAAGTTTCTGCTCCACATAACGAGACTGTCTTGAAATTCGAGTTGCATTTTCTCCGTTAAATATCAGCACTCTGTCCAGGAAACTGTTAATGAGAATTCAGGAATTATCAATGTCCGGGGACAAATGGGTGGAGACTCAAAAACACCGTCCGGGTAGACAAATGACGCTGAGATTTTGGATTTACAATCCTTTACTGTTCTAACACTAACGCTACACAGATTTCGGAATACAGTACGTCTCATCTTTCTTTGCTGGATTACGGCAACCCGCAAGAAAAACACGATGAGCGTCTCCGCACTATTAGCTTGATAAATTTTTTCTCACGAGCACATGGCAAAAACAGAAACTTGATATCCCCTGGCACGTTGGTATTTGCCCGAATGGATATCGTAATCGATACGGACTACTGGAATAACAAACTTGTTGAGGAATAACCTCAACAATCAACCTTATGGATGTTGAATTGATCGATCTTGAAACCTAGATGCAGTGATGGACAATGGTTTTAAAGAGTAAAAAGGGTGCCTATCGGTCCAACATTTACCGCGGCAAAGACTGTACCTGTAAGACTACAAAAGACCTTTTTCGCTTGTACATTTTGTTTTCCCAAAACAGATCATGTGATGATACTGAGGAGATTTGATCCTTTGTCTTGTTCATTCATGTCTGCCTGCACTCTTTCTAATAAACAAGACAAAGGACCAAATTACTTCTCCTCTGCGTCCTAATTTTCTAACCATGAGATTACATCTCACTCTTTGACTGTCCTTCCCCAGCTGTCCAGCCTTTACACACCCTTAGCAGATAGTTCTGTCTTCGACTTTCCCTACATGCGTTAGTCATCAAGCGTGAGTTCGAGATGGCTGCATATTGGTTAAGTTCTTTTTTGCGTTTTAACACACCATTTGATTAAATGACTTGTTTTATTTTCGAGCATCGGGGAAAAAAATCAATTGATAGCGCCTGCTCGTCCCTCTGTTGCTGTTAAAAGCGGCCCTTTTTGCTCGTAAGAAAAGAGTTGACCTTAAGTTACGAACCTACCAATCTGGCTTCAAGCAATTTGTTGTGCTTTGATTTCCTCACTATGATTCGCCTCATCGTGCCCACCCGCGGAACTCACAACAGTTTCAATAAGTATTGTGGGATAGTTTCTAAAGAAACTGGTGCTGCGTCGGTGGGAAATTGAAACACAAGAAACTGGGTAAATCAAACGAATTGATAAAGTAAGTTATACCACCATAAGGTAAAAGGGAGTTGCTGACGTTTCGAGCGTTAGACGAAGGGAAAACGCTCGAAACGTTACCTAACCTTTTGGTGGTATAACTTACTTAATCAATTCGTTTGATTTACCTAATTTCTACAGTTTCAATAAGGCTTTATTGTGTATTTTAGGATGTCGTTCCAGGATTTTATCAAGCATTTTGAGCGACTAGAACTGTGCTTGCTGGGACCTATGTCCGTGGAATCTTTTGGATCAAGTGTTGGAATATGTTGGGTGGCACTTCAGGATTCAGGCGAATGGCACTTTAATGTAACTGCAGGAGGATGTCGGAAGTATCTTGACACGTTTGTCAGCAACCCACAGTTCAGGTGCGCAGCATGCCAACTGTATCAATCAATGTAAATACGAAGTCATTTAATAGTTTCCAAAGCAACTGGCGTTGCCTCTTTGGAGTTTATTGAGTCGATAATTAACACTTAGTGACTGGTCCCGAGAGGAACAGTGAATTTTGTTTCCCTCGAATCTCAGTGAGAGCATTGAGAATGAGTGCTGAGATGAGATTCGAGGGAAAAAAATTCACTGTTCCCCAAGGGACCAGTCTTAAAGTGATATGTTATATGGCAAACAAATGGGTCAAAATCAGATTTTGGATAAGCATTGAGATTCCAGCGACAACATCAGGCCACCTTCAACTGCACGCTCTGATCACGTGCAACAGCGGTTAACATTTCGTGGGCAACAGTGAACTGTTTTCTGTTGACGTCATAGTTTTCGTAATGTTGCCCGCCGCTCATGTTTCGTAATGTTGCCCCACGGTTTTAATGTTAGATGTCATGTGACCATGAACTAGCCAATGAATGGGCGCGCTTTAGGGGGAAAAACGCCCGCTATATAGCAATGCAAGTTGTACAACCGTATAAGATTATGGAGGAGGTGACGTTTCATTTCGAGCGTCAGTCCTTCGACAGAGCGAATGAAGACTGACTGACGAAGGGCTCAGGCGCGCAAAGTTTCCTTCCCTGTAATCTTATTTCCATTAACAACTTGTTTGATGAAGCACTTATTTCAAAAAAACATCACTCTTTCATTTTTCAAAATGCTAAGGCATTAATATTCATGGTTAGTGTTTTGTTTAGAACATACTGTTTCGTAATGGCATTTTCTATGTTAATAAGCCTTCTAGAGACTTCGTTTCAGATTAAGATTCCTTTTTTGTTTTTTGTTTTGGTTTGTTGTTGTTGCTGTTGTTTTTCTTAGACGTGCTTACGTTATAAGAAAGGCCAGTTAACAATCATGAAAGAATACGTAAATAGGACGTATACGCCTTATGGAAATTTCTATTTTTTTTTTTTCAAACAAATAAGGAAACTGCACTCATTTAAATAAATCGCTTCTTAGATCGTGGGATCAAACGGTACGATGTCAGGTGCAACTGAGGCATGGATTCTCTCTGGTTTCTATAGTACGATACCCGTACTTTATAAGCCACCCTCCCTCTCCAAAGTGTCCAGCCAAGGATGTGATTGGCTGTGAAGAAGAAGGCTCAAAAACAAACTGATCAATAGCATTTAAGTCTCCAGAGCCAGTCATATCATAGCCTTACTCATCAACAGCCAATAACGCATGTACACTGGGCTTAAACGGCCAATCCCAATGTTGGACAGAGACTTATTTACCGCCACCTGACGAAACGAAAATCACTTGACTCTGATGACGACTTCCGCTCAGGTTGTCGAAACGTCAATCAATGTCAACAAGAGGTTCTCATTAGGAAAACCTGTACCCGGACGATCAAACTCAACAAAAAGCTACTCTCATGTTTTTTTTTCTTTGCTGTCCTACAAAACTGAAACATGAAATAACTATACTTCAAGTTTTTCCATGGAGAAAGTGTTTAATATTGAAATTTCATTGAAAATGTGAGTGGTTGCAAACGGAAACGAACTAAAAGTAGCTTGCCACCAACGATTCTCAACAGAAAAAAAAGATTGCCTGCTATTTGCCGGTGTCGTCTGGGTTACGTCTCCATTTTTCCAGCAAAGTTGCTTGCTGGGGGAAGCAAGGTTGGCGCAGTAATGAGAGTATTCGCTGCCCGTCTCTGTGACGCGGGTTAGGTTCCCGCCGTATCATTTGAGTTGAGTTTTTGTCGGTTCTCACCTTGCTCCAAAGAGTTTTTCTTCGGGTTCTCCGGTTTTCGTCCTTTAAATCTTTAAATAATATTTAGTATAAATACTCAGGTGATTATACAAAATCGCGCGCTCTGATTGGTTCGCTATCTCGGATTATCAGCCGATAATCACCTCGACGAACAAAATGGCTGCCAGTCGTTCGCGCGCTTTTGATGAAATAAAATTTTTTCGTGTTGAAAAATGCTTTTCTTTTCTTTTTTCTTTTCTTTTTTGATATAATCACCTGTGTATTTATACTAAAACAAACTTCGTCTCGGTGAATATTCACCGAGAATCACTTCGCCTTCGGCGAATAATTGTTAAATAATTGCCACTAGCAAGCTAATTCGGCAATGGGCGGTCAGCGGAGGCTGACCCGTGAGAACGATGACGAACAATGAATAGATAAAGAAATAAATGAATAAATAAATAAATAAATAAATAGGTAAATAAGTAAATAAATAAATAAATAAATGAATGAATGAGTGAGTGAATGAATGAAAAAAAAATTCAAACGATATAAATGACAAACAAACAACGTAAGACCGGACTAGCCCATCACCGGATTAGCTCACTAGGTAAGGCCGCAACACTTCCGAATTCCGGTTCAATCCGTGACCGGTGGACGAATACCTACCTGGTTGGCGTGCCACTTCCGACAAACCCTGTTTATTTTGTTTTATTGACCACGGGTAGGATACATCAACAATTTACCATTAGCAAAATTGTTTCGTGTGCTATATACATAAAGCGTTTAACTCTCATGTGGTGGACATTACTTTAGGCTTGATATCCATCGATCTGCCACTTCTGAGGAGCTTGACTGTACAGGTTATGTCGTGGTTGCCTTGATGCAGACAGGGCGTCGTAAGATGTCAAGAGAGGGCAAGAGAGAAATGCTTGCCATTGGCTTCGCTATCTATAAGGTAAATAATCCGAAACAGTCCGTGTTTGATTGGTGGAAACAAACGACGGGTCCAGTTACTGGGAAGTGACTCCCAGAATCGAGCCCTGAGTCATCTTCAATGTTTCCTCCTTTTGACGCCGTTCACTACCAGAGTCAAATCTTGAGTCATAGGATATGTGGGTTATACTTTTAATCTCTCAATCTTCCGCCGAGCGCTTAGTTCAAACTTTTAACTTCCTCACTTCCAGATTCGAAACTTGAGTCATACAGTGTGGCTGTAACGTTTTACCTTTGCATCGCAGATTAAAATCTTGAGGCGTACAAATGTGGTTTTAAAGTTTAATCCTTTCATTCACAGAGTCAGTCCCTGGGTCATACAATGCATTTAAAACTTTTGAATCTCTCAAACCCAGAGTCAAACCTTGAGTCATACAATGTGTGGATCAATGTAAGTATCTGGGCAACTGTGCACCTAACCCAACATTTACGATAATTGTTTAACTTATTATAACTTGTTGGGTTAGGTGAGAGGTAGGTGCACAGTTGCCGAAGATTCCTACATTGATCCCAATGTGCAATCATTGTGGCTTTAGCTGTAAACTGTCAGAGTCAAACCTTAAGTTTTGCAGTAGAGTTAGAAGCCAGTGTTAAACATTGAGTGACGGCCAGATTCCAGGTTTATCCGTGGTGAAACCTGAAACTATGTTACACAATTTGTAACATCCGAGATTGGGGATTCAAATTTTGTAGTTCCTGTAAGCTATTTACTGGAAGTTGACAAGGTCAATATGGAATTAATAGGGAAGGCTTCTCTATAATACTTTATTGGTTGATGGACTCCTGTTTAGTAATGGTCCGCGTCAGAACTAGGCAGATCAAACGCAAAATCGATTAAAAAGTGTGAACTCGTAATTATTAATATCAATTAAATGACGAATCTGATTGGTGGACGGCCAAAAATCGCCGAAAAAACAATGAAAAACCCGACATAAACAACATTTTTCTCCTTAGTTTTCCCCAGGTCCCTCCTGTCTACCTTACGGTCAAATGTTAGCATTGTTCTATGCGCCAATCAAAAGTTAGAGCTATTGCTCTAGCCTATTGTTCTTTTGCCTAGTTCTTACGCGGACCATTACTTAAACGTCATTTCCAGGTTGAGCAAAGTGACTTGAAGAATGGTAGATTAGATAAGGATTTCTTCGCCAAGCACCGTACAACAGCCAGGACCAAGTCATTTACAAACCAGAGAACAGTCACAGGACGCTTTCGTTTACGTTCAGGGACTTATTACATGGTGCCATCCACGTTTTACCCTGACCAGGAGGGCAGCTTTCTCTTGCGCGTCCTTGTCGAGAAGTCTGAGGGCGAAAGGTTTGTTGAACAAGGCTCCTCCCTTTTTTTAACTCATTCTTGTGCGCATGCATTTATCTCATTTCATTTTGTTTGTTTTTCCAAACCACAGCAGATGATAATACAGAATTGGTTATAATGTGAAAAAGCAACCCTTAAAGAAAACTACAAAGGAAAGAAAATGCACAATACAAAATTACTACGCTCAAATTAAATCACATGGTAGATAGGAAGGCAAGAGAAAATGAGGAAAGAGAACATAACCCCGTCTGATATGATAAGGGGACAGAATCTATTTTTAGCCCGGAATCTATTTATATTTCGTTCCATGGCTGCGCGGTTTCCCCATGGTGCATTGAAATTACAACCACGTGATTAGAAGGACATCAACCATTGGTCAGTTAAAATAATTTCCGAATCTAAAAATAGATTCTGTCTCCTTATCATAGTAGGAGAACCCAGTATGGAAGATGCGTTCTCTTACCTCATTTTCTCTTGATTCTGTGTCCTTATCATAGTAAGAGAACCCAGTATGGAAGATGCGCTCTCTTACCTCATTTTCTCTTGAGGGAGGAGAGGTAACCTCGAGGTAAACTCGAACCCACAGCCTTTGCGATGATATATATGTACATCTTGTATGAATGGGTTGGCTTACAGAACCTTTGAGTTTTTGTATCAGTGATATGTAATGGTAATAGGACTGAGTGGAGTCCAGGTCGTTCTGTAATCGCACGAGCTATAACAAAATCGGACGACCGCGCAGCTGGAGTTAGATTTGTTTTTCACGAGTACGATAACAGACCGTATTGGACGACGCAAAGCCTTGTTACTAATAAATCATAAAAATTACAATTTCCGAGAAAAGAAGAAGTTATGAAAGAAAATATTGTCATTGTTCAAAGGAAAAAATTATACATTTTGAAGAAAGCCTCAGTTTGGGAGTCTGTACACTGAAACTAACGTTTTGATTGCTTGTTTTATGTTACAACTTTGAATATGATTGGTTGATTTAAACTACAACTTTGCATGTGATTGGCTTATTGAACCGTGCGATAACAAACTGACCGATAACAACTTGGAAAGTGAATAAGTGGAAAATAAGTGGAAATTTTTCTGATTAATTTTGTTATACTAAAATTGCCATTCGTTTCGGTATATTTCCTATTGTAGATTTACCTGCCTCATACCAAAGGTTTGAACTTTGATCTATGATTAATTCCCTTTGAGACGTGTGTCAAACTTGGTTGATAAAGCGTTGAAGAGACAGAGGGTGATCTAACGAAACATTTTAATGACAAGAAAAATTTTAATTGTCTTTTTAATTTTGGTTATAACTTGAACGCTATTATTGTGGAACTAAAGGTTTACTTTACTAGAAGGCCAATTTAATGTAGGTCATTAATACAAAAAACTTGGGTAAAAATAGAATGTATGTTGTATAGAAAAACAGTGAGGTAACGTAAGATTACAGACAACTTTAGAGAGCACACTTCTTTGCCATATGCCTAACAACTGTCACTACACCATCAAACCGACTCGCACTCTAACTTTGATTGGTTAACGGACTCATTGCATACTCTGCAACAGATCCCTGCATCTGTCATAAGAAGTTCCTATACGTTGTCTCTTGAGTTTTTTGGTCAGATATGTATAAGGCAAATGTTTGTTTCCACAGTATCAGCGTGAATCTCAAACAGGCTCCTTCCACTAATCCTGAGAAACCAGTCGAGGTACGTATGCCACTACCTAAGATAGTCTTCTTATCGAACAAAATTTGCTTCCAAACGAAATCTTTATAAACCCAAAACACACACAAACTCTGACATAATATCCCAGTAGACTAAAAAACTTTTAAAAATGTCTTCAATTTTTCAAAAAAGGTGAAACTCTACGTACTTTGAGAGCAAGTTTCTGATAATTTATCTTAGAATGTTTTTCTTCTTTCACTACGGCTTTTTTTATTACTGTTCTGTTCTCCTTAATTTGTTTTTAGGAACGTAATTGAACTGGGGGCTAACTTCTAAACTCCCCAGTTATTTAGCTTCCTGGCTCTATAATTGTACTAATTATAAGTTTGTGTATGTTTACTAAATGTAAAATTCTTAAGTACACGAGCGAAATAAAGTATCTTCTTCTTCTCCTTCTTCGTCCTCCTCCTCCTCCGCCGTGAATATATTTAACAAATCGAATGTGGTTTACTGTTGTCTGTACTCTTATCGACAACGATTACTCGTCATCACAGTGGACATTAAATTTTGACCAACCCTGACGACGCGTACTCGTTGTCGATAAGAATGCAGACAACGCTAAACCACATTCGATTTGTTTTTTACCACAATATCAACGTGAAAGAAAATGCTTTTTTCAGAGCGTGACCAAGATCGGGTCACAAAGAATGAGCAAGCGATGTCTATAACTTTCTCGCAATATGATTGGTTTATGTCCCAAAATAAGCGTTTCTGATTGGCTATTGCATTGCGTGCCGCATTGACGCGAGCAGCGTTGTCTAGACTCTTATCGACAACGGCAAATTAGCCAATCACATTCTGAAATTAGTAGCAGTTGTGGTAAAATATACCTTACTCGGAGTTACGTGTTTTCTCGCGTGCGCGATATAGTGGCTCTAAATCTGATTGGTTTAGAGTGTTGTGCGAGACTATTAAGCCAATCACGTATCGTAGCAATGGAGAACCAAAGCATTGGTTAAATCGCTTTCGACAGTGAATTGATGACCATTCCCTTAAAGCCACTGAAGATGTTGAACCTCCCGCACAGCGGTTTTTCTGAGATTAGTTGATAGTATACTGTGCAAAAAAGCATTCTAAAATATTGCGAAGGAATTCACAAACGTTTTTAATTATAGTTAAGTGTCGAGGTCGGTTAACTTGCTATGATTTTTGTCTAAACTTTCGTCTGCCATTAGTACGGTCTTTCTACCTACAAAGTCATGGAGTATATTCTACAAAAAACACAAATTATCAATGTACTGTATTCTATTCCTGATGAAATTAACCATTCTATTTGCGTAAATGTATTTAAAAGATTTGTACACGCTACTGGGAAATGCAGGACACAACTCTTGTCATTTTCGTGTTAAAATGAACACCTCGGTAAAATAAATGTTTACTCCAAGCAGGGTGCAAAGAAAATCAATTTTACAGATTGCCCTTCGGGCAAGCTGTAACCAACATCTACCAGCCCGAAAAACATTTTTCACGAGAATGAAAAAATAATTATTAATTATTCTTTTCTTAATTACATTGTAAGTTTAAAAAATTACTGCCTTCATTTATTCACTACAATCAGCTGTAGTTACTTAACAAAAGAAATAAATAACCGTAAAAGTGTGAACTATAAGTAGACCTGGTCCAACGCAACACGTGAATGACTAACATACATTTGAGACATTTTACAATTTAGAAGAACATTTTTTACGAAAACAACGGCGTTGAAACCAAAGTTCTCAATCGACACACTAAATGACAACGTCGACAACGCGAAAAGCTGCCAGTGAAAGCGCTACATTCTGCAATTTGCCGCCAAGAGAAAATTCCCGCGGGAGTATTTCTTAGCCGTCGACAGGGGAGATGTTTATATGATTAAAGGACATAAAAATTTGAAATCTTTTATCAGTTTGCTTCTCATTCAAAAGTAGTGCATTCAGAAGATCATTTTTCTGAAGAAGGTTTGTTTAGAAGTCGGTTTTCCAAGTCAAGTGTCAAGTTTAAGGGAAAGGGGAAAGTGCGAGTGCTGAGTCACGCATCAGTGAGCAAATATTATGCAGACAAAACTTATGCAAATGTGTGGTCCATAGCACGGAGTCTTTCCACTTCTCGGCTTTCTTCGCTACAATTTTGTCTGTTTTCCACAACACGGAGTCTTTCCGCTTCTCGGCTTTCTTCGCTACAATTTTGTCTGTTTTCCACAGCACGGAGTCTTTCCGCTTCGCGGCTTTCTTCGCTACAATTTTGTCTGTTTTCCACAGCACGGAGTCTCTCCGCTTCTCGGCTTTCTTCACTAAAATTTTGTCTGTTTTCCACAGCACGAAGTCTTTCCGCTTCTCGGCATTCTTCGCTACAATTTTGTCTGTTTTCCACAGCGCGGAATCTTTCCGCTTCTCGGCATTCTTCGTTAACATTTTGTCTATTTTCTCGAGCCCGGACTCTTTCTGCTTGTCGGCGTTCTTCGCTATAATTTCGTCTCCTTTCTCTTTCCCGAGCGCGCCTTCTTTGGCGATCTACTTCGCTCATTCTTCCTCAGTTAATTCTTGCTCTCTTTCCCGTTGCTCTTCACCTGAACCCTGTGTTCTGCAAATTATATTTTCTCTTCTATTGTTTGTTGACATAGCAATAGAAATTGTTTCGTTTATCCTTTAGTAAAACTTTAACAGTGTAGAGTAGTAATATTGTGTCTCAAAAAGACAATGTACTGAAAATTTCTTTTTCAGTCGCCAACGCAATTTCCCGCCAAAAATATGCGGGCTACCAGAACAGCTTCCAAATAAATCACGTCACCTCGATGAGTTGACACATGAGCCCACAATATGGTCATGTGATGCTGGTCAGTGGCTATCCCGTTTTGACAGCTGTCAATTGACCATATTGTGAATGTCCAATACAAAAGATGTGGATTTGCCAAGACAAGCCTGAGATACCCCTCCCTTCCTTTTGATAGTCTCCCCTACCCTACCCGTACAATCTGTAGACGCGTACGTACGTACGGACGTACGTACGTACGTACGTACGTATGTATGTATGTATGTATGTATGTATGTATGCATGTATGTATGTACGTACGTACGTACGTACGCTCGGTCAGTCACGTGATAACCAAGCGAAAAGAGGTTGACCATATTCCATGAGTATGGGGCTCTGCTCCACGCGCGCTTCGCGCGCGGGAGCCCCGCTAAAAATGTTGGATTTTGGGCCTGGTGAATTTGTGAAAGATAGATTTTTTTGTCACTGTGACAGGCAAACTCGAAAAACGTAATCCGAGCTCTCCCAATAGGAGTCGAACCGACGACCTTCCGATTGCTTGTTCGGATGCTCGTTCGGAAACGGTGATGATCTTCGTTTGTGGTTAATTAGCACAGCGGGACACAGAAGCTTCTTTAAGAACATCATGTTTGATTGTTTCCTCCAACAATAGGAAAGCTTTATCCTGGATGTTCATGATCTCCAGCCAATGATCTCTGCCGTCTTAAGAAAAGGTAACTTATCTCGCATTCCCAACACTGAGGATGTCTAGTTAAACTATGTCCTATTGGCTATGTTTTGATATGATTACCCAAAACCGTCCAATCACAAGAGGTGCACATTAGTCCAATAAACCAATCAGAATTCAGAGCAAAATACATATCGACATTACTGTGTGCAGGACAAAGCGTGTATGCCAGCTACAATTTGTTTTAGTTCAACTTCTGATACTCTTACGAGTATATTTTTTGTCACGCAATCACACATTGCAGAAATTCAATACCAAAGCAGCTGCAAAATTACCTCTGACATTTCAAAACTGCTAGCAAATGCCAAATTCAGTGCCGATGTACACTGTATACATATAGATGCTGACAGAATGAAATGATAGTTTCAAAGTGGTTCATAAGAAATATCTTTTAAGGCGAGTTTGAACGGGAAACAAATCAAGGCCATATTCAGTCTAAATTACTCAAAACTATGAGAGATTTTGTTTTAGGGAGCAAAAAATTTACAACTTAACTACTCGTGGACAAGCAAGCAGTTTCTCAGGCCCTTTTTCTGTTGGCATCTATGATGCAATTTTGATGTAAATGTTCTGTACGAATTATCGACTTCGGGTTAGTCTCGGAAGCTGGATATCAAAACATGTGTAGGATTGTATAACACTCGGAACAACGATAACTATTTATGCTATGTAAGTGAAATTGCTAAGATAATGGAATAAGGGAGGCCGCGTGTTCGAGTGGTTAGAGCGCTGGACTCGTAGTCTGGTCACGGTCCAGGGTTTAATCCCCGAGGGGTCTCCCTGTGACGAGTAAAATCGTCTGGCGTTAGCCAGAGTAAAATCTGTAAAGACACTATTGGGGCTTAAAGGGTTAAGGAGATAGTTTTTAACCCTTTTAGCCCCGAGGGGTCTCCTTGTGACGAGTAAAATAGTCTGGCGTTAGCCAGAGTAAAATCTGTAAAGATACTAGTGGGGCTTAAAGGGTTAAGGAGATAGTTTTTAACCCTTTAATCCCCGAGGGGTCTCCCTGTGACGAGTAAAATCTTCTGGCGTTAGCCAGAGTAAAATCTGTAAAGATACTAGTGGGGCTTAAAGGGTTAAGGAGATAGTTTTTAACCCTTTTAGCCCCGAGGGGTCTCCCTGTGACGAGTAAAATCGTCTGGCGTTAGCCAGAGTAAAATCTGTAAAGACACTAGTGGGGCTTAAAGGGTTAAGGAGATAGTTTTTAACCCTTTTAGCCCCGAGGGGTCTCCCTGTGACGAGTAAAATCGTCTGGCGTTAGCCAGAGTAAAATCTGTAAAGATACTAGTGGGGCTTAAAGGGTTAAGGAGATAGTTTTTAACCCTTTTAGCCCCGAGGGGTCTCCCTGTGACGAGTAAAATCGTCTGGCGTTAGCCAGAGTAAAATCTGTAAAGACACTATTGGGGCTTAAAGGGTTAAGGAGATAGTTTTTAACCCTTTAATCCCCGAGGGGTCTCCCTGTGACGAGTAAAATCGTCTGGTGTTAGCCAGAGTAAAATCTGTAGACACTAGTGGGGCTTAAAGGGTTAAGGAGATAGTTTTTAACCCTTTAATCCCCGAGGGGTCTCCCTGTGACGAGTAAAATCGTCTGGCGTTAGCCAGAGTAAAATCTGTAAAGACACTAGTGGGGCTTAAAGGGTTAAGGAGATAGTTTTTAACCCTTTAATCCCCGAGGGGTCTCCCTGTGACGAGTAAAATCGTCTGGCGTTAGCCAGAGTAAAATCTGTAAAGACACTAGTGGGGCTTAAAGGGTTAATTCCCGTCCTGGCCGCTACCTGGATATGTCATGCTGTAATCCGAGTTTCAGATCCTCGTAAATACCCAACTGATCCGCCTTCCACCATTTGGGATTCTCAGCGAAACAGTTAGTGTGAATGATTGAAATATTTCCCTGAAAAGCCCCGTGGGGACGTGAAATAAATGTATGTTTATGTCTGTATGGCAGCCTTGCACACAGACATTCTTTCTGCTTCGTCACGCTTTCGTGGAGGAAAGACGCGTGCACAGAAGGCTGGTGTAATGGAAAATTTGAAAATGTATTGAAGCATATGTTATGCAGTGGTAGCCGAGAACTTTATTTCTGATATTAAGATCCTCTTTTCTGTTCTCAGAGTTACGAGGTGATCTCCTTCCTTCTGAAGTCTGCAGGTAAATATTGAAAAGACAACAACAACAATAGCAACTTTATTTGTACCCAAAGGACATTGAGATATAATGAATTTTACAATTTCTTACCAAAACAGAACGGAAAAAGATGGTAAGAGATTCCAGAATTAACTGGTAACACTGGAAGAAATTACTAGTAATTAAAAAATACACTTTCTTTACATATTACAGTGGAATATAATCTAAGAAAAGCAAAAAAAAGTTTAAACAAGAAAAATGCAAAAAAAAAACTGTACTTAAAACGTTGTCCTCAGTACATGCAACATTTCGATAACATCTAGTTAAAATCTACAAGATACAGTGAAAGTCTGTATTTCATAAAGCTGCTTGAATGACAAATCTTCTTTTAACAATTCTTATTTTGACTTTTAGGAGCATCATTGCCCATAAGGATGTATCCTTGTAATATCTTGTGTTCCTTAGACCTTCCTTAGATCATTCTGTTTCTTTTTGGAATATAAGCCAGCTAAAAAACCTAAAGATTCCCTGAGTTTGTTCAGGTTTCTTGGTTGCGATCCTTATTTTTTTGCATCAAATTTTGCGCAAGGATTTTTTGCACAAAGTCTGTTCTCTTTAATTTTAGCTAAAAGGCGTCTTAGTGCGCCGAAGCGCCTTGCTTCCTTTAACGGGTCCGTTTCCAAAGCTGTCAAACTTTCAAACTCGAACAGAAAAGCATCAATGGGATAATGTGTCATGCTGAGTTGAACGCCTTTTTACAGCTTATTAAGAGGTGGATGGTGAATTAACGAGATAGTTATTGATAATGTTTACTTACGTTTAGGGCTTTTAATACAGTCAAAAACTAGTTAGGTTTGTTTACAGCGTTCGCCTCCAAAGATGTCGACCTTGACTTTTCTAACAGAAAGGCAACAGTGGGACGATAAGTCTTACAGATTTAAACTCCTTTTTGAAGCTTGTCAAGAAATGGAAGGTACCTTAAATAGATAGAAAGAAACGTTAAGTCCAATGAACATGCGCGAACACTTGCACCTTACTCATGCGCGCAGCCATATCACGCAGACAGTGGCAGCCATGGGCAGCTGTTTTTCACAGATTTCGCCCCATCACAGGGGCACCCAACGTCAATTTTCGGAAAATATCTGTTCGGAAGACGATTGAGATCTAGAATTTTCGGAACATTTGTTAAAAAAAATTTCTTGCTTGTTTGCCTCTCCTAGGATTTTCGAACATCCAAAAAATGGTATTATTGCCCATTGGTAACGGATTTTTAACGTAAAAAGGTCACCTAGAATTTTCGAGACCCTTTTTTCTGGCTGAAATTTTTGAAAAGGTAAGTTTTGATCGCTATAATTTTCGGATCACAAGAATTTCAGCTAGGACATCCGAACAGATTAAAAAACTTTAGGGGATAAAAATATGCTTATATCCACCTTTTAAATACTAAAACACTTTAACAATGCTATGTTTAAGTGGTTTTGAACTATATTCTCGTTGGGTGCCCCTGCCATCAGCGTGACATAGCTGTTAGGCAGCTACTCTGGTGTAGTGTTCAGGTGCCGAGGGCGGGCCCGTGGTCTGTACGGCGAAAGAGCAGTGTTCATTTGGCATTAACTGCCGAGTCGCGTGCAAAGCACCAATTCGCGGAACATTTATGGTTGCTGTAGCCTAGCAACCCTACTGTAGGTCAGTCGCGGGGGGTTAATCATTATTTTCACGGCTTAATGAATGTGTCAGTGGTGCATTACAGTCCTCCACACGTGGCATTGATATGATTGCTCTTGTTTTCATTTTCCGATTTAAGAAGACCTGAAACGCTTATGTCTGCGTTATCCTCCAGAAGTAGCATTCATGTTGTTCTTCATAAGTAAAATTTATGTTTTCGTTCCTACTGTCGAATTCCGAAATCGAGGATTTTACCGGACTTCATTTTGCCCAGTGCAGTTTTATTGTGGCATTCATTTGCGCTATTGTTTGGTCCTACTCTGGTCAACGTTTTATCGTGGTCGTGGTTTGCTTAATTTCCCTAGTGACACATCTTGTAAACAGCCTTAAAGCGAAAATCGACGTGACACCATTTTCATCTCACTACAACGCTGTTTTCTTTAATCTTGAACCAAAACTCACCAGCGGAAGGATTACCCAGAAGCCCCAGCATTATTCACCGCTTAGGAGGTGGATAGTGGTCAATGTTCCTAGGTGGAGAGTCAGTCAGATTGCTCTAATATCGTCGATTCTCATAATATGTCTTGATGTTGCAAAACGAATTCACGTTGAGGTCACCTCTTGGAGTGATAAGGTTGAGTAAAATACTGCCCTAGAATACATTGAATGAGAAGTCTTGAATCTGAATCTAGAGCTCCGTGGTATGACCACTATCCCAACTGAACAGATTAGGCGAAGGTTTGGCGCACTGTACTTAAGACATTTAACACGATGAGGTTATGAATGTGAATATGAATGTGAATTTCATATTTTTGAACTGCGGAAGAAAGATTTCCAATAAATGAAAGATCGTCGTTATTGAAATTAATCAGGTTAGTTATGCAAACGCTTTTATTACAGGACATCTTCAATGACTTTGCTAAAAGCGATGGAACACTGAATGTGAAATCACTTAACAAAGTGTTTAAGATTGCTGGTAAGCTTAAAGCTTAATATATTTATCTAATGGTATTTATTTATGTATTATTTTATTTGGAGGTACGTTATTGAAGGAAATTCGAGTGATTAACGGCAAAGAGTCAAGGGTCAGTTAAACACAGTCAGAAACCTGTGACCTGTTTCTCGAACGTTCCGTTAACTTTGTGGGCCCGGAGTGCTATTTTTAATTCGGAGTCTATCGAATGTTTGACGTGCAAACCAACTCAACGTGCAAGTTAACTGAGAATCGCGCAGCTTAAAGTTAAAAACCAACGAAATTGTAAGTCCCGTTTTAAATTTTGTGATCATAAAATAGCTTTCCGGGCCCTTCTAGAAACGGCCCCCCAGACACACCAGACACCTATACGGATAATGAATCTTATAATGTACTCAACAAAATTTACAGTTTCTGATTGGTCAATGACGAATGCTTAAATAGAGATATAGAGTGCAAATTGAGGTATAGAGTGCAATACGAAAGTTGCCACGGAAACAACTCGTAAGCACCAACTTTGAAAACAAATGGCTGACAGCCACTTCGCTTTATTTTTTTATTTATTATTTGCTTTACCAAATTGTTCAAAGAAAATTGTTGAAACAGTTCAAAGAAAATGCCAAAAAAAAAAAGCGCAAGAATATCACGAAAGCTACAAAAACGTATCTGAATATCTGGGAATTAATGGGCGACTTGAAGAAAAATTAACCGTAAAGTTTGGAAACCATTGAAGCGTTTCGTCTACAGAGCGCACAGTGTACCGTGAAGGCCTCGGCAAAGTTTGGTTAAGAATATTATAAACAAGAAATTTTATGATCTACTCGTGCATTTCGTGATTTATGGTCACTTGTGATGTTTTCAAAGTTCCTATACATACAGTTATTTAATTTGCACTGCTGTTTATAGGAACGTCATGGCAGGTTTGTCACTCGCAGTATGATGATGTATTTTGTTCACTTAAATTTGTTAATATCACTCCTAATACGGACATACATGAGCCCACTGTTCACCTGCTATCAGCGGAGACCGCGAGTTAAGTTCAGCTGGTTGAGCATCGTACCAGTAATCGCGAGGTTGCGGGTTCGAACCTTGTTTGATCCTGTTCTTTTTGAGGCTACATCCCAACTGTTGACAATTGGGGTATCACTGCGAGGATCGAGTCTTCAGTTACGTTTCTATTATTTACCGCCGAGCTCAGTTGGTAGAGCACGGGACTGTCGTGCGGGAGGTCGTGGGTTCGAACCTCGGCCGAACCATCGCTCAGGGTCTTAAAATAACTGAGGAGAAAGTGCTGCCTTTGCAATGAAATCTGTAAATGGTTAGACTTTCTAGTCTTCTCGGATTAGGACGATAAACGTAGGTCCCGTCTCACAAACCTTGGTCGCAATAACTTCGTGCGACGTTGAAAAAAGAACGAGAGTAGGGAACGTAGATCCCGTTGTTGTGGTCTGGTCCATGTGAAGGTAATTTCATCTGATGCGTCGGTTTGGTGGATGGGTGAGATCAAACATGGACTGATAGCGGCTGCGAGAGACGACTTTACAAACTGACGTCCGAACTTACCCTAGAGTAAGAATTGTAAACCGCCATGAATTTGCTGTATATTTGCAGTATATAGATACCATTACCATTACCATGGGATAGAAACTTTGCGCATGAGTAATTTCAAGTTCATATATCCAGTTCAAAATATGCCTCTAGTTGTATAAGTTTTTGATGTTTTTTAAGTCGGCGTTTTCCAAAACTCCTTGCTTTTGTTTATATCTTTAATCGCCTTCTCATTTCGTTTTCATTTCGCTTTGTTTTCGTTTTCACTTTGTTCTTTTTTTCTGCCTTCTAGGTGTAGATTATGTTTCGGATGACATCTTCGCCATCATCACAGCTTACTACTCGAAAGAAGATGTGCTTTCTATCAGCAACTTTCTCCTGGTGATGATTCGTATTTCCTCCTTGCGCAGTAAGTGTCATGTTCAGTGATAAACGTAGTAATCATACATAGTTTAATGCTATCCTGGTTTGAAATAATGAATGTGATGAAGACGCTAGACAGGAGTGTCGAAACGTCGGGTCCGTGAATTGTAACTTTTTAAGATATACTCATTATTTCAAACCAGTGTAGCATCAACTATGTCTGATTGTCCGCCTGATTGCAATGTGCACTTTTCCTTCAAACCTAGTAATATTGAATAAAGGTCTCTCAATTTTACAGTAGAATTTGTTTTGTTTGTGGCACAAACATGTCTAGTTGTGTAATGTTTTAAAGCAGTTTTAACTACTTAACCAGAGGCAACTTAAAAGGTTAGCGTAGTTTGTAATATTCAAAGAATCGAGTAAAATCGTATTGGATTTGTAATCGTTTGAGTAATAAAAAATCGGACGGACGAGTAGTTGGATTATTTTTTGTCTTCTTAAAAAACGGGTTATCTGTTTGTTTTTTTCTTAGGTTTATTTTGCGACAGGCTCAAGTGCAACTGTTCCTGGGATGAGGTAATAAACAGAGTCCTAAGGACTTTTGTAGAAGTAAGAGCATACCATCCGTAGATATTGTATGGCAGTGCACATGTTGTAGTTCAATTTTATCCTTGGTTTAAGTTTTCCTCTGTTTTAAGCTCATTAGTATACATTACGATACCAAAAACAAAGGAAAATAAAATTTAAACCAAGGACAAAATTGAACCACAACATACACACATAGCACATGCTAGTAAGTCTTTGATGAGTTGGTAATTATAGTTATGTCAATGGACCCTACTAACACAATCTTAATGGCTAACAGCAATACACTCTAAATTTAGATCATTGGGTTCAAGCCATCTCACATGATCATCTAAGTCTTCCCAGTAGCTCATCAAATATGCATAAACATTTCGGCCAGTCATATCCCTTCTCTTCTCATACTAATCAATTCGAAGAATCCATTCTTGGTTTAGGTTCGAATTCGCTAGGTTTTCTTTATTTGAACGTTCAGGTATTATCGGCTGTTTCGTTTTCTCTTTGTTTATGCATATTTGATGAGTTACTGGGGAAGACTTAGATGATCATGTGAGATGGCTTGAACCCAATGATCTAAATTTAGAGTGTATGGCTGTTAGCCATTTAGATTGTGTTAGTGGGCTGGTCAATGTTCCAAGAAATATGAAACCAGGCTTCAAATTTTACCAGATAACATTTAAATTTGTATCGCAAAGGAGGCGAGGTAGGCAAGGACACGACTGTAAATTACATCACGTGGAAGAAGAGCAGCAGTAAGTGATGGAAGCGTTGCGATCCACGTGACCACTTCGTGAGACAAATATGACAACTTCATCATCCACGATTACTAATAACATATTCCATAACGTGAGTGCAGTTGTCCAAAGGGTAAATTACACGTCCTAGTATTCTCCGAGAGTCGTTCCGTACCGACATTCGTACCGTCAGACCGGTTAGCTCAGTTGGTAGAGCACCAGACTACCGTGCAGGAGGTCGCGGGTTCAAATCCCGGCCGGACCAACACTCAGGGTCTTAAAATAACTGAGGAGAAAGTGCTGCCTTTGTAATTACCCCCGGGGGAGGGGGGGGGCGGTACTCCTGCGAATTTTGGATAGGGGTGTGCCGCGAAGGTTCGTGAACCCTAACCCTATTTAGGACTAAGAAAGCGAAAACGGATACCCATTTTAAGGCCCAAAGCCGAAAAATGACACCCTATTCAAGGAAAAAACAAAATTATTAATAGCATGAAAAGGAAAACTTTATTTCTT
>OX453284.1:14098147-14160647 GCA_949710005.1 Ricordea florida
TGAAAATTAGAAACCTTTTGCGAGTAGTAGTATAAACAAATAATAGCATGATTTGTACGTGATATTTGGCATAAATACCACTCGAGATATTTCAAAACTGTCTCAAATTTCACTCGCCTAACGGCTCTTGAAATTACGTACAACAATTTTGAAATATCTCTCGTGGTATTTATACCAAATATCACTACAAACCATGCTATTACCTATACTAATCTGACCCAAAGGATGGCGACTCTTAGGGACCGCAACCAACGAGTCAATAAACAATGGAGAGAGTTATTTCAGCATAGCCTTTTATTTTACAAGCCAAAGAGAGCAAAATACAAGATTATATTTCTCTAGGAAAGTCGTTTAAATAGCCTTGTACAAACAATTCATGCTAAAAAAGTTCTAATTTGCTCAACTTATTGCCAAAAATGATATAATTTTAATGGGCTTACAATCCATAGTAGAACACATTATACCCCGTTCATAATGCCAGAGCCTCGCTGAATACAATATCAGGCGTTTTTCCAGTGTTTTGAAGGGCTATTTTGACCCCAACTAGAGAATAATTTGGAATACGTTTTTTGATAGGCAGGTTCGGCAGCCTTTTGCTACTTATTTGGCTAAAAATTTCTAACGTTTTCAGTAAATTGAAAGCTACAGGCAACAACATTGGGCGTATGCAAATGACATCACGGCAGCCATGTTGGTGTCCCCAAATAAGGAAAAGGCGGCCATGTTGGTGTCCCAAGAAATTGGGTAAATCAAACGAGTTGATTAAGTAAGTTATACCACCGTAAGGTAAAAGGGAGGTGCTGACGTTTCGAGCGTTAGCCCTTCGCTCCGACGCAGCACCAGTTTCTTTAGAAACTATCCCCACAATACATGTTGGTGTCCCGAACTGATCCTCCAGGAATTAAATTCTATTCTTATGCAAACATTATTTTTTTGTTTCCGTTAAAAACATGGCCGCTGATCACGTGAGTGAATAGCCTCTATTGTGCCTTTAACCCCTAACACACCGCTACAAAGGGAAAGCTAGACCCTAAAATCTTCCTTGCTAAATTTTTTGTCTCCTGAGTGCAGTGAGCGAGATGTTAAGCAAAGACCCTTCCTACAATACCGATTTATCTTTTCTACATACTCACAGCTGACTATTAAAACACTGGCTCAAAAATGGTTTTTCGGTTTCCCGCATGGAAGTGGTCTAAGCTTCACGAGATAAGAGCATTTTATTCTTGTGGCCAAAAGTATGATTAAGGTTTTAGCTGAACTACAGAATTCAAGCGCGTTCTAGGAAACCAAAAATGTGAGTTAAGAAGTACGGGGAAACCCTCGAATTCATATTCTGTTTCATCACTCCACTGCAGTTCCGATCATATTTGTTAATGTAAAGGCCTACTGTGAGACCTTAAGTCACCATGTTTTTATCTGTCAATTCTGCTTAAAATTAAGTCGAAATTTTTTCTGTCAATTTTGCTTAAGTCGCCTTAAATCGCCTAAAGTCGCCCAAAGTTACGAGGACTTAAGATTCCAGAGTTGGCCTTTGTGAGATTCTTTTTAACACGTTTGTATTGTGTTACGGGTTTGCTAAAGTCTTACCAAATGTTTTGATCTTTTTACATGCATCTGGCCTGTTTTAGCTGTTCGAGTCCTGCCTTCAATATACAACTCCGAAGTTAACTCCACAAATTAGTCTTAACAGACCTGAACTTGATCTGATAAACCGAAGATGTTCTCCAAATATCAGCTTCGTCTGGTTACATATGTCAGACCTTTTAGAAATAACTTTTGTTTCAACGGTAAAATTCTGTACAGTAACCGATTGGCTTACAAGGGCGTTAAGAAAAACATTGCATGTTTGTTATCCTTAAATACAGAAAATGGTTATAAGTTTTAAACTACTCATGTGATACTTAATAAAAAAGCTGAATGAGCTTTAGCAATTCCAATACATTTCATGCCTTCTTAAGTGTCAATGTCACCGTTGACAGTGCCCCATTAAATTGCGCCTTTCCTTATTCCAGGGCAAGAGAGATGTCACGTTGGCTTCTATACATTTTCATATATTCCCTCAGCTTCTCTGGCTTTCGAATCTGTTACTCAGCTTTTCCACTGTAGCTTGCAGTAGCTCCCAAGTAGGCCCATCAAATCAGTCATCCCTTCCATGCCACTATACCACTTTAAATGGTTTGGTCCAAAACACGCTCCAATTCCACATCTTTCAACGTTGCCACAATAGGTGGACATGCGCATACACTCCAACATGTTAGGTGCTCTTTAAGCAAGATCAGTCAACTCAGAATTTCTAGAAGCGACTCAAAATTAGCGCTATGGCCAGTCCAAACCATTTCTTACCTACGACACGACTCTTTCAATCATATCACGTGACAGTTCCCGACAAATCAAGGTACAGTTTAGTCCGAGTAGAACCACTCACTGATGAAAGCCTTCTCTGTTCAGTAAACAGTTTGTTATATCTAGTCTCCATTCTGCCCGTAATCTCTTTAAACACTTCCGCCGACTCACCGTGTTCCTCCAAAACGCGCCGCACTAGCGCCTTCAGCAGATCAAAGCAGTGAATGAGCTCTCCTAACCGTATAGGAATATCAAGCTGTTTTAAGGGAGAAGCATTCGGTTTTGGAATTTTAAATGGTTTGTCGAGATTTGCGACAAAGTCAGACAATCGGTTCAGCGGAAGGTACTGCTTTCCATCGGGAACGAACGTTCCCCACGTGATGTAATAACTATCGAAGGTCTCCTTGGTGATACAGAAGTCCTCGATTTGGTGCGCGCGGTTGACGTTCTCGAGGATTACGGCAACGTACATGTTGACGATAACAAGAAAAACGATGATCACGTAGCTGGCCAGGAAAACTATGGCGCTGAATGAACCGCAGTTACCGTGCGGTAGGCCGAGGTAGTCTGGATCACAGTCAGGTGGTTTGAGTAGCAGAGCGTCCATGATGTCATTCCAGCCTGAGCCCGTGGACAAACGAAACAGCAGCAGCAGAGACGTGCCAAAGGTCTCGAAGTTAGTAATGTCGTTCAGTTCACCTTTCCTCTTGACGTGTCCAAACTCTGACATACCAATGATAGCATAGATGAATATCACCATACACAACAGGGTCCCTATGTTCAAGAGAGCTGGTAACGAGATCATCAGGGCCCACAGCAAGCGCCGTATTCCCTTGGCAAATTCCACCAGCCTTAGCAGCCTCGCGATTCGGAAGATCCTTAGAACGCGGAGAAGGCTGGGACTGACAGCCCCTTCGTTTGAACTTAGTTCGTCCAGTAAAACATCTGTAAAACAAAGGATATGTCTAGTAACCAGAAAGCTTAATGTGTATTTGCTCAACACACTGAAGACCTCCTTGCAAAGTTCTTTCACGTGATCTGATAGTTTTTGTGAGTGACCTTTTTGTTTCTTATTAGTTCAATCAATCTGTAAAGATTTCGAAGCTTACCCTCTAGTACATAAGAATTTATTTGGTGGGAGATGTTGGGAACGGTTTATCACAATGCTCTACAATATGGATGCTGCGGTTATGTGCAATATTACGTCATCGAGTGGAGAAAAACGAGACAGAACTATGTCAGCCATGTGTGTTTAGTAGTCCTGAGGGCCAGACCGATACTTCATGAAAAGGCTAGGCTACAGAGTCTCTCCATAAGGAATAGAGGCATACCGTAAAATACGTTACGTTATATTTGGTATGACCTACCCACAAGAGAGCTGACCACTATGACGAGATCAAACACATTCCACGCTTTCTTGAAGTAATACAACTGACGGGTAACAATCTTGACAATGGCCTCCAACACAAATATTCCCGTGAAAATAAAATTTGAAATACGTGAAGATCAACAGTCAAGGGAAATACTCAACCAAAGATTAGTCTTACAACTAAAAGCTTTTATGATTTTCCCCCGCAAAATTATTGACGGCGTATCAGTGTTATTTTGGTTTACCAATGCTAAGCCTTAAGCAACCATTTTCACACGGGCGAATGTAATAGAATGTATTAAAGCCCTGCAAACACAAGCGTGACTGTTATCGCAACAAAAGTATTCGAATTAGAGCGATTATCGTATGTTATGATTGGTAAACCTGTCTTCCAAATACAATAAGAATTCAGTATCAACAACTTAAAAAAGCAACATGACCATAAAGCCAAAACTCATTGCGAGTTTATTTGGCGAACAGGTGCGTGTCTTATCCACTCTAGATCTGTGCAGGTGCAGATTATCGTCTGATACTTTACTGCTTAAGCTACGTCTATTACGTGACAGTCACAGAGTATAATTGTTATAACGGGCTGCTCAGACTAATAAGAACGGAAAATAAGGATTGACAGGACACAAGAAAGTGGTGGTGGCCAAAGGGTGGTCGAATCAAAGGCGTGATCGAGTGGGGTGGTTCCACCGTAGTCTTTAAAATGTTCTTTCATTATTAACCAGGCAGCTGATAACTACCAGGAGTAGGGCAGTGAAGGCAATGCAATCACCTTTTTGCTGTAATTAAGTAAAAGGATATGTAAGACCCTGGTGATCTGTGGAGACTGTCCATAGTGTTGAATCATCATCATTACCATGTTACACATTATAACCACCAGTATGGCGATCTCGAACTTGTCTCCTGTCACCACGTCGTATAAGAAGCCACGAAATCGATTCTGCAAATGAAGATGCTGTCAGTCATCGTCATCATCATCATCATCATCATCATCATCATCATTAATAAATGGAATTGCCAAAAAACGTTTTGGCATTGGCTAATTACTGGTATTCAGTATTGTGCCACAACCCTTAAAACTGTGTATAAAGGCTGATCCTTGCTGACACTTCAGACCAGCATGCAACAGTGTGACAGCCTTTTACTTAGTTATCCTTTTCTTACTGACTTTCGCACGATCATTTGTCAAGCGCAAATAAGTAAAAACGTAAATCAAGATACTGTTGAGGAAATTCAAAATAAACGCTAGACCTATGGGCTTTCCCGATTCGAGATATTAACAGGCTGATAAGATTAACGGCATCATGTGTGCTGTTTAAAACGACAACACTCTCCATCGTACAGGGTTGTTTCTTAAGAAAATGGTGCTGTGTCGGTTGGAAATTGCGAGAAAAACACACCAAAAAATGTTCGAAATGTACGCTTCTCATTAATATTAAGGTGTTACACCATCAAACGCGTTACATCGTCGAAAGAAGCGACGCTACCGCTATTCATCATGATCATTATCACTACCTTAGGACGGCTTTGTCTGGTGGGCGGTTTTTTTCTGGCAGCTTTCTTAAGAAAGTTCACCCATTTCCTCTGAGATTCCGTTAGCAGCATTCCCATGCTGTTGAGCTCCTCATACTGTCACAGGGAAAAAGAATGTAAAAATTGAAAATGATTAATGCTCGAAACAGTCACCTGCAAAAAGGTGGAGCTAAAGAAAGAAGGACTTCAGTCATCCACAAATACATGTGCATATACGAGTAACTCTACTTAATCCTAGTTAAATTCACCAAGTTTCAATTTTTCAGACCGGACACACAGTTACACAATATCATTTTACTGACCTGCGACATCTTCCTAATCGTCGGTAGCATGTATATTAAAAAAAAGAGCTCCTACTCGAAGTTGAGGGTGTAATAGACTATTTGAAAATAATATTGACTCTGATAGGTCTTCACCACGACCTCAACTAATAAGTGGTGCGCTTCATATTGCACATCAGAATTACTTGAAAGACCAAATACGAAAAACAATGTCTCCTCACATAACCACAAGAAGAGATAAAATGCAAGTAGTGGCGGACGGGTATATTTTGGTCAAAATTCAGAGGTACCTGAAACAGTCTTGCGTTAATAAAAACAATTTTAAAATAAAGTAATTTTGAAGGGAAATTTAAGGGAAAAAAGCAGGGAGTTTTCCACCCAATTTCCAATTTTATACTGGTATTTTTGATAAAGGTAAAATTGAAACTCTTGCCATAGCTGATTAATTATTAACCAATCACAAAAGCAGTTTAACGGTGACGGTGTAACAACAAAGGGTTTACCTTCTTTTTGAGAGTGTTGAAGTTGTCGATGATAACCCCAACGAAGAGATTAAGAACAAAGAATGAACCGACTATTATGAAGGCAACGAAGAAACAGTACGCTGTCAGATTACTCTCGTACTTCGGTTGCAAGTCAAGCTGAAAACAGAGAAAACATTAAGAAAGAAGTGATTTTTTACCTCTATGGGCACCCTCATTTTTGAAGTAAGTCAGGGATTTTTGTAACCCTAGAAAATAAAAAAAGTCTGATATTTCTGCTGAATTATACCTCGGTGGAGTCGACTGCATCTTCCATTACCTCCATCCATCCCTCAAATGTCGCCTAAATCAAAATAACAACTGATGAGACCCCTATTAAATATGTAAAATAGTTGAGTCAAAGCAAAAATAAAGAACCCTAACTTATTGCTAGCACAAATCGACTGGCGTTCTATCACAAATGCTGTTCTCTTATTGGCTAAGTTACTCAATGTCTCTTCTGCGATAAAACTCGAAGTGAGTCGAGTGAACGAGTGAATACAGGGATCTTAACTGCGTGCGGTTGTCAACAAAATGGCGGCCGGTTCTTCGCGTAGATTTATAGTAAAATAGCCGCTACATACTAAAATAGTATATTTCTAGTGCAACAGTAAGATTATTGGCTCATGATTACTATGCGTGAAACGTGATTCGGGATTCGCCCTCATAAAATATAATGCGATGAAAATATCGAGCTCATGATCTAACTGGTAATTACGAATACGATATTACTCATGTGACCTACCACTTGCAAAAGTGCCAGAAATCCGGCTAGGACGTTGTCGAAGGTCACTTTGGAATTTATCCAGCGATATTTGTCAGGATGTTTGAGGCACTCCGTCTTGTTGGAAACGACATCCGGGGGTAAGCGATCGTTGTTGGCGTCAACACATTTGTAAAACTTGCCTGCGAACAGGTGCACTCCAAGAATACTGAATATCAGCCAGAAAAGAAGCGATACCAATAACACATTACCAATCCCTGGGATGGCGGCAAAGAATGCATTTACCACAACCTGTAAGGAACACGATATCACTGAATCTTCAGTAAAATTGTATGTGTGACATGAACAGACGTCTTAGACTTAGAAATGTTCTTCTAACAACATTATTATCTTACGACGTTCAGGTCAGTCCTGGTTGTGTTTGCCGTGTTCTTGTTTGTCTCGATGAATTCGTTAAATTGGGTTCTGTAGTCAGTGACAGAAACACGGCTTCGTCTTTCAATGCAGTAGTCGGCCAAATTAATTCATTATCATAGGTAAAAATAATTAAAGTTATCAAGTGTTTCTAAAATAACGTCCATTTTTAATTTTTCTTTACCAACTTAGGTTTCATCGTCAACGTGGCAAACCGGTCAAACAGGTTTCTTACTATATAAATAACCAACGGCACAAGTATTGCGGGATATTTGTTCTCATTTCGGGCGTTATTTGTACAGTATTTGATGTAGCTGGAAAAAAATTATTGGCAGTCAAATCGTATACTTGTGAAATTAGGAAATAATTTCAAGCGCGTTTTGTCCAAAATCTAATAATATTGGACAAAACGTGCGTGAAATTATTTCCTAATTTAACTCGTCACCATTTGATTAAATATATACTAATTTGTTGATAGTTTGGATGTCAAATTAAGATCACTCAGTTACCTTCATTCCTTCAAATCGAGAGATCGCTCTCAGGGGTCTGAGGGCGCGTAACGTACGCAAAGACCGAAACACCGACAGGTTCTTGTCCTCGATGACACAGGCGAGAGAGATCTATCAAAACAGCATGTACAGTAATCGTGTATATAATGAATGGGGGACTAGAAGTGTGATCGGGAAGCTCAAGCGACTGCTGCCCCGTCTGACACTGAGTAAAAATCGTTGGTTCCACCTTCTCCCTCCTTCAAGGTGTGTGTCATTAGGATTGACCTGCGTTGCGAGCAACATAAGAAGGACGGGAGAACAAACAGTCTGGGAAGTACTAGAATGAAAAGGTTTTTTTACGAGTTGAAAATTCTGAATAGATATTACAAAAATGACGGCGAGTCTCTAAAAGACAACAGGCAGTCAGGACTCCAGTACAAACGACATCTTCAAGCGCAAGTATTTGCAATTTTATGGACTAGGAAACATCAAAACAAGTATTGCAGCAAATCCTTATTACAACAGGTTTCGTTAAGCCTCCCCTCCTTCATACATATTTCTGTCTTGTAAGGAGGGTAGAAGTAGCGAGTTGTAATGCCTACAGTATTTTAACATCAAGAATTTTCGCTCATTGTAATCTTACTACGAACCTATTTCTAGATCTTTGCATGTTTTGGTGACATGTTCCATTTCCGATTTGATACTTTATCTCTGACTATGTCGAGCGGCAAATAATTTAACAATTATTCGCCGAAGGGGAAGTGATTCTCGGTGAATATTCACCGAGAATCACTGAGCCTGAGGCGAATAATTGTTTTAGTATAAATACACAGGTGATTGTTTCAAAAACAGAAAAGAAAAGCATTTTACAACACGAAAAAATTTCATTTCATCAAAAGCGCGCGAACGACTGGCAGCCATTTTGTTCATCGAGGTGATTATCGGCTGATAATCCGAGATAGCGAACCAATCAGAGCGCGCGATTTTGTATAATCACCCGAGTATTTATACTAAATTATTCTATGGCAGCCTTGGCGAGTGGGCAAGATGGGCCTATTTTGCCCGCTCGTGATTTCCCGCGTTGTCGTGCGAAACAAAACAAAGCAAGATGACCATGCAATATATCCTTTATTGACCAAGCGGTCAAGATGGCCGGATATTGGCCTCGTTCCTGTTTTTTGCGTTTTTATTTCTCGGTCAATAAAAAAGCAAAAACAAACAAAAAAAATAAAAAACAAACAGGAACCAGGCCAATACGCAGCTAACTTGAGCGAACAAGCTTGGTCAACAACGCATATTTATTGCCACCACGTCCCCATACGATGAACAATAATTAACAATTATTCGCCGAAGGCGAAGTGATTATCGGTAAATGTCCACCGAGACGAAGTCTAGGTGAATATTCACCGATAATCACTGAGCCTGAGGCTAATAACTGTTTTAGTATAAATAAACAGGAGATTATTTAAAAAAAAAAACGAAAAAGCATTGTACAACACGAAGAAATTTTATTTCATCCAAAGCGCGCGAACGACTGGCAGGTATTTTGTTCGTCGAGGTGATTATCGGCTGATAATCCGAGATAGCGAACCAATCAGAGCGCGCGATTTTGCATAATTACCTGATTATTTATACTCATTATCCATAACACTCTATCTCCTCTATCGTTCATGTCATAAGATACTATTGAAGAATAATTAATAATAGGAATTAAAACTCACCGAAACAATAAAGGCGTCAAGACAATTCCAGGCTGAGGAGAAGTATTTGGCTAGTCCTAAGCCAATGACTTTCAAGATAAATTCCAATGTAAATATGGCAGCGAAGACATAGTTTAATATCTCTAAAGTTTGTGCCAGCTTCGGCTTCTTATGTAGATTTACGTCTTCGAAAATCTGTGATGAGATGTATTATTTAATCAAATTGAATCATGGTAAAAATATGGAGTATATCTCAAATAAATCATATATTTGTACCACGCCTGGAATTGTAATTAAATTGCCACTTTCTAAATCCTGAATTATTACCTCCGCCAAGGAGGTTATGTTTTCACGCCTGTCTGTTTGTTTGTTTGTCTGTCGGTTAATCGTTTTACGCAAAAACTAATCAACGGATTGGCACCAAATTTGGTGGACAGGTCGCAAATATACCCAGGATCAATCGATTAAAATTTGGGATTAATCCGGATTAAACTCCGGATCTCAGATCCAGATGAGTGTAATATGAGGTGTACATATGTGGCGGGGCGGAGGTATGCGCTCTATCGAGTGCCCTTCTAGTTTGTCACTGAAGGAGCTGCGGCCACTTTTTTGGTTGTTGCAAGGTCATCATTTATTGCTTTTTTTTCGCTATTAAGCGGCCAGTAAAGCGAAATGGTGACAGGAAGACGGCAATAACGGTGACATAACTGATAATGTAATGACAAGTCACAAGCTGCAAATTATGTACACGTAGCTACACGTGGAAATCTTTCACAAATCTTGATAAGACGGCTTTGAAGTACAATAGAGTTGACACAGACTGTTGGCATGAAAAAAAGGTCTAAGTTTTGTTTCATGGATTTATTTAAATGTATCTTCACATGTCCATAATGTTTGCTTGACAAAAAAGTATCTTATATACAAGGCTGTAAGGTTAAAAAATTGTAAAGTTAAAAAGCTAAAACCAAACGTTTTCGGCTGTTTGCCATCATCAGGGTTGATCATGGCAAAAAGGCGAAAACGTTTGGTTTTAACTTTTTAACTTTACAATTTTTTAACCTTATAGACTTGTATATAAGATACATGTATCTTCACATATTTAACTCTTTTCAAAAAGCATTTTGCTCGGACTCAATAAATCACGTTTACCACCATTTCTGCCCAATTTATATTTTATGTCTATTCAGCGGCCACTTTTCAAAGTCCTGAGTGTGGCCTCTGTATATGTGTTGCGACTCGTCCTAATTTTGCCGAGTTTACGCCGACGAAAAACATAAGAAAACATCAAACTTCGTCAAATTCAGGAAAGAAATAATAATTGTATGTGTGCAATGCATGTAAGTATTAGAACAAGTATATGCCTACATAGAGCTCACACACGGATCGTAAAGAGTCGGGGACGTAGTACAGGTGTTGTGGTCTGGCCATTGGGTTGCCGCTACACATAGGGATAACCTCATTGCGCCTTTCCCCCTTGGACAGAATTGTCCAAGAAAAATAAGTATGTTTTATTTTTTTCTCAGTTCGTGAGCGGGCGGTATTCTACAAATCCTGCAATCTGATTGGTTCCGGGAGCGGGCGGTATTCTCCCATCCGGCCCGCTCACAGCGGGCGGTATCCGTTGCGTGATGAGACGTCGATACATCACTTGCTTCGTTGCAATGTTTTTACAAACTATTAATTAAGATACTTATCATGTAAAGCCTAAACTTTTTTTAATGGCAAGTACTAATTTCGACATGTATTCAGACGAGAGCTAAAAAACTGTGCCCTCGGTCTTCGAACCAAGACCTCGGGCACAGTTTTTCCTAATACGGACCTCCCGGCTGGTGAATAACCTATATCTATGTTCTACATACCAAGGCCGCGCTACTAAAAAACACTGTTATAAGAATGAACCACTCAAACCACTTCTTCTCCACAAGAACACGGACTCTGCAGCGGAATTTAAGCCAACAAAAGTTGCGCGAAGAGAAAATATTGCAGAAAGGAAAGTCCATACAGCACTCAGGCAGGCAGTCGTCAATTTCTACCATGTATCTTTGGGGCTGGGTGGGGGATAAAGTTGTGCCATTGGAAGATGAGCTTCCGGGTTCCTTGATTTTTGACAATCCATTCTCTACGTCAAGACCATTTTCTAGAAACCAATAACGGACAAAAGGGCAAAGCAAAGAAATTCAGGTACAAGGAAATGCATGGCTGATACGTAATGTGGATAAACAACTCAATTCGTATGTTAAAGAAATTACAGTGATATTAATATACTTATTATTAGTAATGGTAATAGGACTGAGTGGAGTCCAATTCGGTCTGTAATCTTACGAGTGATTAACAAAATCGGACGACCGCGTAGCGGGAGTTCGATTTGTTTAATCACGAGTATGATTGCAGACCGAATTGGACGACACGAAGTCTTATTACCAATCAATCATAACTTTAACAAAATTTGTGATATATAAACTTCTTTTTTTTAATCAAAACACATGAAATTCCAAGGGTTTTTTTTTTGCTAGCAGTGAAAAAAAAAAAGCCATTTAAGCGCGCGCGTGATGGCGCGTACTGTCCAATTACTCAGGCATGACGCGTACTGTCCTATTTAACTGTCCTGTTAAGGCTGAAATCAGGGCAGTTGATAGCCAATCAGATTTGAGAATTTTGTTATAGTTATCATTATTATATTTATATAATATTTATTACGCAAAATCCATGAAATGGCCTTAACTCATTTTTGTCAGGCACAAAAAGCACAAAATTGACCACAATGGACATTTTATTTAATATCTCAACAGGTATTTACAGCAATGTGGACTACTATATCTCAATTGAAAGGGGATAAAATGGGCTTCTTATAAAAAAAAGAATCTCATCATGACATCCAATAATATTTCAGTAAAAAAATCCTAATTAGCATAAATTTGCATAATTATTCATGAGATTTGTGGAAAAAATGAAATTTTTCCAGAATGATAGGTTATTGTACAGAACTGTTAAAAAGAAAAATGTTCCTCATCATATCAGGAGAGTGTCCTGAAAATCTGGCTGAAAAAGATAAAATCTAGAATTAGATATGATTTTTTATATACAACCATGTTAGTACATGAAAATCGGCAAAAATTTTTTTTTTTTGGAAAATGTTGTTTGCAGGTGTATCTGTTTAGGGCTGGGTCTGAAAGCATTGAAAAAGGAAAAAGGGCCCCCCCTCCCCCCGAGGGACCCTCCTCCACCCCTGCCAATCATTGGCAGGCCCCACTGCTAATGCTGCACCTAACTCACAATAACGTTAATTTGGTACTAACCTAAGTCATATAAACTACAGTATTTTTTTTGGTATTTCTTTATTTTATTATTTTTTTATTAATTATTTTTATATATCAAGAACAATGCATAATAGAGATAATAAACTATGAATTTAAGTGTTGTGATACTCCCTGGTGTGAAACTCCGCAAAGCAGTTCTTATCCCCCGTCACATGCATGTAGCTCTTGTTGCATTGTGGTGCTCTGCAAAAAGAATACACCCTATTGTCAGCCTTGGTTTTCTTGTAGCACACGACACAGCGTTTCTTCTCCTTGGAGAAAACTGGAATATGCACAGTTTCGAACTCCCCCGGAGGAGGAGGAGCTGGTTTCGCTGTGCCATGTACAGGTGGTACATCATATTCAGGGAAATCACACAATTGTCTTACAAGCTCTTCCCTGAATTGAGCCAGTGAATAATCAGGTGACCTACGAAGGGCTTCATTGTCAGGAAACTTAGCCTGGTGCTCTTTGAAAAGAATAAAACTGTTAACTACAGCTATATCAATGAGGTGGAAAAACAAAGTTTTCCACCACCTCATACACTTACGTAAGACATTATTGGTAGCTAAAATCTGATCAGATCTGTCGACTGCATTCATATATTTATTATAATTACTAATAGTTTTGGGCTGTGGTACCACTTTAGTGCTCCACACACCAGCAGTCTTAGATTTACGGGGACGGGGATCACCATAAAACGAAGCAGGGGCGTGGGGTACTATACAAATATAAAATAATATTATAATTGGATGTGTGTATAATCCACAGATATGCTGATATGGGCCAAAAAATAAACTTTCTCTTGCATAAATAGTACTTATACAGTTCAAATACTGACCTGGAGGAACAGCAGGGTTAGCAGGACCACGACCAGCAGGAGCAGGAGTAGCAAAGCCATGGGGGACTACATGGAAACATAAAAATAATTATTGAAATATTTTTATCACCATGTAAATAAATAAATATGCTGGAATCATGTGCAAATGTGCAAATGAAAGTAAGAATTTTATATAATAATTTCAAATTTCTACTATTTAGGCTAAATTTATGCCAATTGAAAAATAGTTGACACACCAGGAACATCTGTATCACGGGCATCCTCCTGCGTTCCTTCTTCATCTTCTTCAATTACTACACGCTCTCCTTCTTCATGTTCTTCTTCTTCTTCAGCACTAAGATGATTACAAACACACTTTGTTTTTACTTAGCTTTATTTAAAATTTAATCACACAAAAAATAAGAAAACAAATGCCAATTCACAAACGCGTACACAACAAAATCAAGCAACACGACCCGATCGCATCTCTCCATGGAAACACAACATCACTTTAGCGTCGGCTCGTATTTCGCGTCCCCTTTTGTTAGACCAAAATATCGCTCAAAAAGAAGCTTTCCTCCAAAATTATTGAGCTGTGTACTCCCGTATATGAATTCATAGATATCTTTTATGACATAGGCAAGAATTCAGACGCAAAAAAGGCATGCTAAAGAGCATATCCTCGCATTTCAAAAACCTCTGGGCAACTGCGTCACTTTGGGGAAGCCTCGTGTTCGAAAGTTTATTGATCGCTTACCTTGATTCTTCGCTCTGATTTTCGAGCTGGCGATCTAAATCGCTTTCCTCGCCACTAGACATACCACCAGGATCTTCATCGCCATCCAAAATCATCTCTAGAACGTCATTTGGATCGACATACTCGACTCGCGCTCTCTTCGACACGGACGCCATACTCACGGTCGGAAAGTGAAAAATGAAAAATTCGTCGTGTATGGCACATTTAAGTGTTTTAGCCCAAAATCGCTCGGTGATTGGCTAAGTCTATAACCTCCCTGTTCTCCAAATATGGAGGGAATCGGATGTAACGCAATTTTTTGCGAATTTTTTTCTTCCTTGGGTATATATGTACCCAAATTTTACTTGCGTGACAGAAATGAGTTAAGCGCTTTACTAAACGAGAAATAAAGGGGGTCTTAAAGTCACAAATTAATTATAACTTCTAAAACTTAAAAGCAACGGAAGACACATTTATAAACAGCTCACTTAAAATAAATATGATGAAACCAAATGTTAGCAAAGTAACTGCAATTGTTCACAAAAATCATTGGCGTACCATTTTTGCAGAATTCTTACATGTAAGCTAGTCAAACCCAATAATGTTACCTCAACCCTTCAAGAATATAAAAAAAACATTAACTATAGCTAAGATCCAAACATTCAAATATTTGGCTCGGCTCTTAAGCTCAGAGTAGCAATTTCCTTTGAAGAATTTTTCATCTGATAGATTTAATATCCTCGAGTAATCAAAAGGAAAGTGCAAATTGCAGTCAGGTGCACAATCAGACAGTTGATGCTGGGCTGGTTTGAAATAATAAAGTTACAATTCATCGACCCGACGACAACCGCGACGATGGCGGGTTATTACCCTACGCTTATAGCGGAGCTCCACAGCGGCTCGAAGAGCCGCAGAGCGGAGCCCCATAACTACCGTGCGAGGATAGAAATTGAGAAAACAATGCGTTTGAGTTTTCATGGTCATCGTGGTTAGCGGCATGGCTCGCGGGCGCGTGCGCCTAGCGACGCGACGACGATGTTGCCCCAACATGGCGGCCATAGTCATCCGGGATATTTAGAAGGTCTTAAACCGAAACGAGGCTTTGCTTTCGCGCGCTTTTCGCGGCTTGCCGCGGCTACACAACCTACAGCCAGCAGTCTACAGCAGTCTACAATGTTTTGCTGAAGAAACGGATTATTCATAGCGGTTTTGGAGGAAAAATTTTCTTCCTACAAGTTTTCAAGCGTTTTTGGAGGGACATAAGCATAAAGCTGAGTTCTTTCTACAAGTTTTCAAGCATTTTTGGAGGGACTGTGTGAGGAGCTCCGCTTTTAGGTTTGCCTAAATCTATTTAATTTACACCTTGTAGTTAAGCGCCACCATTCATCGCGGGTATAAAAGGAGCTTCGCACCCTTGTCCAGTTAATCCCTGAGGAAGACAATAGACAGGAGTTGTAGTGTATAGGGTGTTAGTGACTGTGTGAAAACGAGAAGATGTTGTCTAATGTTATGTGCATGGAAATATGCAATTAGTGTCTATATATAGATGTGTACTCCTGCATGGAAATATGCAATTAGTTTCTATATAAATAGACGAAGTAATTTATTCCGGACGCCTTCTTTTCCCGAGTAAGTTAGTGTGGCAATAAACTGGTTTTTCAACGTAAAAATCGCGGCGAACTAAAGGAGTGTCTAGAAGCCCGGTCACTAAATTGCAACTTTCTAAGTTAAATTCAATATTTCGAACCAGCGTTGCATAAATTATTTCTGATCCTCGATTAAAAAAACTATATTTAACCAGGGGAACCCATTAAACAACGACCCAGGTATCCATTGGGGCTCTATACACCCGGATCAATTCTTCATAATGATGCGTTGACACTATAAGGAGAAGGTGAGAAATCAGTATGTCCTGAGAGTGAAATCACGGTCAATTCCCACGCATTTGATTTCTGTATTTCTTCGATTTTACTTCACGCACAAAATCAAAATTACTAATGCTATTAGCGCCTGTACAATTCAACGTTCCCTAACTAATGGTTTTTGCTGCATAATTCAACGTACCCTAACTAGAGGCCTTTACTGCATAATTCAACGTACCCTTATTGGTGGCCTTTAATGCATAATTTCAGGTACCCTTACTAGTGGCCCTTACTGCATAATTCAAAGTACCCTTATTGGTGGCCTTTACTGCATAATTTAAAGTACCCTTATTGGTGGCCTTTACTGCATAATTTAAAGTACCCTTATTGGTGCCTTTACTGAATAATTCAAAGTACCCTTATTGGTGGCCTTTACTGAATAATTCAACGTACTCTTACCAACGGCCTTTACTGCATAATTTAAAGTACCCTTACTAACGGCCTTTACTGCATAATTCAACGTACCCTTACTAGAGGCCTCGCACGCGTCTTTTGTACGAGATTCTGAATCACAGACTGCTAACGCTTCAGAGTCTTGGTTTCTGCAGCAATTGCTTTCAAGAACTTGCAGTTCGTACAAGCGAAGGGGCTCACGATACGTCACCACAAATAAACGAGACTTGCGAGTTTGCAGCATCTTTTTAAAGGAACATTTCCACTGAAAATGGGATGTTTGCGCTTCTTCGTTTTCGTTGTTCTCAACGTCTCTGAAATCGAATGCGTTCACAAGGAGAGCCACAAAAAGGTTCAAGACCTAGTAAAGAAGAAATCAACTAGTGAATCAATAACTCAGTCAATAAGTGCACTTAGCTTTACCTGTATATAAATCCCTTGGAAACAGTTTTGTATTGTTTTGTTCACCAACATGGCGACAAGCCACGTGGAGTGAATTGGCCATTTTACAGTTTTGTCCTTAGGAACCTAGCCTTTGAATAGAAGCGAGGCGGGAAGTGACCTTGCTTGGTTACAAACCTCCCTACCTTTCATGTGGAAATCATTTTTATCTCCAAATAAAGAACAGGAAAGTTTGTAACAAAACGAGGTCACCTCCAGCCTCGCTTCCATTCAAACGCCAGGGTACTAAGCACACAACTGTAAAATGATCTAATTTGCAGAAAAAAAAACACAATTTCGCTGCATGATTTCGGCGAAAGTGGTAAATATATAAAAAATTAAACGATATTAACTCGTAGAAATTCACCGTCAACGATATCTGTGTGTTTTAAAAGTACTTTTAACCAGGCCAGGACATAGGAGAAAAAGCAGTCAATTGAGACATAACTTACAATAAAGTTACCAACGATCAGAACAGTCAGAAAAAAGAGCGTAGCCTGGGTTGGGTTGGTGGCCCGCATACAGTCCCATAGAGGCTCGATCCATTCCCCGCACAACACACGAAACACCATCATGAACGCATGCCAGAAATCATTGAAATTCCACCGTGGCACACCGTCATCACCAAACTTGTCCGCCGTGTAAGCGTGACCAAATAACTTTATACCAACAACGGCGAAAACGTAGACAATAACTCCCAGAATGAGCGTGATGTTTCCCACAGGACCAACGCTTCTGGAAATGGCTTTCATCAGTCTATCCATTGTTTTCCAGGTCTTGGCCAAACATAACACCCGCACCTTTGGAAACATGTAAATTCAACTCTCTCTTAGGACTGCTTTTCACAAGGTACAGAGTCGGAGTCGAAAGGATGAGAACAATTTTGCCTACGACTCCATCCATATGAGTCACTGAAAACTACATCATTGGTGGATTTCAGTCTTTGTGATTGGTTCCCAGCATCCCCCTTACCCCACGCCCCCTTCACCCTTCCACCCGCCGCTTCTGTTCACGATTCTAAGAATCTAGTTTTCAATTTTATCATATCACAATAGACAGACTGTGCGCAATAGATCGTATCGCTCTATGCTCCATTTACGATTCCAATTTTTTGGCATCGCTTCCAATAATCCAATTTACGCAACCACTTCGATTTGTGCATCAAGGGCGGTCGCTTTCTCGAGAGTCCGCTTGTCTCCAAACAAGTACTTCACCCATCAATAGTTGACAGGCACCTTACTATGATCCTACCGAAGTTGTTTTTTGTCATTATTCTGTTAAGTATGACAGGGGATAAACTACTGACCCAACATTAGAGGCCTCAATAGACTTTAAATATCTAATAAATTTGAAACTACCAAGCCCATTAAAATTTAACCCTAGTTCTTGATAAACTGAAAAGTAGCGGTCGTACTCAGACAACATCTGCAGATCAGCCAGCAGAAGATCGGTGGAAGTCAGCAAATGAAATCAGCTTAAAATATTGGCTTTTAAAGACTTAATGAACTTAATTTAAGTGTACAGCAGTTTCTTTCTATAAAGGGTGGCGTGGGCGTGGCTTTATTTGAGTACCAAAAAAAAATGCTAAGAAGCCACCAAGTTATAGTTAACTGGTTTTAAGTTCTGGAAATTGTGGGAAAAAAAATACCTGCCTAAGAAACATTACACATTGGCGTAACTTAAAATCGTGTTTTGGTGTGAGAGAATATGGAATGCTTACTAACCAGTCTCAGTGTTCGAAATATACTCAGTCCCTCAGCGGATTTGAAGACGTATCCCAGCAGGCTCCCCGATACAACAGTTGTATCAAACACAATCCATCGGCTGCGGACAAATGCCGTCGGTCCCAAGGCAACGAAGCGTAACACAAGTTCAACAACAAACAACAAAGTGAACACCTATAAACAACGAAGACTGAATTAATTTACAATGAAGTTAATCAATGAATGTAGATATATGAGAATTTCATACAGAGAATTTCATTATAGAGAATTTCATAGCCTGAATTTTTTCACGCCTGCTTTCAAATTGCTCATATATCTGCGAAGTTAATCAAGATCACTTAACCCTTTCACTTTCAAAGGTGAGAAGTATGTAACTTTTGCTTACAACTGGATTGCATAAATGTCAATCCTTAACTTCTATTGAGTAACTGATGTTAAGAGGGAGATTATATTTTCACATATTTATCTATCCGTTAACCTTCCCAATATTTTACTAAACCCGAGCCACGTGCAGGTTGCTTAAGACTGTTATTAGTTTTCTGATGGCTGGGAAAGTGACCCGAGATTCCTTAGCCAATCATCTTTCGTAGTCATGCAAATCCAAACCAATCGCTCACTTACTTTTAACGGTAAACTGAAATAGTTCTAGAACGCAACTCACCAAATTCACTTGGTCCAAGACGTGTTCAAATGTGGGATCAATTCCGTGATGGTACAGGGCCAAAATAATCGTGTTCAAAAGAATCAACACCATAATTATCACATCAAACGCAGCGTGAGAAGAGATTTGACGAATGCGCTGCCGAAACAACTTTAGGCACGACTCATCACTCAGCATTACTTTACACTGCAGTTTTCTTGTCGTCCCAGATCCCCTTCTACCGGCACAGACGGTGACCAGACAACGGCGTGGTACACATTGTTTAGAGGTGGTACCTTTGTGTGATGTATCTGCCTGTGTTAAGCTCTCTGTCTGTGATCGTGGCGGACGGAGCCCACTCAAAAGCCTAAGATGTTTCAATGTGTTTTCATCTGCTTCGTAAGAGGCGGCAGTACGGCGTAAGAAGGCCTGTAATTCTTTCTGTCGTTCAAGCGGCAAAGAAAAGTTTGAAAACAGGAGTTAAGGTAAGAGATATAACAGTGCCTGGCACAACTAAGCCTTTATTACCACGTTCAAGCGACAACGTAAAACTTGAATGACGCTACCTCCTTGACGTATTTGTCATTCATCGATTTATAGCAGTATCATAAGTCACTGCATCGCGACATTTTGCAGTACGCTTTCTGATTGGTGTGCTAGTCTCTTCTATTAAGGTGGCCATATTCAAGTTATTCATAAATCACGAAGGAAACAATAGATGACCGCGGAGTACTTAATAATTCTGTAGCAAGTCTTGTTAATTAGGGTTTCGTTAGCCAAACTTAACAAAAGAGTCTCTATGCATATTCAATTAAACTACAAGTAATGAATCATTCAAAGTGCGTTCGACATGAATTTATGGGTGTTGATTCTTAAACACTTTCACACCCAAAATCCATGTAGTAATTCTCCTTTGTGAGTTTAAATATACTTTCCTACATGTTACTTTAGAGAATTTGGTAGAATTTGCTTGACAATGTATTGGAATTGTGAGGGGAAAGTACATAGTGATCACTTCTGGGAGTGATGGTTTTAATATCCGATACTCCATTAGCCGTCAACTGCTCAAGTTGTTTTTTCCGTAAATCAGTTAGAGGCCGGCAGTTTCTGTTTTCACAACTACAGAGATGTCACAGAAAAGTTAGTATGAGCGCGCAGTAACTTTCCATTCAACAAAAATTTCGGCCTGATATTTCTAAATTTCATGGGCCGAATGGAACATAGTCTCCTAAAAACGGCTGCGAAGGAGACTAAATGGAACAGCACCTTCTGAATACCTACGCTTGCAGTGATCTTGCGTAGATTCGGGAAAAGTATTCGGGAGGCAACGAGAAGGCGAGAAGCGCGTCTCCTCTACCTAGTAAGTCCTTCTAGTTTTTCCTCCCTACATGAGAGCTGTCAGTCCTTTGGTCTTTTCTATTCTTACAAATTGGCAGATTGCAGCGTGTTTGAACTGTATAACAATTTTGGTAATTTGCCGACGATAAAAACGAGGGTATATCAAGGTAAGTTATAACATCCTACGGTGATATAGCTCACTTCATCAATTCTTTTGCATTGTTAACCCCATGGGCTATTATCGCGTTTCAATTTCCCTTCGGACGCAACATAAGTTTATTAAGATACAAACCCTTTATTAATATGCAAGAACTTCGATAAGCCTCACCAGTTTGTCCACAGAACACAATTCTTGCTCATATGACAAGTAGACAACAGCCAGCACCAGATTCACCAAGTAAAACGAACAGAAAAAGATGCCAATCACAAAGTAAGGAACGTAAAGTGCCCCAGCTGTTCGGACGATCTGTAAATTAAAACAAATGAAGTAGAGGGTTACAGACTAAAATGCTTCAGAGTAGGGTGGGAACGGATAGGAAAAACTGTTTAATTGGGGACGTAAGGGAATAAATACTCAAATATGCAGGGAACTCTCAGCTGCTCAGCCGGTAAAGTACCTGGGAGTATTGCTACTCCCCCCCCCCCCCGGATGCGATACTAGTCCAACACAGGGTTACCCCTGGCACTATAACGATGGTAACCATTTATACACATCGGTCGAAAGAGACATTCTGAGGTTGATTTCATTGACTACGAAAGTAGCGCAGTGACATAACCTGCAGAGGCCGGTTGTTCGAAGGCCGGTTAGCGCTAAGCCAGGGTTAAATTTTAACCTGGGTTTCATTTCCTCTTGTTAAAAACATTTTCTCCGATACTTTTCTCTTTTTTTTCAGAGCATACAATCAAAAGAGCATCGAATTATACTTAATGTGCTTTTTATGCTCTCCTATCCGCCTTTCAATTTCGCACTAACCCTGGGTTACCTTAACACTGCTTCGAACAACCCAGCCCAGAAGTTGAACCCAGACGTTCACCACACTAATCACGAGCCACTGCCAAGAGAGGGGCGAGGTGATAATGATGTAGCGGGTGAGTCTTTTACAGATTACTTGGCGTCAAATTGTTGGAACGTTAGCTCAAATCCCTGAAAGCACAGAAATGAGCTTCGTCTGGAATATATTGAAGGAACGAGCATGAAACCATTCTCAGCCTTCACCGACGTACTTTACCTTGTCGTACAAGTTTTCCCAGTAGTCCATTGTCAATACCTGCAAAGCCATAACCAGCGCCCAGCCGATATTATCAAAAGTTGTGTAGCCGCTGTCCGGGTTAGGTCCAGCGTGGGGCATGCAAGTGTAGTTAGCAGGACAAGTACTGAAATAAAATAACCAAGACGCTATTTTCTGAGTAAAAGCGTAATTGCATTTCCCAAATTATTTGCCTGAATTTTACCAGGATGCTTACTGGGGATGGCGAATGGTCCTTAAAAAACTCTGGACCTCGCAAAATTTGAGTCGAATTTCACGGGTCTCGCAGTCTCGATTTTTATACGAAAGAGTCTCGCACTCAAAGCAAAGCACTTTCCAGAGCTTGACAATGACTGCATTCTCAAATAAAACCTTTATTTTGGATTGGCCACTAGCTCAATATGTATGGCTAACTCTGCAGCCGAATATGAATCAGTTTCGCTTCTGAGGAAGGAAACAAGAAACATGTCGGCGAATAGCTACCATAAGCACGAGTCTGGAAACGAGATGTCCCATAATAAAGTATTTAGATACTGCTTGCCCCAGCTTGTTGGCACTGTCCTGTTTCCTTGGCTGGTAATAAACATCAATGATGCATTTGCAACAACGACTTGACCACCATGTTTTGAGAAGAGGAAGGTATTTCCCGGTGAGTACGTCAGACTGCTGACCAAAGCCACTACGATCTTCATTTAGGAGTCTTCTGAAGGTTCCGCGGTCCAATACTAAGTACGGCGGCAGATCATTTGCCGTTTGTGCACTGACCAACACTTTGGAATAGTCTACCCGATCATTTGAGACTTGCAGCTGACCTCTGTTCTTTTAAGCGTGATCTTAAGATTTACTTGTTTCGTGAGTCTTTTTATTAGTCTTTTTATCATCACTTGTTTCAAGATGTGGACTTGATTTTTTTATTTCTTATTTTTATTTTTTAGTATTCTAGTTGCTTTTTCTTTTTGCTTGGATTTCAGTAAACTTGCGCCTTAGAACTTAAGGGTCATTTGCTCTATTGAGTCTATTATAATTATTATTATTATTATTTGGTTTTCTCAATATTTCGAATATGATAGTTGGTAGATTGAATGTGGGGCAAAGCTGTGGCCAAAGACGTTCAAAAGCACTTGCATGTTAAAAGCCTTTCTGGTGGACACGAATGCTAATAACTGCTCTTCTTTACTGTCTTAACACTCGCAGAATCTCACTGAGCTTTAATACAAAATTGTCTCCTCTAAGGTTACTACAGACGTACACAATTTCTTCTTTACAACTTTTTTAGGTCAGTGCTTACCCAGCAGATGATCCGTTTCCACAAAGAAGTGGTTCACCGTCAAGAATAAACCACAAACCTGAAAACCAAAATGAATTATTCAATAGCGTTTTAAATAAAGTCGTATAAGAATCACGCCAACGAAAGAGTTTAAGACCCCTTCAAAAACGCATTAATAATTCATAAAGAAAATACACAGGAAATTAATGTTTAATGAGTGTCTTTATATCTGATATAGACACCGCTAACATTTGCGTTCAATTTTCTTGGTCAAAATACACCAAAATCCACAGTTTAGTGTAATAATGAATAGGTCTACATAAAAAGTTTTTGAAGCCGTTCAATAAACTCGCATTTCGTGCTTTATCAGTTTTCAAACACTCGTCTGCGCCTCGTGTTTCGTGCATGATAAAGCACTCCTGCTCGTTTATTAAACTGCACAAAATACTCCATCCCCGGGGGGTACTCTAGGAATTTCTGGGTGGGGATGTGCCGCTGGGACCCTGGAACCCTTAACCTATACCAGAGCTAATTCAGCTAAATTTTGCTACCCTATACTAGAGTAAACTCCCCAAATCCCCCTGTCCTAGAGTAGCTGTTTCCCTAGTCTAGATAAAATCTTCAACCAATTGATCAGTTTCCTGAAAAATGATACCTTATTCTAGACCCAAATGTTCTGATTTATATACCCTATCCTAGAGTAAACTGCTTGAAAACCATACCCTTCACAGCGGCACATACCTATATAGCCCATATATGGCAGTACCCCCCCCCCCCGGACTCCATCCAATTATACAAACAACCACATTACATAACGATTTAACAGAATGGCAACACAAAGGAATCAAACCAAAAAGGCTATAGAAAGATCTATCTTCTGAGGTTATTTAACGATCCACCTAATATATTTATAATACATTTTTAAAATACGCTAAACAAGCATCAGTTGTAACTAACTAGGTTATGATTTAATAAAACCAAAGCTTGATACGCTACGTAAAGATCCATTAAAATGATAGACTAAACACGATAACAACCAACTTGGTTACATAATGGTCCAACTAAATAGGAAACATAAGGAATCGATTAAATTTTTTTTTCACCACAGAAAAAAAAAGGAAAGGAAAGATGAAATACAGAAAGTACTTAAACTTTACTGGCAGATTTATTTATAAAAGCCATAAATAGCTTTTACAAGGATCCAGCTAAATAGACTACCGATCTAGCCAAATGGGTAACATGAGAATAGAGTTTAGTTCGGTTAGAGTTTAGTTCGGTCAATTTTGTAAAATTTTACATAAGGGCAACCTTTTCAAGGCTACATTTCCCCTGCTTGTGCACTTTCCCAAACAGTTAATCACATGCATGACTGTTACTGTTTGTTGTTCATGGAAGATCATGCAAGCATCGCCTCAAATTGATAGCTCTTACTTTCGTTAAGAACGCGATCTTGGTAGCTGACAGACTCGTTCCCTGAGACATTTCTAACGCATTTGTTTCTTAGCTCCCCAGAAAACAGCTGCAGTCCAATCAGCGCGATGACACCAAGAAAGAACAGGAACAAAACTAGGACATCGCTCAAAAGCTTCAGAGATCGAAGTAACGTGTTCACCATCGCGCGTAGACCTACCAGTTGAAAATATGTTAAAGCATTAAATAATAGAGCCAACTAGAGATTTTTGCCGCGTCAAATTATGGGAGAGAATCAAGAAAAACTGAAAGATTTGCAAGAGACAGACAAAACAATTTAAAAACAATTCAAAGTATGTTCTTATGCAGTGCCCTCTGCCCTTTCCCAATCTGTTTTCATACTTGTTTTTATCCTAGCACGAAACGACGACAGTGTGACGGTTAAACCAGTGTGACGGTTGTTTGGAAAGATACTCAACGGTACTGTGCTTTGGTACTGTGTTTTTCTATACAGTCTGGGTCAAGTGTTTTCATCTGTGGTTCAAACCACAGAGTGTGACCATTCTTTGGAAGCGGCTTCCGACTATGAACAAAATCATCCAGGAATACTATTATCATTCTTTGCAAAGTAACTACAGCAGTTCAGAATTCTAAAATCAGTCTTGTTACGTTATGATACCTCACTTGTTCTTTTCGAGGTGTTTGAAATATACATTATCCTTTTTTTTTTCGCTCCCACGAATTCCTAAGGACTGCATTGGGTACTTTCTAGAACAAAATCATGATAAAATGTGTGCAATGGCCTCATTTGACTAGCAACGGAGTAACTCAAATCTCTGTCAAAATATTGCCAGGTTTCTCTTACCTTTTAAGGCTGAAAACGTTCGTAGAGCTCGGAGAACGCGGACTGTTCGGATGGCTGTAAGGTTGGCGATATTGGGTGCAAATGTGATGTACCTGTACAAGAAATTCAAGTTTGTCCATTAGTTGTAATCACATATAACTCAAACATTAGACATTCATTCTACAAGATCCTACAATATGCGATTATTTTTTAAGAAAAATTAAACAACTACACTTTGTCTACTGCACCACCATTTACTTATGGATATCCTGTTCAAACTGTTTTAGTCTTGTGGCTACATAGCTTTTCTCCGTTAAAGAAATTTATAGTTAAGCAGAAAAATTTTTAAATAGTTAAATTTTGTAGGAGCTAAACTGACGGAAATGGGAGGCAGTCTTCCAACGCCTTTCAGTCGTACGCGCGTCTAGAACGAAGACTGACTAATTAAATGCAATGATCCTCTGTTTTGGTAGTGTTCCGGTTACTAGAATCTCGCCTCAACTATAACGGCGAAGTTACAAGGGAATGAGAAACCTGACTGTCTGACATGAAGTGTTTACTATCCTAGCCATAAGTGACCTGAACCCATCACTTTAGCTTCACCTGTGCAACACTAACCTAACCATGAAGCTGAAAAGATTGAAAAAAAAATTGTTTTATCAATTCGTATTCATCTTCTCGATCGTTCTTGGCTGGAATGTCATAGTGCCAGACAGGGTTTTACAAAAACATGAATTTCACTCCGCTGGATTGAAAGGCCATGAAAGTGAATTGGACCCAGCTCTTGGAAAGCAGACGAGCACTGCCCCAGGATAAAACAGTAACAGAAGATAAAAGGTTAGGCTTGAATTAGCGCTAATCGGCTTTCTTAGAATCCGGTCCTGAACTCTGTCTTATCCTACCCAAGCACTACGACGATAAAGTCAAGCCAATTCCAAGGGTCTCTGAGGTAAGCATAGCTGTGCAGAATGAACCCGCGAGAGAGTATCTTCAGTATCATCTCCACGGTGTAAATCCCGCTAAACACATACCTAGGAGCAAGAAAACAACACTGATGTGGATTAAATAGGGAAAGCATCAAGCAGCTGGTGGTCGAACGCGATAAACAAGTATAACAAAACACTCACTCTGCTTGTTCCGAAGAACACTCTACAACAAGAAACACGCAGTTGAAGAGAATAGTAAGAATCACAAAAAACTCAAAATATCTAAAAATGCGTTAAGAATTCAAACAGTAGTTTGATAGGCAAATACAGCGCTGTTCTACCTGAAGAAAAGGCGCCTCATCTTGGACATTTGCTATACTTTTTTGGATTGCCATAGACCTGAATGCAGGACGAATTGTCACACTAGCAGATAATTAACCTTATCTTAATTGCCAAGGAATTTACATACTCGTGAGTGTGTACGTCTTTGAATCCGAATAAAACAAACCTAATGGTCGAGGAGGAGAAGAAGGTAGAATACACCATCTGAAAACACTAAGAAAAAAGGCGCATACAAGCCATGAGGTCCACACGGCTAGTGATTGTCTGCGATTACTGTAAGAATAAGGAGAACTGCTATGTCCCTCCAGAAAGGATGCCAGTCCTTTTAGGAGTTACTCCACAGCATTTAAACGTCAGTGCATATTCAAACCCATGAGCAGGGAAACAGTGTCAGTGGCGTCACCTGAGCTCGGAGCCCGGATGTCCTGATCCGTGCTCAAACACGACACCCACTGCTGTATTATTCTTTACCTAAACAACAAACTATAATTTATAGCGGAGCTCCACAGCGGCTCGAAGAGCCGCAGAGCGGAGCCCCATAACTATCGTGCGAGTTGAGTTGTATCAGAAAACGCACTCGTTCGCTGCGCTCACTCGTTCGTTTTCTGATCCTACTCAACTCGTGAATAAAAATCGTACGCGCGCATTTTCCATGGAGTAATCTCTATTTTCGCGCTACTTATATGTTTGATAGTCACAGCGGGTTCTGTGTAGCTGAAATCCATGTCCAGGCGAACCTCTAATAATAATAATAATAATAATAATAATAAGAAGAAGAAGAAGAAGAAGAAGAAGAACAAGAACAAGAACAAGAAGAAGAAGAAGAAGAAGAAGAAGAAGAAGAAGAGGAATAATAATAATAAATGTTATTTAGCCAGGGTTATCTCTTCAGCATAAAATGCTGCTATCAATGAGGGCCCTGGAAAAAAAGCAATTAAGTGACTAAAAAACTTTTGATCTATATAACACCCTTTTACTCAAAGTATCAGGCAGATGTGCAATTTGGGGGTCACCAAAACGGAGCGGACACTCAGGTAGTTATATCTCTTCTCCAAGACAAAAGGATACCTGTTGGTAACAACACTGATGGCAAAGAGCCTGATGGGATGAAATGGGCCCAGCAGACATAATGAACGAGCTTTGTTAAATCTGTACACGTGATCTGCGCGTGTACGTCCTCTGCGACGGAGCATGAGAAAAGTGTCCTTGCAGGGGAGCTATGAAAATAACCAAAGCGTTAGACATCGCACTGGTTTGCCAAGTTATTTACTCATAGTCCATAGACAAGTCCTAGAAAGCAGCAGGCGAAATTTAACGATCAAATGCACTGGAACTACTTGGTTCAGGTATTGACATCTTATGACGTCAATAAGTGACATACATCATGGAAAAGTCTGGTGTATTTGTAAAATTCACATGGTCCGTTTGATATGTATTCCAAGTTGTTAATACCATTCCTTAAACAGACATATATCACCCGGTATTGAGCTCCTACCAGCGTGGATGGCTCCACAGTATAGCTGATAGAGCATCACACCGCTATTCGCGAGCTCATGGATTCAAATACTGTTCAAGCTCAATGACATTGGCTTTGCATTACGTTAATGCTACGATGGTCAAATCCTTAACTGACAGCATTGTAAGCTTCCCACATTACGTCACTGTACATATGTTGTTAAGCGCTAAACATTCTCTGAAAAAAAGCCTTTCTGAAAAAAAACCTATCTTTTTCTGTAAAAACGCCATTGGTTAAAAAGGTGCAGTTTTTTGTTCCTCCTTCGCAACGCATTCCGCCAATGAGACTCAAGGCTTTCACCACATGAATTCAAGTCTAGAATAGCAGTGTGAGGTCTAACAATTCACTTATCAAATCTTAACAGAGAGTTATGGTGGCACTGTACAGAGGTATTGCTTATGATTATCTTGAATGTCAAAGTTTCGTCGTCCATATTTGATGATAAAATTGCTAGATAATACAGGTCTTCTTACCCGTCCTTTACCACGGTCAAAGTCCTTCAACGGCCTTCCTACAAAGCGTGATGGAGCATGGGATAATTTGACTCCTTCCTGCTCATTATCGGTTGCTATCTCTGGTTCCTTGTTATTTTCTTCTTCCATCTCCGCCACGTGACTATCTGGATGAAACCGGACTTTCTTTCCCAAAGATTCTTGGCTTCTCGGAGAGTTTACCTGGCCCTTTTCAGCTACATCCTCCTTGATGAGGGCCATTCGCTTGGTCTTCCCTATTGCGCATAAAAGCCTTTTGCTTAGCCTTTCCCATAGAAAAGGGTTTTGAGCCTATTTATCAACAAAGTAGCCTAAAACGTTTTTATTGCAGATAAATATCGTAAGCGGAATCTTCCTTTTTTATTACATTAGTGATAATTGTCAACAGTTGATTTACTTTTCAGAACGCAAAGGTAAATTAGAAATACACGAGATTGGGTGTATCAAACGACTGGATAAACAAGAGTCGCATCACTATATGATAAATGGAAAGACACCCTAACCTTTATTGACTCGTTTCGATAAAACACATGATTATTTTGTGTGTTTCCAATTACACCGACGTAGCACAAGCTGTTATGTAAGCTAAACCCTTCAAGCTTGTTCAGTCTGACACACAATTTTGATGAAATCGTTATTGTCCTATATTACAGTGGAGACAGAGTAGTGAAGCATTTAGCAAGTCGAAATTTCGTTCAGAAAGAAAACTTTACGCAGTGTTTCCAACAGCCCAGACATATAAAAGGATGCCGACGGTATAGTTCTGAGAGTCAGTGACGTAAACGAGCAACAATTATGTACAAAATATAACCGTGAAATGTGTTTTTCTTTTAAAATAACAAAAGTGAAGTCGCTGCTGACATGCGAAAAGCATCTGCACGTTTTATGCGTCTGTACATGTCGTCTGGATTACCATAAAAATTGAACAATTGGAAAACGAATGCGGTCTCTAATTTTAAAAACAGCATGTAAGCTAAATAAAGAGTGAATATATAGAAATATAGAAAAAAAGTCAGTTGGTTCGCTAAGCTGGTATGTTGCCGTGGTTACGTCCCTAAGGAAAATCCCAATTAAGTCTGTTCATGTTTTCCTTTTATGTTGAGTATTTGGTTTTAGATGACGGAACTTTCGTTTATCCAGTGAAACCAGAAAGGCGGATTTTATCTTGTCAAATACTTGGGAAAAACCCTTCAAACTTTACAAACTTTAATCCCCAAATCAAAGCACTCAAGATTTTAGCCACCAATGAAGAAACAATTTTAGTTTGATCAAATGGTCATTATTTGGACTTAAAAGAAGAAGAACAACGAGAAACCAATCAGGAATTTCATTGTTCTTTTCATTGTACTTCATCAAAATAAAGATTGCCCTCGGAAGAGCCAACATCTTTTTCTCCTACCCCTATTAGGTACAAAATGCACCTATTACACGTATTAGCATAGCGTTTCGGGGATTTCACATGCACATATAAGAATCCGAAGAACAGTGATAAGACTCATCCACGTCGTGACAAAATCATGCCGCTTAAATCTACCAACGTTACGTAATTAAGATACGTTTCAATATCTCTTATGTATCGCTAGCGGAGAAACTGCCAGTAAAATAGATTAAGTGATAAGAATGCTCAGTAACTAGGCTACGTCTTCGTCTAGGATGTTCGTCAAAGTATAAAGCTGCAAAAAAACCCCTTCGTTTGGCGGGCCTCCGACGCCACTGTTCTGGAGGTCAATACTGATTCAGTGACTTTATCATGAAGGAAAATAATCAAGTACCATGCTTTACTTTAACTTGTGTTCAAATATGGCTTCAAATCAACTTAGCGATTGCATGCTGCATCCACATAAAATTTTAATCTGCTCCTTTGCGCTTGTTTGACGAGCAATTTATAGATATTTAGATCAATACGGTAATGTTTCTCCCGCGTTCATTCGCGCCAGTTGCTAGCTATTATCTCAAACTAAATTCAAAAATTGTCGTAACATAGTGCAAGTGTAACAATTCACAAGCGGTTGATTAATACTCGAATTAAGACCGCGAAAACAAGCGCGCTTCATAATTTTGTTTCATAGTTTGCCATTATAAGAAATATCATGAAAAGGGCTTCTTCAGTTTTACTACACCGCATCAAATGTTGGTATGTTTCCTACTTGGCAAATAAGCAATTTTCATCTCTTGTCGGCCGCAAACTATTTCTGCGGTGGTTTTGTTTTTAGATCTTTTTTAATTTCACGATGAAACCACACCGTGCCTTAATATTACGCACCTGCTGGTTCGTTTCGTATTTCACAGGAATCTTAAAGCGTTTTGGCTCAAAATTCTTCGCTATCCTGCGGTAATTGTCCGGGGATGTACAGAGCGGTCGACAGATGAGACGATCGTGAGATGAGCGTGATTTAAACGTGAGGTGATCGTGAGAAGCTTGAGTGAAGTTGGTGTCAATTAACTCAACATCTGCGTGAAGTGCAGTATTTTGCAGTGTTCCTGTCGCCTGGTCATTATTTATTTATTTCTCTCTATAACGATGTAGCGAATTAGGTGTGAAACTTAGTACGACGAAAATGAAATCTTTAGAAACAGGAAGGTTTAAGAGAACTCTAATTGGAACTGCCGGTCTCAAAATTCGCCTTGTCTCGCAATGTTATTGTTCCTCTGTCAAACGATTGTCATTTGGAAAAACAAATAACTCACTTTCCCTATACTATTAATCTCCTTGGATGACTAAGTTCGATTTTTCTATTGGCACGCTAGAGTAAAAGGTGAATTTTGCTGAGAAATGAGACGCCACAGTGAATTTGCCATCACGAAGAAATGACTCTATCTCTTTTCGATAGACATATGAACATTTTTACAAATTCCACTAAACCCAGAAACACATTCAATTTTTTTCATCCAAATCAGTTATGTGGCTTCATATTAAAATGTGTTTCATGGAAACTGTAAAATAAACAATGAATTAAACTTTGTACCCACTGAAAGTACAGCAACGACTAGCAATCACTTTGTTGCTGACTTCGCACTAATTGCTGAAATCGCACTAATTTCACCTGTTGTTAACAGCACAAACGTAAATAAATAACTGCAGCAGTTCTGCCTTCATTACAAAACTAAAGATACACCGTTACACACCTATCAGGGAGCTCCTAACAAACGTGTTTGACGTGGCAGAGCAAGCTCCTTGGCGCTAGTTCAGTGGTCTGTTTATCTCACATCGTATTCACTTGACTGAGTGAGCATCTATAGGGCCGATTTTCTTCAGTCTTAACACTCACGTTTCAACAGCCTGCTGTGCTGTGCCTTAGTGACAACGGTTCAGAGAGGATGACATACGTGACAAATTCACTTCAAAAAGGCTACAGAATCCCCCCATCTTATCCCTGATGAAAAAGCCTGGATTTGGGCGAGCTTATTGATCAATTGGTTCTGTGATGTAACCAGTCAACGGAAGATCTGGTGCCAGGTTACGGAGGCCTTTTTCACTGCTTGACGCAAAGAAGACTGGTGAAGGGCTTATTGGTATTTATAATATAGATAGGACTTGCGCGCGCTATGATTGAACCCATGTTTTATCAAAGTATAAAACATAGAAAAAGCGTGTTTTATTGTTTTTCGCCACATTACCTCTAATCGTCAATTCTGTTAGAGATGGCATTCACAAATTCTTTAAAGAAATTCACGACGGGGTTCTCTGCGTAGCAGCAGATCGTTTTAAAGCTGAGATTAATACAACAAATAAAGAATAAGAATCGAAAACAGTCAAGAAATTGGTATTGAATGGCGTCAGTTTGTCGATCTGTGTGTTTTGTTGTTTCTACTCGCGGCATGTAAAAACTATATCATAAAGCGAATAAAGAAGCCTAAGCGTGTATTACACTGTGATTAAAACACTCCAGGCATTTGAGAACACTCGAAAAATGTAGAAAACACTCGCCTGCGGCTCGTGTTTTCTACATTTCGCTCGTGTTCTCAAATGCTCGTTATGTTTTATCACAGTGTAATACACGGCTTAGGCTTCTTTATTTGTGAAATACAGGTAATCAAATGGCTTCGAATGCAATTTTGTATAAATGAGCACAAGTAAATTTTCCAGACTGAAGAATTGCACGAGTCTGTAGGGCAAGTTCAATCTGCTGTCTTACGAAAATTAAAATTAACGAATGGTTATTTATACACAATTGCACGCGAAACTATTTAATTACTCGTGCAAAAATCTAATTTCATTCGTGCACTCAATTTCAGCTGTCTGCACTGTTTGGGATTAATTGTCGTGCTCTCCAATCAGCGTGTTGAAAGTTTTGCATGTATATTATTAAGTTCATAGGGGCGACGTTCATTCTTTTTCAAAGCACAAAAAAGGCCTTATATCTACTGAGATGACGACCAAAGTGTTGATCAGAAACTATCAAACCGAGATTTTACAGTACAAATTAGGCTATTCACTCATGTGATCAGCGGTCATGTTTTTAACAGAAACAAAAGAAGATGTTTGCATAAGGATAGAATTTAATTCCTGGGAGATAAGTTTGGGACGCCAACATGGCCGCCTTTTGTTTGTTTGGGGACACCAACATGGCTGCTGTGACGTCATGTGCACACGCTCTATAGGCAACTTCTTAGTCTAATACTGCCGAGTGTTTTGCGCATTCTCTTGACCTTACATCCCAAATTGAAGAACGCAAAGGTGGAACAATAAAGTTATAAGACCCTTCAAAATATTAAGGAGGAAGTCGACAAAGGCTCACTTTTGAAACATCAGCATCTTTATAACCTTGCGGTGGAATAAGCAGGTATTTACAGGTGCACAAGAGCCATATATATAGAACACACACTCGTTCTGAGGAAAGGCTAACGCTGGAAAACATCACTACCATTTCCATCAACTTGCTTCATAACGATAGTCTTCCTGAACTCACAGTCATATCAACTTTTTCAATTTTATCTTGTTTAGGCAGGGTTTATGCAATCAGTGATGTATTGCAATTTGTTTTGTCATAATGATTGTTTCTGGTATTAGAGCTTAAGATTGTTTTTTGAAAAATGAATAATTAATAGCGGAGCTCCACAGCGGCTCGAAGAGCCGCAGAGCGGAGCTCCATAATTACCGTGCGAGGATAGAAATTGAGAAGACCATGCGTTTGAGTTTTCATGGTCAAAGTGGCTAGCGGCATGGCTCGCGTGCGCGTGCGCCTAGCAACGACGACGACGATGTTGCCCCAACATGGCGGCTATAGTCATCCGGGATATTTAGAAGGTCTTAAACCGAAACGAGGCTTTGTTTTTCGCGCGCTTTTCGCGGCTTGCCGCGGTTACACAACCTACAGCCAGCAGTCTACAGCAGTCTACAATGTTTTGCTGAAGAAACGGATTATTCATAGCGGTTTTGGAGGAAACGTTTTCTTCCTACAAGTTTTCAAGCGTTTTTGGAGGGACATAAGCATAAAGCTGAGTTCTTTCTACAAGTTTTCAAGCATTTTTGGGGGGACTGTGTGAGGAGCTCCGCTTTTAGGTTTGCCTAAATCTTGAATAAATTAATAAATATACAACGGAGATAGACCGGCATCCTTTTCATACTGTTGTTGCAATATTCGTAAAGTGGGCGCTTCATGTTACAAATTCCGCAAAAAAAGAGACACTATCAGTGTGGGCCTCCAGTGGCACGTTAATTTCTTTCCGTTTACTATGAACGGCAAGGCGAGAATTTGACAAAACCGTGATCAGAAAACCAAGACAAGCCTTTTCGAATTTTATGATCTTAAATTATATCACCCCAAAATAGCTGCCCCTCCGGATATTCCTTTGATATCTTTGTCAGTGTAGATCAGATTGGCATACCTGTGGATAGATCTGTTTTTAATCCACTAACGATAGTGAATCCACGATCTGCTGCTAAAGGCGATCGCCTTAGGAATCCCTCTCCCCTTTTTCACCAAGTAAAAAAACGTATTCGTGACTAGTTCGCATGTATTCACCTAACCTTAAGACTCACGATATGAAATTGCTTTGAGTTACGTTTGGATTGCCTCATTGAACTAAGTGCATCGGGTGTGATTGGAATAACTGCTTTGGTTTTGCTTTCACGACAGTCACAAAAGTTGCCTTGAATAGAATACTTAAGATGCAAGATTCGGTTTTACCAAGGATTAATGAGCACAAAATATGACTTAAGGTTTGACTTCAAACACGAAAAGGTAAAGAGTTGGGACTTGAAAGACTCATATTCTAAAAGAGGTGACTTGAATTTAGATCTGTATTAATTTTTATGACTCACAGCATAATGTTTTCCTCTGGGGTTGAATGTAATGGTTATTAATATAGATTATTCTACGTACACAAAGAACTTTTGCTATATTGGTATAGGGCTGGCAATATTAGCATCGCCTAGTAGGGTACGGCCGAATTTTTTCTAATGATAAATTTGACAAAAAAATGTTTGCAATGTCAAACGATCAGTGTTTTAGCTGCAATCGACCATCATAAAGGCAAGTTATGACATGCATTTCTCTACAATGAGCTACAGTGGAAACTTAGGAACACTGGGACACTTACTGTTAGCCTTTACCAGAACATGTTCGACTGCAATTTCGCTACTCTATTAATGCGTTTGACAATTACCATTCCTTTCTCAGACTAAGTATGAGTTACCAACGCGTAATTTTAACATTTTATGATCATTTCTCAAATATGATACCCTATTTTAGGCCAAAACCATCTTGCTGCGAGGTCAAATTGCTCGAAACCCGACCTTTAAATACCAAAGGTATCTGCGCCTTTCCCCATCCCATAGGGATCTGAACAGTTCATTCCAATTAAAACTGAGTTATTTCACAGTGAAACACAACATAAAATAAAGATAAAAATCCTTCGGTAAATGTCATGTCTAAACCGTCATAGTTATTTCGTGAAATCCATTTTTTGTATCTGTTTAAAACACAGAGATTAAACGCGACTGCGTAGGCCAAAGGGAGGTGTTACGGTGTGCATTTCCTTGAGTTGTAAAATATTGCTTTCTGCAAGCGCGTATATGAAGCAAGGAAAAGACAACAAGAACCACAGAATTTTCAAATTCTTTCCTGCACTCCAGATGGTATGTTATTTGTTTTTAGCTCTAAGGCATGTAATTAATGTAAAAAGAGAATGCTCTATGTAAACATCAGCGTATATGAACTTATGACAAAAAAGCTTTTAAGCTCCTGGATTATTCATAAAGGAGAAGAGCTTGTGTTACGCTTTACTGACTCACATGTAAATGCAGGTCACTGAGTACTATTAAGAACCGAACCATGAGCGACTAAGTTGAGGAAAAAAAGGCACCAAAAACTGCTATTCGATGAACTTTGCGGCTGCGTTCGTCTTTCATAAATCGCATCAATGCAAATAAAATAAAACTGTATCATTAAGTCACAAGAACCGAGGCGCACTTTAAGACAAGATACACAAAGTCTTTTGTTTCTATCACACCACTTGAAATAATGCGTGGTGATAAACTCTCCCTTTGGTCCTCGAGGAATGGTCTGAATTTTTTCAGTCCTATCCAATGGCGAAAGGCAAAACTCACAGCCTGGTTGCAATTGGCTTTTAAGTACAAAGCTGCATGTGGTGTGATAAATGCTGAAATAGAGATTAACTCCGAGTGAAAATTTTCGAGCTGCAAATCACTTCCTGAAATTCCCAACGAGCGTTAGCGTTAGATTTGAGAACAACAGACAAACAAAAAATCATTTGATGTCGGTGTGAATCGAACCCAGGTCCTCCGATCTACCGGTGCTCACGTCACATTTAATGTATGGTGTGATTCACGTAATACAGCCAACTACCTAACAAAAGAAAACAAAAACAAACGGAATCGAAGTTGCAAACCTTAAATATTTTCCACCGATGCAATGCAACGCAGCAATACTTTAGATTGAGATAGTAATGGCAAAAGCACAGGAATTTTAACGTACATGCTAAATAGAGGAAACCCTCTTTACGATGGGAAATCCTTTAAAATTGTCGTCTTTTTGGAACAAAAGAACGTAGAGCGACTTAATTAACGCACACTATTTCACAACACACAATTTTGCCTTTTGGATAAGTCAAAATAGAAAATCAGTTATGCGTATCAATTTGCCGAATACAGCACGAGTTTTGCACAAATTGAAATTACACTTCTGTCAAAGCGGCCCTAAATTACGCCGCTCCGGTGTCGTGAAAAATCATTGGTCGGCAATTTTGGTGTATTAGATGGGTAAGTTTTACTCTGACCGCAAAAAATTTGCCGTGTCAACATCCATCGATAGAATCTATCCTGTTGGCACGGGGCACTCCTAATAAAGAGAGATCTACCTTGGACAAACTCAGTTCCTTTCGCCGACAAGAAAGTTTCGTCCGGATTTGCAACCAAACCAGGCAACGTTTACCCTCTCAGTTTTAAGGTAGGCATTTCACGTTTTAGCAGTGTTTGCAAGCTATGTCTAAAATTGGAAACAATTCCGTGACAGAGCAGCCTGAATTAAATAGCTTTTATTTCGGAGCGTCGAGAGTCAAAAACAGAATAACGAAGAAAATCTGCGTCGAGATAGTTCGGTAAGATTTGGTATATTTTAAGGGCTTAAGAAAACCGCTTTCAAAAAATCAAAAACTGAATCGGATAACACTGAATAAAAAAGAGTGATAAAAAAACAACAATTTTATACACCGCGAGTGAAATGTCTTCAGAATTTGCTAGATAATAAAAAAGGGCCAAACATTTTCTTAGCCTGAATCTCGTTAAATGACACTTTTTATCAGATATTACATACTTCGTCGTTTTTTTAAGTCTTCTTCTGAAAATGGTCGTCGCTTTCACTTGTTTGAAAAAGACTGTTGTTATATAGCGGAGAATTCTCGGCGCCCTCAAACTTTTAACATTCCGACTGAATTGATAGATAAATGAAATGCGAGCGATCCGTTAACAGCCAAACCCATTGCCTTGAAAAACACTATACAACAAGTGGGCTTGCTTTACAAATCCCTCAAAATGCGGACGAGGGATTGTGGGCGAAACTTTCGTTGACGAAGACTTTTCTAATCTACAATCACAAAATATGGTTTAAAAATTTTGCTTTGGCTTTCCTAATTGTGTTAATCAACCATAAATTGGGATCTTTTACAGATTAATGGGTTTTGTTTCTATATATTTCTACATGCTCAGCGTGAAAGACTCATTTGAACGTAGGTGTGCGCTTATAAAGTGTGCGTTGATTGAATGGCCTTCTGTGTTACATAAACAAAGGTATTTTCTGTTTAGGAATCCCCTCCTTTGAATAATAAGATTAATTACTGTAATTCTGACAGGCTCAACACTGTACAATGTCTAAAACACAGGCCATAAAAAGCACTATTTTCATTAAAACTATGAAATTTTCGTTCTTCGGTGCAATTTTGTTCGCTTTCTCCAAGAATAATTTCAACGAGTTTTAATGGTCTTATACTAAGGAAATATGATACCATAATGATGATTTACTTTAAGGTTAACCACAAGCAATGTGTTGTAATAAGTACTCGTTCATGGCTCGGCTATTAGATTTAAGAAAATGGCCATACAAACTCAGGTATGAAAAAACGTGGAAACTGATTTCAGGTTAAACGCAATTAGAAGACCGCATGGAGTCATGGGAAAGAACACGCTCGACAATATTTATGTCAAAAAAGCATTTAAAAGTTCAAATTTGAGTACTTCTTTTTTCAAGTCGTCTCTAGGAAAAAAAAGTTCAAAAGACAGAAGGGCCAAGGAAGTAACATATCAAAAATTCATCTATCCAAACCATAAAAGCATCTTGGCCGTAGATGGGAAGTTTTGCATTATTCTCTTCAAGGACGACGGAGTACAGACAGATCTCGGAATCCTTAGTGAAATAAAGTGCATAACCATTAACTTTCGGGTAAGATGAGAATTCGGTTAAAGCACGTAAAGCACCCTGGTGGATGGTCAGTTAGAGTAACTTATATCAGTATACTTATGCCACACATTGAACAATCAAATACATCCTATGAAGAGCTCGTGGGGCAAAAAGGGCTGCGTGTCATGTCCCGCTACACGTTTCCGAGCTTGAGTCGAACACGCAAAGATCACGCTGCTTATTCTAAATCTTGATTGACCGCCGATAAAAGAACTTTTTAACGACCTTGAGACGATTGGGTTCCGAAAATTCTACTGTTGGCATCGAGTGTACACGACAATTTTCGAAGATGCTCCGTATGGGTCAAAGATATCACACTACCATCATGGCCATACAGCTAATAGTCATTTCGGTTCTTATATCAAAATCTTTTTTTTATGATGTTAAAACTAGGCTGAAACGTTTGAGACCTTGGAGATCTTCTTCTAAAAAAGAATGAGAATTTTGTGACGAAAAATTACATTTGTTGAAAGCTCACGCTCTTATTGACTCGGCTGAGCATTTTCTTGTCGTTTCTCTTCGTGTGACACAGGTTGCTTATTTAATGTATACCGCGTTGTGGTGCAATTTTTATCTCGGTTCAATGTTGGTTTTCTTTTCTTTTCTTTTGGTTATGGAAACTTGATGATGAGTTTGAAGCAAAGGAAAATTCCATTTGAATTGAACCACAACACAAACCGTAAAACGTTCTTCACGACTTTCGATAACCCATATTTTAAGAGTTTCTTTACGAGCTGGAAAAAAGTGCTTGCTTTCTAAGAAGTGAAAAAATCCAACTGATCGCCAAGCTTCCGGCTTTAACCTTGTAATCACTGGATTGCAATATAACTATCCCAATATTCCATTTTGAAATTACTTGCGACACAGCAATCTCATTGGCTCTGAGCAGTGCGATTTAATCGCTAATCGCAATTAGTTGGCTTTTAATTGCATCGATTTTCCCACTAACAAAAATGAAACACTTGAACAAAACAACCAATCAGATTTGAAGGCTTTTGTAAACTAGTCAACCTACTTTCAGGAAAATAAGAAAAAAAAAGCTATTAACGCTCGACTTTCTTTCTTGCCCACAAAAGGAGGTTGAATACCGTTCCCTGTTTCTCTTTTCAACATACCGGCTACCGGATCAGTAAAATACTTCGGCGATAAAACTGCGCGTTTTCAAAATGCATGACCAGAGCTTCGTGTCCGTCAATTTTAAAACCGTACTTGCGTTACGCGCTCATTCGATTTCAAAATAACCTGTATGTTTTCGGATATCAATGCCCATCACTTAGCTCAACTGGATTATTGTCAATAGTTCCTAACTTACACTTCTCTATAGTTTGTAGCGAAAGACATAGGGTTTTAATTGGTACACTGAAAAGAAAGAACAGAGTTTTTCTTCCTAGCAAAGTCAGTACTAGAGACGTTTAGAAACACAACAACAATTTATATGCCCGGTGCTTGAGTAGCACCAACGTACACATTGGAAGATATTTAATGCATATAGTGAAGGTATGACTACCTTCACGAAAGCAATAAATTACATCGTATTTCAAATGTTTGAGTTATAAATCCTGTTGTTTTACAACGCGGTTTCCCAAGTGACAAATATGATTATGATTGGACGGTTGGTGATCACGTGGCCTTAAATAAATTTTGTAGGCATCACGGTGGGGAGACAATTTTTTAACATAAATCTTTGCCAAAGGTCTATTTAGTCTTCTAGCAAGCTTACTTGGGGAAGGGGGGACCGGGTGAGTACAATTGGCCGAATATGATTGAGATCCAAGTTTTGCACCTGATCAGAACGTTGCTGAGGCTGATGTGTGATGTTTATGAAGCTCAATTCCGGGCGATTTTATGCAGACTGCCGCTTGTCTTTCGTTGGTTCGTTGGCCCAAGGCTGAATGACAGAACTTTTCCACTTTATCAAAAGATGAAATAGAAAAACTGGTAGTGCTGAAAGATCCTGAAAACCCGGAGAGTAACAGAATTAAGAGGAAACGAAACAAAAATGTGTAATAAACCTTTCAGAGCCGGAGCTTTTTATTGCTCTACGTAGCAAAAAATTTTTTCAAGCGCTCAAAAAAAGTCCGTTCTTTTAAGACAATACGTCTCCTAAGACACATAATTGTACTTTTGAAGTGCTAAGAAGAAATAAAGTCGTGCTGTTATGTATCGCCAATGTTCTGCTTGTTTACTCGTTCGTGCAAAGGACGCACTTAATGTCCGCTCCTTCAGAGAATAGGAAGTTTTGTTTTATCTTGGTCGTGATGTTTTCCTGCACATCTGGCGAAACTCCCGGAAAAAAAAATAAAATGCTTCCCAGGAGAGTAGACATTGATTACATAATGGACACAGCAACAGATGAAGTAAAAGAAAGCATTTTTAAAAAAGCAGGTACAGTCCAGCATTGATTAGATAACCATACTGAAAAGCGCATTTTTGTAATACTTGCAAGGTTGCAGTTGTTTAGAAGCTTTTTAGCAATTTTTTAAAAAGAATTATGTGATTAAAATGCAAAATTTTTACTGGCAAGACATCAGCATATGCTAGGAACAAATAGAGTTAAGAAGTAATATGAGATTCTAGCTGAAGACAACAAATTTGAGAAACAAAACCTGTCAAATTGAGCCAGAGAGTCGCGATGGCCTTTGGAAAATCTTCTCAAGTTCTACTGGTAGTCATCTTTTGCTGAGATTTTTCTTGCTGTGTTTCCACTACTTTTGCCCACTCAAACTAATCAATAAGGCTGACGGTTACTATACCACCTTTACGATACAGCTCGGGTATTCAATGTGCAAATCACAAATTGCCGCGGGGGAAAAATACATGCTTTTAGTCTTTGAAGGTAATGATATTCTTAAAATGTTCCAGAAATAAAGGGTGATAAATTTAAAGTTTCACAGAAAGTTCTCTTTGCGTAGGAGTGGTCAAGTTGTACTGGAATTTTACCTTAAGACAACAACAATTGCCTAATGCATAGGAATAAAGAAAATTCCTCTATAATAAATTACGTCTGGGATCAAAATTTTGAGCCCAGTAAGGCAAAAAGTGGGCCCCCTTCCAAAACAACTGAAGGAAGACATTCTAGATACAAATATGCTCTTTGCAGTGAGACTACTCCAACCAAGGCCACTCAAACAAATTTTCATACAAATTATCCAATCACGATCGAGTATCTAAAGAACAGAATCTTTACAAATATTTTCGCCTAAAATGCACACAATTTGCCCTATAACTGTACAAAACATACCAAGATTGAAAAAGAATCATCTTAGGAGGTAGAAACTCGCCACAAATCTGCTGTTTAGCGTCAAAATAGCATTCAAAATTTGCATGAAAATTCATTTTGGTGGCCTTTGTTTGAGTACTCGTATTATAACAGGGTGTAAAAAAAGAAGGCAATGGTCGACAATAAGCTGCTTATTATTCAACCAGCGAAGTTTGTAACCATTAAGCCCTAACAACGTTATATTACGCCCCTGTTTGAACCACACTATGTAAGCTTTAACGACGATGTTAAAAGTGTGTAACATTGTCGTTCTTAGGAAAGCGGCTGTTGAATACGTATATTTCATCTAGTGTGGTTTTCAGCATTTGGCTTCTCACATGCATTAAAAAATCTTGGCCAGTTCTGTTCGTTTCCACTGTCAGTACATAAAAATGCTGTGACATTCAATTCAGTGGTTCTTTCACTGCATTCAATCCTGTCCTGTCCTACGAATTCGTCCATTACTGCATTGAAGGGTAAGAGGCAAGCTATTCTGTTGATGGTTAACTTGACGAACTGTTCCTTCGCCTGTGTCAATGTGGATCAAAATTTTACCCTTTCCGCAATCTTAGAATGGAAGCTTAAGGTCATATAGATCCGTAATTCCTACTCATGTTCAGCGATGGTCACACCATTATTCTAACTATGCGGTCTTTATCTATCCCTTTCTTACCAAGTAAATTTAAAAGTCACATTTAAGTGTTTCTAGCCTTGTAATTCAGGATTGTAATAAGGCAAAATTATCTCCTTGCTTGTGGAAATCTATTGACATGTACTACTTTCTACTTATGCAATTCTCTCTCATTTCTCAAAGTGCTTCCTTAACTATTATGTTGATTGCGTTGTTAGCAACGTAAAAGCCTTCAAACGTCTTCATACGACAATCAACTCGGGCCTGTTCTGAATCGGACATGTTTGAAATATAACTTTTTAGGTGGACTGTTATATCAGCAGTTTCAGATCCAAAATGATAACGCTTTAACAGATGGAACATATTTACTTTGCAATATATTTTTGAAAAGAAATGTGAGATATATAAGGCATGAGATAATAATTTAAAAAATTCCCGCCATTATGTGACTCTCTCTGTCATTCTTAGTTCTAAAAAAGAAAGGAAGTGAAGCCTTCTCACATTATGGAATTGAAGCTTTTTTCGAATGTTTTACGGAAGAGTGTTGCTAGTTTCTTTTTGGCGGGGGCGGTTTCAAATTTTGATACAAAAAGAACTTAAAAAAGAAAAAAAGTACGCTTACGGATAAAATAATTTGTATCATATGACGGCCGAAACTGTTATTCATTAAATGAACGGCATTTAATAAATATGGAATTTCCAAGATAACATACTTACAAAATTACGTTCTACAGCTTGCAAACGCTTTCTGCAGTCTCTTTCTGGTTCGTCATCACCGTGTATGTCTAGCTTGCTTCCCGTTAGTGCAGGTACCTGTCATAATTATAACTTGCGCACTCTCAGAAACCAACTAGTAAATACAAATAGGCTTCACCGCACAGACAACTTCGTTTTTGCTTCTTCTTGTTTTGTACTGTCGCTTAATCTGACCTCTTTTGTAATTTAGCTTCTGCTACAATATTGCAGAATAAACTTATTATTATTATCATTATTAAAAGCAGCTCGACAACCTTTCGTTTATTCGTTCTTTCTTTACATTTAATATTTTTATTTTTGTAACGATTTAACATTCAAATATTCAAATATTACTGAAAACACCAATAAGAAAGCAAAAGAACTATATAACAATGTAAATTGTTAAGCTATTATAGTTGAACTTTAAAAAAAAAAACAGAATAACGAAGAAAATCTGCGTCGAGATAGTTCGGTAAGATTTGGTATATTTTAAGGGCTTAAGGAAACCGCTTTCAAAAATCAAAAACTGATTCGGATAACACTGAATAAAAAAGAGTGATTAAAAAAAACAACAATTTTATACACCGCGAGTGAAATGTCTTCAGAATTTGCTAGATAATAGAAAAGGGCCAAATAATTTCTTAGCCTGAATCTCGTTAAATGACACTTTTTATCAGATATTACATACTTCGTCGTTTTTTCAGTCTTCTTCTGAAAATGGTCGTCGCTCTCACTTGTTTGACAAAGACTGTTGTAATATAGCGGAGAAATATCGGCGCCTTCAAATTTTTATCATTCCGACGATATCTTTTACGACTGAATTGATAGATAAATGAAATGCGAGCGATCTGTTAACAGCCAAACCCATTGCCTTAAAAAACACTATACAACAAGTGGGCTTGCTTTACAAATCCCTCAAAATGCGGGCGAGGGATTGCGGGCGAAACTTTCGTTGACGAAGACTTTTCTAATCTACAATCACAAAATATGGTTTAAAAATTTTGCTTTGGCTTTCCTAATTGTGTTAATCAACCATAAATTGGGATCTTTTACAGATTAATGGGTTTTGTTTCTATATATTTCTACATGCTCAGCGTGAAAGACTCATTTGAACGTAGGTGTGCGCTTATAAAGTGTGCGTTGATTGAATGGCCTTCTGTGTTACATAAACAAAGGTATTTTCTGTTTAGGAATCCCCTCCTTTGAATAATAAGATTAATTGCTGTAATTCTGACAGGCTCAACACTGTACAATGTCTGAAACACAGGCCATAAAAAGCACTATTTTCATTAAAACTATGAAATTTTCGTTCTTCGGTGCAATTTTGTTCGCTTTCTCCAAGAATAATTTCAACGAGTTTTAATGGTCTTATACTAAGGAAATATGATACCATAATGATGGTTTACTTTAAGGTTAACCACAAGCAATGTGTTGTAATAAGTACTCGTTCATGGCTTGGCTATTAGATTTAAGAAAATGGCCATACAAACTCAGGTATGAAAAAACGTGGAAACTGATTTAAGGTTAGACGCAATTAGAAGACCGCATGGAGTCCTGGGAAAGAACACGCTCGACAATATTTATGTCAAAAAAGCATTTAAAAGTTCAAATTTGAGTACCTCTTTTTTCAAGTCGTCTCTAGGAAAAAAAGTTCCAAAGACAGAACGCCAAGGAAGTAACATATCAAAAATTCATCTATCCAAACCATAAAAGCATCTTGGCCGTAGATGGGAAGTTTTGCATTATTCTCTTCAAGGACGACGGGGTATCGACAGATCTCGGAATCTTTAGTTGAAATAAAGTGCATAACCATTAACTTTCGGGTAAGATGAGAATTCAGTTGAAGCACGTAAACCACCCTGGTGGACGGTCAGTTAGTCAGAGTAACTTATATCAGTATACTTATGCCACACATTGAACAATCAAATACATCCTATGAAGAGCTCGTGGAGCAAAAAGGGCTACGTGTCATGTCCCGCTACACGTTTCCGAACTTGAGTCGAACACGCAAAGATCACGTGGCACATTCTAAATTTTGATTGGCCGCCAAAAAAAAGAACTTTTTAACGATCTTGAGACGATTGGGTACCGAAAATTCTACCGTTTACGCCTGACATCCCAATTCCCCCATCCATCACAATAGCTCTTGAGCTAAAGCTACACGAGCTAAAAAGGACACATGAAATTCTTTCCCGTGCTTTGTAGAATCAGCCTTACAGAATGTGAACATCTTTTTTATCTGGTGATTAACTCTATACATTTTTTGAAAGTGTTGGGCCCTTCCTCAATTCAATTTGGTATGGGGTGTACACGACAATTTTCGAAGATGCCCCGTCTGGGTCAAAGATATCACTACCATCAATCACGGCCATACAGCTAATAGTCATATCGGTTCTTATATCAAAATGTTTTTTTTTTTTATGGTGTTAAAACTAGGCTGAAACGTTTGAGACCTTGGAGATCTTCTTCTAAAAAAAGAATGAGAATTTTGTGACGAGAAATTACACTTGTTGAAAGCTCACGCTTTTAACTGCTTATTGACTCGGCTGAGCATTTTCTCAGTTGTCGTTTCTCTTCGTGTGACACAGGTTGCTTATTTAATGTATACGTTGTGGTTCAATTTTTTTTCTCGGTTCAATGTTGGTTTTCTTTTCTTTTGGTTATGGAAACTTGATGATGAGTTTGAAGCAAAGGAAAATTCCATTTGAATTGAACCACAACACATACCGTAAACAGTTCTTCACGACTTTCGATAACCCATACTTTAAGAGTGTCTTTACGAGCTGGAAAAAAGTGCTTGCTTTCTAAGAAGTGAAAAAATCCAACTGATCGCCAAGCTTCCGGCTTTAACCTTGTAATCACTGGATTGCAATATAACTATCCCAATATTCCATTTTGAAATTACTTGCGACACAGCAATCTCATTGGCTCTGAGCAGTGCGATTTAATCGCTAATCGCAATTAGTTGGCTTTTAATTGCATCGATTTTCCCACTAACAAAAATGAAACACTTGAACAAAACAACCAATCAGATTTGAAGGCTTTTGTAAACTAGTCAACCTATTTTAAGGAAAATAAGAAAAAAAAAGCTATTAACGCTCGACTTTCTTTCTTGCCCACAAAAGGAGGTTGAATACCATTCCCTGTTTCTCTTTTCAACATACCGGCTACCGGATCAGTAAAATACTTAGGCGATAAAACTGCGCGTTTTCAAAATGCATGACCAGAGCTTCGTGTCCGTCAATTTTGAAACCGTACTTGTGATACGCGCTCATTCGATTTCAAAATAACTTGTATGCTTTCGGATATCAATGCCCATCACTTAGCTCAACTGGATTATTGTCAATAGTTCCTAACTTACACTTCTCTATAGTTTGTAGCGAAAGACACAGGGTTTTAATTGGTACACTGAAAAGAAAGAACAGAGTTTTTCTTCCTAGCAAAGTCAGTACTAGAGACGTTTAGAAACACAACAACAATTTATATGCCCGGTGCTTGAGTAGCACCAACGTACACATTGGAAGATATTCAATGCATAGAGGATATTACATGGTTGCGCGAAGATATGAATTTTATTTTCGAGTGGCAAAACAATATTTTACGAACGAGCGCAGCGAGTGAGTAAAATATTGTTTTTGCCACGAGTTCTTTTTATTATATAGACAAAAAGACATTATTACCGAAATTACCGAAATTACGTCATCGATAAACTCACGTGTGAGATTATGGAAAATAAACCACTCGGGTCCCGGATGTAGTTTTTATGAATTTTACGAGTGGTATATTTTCCAGTAAAACACTCGTGTCTATATAATAAATATAGTGAAGGTATGACTACCTTCACGAAAGCAATAAAAAACCTCTTGAATATTACCATTTATGACAAATACGTCGCAATGATCCTGGAATTTAATTTGTTTTGTATGAATTCTATGAATGGTGTAATTTTAATGGAACCTCGTGTCTACGTAATAAACACTCTATCCACACAACTAAACACCGCTGTTATGTCGATCTGTTTTCGTAAATGAAGCAAAAATACACAGAATATAGGTTAAGTGTACATCGTATTCCAAATGTTTGAGCTATAAATCCTGTTGTTTTACAATGCGGTTTCCCAAGTAATAAATATGTTTATGATTGCATGGTTGGTGATCACGTGGCCTTAAATAAATTTTGTAGGCATCACGGTGGGGAGACAATTTTTTAACATAAATCTTTGCCAAAGGTCTATTTAGTCTTCTAGCAAGCTTACTTGGGGGAGGGGGGACCGGGTGAGTACAATTGGCCGAATATGATCGAGATTCAAGTTTTGCACCTGATCAGAACGTTGCTGAGGCTGATGTGTGATGTTTATAAAGCTCAATTCCGGGCGATTTTATGCAGACTGCCGCTTGTCTTTCGTTGGTTCGTTGGCCCAAGGCTGAATGACAGAACTTTTCCACTTTATCAAAAGATGAAATAGAAAAACTGGTAGTGCTGAAAGATCCTGAAAACCCGGAGAGTAACAGAATTAAGAGGAAACGAAACAAAAATGTGTAATAAACCTTTCAGAGCCGGAGCTTTTTATTGCTCTACGTAGCAAAAAATTTTTTCAAGCGCTCAAAAAAAGTCCGTTCTTTTAAGACAATACGTCTCCTAAGACACATAATTGTACTTTTGAAGTGCTAAGAAGAAATAAAGTCGTGCTGTTATGTATCGCCAGTGTTCTGCTTGTTTACTCGTTCGTGCAAAGGACGCACTTAATGTCCGCTCCTTCAGAGAATAGGAAGTTTTGTTTTATCTTGGTCGTGATGTTTTCCTGCACATCTGGCGAAACTCCCGGAAAAAAAAATAAAATGCTTCCCAGGAGAGTAGACATTGATTACATAATGGACACAGCAACAGATGAAGTAAAAGAAAGCATTTTTAAAAAAGCAGGTACAGTCCAGCATTGATTAGATAACCATACTGAAAAGCGCATTTTTGTAATACTTGCAAGGTTGCAGTTGTTTAGAAGCTTTTTAGCAATTTTTTAAAAAGAATTATGTGATTAAAATGCAAAATTTTTACTGGCAAGACATCAGCATATGCTAGGAACAAATAGAGTTAAGAAGTAATATGAGATTCTAGCTGAAGACAACAAATTTGAGAAACAAAACCTGTCAAATTGAGCCAGAGAGTCGCGATGGCCTTTGGAAAATCTTCTCAAGTTCTACTGGTAGTCATCTTTTGCTGAGATTTTTCTTGCTGTGTTTCCACTACTTTTGCCCACTCAAACTAATCAATAAGGCTGACGGTTACTATACCACCTTTACGATACAGCTCGGGTATTCAATGTGCAAATCACAAATTGCCGCGGGGGAAAAATACATGCTTTTAGTCTTTGAAGGTAATGATATTCCTAAAATGTTCCAGAAATAAAGGGTGATAAATTTAAAGTTTCACAGAAAGTTCTCTTTGCGTAGGAGTGGTCAAGTTGTACTGGAATTTTACCTTAAGACAACAACAATTGCCTAATGCATAGGAATAAAGAAAATTCCTCTATAATAAATTACGTCTGGGATCAAAATTTTGAGCCCAGTGAGGCAAAAAGTGGGCCCCCTTCCAAAACAACTGAAGGAAGACATTCTAGATACAAATATGCTCTTTGCAGTGAGACTACTCCAACCAAGGCCACTCAAACAAATTTTCATACAAATTATCCAATCACGATCGAGTATCTAAAGAACAGAATCTTTACAAATATTTTCGCCTAAAATGCACACAATTTGCCCTATAACTGTACAAAACATACCAAGATTGAAAAAGAATCATCTTAGGAGGTAGAAACTCGCCACAAATCTGCTGTTTAGCGTCAAAATAGCATTCAAAATTTGCATGAAAATTCATTTTGGTGGCCTTTGTTTGAGTACTCGCATTATAACAGAGTGTAAAAAAAGAAGGCAATGATCGACAATAAGCTGCTTATTATTCAACCAGCAAAGTTTGTAACCATCAAACCCTAACAACGTTATATCACGCCCCAGTTTGAACCACACTACGTAAGCTTTAACGACGATGTTAAAAGTGTGTAACATTATCGTTCTTTGGAAAGCGGCTGTTCAATACGTATATTTCATCAAGTGTGGTTTTCAACATTTGGCTTCTTAGATGCATTCAAAAATCTTGGCCAGTTCTGTTCGTTTCCAATGTCAGTACATAAAAATGCTGCGACATTGAATTCAATGGTTCTTTCACTGCATTCAATCCTGTCCTGTCCTACGAATTCGTCCATTACTGCATTGAAGGGTAAGAGGCAAGCTATTCTGTTGATGGATTAACTTAACGAACTGTCCCTTCGCCTGTGTCAATGTGGATCAAAATTTTACCCTTTCCGCAATCTTAGAATGGAAGCTTAAGGTCATATAGATCCGTAATTCGATCCGTAATTCGTACTCATGTTCAGCGATGGTCACACCATGATTCTAACTATGCGGTCTTTGTCTATCCCTTTCTTACCAAGTAAATTTACTAGTCACATTTAAGTGTTTCTACCCTTGTAATTCACGATTGTAATAAGGCAAAATTATCTCCTTGTGGAAATCTATTGACATGTACTACTTTCTGCTTATGCACTTCTCTCTCATTTCTCAAACTGCTTCCTTAACTATTGTGTTGATTGCGTTGTTAGCAACATAAAAGCCTTCAAACTTCTTCATATGACAATCAACTCGGGCCTGTTCTGAATCGGACATGTTTGAAATATAACTTTTCTGCAGTACGTAATTACTTAGGCTGGCTATCCGAAATTTGCTTCAATCTATAGGTGGACTGTTATATCAGCAGTTTCAGATCCAAAATGATAACGCTTTAACAGATGGGACATATTTACTTTGCAATATATTGTTGAAAAGAAATATGAGACATATAAGACCTTGAGAGAAATTATGTAAAATAATTCCGGCCATTATGTGACTCTCACTGTCATTTTTAGCTCTAAAAAACAAAGGAACGGAAGCCTTCTCACATTATGGAATTGTAGCTTTTTTCGAATGTTTTACGGAAGAGTGTTGCTAGTTTCTTTTTGGCGGGGGCGGTTTCAAATTTTGATACAAAAAGAACTTAAAAAAGAAAAAAGTACGCTTACGGATAAAATAATTTGTATCATGTGACGGTCGAAACTGTTATTCATTAAATGAACGGCATTTAATAAATATGCAATTTCCAAGATAACATACTTACAAAATTACGTTCTACAGCTTGCAAACGCTTTCTGCAGTCTCTCTCTGGTTCGTCATTACCGTGTATGTCTAGCTTGCTTCCCGTTAATGCAGGTACCTGTCATAATTATAACTTGCGCACTCTCAGAAACCAACTAGTAAATACAAATAGGCTTCACCGCTCAGACAACGTAGTCACATTTAAACGCGCGTAAAACCTGTTTTTGCTTCTTCTTGTTTTGTACTGTCGCTTAATCTGACCTCTTTTGTAATTTAGCTTCTGCTACAATATTGCAGAATAAACTTGTTATTATTATTATTAAAAGCAGCTCGACAACCTCTTGTTTATTAGTTCTTCTTTTACATTAAATATTTTTATTTTTGTTACAATTTAACAAAATTCAAATATTACTGAAAACACCGATAAGAAAGCAAAAGAACTATATAACAATGTAAATTGTTAAGCTATTATAGTTGAACTTTAAGGAAAAGGAAGTAGAAAGAAAATAATTAAAGAAAAGCGCTTAAATAAAGTCTTTTCATTTTTGGTGAAATTGCCAGTTTTTTTTATTTTTAACTGCAATTTGTTGAAGAGTATCTAACTTAAATTTTACAAAAAAAGGAAAGTCATCAAAGGGCACATTATCGGAGTCCTGGGATGTGCAAAAGATATAATACTTAGCAACAAGGTTGATATAATTTAAAATGTCTTTGGATTTTTTGACGTTGTCATGCCAACCAAAAAGGATGTTTCGTTCGGTAAGAGTTATGATGGTTCCCTGTATATGGCAAATGAAGAACTTCTGACGTGTTTTAATTAAAGTGCCTATGAAGTAAAAAATGATTGTTGCTTATTTGAAAGGCTTTTCAAAGTTCAGAAAATGGCGTTTTTCCTTTTTTGAACACTTAAGAGATATTTGCGTTTTTGTATTATGCAAATGAGGGAAGTGATGACTTCATAAATTGTTCGACTGAAACAGTACAAAACTCAATCACGAATACCTCCAGAACTAAGAGCAGTGTTCATTTGCATAATACAAAAACGCAAATATCTCTAAAACGAAAAAAGATATTCAAAAAAGGAAAACTTTATTTTTCTGAACTTTGAAAAGCCTTTCAAATAAGCAACAATCATATTTTTATTTCATGGGCACTTTAGACGCGTATTTCAAAGGAATTACATCACTTTTCAAAGTATAACAAATCGAGGTTACGAATCACTCTTTGCGTATGAACCAAGCAATACAGTCAGTTTTTAGTGTGGAGACTAGTTGTGAAGAATGAGTACGAGTGCAGCTGTATTAGCTCCAGTTAAAGGAAAATACAACAAAGGGATCACGTGGAAGAGAGAAATTGCACCGTAAAGGCACATGATCTGCTAAAGACTTCTATCTAGGAATTTTGTTTTGATGTGTAAATTCTAAAATAAACTTTGAATTAAATCTTAGAGGAATATTCCAATGCTGTACCTCAAAACATCCGGAATATTTTTCATCGCGTTCTTTTTTCAGCTGCAACTTGACGAGTGAACGATGAATACGGATTTTATTGTACCTTCAATACATTACTTTCTCCAATTCCATGTTTCAGGTGGTAATTAGCAAAGTCAGTTTTGTAAACTTCAGTTGTTCAATATATTGATCAAGGCTTTATTCCGTGCCTTCGGCGTTGCGAGCTAGTTTTGCAATGCAGCGGTGCGCTAAGCTATCTTCGAAACAAAAAATTCCGGCAGAATATGAAAACTGCTAGTCTGATGACGTCACTGCGAGAGCAATAATGTAACGCGTGGGTTTCCAACTCTGATGAAACACAGAAAAAAGCTAAAAAAAGGTCTACGATCAATCACCCCAGAGTGCACAATAAATGTTTGCTTGAACTGAAAAATCTGCATTTTAATGGAGATCCAATTGGCGCCAAACTGGACGCAAATGCCAACATCGTTTGCCATTTAATGAAACTAAGACCCTGCAATCAATATTTTCCACAAAAGTACGTGATCTTAAAAGAAAAAAAAAAGAAAAACATATAAAATAAAGTCTTCGAAAAGGAAACATCTTCTCGAATCGCGCACTTGAGTTATCGTGGTAACGGAAGCGTTTCTTTGCTGTTATTTTAAAACTCAAAAGATAGACAATCTTTTAATTATCTGGAGAACGCATCACACAGTTTTCTATTAATTGCAGGGATCATTTCGTGACGTTAAACTGTAAACAATGAAGTCTTGAAAGTGATTGAGTAAAAGATGATGTCGAGGCGCACGCATTCTAGCGACAGTAATTAACAGGAATTTCACGAACAGATGGAAATATTTCAAGGGTTTAAGTATTGTACGATGTCAAATGTAATAATTCCTATTCTGAGGTTCTAATTTTCCTTATACTGCCTTCACATAAAGTGCTTTAAATAAACCTTAGTCTTAAACGTGACCACTTTCTTAGTCACATACAATGCTTTGCAATTTGACTACCAGTTGTGTAAATTGAGAAGTATTTTCAGAGTAAATTAAAGGAGAGACTTAAATGTTATTTTATGAAAGGAAAGATCCAAAAAGTTGGTTGTCAGTATTGTAACTTACACAGGATGTATTGGGTGCTAAAACTTCCAAAATCTGCGTCATCATTCAAGTCATTATAAAGAAGCACATTTTGTCGATGAAAGGCAATGCGATTCCTGTTCTTCTAGCTTTTCACCCACTTAATTTTTACTGGAACCATGCCGTTGCAGATATAAAAAAGTTGAGCAGATGGGCACACTACCTAGATCAGTGCTGTGTGAAAAACTGATTGATGGAGGCCTCATGTCCTGTAGCGTTAATAAAGCTATTCAACGTTAATACAGGTGTGCGCAATATGAAAAGCTTACGTTTCGCGGTGAAGCTACTACAACTGCGACAAAACATATCTAAATTAATAGTTTTTAGAAAACGATTTACATAAGTTTAACACAATAAAATTTCACAATACCCATAACTTTCGCTTTTACATTTATATTTTTGACACCCCTCTTTTTTTTTTCCTTGAAAAACGTTTTATCTCACGCACTTAGCCCTGTTTCTGTCTTATTAATTTGCTTTTTTTTTTTCTAGTGCAGTAGCAGTTTGTGATAGTAACACCGTAGCCAAGTGAATGTTTTGATTTCTCGAAAGAAATCAGATTCGCGAAGGTGAAGATAACCATGATTGTAGTGGCGCTTAGACGAGAGTTCAATTTACGGGTTAGTTTCTGGTTAAGGTGGCCACAGTCTTCGCTTAGGTTTTAAAATGTACAGCAGTTATCGTCTACTGATAAAATCATCATACCTGCTAACTGACTATAAATACAGAGGAGTCAAGTCTTATCTCCGCTTTTGACGCTAAGCCTAATAAATAACTGGCGCTATGGTCATGCTACTGAACATAACTCGATTCCAACATGAAATAAAAAAAATATAGGCACGCAGGACAGCGTCGGTTGGTGTTTCAAACAGTATTGTAGTCGTTACATATGTAAACTGATGATAAATATAGAAGATAAAAGTTTTATCTACTATTATGATTCTGTTCGAACAAATATTTCACGCTTTTGGCGCGATACTACACATAAAAGAAACCCAACGCGGAAACGAAAAAAAAGTAGCAAGTGTAGCCGGTCTCGACTGTTGTGCAAGTGCAAGAAGGTATTGCAGTGTTATTTTCGCTTATGATGGTACATCTACAAGATAATTCGCGCTCTGGAGGTAATGCTAAATATAACTCCAACCCAAGGCGAAACCAACAAAAAAAACTCAAGAACAGTCTCTGCCGGATTTTTCGAACGCATTGCAGTCATAGCACAAGTAAACTGATGATAAATGAAGAAGACGCCAATCTTATCTCCGCGTAAGACGCTAAATCTAACAAATAATTCTCACCTTTGTTCGCGATACTAAACATAAAACAAATCCAACGCGGAATTGAAAAATGTGGCAAATACAGTCTCAGTTGTTCGTTACAGAATTTAGTACAGTGTAGCCATACATGTACAATGATGATAACTGGGGAGGACCCAAATCTTGTAGGTTTTCCTGACGCCAATTTTATCAGGTTATTCGTGCTGTGGTACCGTTGCTAAACGCAACTCTAACCCAACGAGAAAACATAGACAGACCATCAAATACGCAACTGGATAACAAATAGGAAACGAACTTCACTTGTGGTAAATACTAAAATCGTTGTACGTACCACTTGAATAGCCATCAGGAAGAGTTCCGTTTGTTCAGAGAACTTCACATCGCCATTCAGAGATCAACGCTATAAACATCACACGTGAACGAGCTTAAGTGCGGTAAAATGTTCAACTCACGTCGAGCTCCACCTCTTCGTTCAGATTTGATAGTTCCCACGAATCGAAAGCAAGGTTCGCACCGATAGGATTGTACTGTAGCAAATGAGGAAATGAAGTAACGTCTTTTAACAGTTTCGCATTCACTGCTTTAGCCCCTCACAAAAGTCAATGACCGGAGAAATTTTCCGCACTTTAGCGCACGTCAATCACGAGCTTTAAAGTAGACTATTTAGTCCTGTCTTAAAGCTGATTGGTTTAACAGTAGGACGGCAGGCTGCCTCTCAATAAAGTGCAGGGCAATTGAAAAGTTCTTAGGAGAAAAAGGCGGCTTAATTAGAAAAAAAGCACACAAAACTTCTTTAGCTCGCATTTGATCTTCAAAGCCAATAATTTCACACAAATTCAAAAGCATATTTTCGTTTTTAACAGTTAAAAAAGGCTTAAAATCCAACGCGGAATTGAAAAATGCTGGCCACGCTAAACATTGAAAGCAAACCTTTATTTAGCCGATGTGGTTTTGAAAGCCGTCAAAATATCAACGATCTGTGATGTTTGGATAGTTTTATTGCAGTTTAATTGCTTATTTTGCGACTATGGGACGCATTCTATTTCAATAGAACTTTAATCGGTGGATCTAGTTCGGATTTTTTTCCTTCGAAAGAAAAGGTTCTAAATTGCAACATAACGTTAAAGGATAAAGAACTAGAGTGGTCCAATTCCACGGACACTGTGATATGTAGTTAGTTTGGTCTCTTGGCTTTTATACATAGCACACTGAATCCGACAAGCATTACGAAAACCACTTTACTATTCATTGAAAATGACCCCCAGGGCAAATTTGCGACACCTCTGTAAAAACTTAAATGCCAACCACAGAATTTGTTAAAGCGAACTTCGAAACTTGCTTTGTTAGAGTATACTGTTATTACCAGTTCGCTTTTCATAAGGTTACTGTTTATAGAATACTACAACAACAGAAAAATTCCAGTTCTCACATACTTAGAATCTGCTTCATACTGTACGAATTAATACAATATCAAATTTGAAGGTCGATTTCTTATGCATCACTGGCTAAATTGTAAACAAGAAGAGACTGACGTCTTTTTCACGTCGATACATGTTAAAGCGGAAAGAATTTACAAGTTAATTCACTCTTGCTAAAGTTTAGGTAATGTAGTCAAAATACTGAGTCCAATTTCAAATACAAGGCCACGTCAGACTACTGGCACATTAACCTCACCTTATGTTGAACACAATGCAGCGGTGTAAGTCATACGACAGTTATAAAACAAATAGATGTGGCTAGTGTTTGCATGACGCGGAAACACTCTGATTGGTTAATTCTAGGGCGGGATTCATATGTAACGCCCGTGGGTGTTATGTGGTATTGCCGGAGCCATGTGCTCTGGGAGATTGCTAATAACCTGCAGGGCGAAACGCCGAGAAGTCATTGGAAACAGCTCTCTTTCTCATTACAATTGCGACAACTGCTAAAGGAGTTTTGCTATCCTGAACTGAAGAGTTGGATCTTAAAACTGAGAAGCCGGAGATGTCGCTGCCGTTAGTGTGATTATTTTTCGTGAAAAAAAATAAATAAAAAAAAGATGGACAGCACAAACAGAATAGACAAGAAATATATACAGCTCTTTTCCCGCTAGTGACCTTAATACCCTCCAGCATTCTTTAACGTTACGTTAATTAACTATAGGGAAACCAGCAAAAATTCTATAGCTGGAGTTTTTGATGGAGAACAATTTGACAAAAACATAGTGTTCCGAGATTGCTTTATTGGGAAGTATTCCTTCAATTTACTCCAAGAAAAGAGTTAAAGAAGTCCCTTCAAATCCTCGAAGGTCTATAATGAACAGGGGTAAACGGGTAAAAATTCTGAACCTGCCAGGAGGGAGACTTCATCATCTCTAGCCGAACTTTTTTTTACAGTAAGTAAACAAATAATAATTTTGACGACAACAAAGTCAGTTCCGACATTGCCTAATTTATGGAAAGTATTCATTCAATATACTCCACGAGAAGAATTAATGAAGTGACGTCAAATCCTAGGAGCCAAAGAACAATTAACAGGGATAATCTAGTAGAAATACTGAACTCAAAGGCGGGGAAGCTAGATCATTTATACTCGACGTTTTTCACGGTTCACCAGCAAAATAAATGGAGAATAATACGACGGCAACAAAGTGTCCCAATATTGCCATTTTATTGAAACTACTCATTCATTGCATTCTCAGAGAAGAATCATAGAAGTCATGTCATATCCTAGGCGTCAAATGGAAAACTTCAGTGCAAAAAGACCGGAGAGGGCAACAGGCTTCTCCAAACGTTTACTTATATGTGATACCGTAGTGAGATTTACCCCGGGGCGAATTCATTCCGGTCCCATCTTGGTACATTATATCCCTTTGGTGATACCGTCACAAAAAACAAAACAGCTCGGAATGAGTGCAACCGGAGGGAGTTCACCCCACGGTTGCTATCCAGGAGCAAAAATCAAGTACCGGTACGAAGTCTGGTACCGATTCTTTGGAGCATAATAGATAGTCAGCAAACGAAGCATACTGCTTTCAACTCCTATGATATGAGTGGCGATTCTCTTTAATGAGGCGCAGTACCTATAGCTATGTAAGACGCATGCATACATTACGCAAACGCGGTTTAACTTTGGAAAATTGGTTATATAGGCAATCAAATAGTTTCGAATGCAATTTCGATTAATTGGGCACAAGTAAATTTTTCAAAGAGTGAAAAAATTGCACAAGCCTGTACGGCGAGTGCAATTTGTTGTCTTTGAAAAATTTTACGAGTGATTATTTATACAAAATTGCACTCGAAATTATTTTTACACTTATTAATAATGTACGTCCAAAAATTTAATTTCATATTTCTGCGCTCAATTTCAACTTTCTGCACTGTTTGAGATTAATTGGCGTGCTTTCAGCCAGTCGGCGCGTTGAAAATTTTGCATGTATATTATTACGTGAGCAATGTTTTTCATTTTGGGAGGCAGCAGTGTTGAGCCTCGATTCAAAACTGCAATCTTTGCCAAAATACCTTGGACCGATGCACAGAAATCGTTGTTTTCTTATCGTGTTACACCCACCGCTTCAATCAACGGTGGGAGATGATTGCCAGCGTAAAACCAAGGGAATGAAAAATTACATGATTTGTCGAATCGGTGACAACACCACTGAGAAGGGAGGCGGCGGGAAACCTAGATAAGGTGATGGCCATTAGTTTCCAACAAGGGGGAAGTGCCTGTCGGTCTAACACCTTTGGAAATGATCGCAGCTTCCTGCCTACAAAAATTAGACATTGCGTCGTAGGTGTTTATGGCGCCAACGGACTGAATAAACAATGCTGATAAAATATCCAGTACACCATGTAGTTTTGTGCAATAACTGAGGTGAATTTGAGTTTTTGAAGTAAAAATAAAACGTAAAAAGGGAAAACCATATGTCGGAAAATTAATTTTTTTCCTTAGGTATAATAATATAGCTTTGGGAAACTGCGCGCTTTGATTCGCTAATACGCACGGTCCATGTGCCCATGGGTTGCACGGTGACGTCAAATTGTGAAGTCTCATGTTATAAAAGAAATGGTAAAGGCCCGGGAAAACGGTTTTAACATTTGCTTCAACATTCGCGCGATTTTGTTGAACACTGTTGAACAAAGTTGAGCGATGTTGAAACGCCGAGGAGGCAAACGGTTTCAACAACTATTTCACGACATTTTATTCAACAAAGCTTCGCTGCGGGTCTGGCATTCAGTCCCAGGGCTCCTGGAGAAAATCGTTGTCAACAAATGCACCGCGTCGGGAAGCCATTTTGGGTCGAAAATGGTCACTTTATTGTTTTTAATATAGTGCATGCGATATTGGCAGTGTTTGTTGTTTGTTTTGTATTTTAACAACATTGTTAAGGAACTGGCGATCGAGGATTCGGCTGAATAGAGAGAGATGATGCGAATGAGTCATCATGACTTTGCGAGAATTCTGACTTTCACTGAACCAGAAATCAGCCGCAAACAGATCATAGGTGGAAACAAAGTAATTCCTCCTAAAGAGAAACTGGAGAAAGCAATTTCTATTTTTTCACGATTGTGATAGTCTCTGTCAAACCCATCCCAAAGAGAGCTTCGTTTCTCTGGTTCATCGATGAGAGTTTCGATATCCGTAGCTTGCCATTTTCTTGTCGGTTTTGATTTTGTTGGCCTTCCTGCCTCCGTTGCTTTCTTCTTTTGTGATTCATTTCCAACGTTCTCCTTCAAATCTTCTTGAAAATCGTCCTGTGTGTCGTCGAACTCCTGCATTTTTAGCTGCACGTGTCAAACTACAGGAATGACGCATTCAAACTGTTTTGCTTTGCAACCACGGTTACGTGCTTGCAATGCTCTATAGTGCGCACGCGCACACCCAACAATGTTGAAAGAGGGTGACAAACGGCTTCAACTTCATCCAACATTCTGGAGAACAAAAAAATGTTGAACGCATGTTGAAGCAAAGTTTAAACGTTTTCAAACTCTTTCAGCACCGATTCAACATCGATTCAACACGTTTCAACACGGTTGAAAGGGGGAGGCAAACGGTTTCAACATTGCTGTTCAACAAAATCGAACGGATGTTGAAGCAAATGTTGAAACCATTTGTCCGGGCCTTAAACGCAGCAGCTGTGCAACCATCGAGTTATGGACGCACTTGGGAGGTTTGTTAAACACTCAAGAAGCTAGAGATGTTCTCGGCTGCGCCTCGAGCATCTCTTACGCTTCTTTCGTGCTTAGCAACCTCCCACGTGCGTCCATAACTCGATAGTTACACGCTGCATGTTTACCATTCCTTCATTGTTCGACTGACCCCTAGCACAAAAACGTTTTTCTCTGGAATGATACCAGCATCTCCGGCTGATTTTTTACTGAGCAAAATTATCAGTATAGTTGTTTCTGAGTTTTTGATATAAGTAAACTTGAAATAAAACATAATTTTTATAATATATTCTTTAAATTTTCGTCAGAGTCAAAGAAATTTAATTTCAAGGGAGGGACAAGGCGTCTCAAAACTGCAGTTAGTAATGTTCCAGGCTTCATTTCCCGCGGCGATGAAAACTAGCTCCCATTCAGGATTTGATGAAATTATTAGATCTGCTGCCAAAACAGCTTTAATCATTGGCGTACTCTACGGGTCATCTCTGAGACCACAGCACGTCTAAGAATTTAATTACAGTGATTGTAATTAAATGTAATTCCTTTTTCAGACGCGAAACATATGTTAGGCGTATGGAATTATGGTCTAATTCGGCAATGAAATTCATAAGAAAATGTAAACTGATCTTCGAATTCTTGGAATTCAAAATCTCGCGGAACCTCGAACTCGTTTGGCACTTTCTCTGTGGCTGTCTCGGAATCTCGGATCTTGAGCTTAGAGTTAAATAGGATGCACTGTTCGAAAGCTATTTGCGCTTACTCGAACATCACAGTTATTTCCGGTATTTGAATTGTTCACTCTTGGCTTTGTAACTATTTAATAACAGGAAAGAGTCCTGGTATCGCGATAATGAAACAGAGGTCTGCCAGTATCTCTACATCTCGAATCTACAATTAAAAATTGGTGCATCTTGCCCTAACACTATAGCTCTTTTGTAGCACATCAAGGATGAAGTACTGACCTATCTTTCTGTTGTAACCTCCAGCGACTGCGTTGTTAAGGATTTGGTTTGCTAAGTGATGACTCCATCATCTTCCAAACGATGACCAGAGAGCAAGACCGCGAGGTTGAATCGGCGCTTTCCCCGAGTAGTTCCGAAGACACAGCCACGAGTCCTCGGCGGCGGAAGAAGGTGACCTTCGGAAACACGGCAAATATCGAGGCCCCAGGCGAAACAGATTCGCTTAGGTCAGACACAAGGTCCACACAAGCTGAAACACAACCAAACACTGGTCAAGACATACGGCGATTTTTAAACATACCTCTTGAAGATTACGATGCCTCAGACAACAGTGTGAGTACTGTAGATCAGAAAAGAGAGCGAAATAAAAAAAAAAAAACCTTTCCTAGGCACTGCCAACAAACAAGTTTTACGTTGGAGGCACTGGCAGTACAAGATGTTTATCAATTTAGTAAGACGATTCATATAATTGAGCCACTTGCACTTGCACCCAGCTAGTCATTAGAAAAAAAATCAGACAGAAACCTTTCATCTGAATCGAACTTTGTTTTGCATTTCACTAAATGGCGCAGCCAGAGCCATGTAGTTTATAACATTTCCAGCATACGATTTTAATGAACAAGAATTGTTTTGTTTCCACCCCGCGGAAGTTATTTGACAACGACATAAAGCTTGGACAACAAAGTCATACCAAAAGCACCGGTTCCACCACAATAGCGTGATAAATCATCGGAATTCACAATGAAATTCTTGCTTCACAGATGTTATTTCATGTCAATGAAAAAAATACTTAAATAAAACTTATTGAATCATCAACTAAGAAACAAATTACGGCCACGCATCAATTTGACTGAACACCACAACAAATTGATCTGTACACTGAAAACATCTAAAACAATCTTTCTGCTGTCATATTTGATGTTGTAAAATACGTACCGACCAACTAATACTTTGAATTGTTTGAAAAACGTCCCTAACAAAGATTACCGTTATCAAAACAACTGCAGATCAAGTAGTATTGGTGGCATCTGGCAATGAAAGAGACTTTAGACACAGCACGGTATATGTATAATTTTAATTCATACCATTGATCTGCTTGTGAAATAATGAGAATGGTATATGTTGAGTCTGGTGTACCTCTATTCATCTATTCATTTAGCCGTTCCTTTATTCGTTTATTTACATCGAAGCCAGTGCAAAATATAATTCTCACCCTACTCTTACAGTAACTTCTTGTTTTCCCCTTAGCTACCGTCAGAGGATACTTTCGTCGTAATTCGCCGGTATGGCATCAGGTCACGTGTTCACCGAGTGTTTCGGTTCAACAAGAAACCTTCCCTGTGTCTCCTCGGACCCCTGCAACCGATAAGAATGTTTACAATAAGTGTGGTCACCAATGAGTATCCTTTACACGATATACTGTGGGCATTACTAAGGGAACCTCTACTTAGAAAGCAATTACAAACATCATTGCCCGCTTTCTTTTTAACATTCCCCTGCACCTTCACATGTTGGAGTTAACGACATTAAATGGAGGTGCTCTTGTCAAGAGGCACAAATTTTCTTCTGCGGTGAAACAACTGGGCCACTAAATGTCGTCATGAAATTCAAGATGGCATTCTACACGACATTTAGACAGCGAAAACAAGAGCTAAATCTATATGGAGAGATAATTTACGAACGGAAATCTCAACTTAAGTTTTCAATCTAAATTTTAAATTTCAATTTAATTTTTATTATTTTTTGTTTTGTTCATATCTCGTTAACATCCAATTAGGCTTGAGAAAAAAAAAGTTTCAACCCTTTCTGACTAAGTGCTAATTCACTTTGTAAACTGCAATACACCTCCGTGTTTGTCACCTTGCAGAGTTTGTGAAACCAACTCAATAGCCTTAAGTTTATAATTTTACTCTAGGAAATTTAAATGCAAGAGAAAAAAGCTATTTCCTGAACTCGAGACGTGTTTCAGGTACTTTGAATCGTTCATTATCGTTGTCATTCTCATCAACTGTGCATTCCTTGCACTGAAGCATCCCCCTGAAGATGCAGAGTAAGGACCACTTATC
>OX453284.1:14165647-14185647 GCA_949710005.1 Ricordea florida
TAAGAGAATGGTCGGTAGCCGGTCGTTTCGCCTACAGGATGATTCGCCTACAAGTCGATTCGCCTACACGTTCTGAGACGTTTCGCCTACACTGAAGTCGATTCGCCTACACGATCTGAGGTGTTTCACCTACATCGAAGCTTGCTTTTAAAATAGAACAGAAGAATAAAGTTTACTTTAACTCAATGGTATATGTGTGTTATCGGATTAATTTTCTCCGAAGCGGACAAGAAAACAGCGCGCAGACTATGGCTCGGGTAAGGTATAAAGTGTGACTTTTTTCCGTATTGTTATTAGCCTTCTATTGTTTATACTTGTGAAAAAAAAGTAAGCTTTATTGCAAAACTACTTCACCAGTCCCATACATTCTAAACTCGATGCGAGAAATTTTCGATAAGTTCCCTTACTCGACAGGACGATTTCTCGCATCGAATTTATTGTTTCTTGTATCGTGTTTCGAAACTGCGCTCAAATGGGTTCCCGTGACAACGAAAACATATCACATGTAACACACAAAGATCGGAATTTCCATTCAGATACGCGAACAAACTATGAGGCGAGTAAAACTGTTGTCGCTAAAAGTGATAATTCTCCTATACTAACTTACTTTTCCTGGGTATTGGGTTGTAGGCGAATCGACTTCAGTGTAGGCGAAACGTCTCAGAACGTGTAGGCGAATCGACTCAAGTGTTGGCGAATCGACTTGTAGGCGAATCATCCCGTAGGCGAAACGACCGACATTCGAATGGTCCCTTGTTTACTGATATTACCAAAGACGCGATAATTTGCCTCTTGTAGGCGAGGTTGTGTAGTCCAGTGATAAGTCTTTTGGACTTGAAATCAGTAAGTCTGGGTTTCGAAGCCACGCTAGGTCTCTTAGTTGTTCTCTTAGACAAGAAAAATTATTAATTGCACGCAGTCTCACCTAGGTGTATAAACGGTATTGTTATAGACCTAGACCGTTTTCACTCAACAAAACGAGCACTGTGACTGGTTAATTCTTATAAAGTAAGCAGTATTAGTATTGTTCAGTACCTTCCCAATAAGTGGCCACACTGTACAGAGTGACCCACTGAAAAAAAAGTTAGAACCACACTAAATAGGGAGACAAACAGTACTGCAGTAAAGTCCTGCTCAGTACCTTTCTAACGAATAGTCACACAGCATGGTTTGATCCAGCCATGGAAAAGTTAGAACCACCCTGTAAAACAAACCGTACCACAGTACAGTACTGTTCAGTAGCTTTCCATAGAATGGTCACACGGCATGGTTTGATCCACAGATGAAAACGTTAGTGGCATACTGTACAGTAAAACAAACAGTACCACAGTACAGTACTGTCCAGTAGCTTTCCATAGAATGGTCACACTGCATGGTTTGATCCACAGATGAAAAAGTTAGAATCACACTGTACAGTAACACAAATAGTACCACAGTACAGTACTGGTTAGTAGCTTTCCATAGAATGGTCAAACTGCATGGTTTGATCCAGCGATGGAAAAGTTAGAACCACACTGTACAGTAAAACAAACAGTGCCATACTAAAACAAACAAACAATAACATAATATATCGAAATATAAATTAAAGGTTACACTGCATTGCTTTATTTATAGTCGAAAAGGTTGGAACCACACTATACAGAAACAACTTGAAGAAACACCATCAAGTACTGTTCAGTAGCTTTCCAATGAGTGGTCAAACTGTATTCTAGAAATGTTCAAATCAACTTCTACTTTAAAGTACACTTGCAAATTTCAGAATAGATGACAGTAACCTTTATAATAAGCACACTTACCAAATACATTAACAATGCAATAACTGTTCAGTAGCTTTGAAAAAAGCCAACATTGTGAATATGATCCAAAAATAAAAAAGTTACTGCAAATTTACTTTGTTTCTTTGTTAAAATATATCAAATCTGAAGAGGAATATAATACATATTTAATGATTTAACACTAATTTTAGCCCAGTATCACCCTAAGAACGAATGCAATAGGTTTTTAAATATACTGATATAAGGATTTCATGGCAATAATACAAAATTAAAAAACATTGTCTTATTTGTGTTTTGGTTTCTGTGGTACCTATAGCTCATCATTAACACTAAAAAGGAATAAAATCAATGTTATAGCTTATTGATACAAGGAACCTATAGGTAATGATGAGAAAAAAGAAATTTCCCTTTTTCATAGTGTTCATACTGTTCTGGAACATGGGAATTAAAAGCAAATAAACACTTCTTCTGCACAAGCTCCCACCTTCACAATCCGTACAGTTTCTTTGCACAGTTTGGCATAAATTTGGAAATATTCGGCTCATCTACGGTGTAATATAATTTATTCGTTTTCTTTGTTAGTTAGGATTAGCTACATTGTTAAGAATGCTGTGTCCTTTGTTTTACGTCTGTTGTGTGAATAAATTATATTACACCGGAGATGGGCCAAATATTCTTTAGGAAAAGCTCAATAAACACCATTACACGAGATCCTACGGTAAGATTTCCGCACAGGTCCCTACTTCATTATGCATGCTGTAGTTGAATTGTCTTGGGAAGTGCGCGTGCAAACATTTCTGAGAACAAAACCGTACGGCTACAGCATGCATAATGAAGTAGGGACCTGTGCGGAAATCTTACCGATACTACTAACACTAAATTGTTTACAGAAAAGGTAAACAATGGAGAAGACTGTACGTGCAAAACAGGACTTACCTAAACAGTAAATAATGCATTCATTACGGTTGCGATCAGTAAAATGTTCGTGGATAATGCAAAGTTGAATTCCTTCAGGAGAGTAATGACTTTTTACTGGGTATACAACTTTTTCTGCCATTTCATGTCTTCTTTGTTGCAAGTGCACTAAAAAAAATTGGACGGTTTTCCTGTAATTGTGTCCACATGGTAACTAGTGCATTTACCGACGCCATCTTTGATTCACCTAAAGGCCGGGTTACAGGGCTCAGATTACATTGCGCGCGAAAATTAGATCTTACATTTTACTGTAATCACATGGGTGCAGTCAAGGTTCATTTAATTTTTATTTTGTTAATCTATAACAGGTCACTGGTACATTAGACAGGGTGAACCTGTTATTTGTGGGAACTCCTCTTGGGCTGGGTAAGTACAATTGCATCTTCCTTGCACCTTGTCATTTACCACAACACGAACTGTCCCTGGGAAATTGTCACACGTCTTCATACTGTTTCAGTTCTTGCCCAGAGAATTATACTTGTATGCCGGATGTTGGACCAAATCCTAACCATGGTTACACGAGCTTTGATCACATAGGATGGGCATTGCTAATGGCGTTTCAAATTCTCACAATGGACTACTGGGAAAATCTGTACAATAAGGTATGGAAAAATCAACTGAATGAGTACCTGAAAGCTAGCCTGCAAGACGAGGTGTGACAAAACCTGCGTAATGAGGAAAGAGTATCGGGTATCGGAAAACGCGTATAAAAATATCTTAGAAAAAAAAAACAGTTAAATGAATCATGAGGAAACCTGTAAAGCAGCGCGTGGAAATTCTAAACATTCAGAAATGAATTTAACAAATGTAAGTTATACCACTGAAGGAGAAGAGAACAGCTGACGTTTCGAGCGTTAGCCCTTCGTCAGTAGAAAAATGAGAAAATAAAACAGATTTAAAGGATCTGCAATGAAATCAAATCGTCGAAAAACTAAAACTTGCTACATATTCTGTTCTGTATTGAATTGAATTTCCATATGTATATTTCCAGATCATAAAAGCGCTCGGTCAGTGGTACGTGATTTACTTCGTGATCACCATTTTCTTCTGTTCCTTCTATCTGCTGAACCTGGTATTGGCTGTCGTGTATCTTTCATATGAAACGGAAATGCAGTCTCTTGAACAAGAGGTACGTGTAACAGTATAACACGGGGGCCGTAATAGACCACATCGTAGTTAAAATTCTGTACTAGATTTTGTAATCGCCCTTGAATAAAAACACACCTCTGGAATGCCCACTGAGCGATTGCAATCATTCTTTTACAGGTGATAAGTTCAAATACCCCTTACATGAATTGCTTTGGATATCAAGAAAATAGAGTAAATCTTTTATATCAACCGGCAACTAAAATGCTGGCGGAAAATCCTTGGGACACCAGTAAAAATATGTGTCATCCAGCAACTACATTGAAACATTTCAAAAAAACCACTTAAGTGATAGACTCGACTCCCCCTCCACTCTCTGCAACGTTAATAAGACACTGAAAAATATCCCTGACAGACACTGAAAAATATCCCTGACAGACACTGAAAAATATCCCTAACAGGTTGCGAACACGAAATTAACATTGCAGCGGGCGGAAGGAGAGGGGGGAGGTATTGCATCAGTAAACGTCTAAAATTACGTCCACTGTACCAAGGATTTTAGCCAAGAATGAATTTTTGGAGTAGAGATAAAAACATTTATTGTAATCCAGTTATCTTGATCAGCTTCTACTTTATTTTGGAACCCTATTATACTGAGGAATCTTTCCTTTGTCTGGTCTTTTCATAATGCAACAATAATTAAGTTACTAATTGTATGACTCATTGTTGCATACCTCGAATTGTCTCTGTGCATTTTGCTCTGTCTTGTGCAGCAGAGAATTGTATCTTGATTTATGCTAATTCAGATAAACGTAGAAAAGTGCACGTGTTGTGGCGAAATGACATGTGCACATGCAAGTGCAAATTGTGCAAAGTATGTATAACGCATTGACTGGAGACTTATTAGGAATTAACCTAACTCAAACTCTATGCATCAACACTTTTCATCAAGTTTGTTTTATAACTTATAATATCTTAAGGTCGACTCAGCCGGCAAACATTTTAAACTTTCTCCTGTTTGATACAATCTACTAAACCATATTTGGCAAACCTCTATGTTTCGTTTGTATCAGCTAAAAAAGAGCAGCAAATGTTTCAGCGAAATAATCACCCATGATCTCCGTTTTCTTGCCATTGCTTAACTTAGGTTGTATATAAAAAAAGGAGGCAAGAGGTTATGTTTTTCCTTTCTATTTCAGGAAAGACGCAAACAGTTGCTGAAGAAAACCGCAGTTTGCTACACTGCAGATTCGGGCACCTTAAACAGCCTGAAGCCCCTGACGAAATCTGATAAACGAACAGCGGCAACGATTGAAGCTACACAAACCGCATGGGTAGTAGCCGACATTCAAGAATCCTACACGTGCACGGCAGTAGGAGGAGTGACTAGTGACCAGCCACGTCATGTTGAAAGGATCCTAAAGTGTCTTCATGTTGCGAAAACAAATTGCGAAAACTGTATTGACAGTTTGCCTTTCTTGAACCCTCTGAGACAGCGCATGCGCACCGTGACCAAATATGCGGCTTTTGATGCTATTATTATTGGTGTTATCTTGTTGAATACCATCGTGCTGGGTCTTTACCATCATGGTATTAACAGGTCGTTTGAGAGTGTTCTTGACACGTGCAATATGGTAAGTTCTGTGACTTAGGTGTATACAGATTAAATGATAAATTTTCAATGCACTCAGCAACGTGATAGAAAATTTGACGCTCACCGCATTCGATTTTTAGCCATTGCGATTAAGCCCAAAAACAAATCAGGCTGAAACAGGATTTGAGCCCGCGAACTCTCGAATACTGGTGCGGCGCTCTACCACCCATGCTAAAGAAGCCGTCTATATTGGGAGGAGGTCAACAGTGGGTTTCTATATACCCGTGTAACAAAGGTGGTGCAAATGCATATAATTACTCGGGCTACCTGTGGTAGCACGAGTCTAGGTTTCGGTTTCCTATAAGTCTATCGACAACGTCGAGAATGAGCAAGCCTGCGCTGCTCGCGGTCTGCGGTGTCCCTGAAGGCATGAAAGCGAGGCGCCTTATTTCAAAATCATCCATGGATCTTTTCTTATTCAAACTAAAGTGTTTTTTCTCTACGTGGTCGTGTGGAAAGAGATTAGCGGGAACAGTGCCAATAAGGCTAAATCGGAAGAAAAGTATATCCCGCGACTAAGGAGTAATATTGTTGTTTTTCCCACATATCGCTTCTTCGCCTTCGATAACTCGGAATCAGATGAATGGCATCAAGTTTCACGACTGTTTTTTACCGTGGAAACCAAGAAAGCTGATTGATCAACATTAATTCGATTAGTAAACAAACCCAACTATCACTGAAATTTCTGTAAAACCTTAGAAAACTTTCTGATAAAATCGTTCAGCTTAAACACGACGTCGACAACAATTACGGTGCAATATACAGTCTGGTAGGTTTTTTGCGGTCGTGGAACCCACTTTATAGTGTACAATATATACAAAACTTAGGCGTAAACCCATATTCACGTTAGTTCGAAGCCGTATTATCAAGTGTAGCCCGAGTGAACGCTCGAGAGCGTCTAGTTTATATAATATCGGGTTTGAATTCCGTTCCAGCCTGTTCCGACTTCTTCGGACTAATAGCAACTGCTTAATTTTGGGTTAATACTGCAAGTAGCAAATCTTATATTATGTTAAGTTATATTTAACCCGCCTCACGGTATAAGCGCTGAAGCTTTCAGCAACTGGTGTTCCAGAAAGCTACAGAGTTGCAGGGGATCTTCATTTGTTGATGAATTCTCATCTCTCTCTATGTAGAAGGTCTCAATGGGGTGATGACTTTTATGGCTAACGGTTAATATTTTTGACTGTTTACGGCTAACGGTTAATATTTTTGGCTGTTTTACGGCTAACGGTTAACGCTTTTTACGGCTAACTGTTAAAATTTTCTTATTTTTACGACTAACGGCTAAATTCTTGGCCCGTTTTACGGCTAACGGTGAACCCCATTGAGACCCTCTATCTACGCGAGTGATACTTGGCCCGCTTTGTTCACTATACACAAGTAGTCATCAATTTAATGCAGTAATTTGTAATGCAAGTACAAATTTTCGTATGATTGACGGCAGTGATTTGTTAACACATAGATGTATTGATAAATAATGATACAAAAAATTCAAATAAATATATGGATGATTAAAGACACAGACAACAACAACAATAGCAACAACAACAATTTATTTACAAATTTAAAGAGAGGTGTAAATGGCCCTTCCAGCAAATAGCTCAGTACAAAGCTGGTCGAGGCGTGACACTGAAGGCGAACGAAATTAAAGTAAATTACATGTATTTTTTTATTATATTTAATACTACAATTGAAAAAATGTTAGAAAAGAACAAAATGTTTGGGCCAACGTTCCAGTTTTCACGCCCAACACGGGTAAAGGCTAATTGGTTAAAAGCAAGAATGGCAATTGCTACTTAAGCTTCCCAACGCATCTGCCTTGAAGAAATGTAACAGCATTCAATAAAGATATGTCTCCGTGCGGAAGGGTGGGGAAAGCATCCGGAAAACATGTCCAAATAAAATTATGAATGTAAATACTTCGTTTCAATCCTAGACACGAAAGAGTAAGCGTTGCAATAGTTCAGGGCTCGGTCCCCAGAAAACTGATTTGCGCTAATCCATGGCTTAAACAGAAATAAATACAAGTTTAGGCTTATCCCTGGATATTGATACTAATCAGCTTTCCAGGAAACAGTTGAATCATTTTGTTTGACTTTAGGTCTGAGTTTGTTGCAGATCTCAATGACAATTAATTCCTCTTTTTATCAGGTGTTTACACTAATCTTTGTAGCCGAGATGCTGTGGAAAGTTATCGCATTTGGTCCATATGAATACGTGCAGAGTAGATGGAACGTGTTTGACGCCATCATTGTTGTGACAAGTGTGGCTGGTTACCTTACAGAGTCCGGTGGCAGTTTCAGTATATTTCGTAGTCTGAGACTGGTGAGTATTGAAACGGAGTTAAAAAGGTTTAAGAACGTTTAGAATATAAACTACAGGGGCCGGTTGTTCGAAGACCGATTAGTGCTAATCCATGGCTAAATTTTAACCCGGGTTTTTATTCCTCTTGTTAAATAGCATTTTCTCCGATAACTTTCTCAATTTTTTTCAGAGCATGTAATCATTAAATTTTATTCAGAAAGAATTATGCTGAATGTGCTTTTAAAGCTCTCAAATCTGCATTTAAATTTCACACTAACCCTTGGTTACATTAACCCTGCTTCTAACAACCCTACCCAGAAGGATATATGTCCCGTATTCCCTTTACATGAAGTGGTTTTTAATCCCTATTCGGATTCTTTTGGTTTAAACGAATGACCGCTTTGCACCCTAAGCTCAACTGTATGGCCTGCTCCAGCTAGGCGTAGATAAGGAAACGAGGCAGGTCGGGAACTCAGTCCATCTCTGGTTTTTTTTGCTCACCCAACATATTCTACTAACATCAGAGAATTCACTATTTCCTGAGGAGTACAATCTCAACGTTTGAAAGTTAAATGAGCAAAGATATTTTTAAATAGAACGTGTTCAGCAATTCAATGAATGGCGTAAATTGTCGCCCTTCCCTCTCTCATGTCTCAGTTTTTTCGGGCTTAAATACGTCCGCCTGCAATTGAACAAATCGAATGTGGTTTAGCGTTGTCTGTACTCTTATCGACAACGACTACGCGTCATCACAGTGGTCAAAATTTTGGCTGCAGACAACGCTAAACCACATTAGATTTGTTTTTTTCCACAATAGCCACGTTAAAAAACGTCAAAGAAAATGTTTTTTTCAGAGCGTGACCAAGATCGTGACACAAAGAAAGAGAAAGCGTTGTCTATAACTTTCTCGCAATCTGATTGGTTTATTCTCCATAAGGAGCGTTTCTGATTGGCTATTGCTTTGCGTGACACATTGACGCGAGCAGCGTTGTCTAGACTCTTATCGACAACGGAAAATTAGCCAATCAGATTGCGAGATTAGTAGCAATTGTGGTAAAAATGATATTCGCAATTGCAATCCCCTCATTTTTCTCGATAAAAACACCATGTAACGTTTGCAAGCAGCTTACGTAATTCAAAGGGCTCTTGTGTGTTATTACTGGCAATTGATAATGAGTGAACCCATGCCTTATAACTTTGATTAAGTGTACTTTATTATTATGCAATCTACAATTCCACTGGACAAGTTGTTGTTTGCGTCAATGGCTCAACTTGCCCGTTTCACCTCAAAGTGTTTGACATCGTTAAAATTTGCCCTTCTTTTGAACGTTGAATCCACAGTTTCGTGTGCTGAATCTCGCTCAGTCCTGGAGAACTATGGCGAAACTGGTTACCGCTATCACCAAAAGCGTTGGCCCTGTTGGGAACATCACCCTCATTCTCGGTGTTATCCTCTACATATTTGCCGTGGTTGGAGTGAAAGTATTTGGTGACGCTTACACGGCGGACAAGTTTGGTGATGACGGTGTGCCACGGTGGAATTTCAGTGATTTCTGGCATGCGTTCATGATGGTGTTTCGTGTGTTGTGCGGGGAGTGGATCGAGCCTCTATGGGACTGTATGCGGGCCACCAACCCACTATCCATTGTATTCTTTTTGTCTGCGTTTGTCATTGGAAACTTCATTGTAAGTTAACAGTTTAAAAAAAAAGGAATCACTATCGATAATGAATAAGTGAAAGACAAAAGAAGTTAAGCATCGTTTTCTGTTAGGATATGGGATGAACCATTGCTCAGCTCTAGTTTTTTACTTTCCCTGTCAAAATCATCAATAATGCAGGAGAAAAAGATAAAAATTGAATCAATTACTGTGACCTGTTTGGATAACGGGTCCAACGGCTTAATTCTTTATTAAAATCATGATACTTTTAAAAAAACTATATCAATACTAGATACACTGTTAAATAAAATACCAAACATCTTGAATTGTAACCAAAAGCATCTTCAGCGCTTGCTTATATCTCTTGCTGGATATATTATTTCCGAATCATAGCAAACAATTCACACGTTTGGTTTATTCCGTACGTCTTAAACCCCTATAGCTATTCTTACTGGTTGTGTTATTAACTCTTTACTCGGTATCATAATCGATATGTGAGGAAACACTTCATTTCACGCTAGAACCTGATGACAAAATGTATTAATACCTTTTAATGGTGCAGCGCGTGTGGCTTGAAAACTCGTTAGATAACATGATAGACCCGTACCAGATTCGCGTTCGGAGCGTGTCAAGCTGTTGTGCAATAAGTATCAACTTTCTGACCAAAAGAGAGGGCCATTCACAGATATCTTGTGTGCGTATCTGGCTTAGGTCTGCGTTATCTAACGACTTTCGTGTGGCTTACGACAATCAAAAAATGAGAACGTCATACAAAGATTTGGAATAAATTTGGGAAGCTTATACATAGCTGGAGTTTCTTTGAACCATTAAGGCTGTTCTTTCTTATTCAATTCCTTCTCCTCGTTTGGTCGCATTCAATAGTCAGAGACACATGGGCTATTTCTTTAACCAATTGAATTACTTCCTAAGAGAAATGAATGCCGTTCCTCATTATTTTCAATTCTATGCAGGTTTTGAACCTCTTCATCGCCCTTTTATTGAGTGCTTTTGACAGCGACGAAGAGGAGGCTCCAGGTGAAGAAGAAGCGCACAACTCCAAAATAAAACAGGTGTTAAGAAAAATGACAAAAACCAAAAAGACGCGTCTGTTTGTGGCAACGTTCAAAGAGAGATACAAACTATATGAGGTCCAGTTACTGGAGAGTAATGTGACCACTCCTGCAACACCTCTTAATGATAACAATAAAACTGGCGAATCAGATGGCAGAACATCCAGGAACTACCATGCAGGTTGAGTAAGCAATTCATTATCACGCTGTGCGCATAGATGCGTAAACTCGGGCTTCCTTGATCGGGTACGCTTCCAAGACTCTTGAAGCTTTCATTAGTAGTAGTTTTGTCCTTTGTAAAATAATTGTGATTCCATTTCGTTACATTTAGAAACTTTATATAGCTCGGAAGGTATAGCATGATTCTCAATAAGTTCACTTATAAAGTTCGCTCGCAACTTGGGCTCTCGTAATGTTCGCGGACCGACCCGTTCCAAAAACGCTCGACATATTTTAAGGTGGGTACCGCGAACGGCGTGTGCGTTTGTAAGTAGTTTGAGTGTATCACAAAGCGAAGTATTCGTGGAGGCCACCAAAGAACTTAATGCTTCAGATTAAGAAAAATGATCTTGACCATATGCTCTTATGACTACATTCTACGAGTGCGCATAATCAACACGCATACCCTATAAACACTAAGGCGATAGGTGACTGAAGGCAGAAAAAGAAACGAAGCCCAATTTATACCTCGGCCATTCCTTCGTAAGAAGCCCGAGTAATGACGCATAGTTTGATATAAAGAATTCAGTCTTTCTTTTGCAGTTCAAATATATGGAATTTCATGTATTTCATAGTAACCGAGCAATCTTAAAGATCCAAGTCACAAGCAGAAAACTGGGATTGAATACGCTTACCTTGGTGTCAATGGTTGGGGTTGGTTTGAACTTGCACAATAATTCTTGCGAAATACTGTAGTTACAATACAATAAATTATGTAGAGCATGATCACACAGTAAAAAATAAGGCCTATCAATATTGGACAGTCTGGCTTTCGCGAAAGATAACGCGAAATATTTGTAATTTAAATCATGTCTTCTCTGGGAGGTTTACTCTGACATACTTTTTTTCCCAGCGAAAAAAAGCGAATGTTAAAATACAAGTATGACTGGAATCTTGGTAGCTAAGGAGTAACTCTTTCCTTTCTAAAAGTGATCGACACGGAAATTCTCCTTACAACTGATGGAAATGCAAGGCAAGGCAAATATGAGAATTAAGAAAATTATCGACTCAAAGATAATTTGTCGATTTAACAACAGTTGATCGAACGTACTTATCGTGTTATAATATAAGTGTTAAACAAAAATCAAGTCCTGAGAACTGGAATCTTGAATCAGCGATTATTCTTCTTTGGCTATCAAGTCATTCACAAAAAATATTTTCACACTTAAGATTTTATTGGACTGCGATTTTTTCCATAATATTTATGTCAAAACGCTTTTGGAAAAGCATAGGTTAAAGTAATTGCGCAGCATGAAGTTAAGATACACCCTCTCGAAAGTTGGAAAAGCATAGGTTAAAGTAATTGCGCAGCATGAAGTTAATATACAACCTCTCGAAAGTTGTGTTGCTAGTGTCTTCTACGCTGATCGCAGTTTTCACGTTGTTGCCCGTCAAAAGCGACACGAGTTTACATACAAAATGTTGTTTTAATACTCTTATTGTCACTTTAATATGAAATTCTCGCATGTGACTCTCGGCAGCAAGGAAAGAAGACAAAGAAACTTGCATTGAGCCATCACCTAAAAGAACCCCGAAGAGATACATTGTAGAGGTAGACGACTGTATGCCTGAGTGCTGCATGATCCCGGTGACCAGCGGTGAAAATTTCAGGTGGCTCAAGTGTCGATGTAGTATCCGATGCCTTGTGGAACACAAGTACTTCGAGTGGTTCATCCTCTTGACCGTCATTTTCAGCAGCTTAGTTTTGGTAAGAAAAACTAGTCTAGTCAGGTCTACAATTCTATCAGAAACGTGAAAAAGTTCAACGGCTTGCCGGTTGGATAACGGTCGGTAAAAATCTTCAAGATCAGCTTCAATTTTTATTTTTCCCAGTTCCCTATTTTCCCGCAAGGCCGCCCAATGAACCACCCCATATTGAAACATTCGGCTTTACATGAGATTGGTGGGGAGTGAATAACTACTCGGTGGGTGAACTTTGGGGTCGTGCATCGACATGCCAGGTTTCGCGTGCCGAATGTTTCTATATGGTGGCTAGTTGAAGCTAGGGCTGTCCACAAGTTGCTCCAAAAAGTCCAAAACGTTGCTCCAAATAGTGCAAAAAGTTGCTCAAAAGTTGCTCAAAAAAATCCAAAAGTTGCTCAAAAGTTGCTCAAAAGTTGCTCAATAAAAATTCACGTTCATATACTGTTAGTAATAAATTTGTAGTCAATCATGTAGTACATAAGCAATATATAACCAAATTCATTGTCAATCATACTAAAGTTACCTTTGCTTTACTTAAATTATCTCCGGCATTAGCAGCTATTGTTGATGGCTTTCTGAATCAGAATCACTCGAGCATGAGTCTTCATCCGCCATTTTGTTCACACTTTAGATTTTACAACCGCTGACCACATAAATAGCAGTTTGCCACAGGAAGACCAGAACTTCACAACAGAATTCATAGTTCGAAAAAACTCACTTTTTGTCCTTATTTGCTCTGATAATTTTTTTGGAATTCACGTTTGTAAAGGTAATCATACGGTTTCGAGTTCAATTTGGAATTAATTTGCACGAGTGAGTTTTTCAAAAAGCTGAAATTGCACGAGCCGCTTCGGCGAGTGCAATTTCACCTTTTTGAAAAACTCACAAGTACAAATTAATTCCAAATTGAACGAGAAAAGCCGTATGATTACTTATTAATAATATAAACATGAAAAAATTCGCCTGGAAGAAGTGCCGGAAGATCTCATTGCGGACGGGAAGCATTTGACGCGGATTTGACACTTTATTTACTGATTGGCTAATGAAGATCAGCTGATAACGCTACGAACTCAAAGCGGTTCGTTTAAAAATAAAGAATATCATAATCCAGAAAATCGATGTGTAATTTGCACTGGTGTTACACTTTTTGCACTGGAATTACACTTTTTGCACTGGTGTTACACTTGAACTGCACTGCTCTCAGCCAATCAGAATCGAGTAATTTTTTCATGTATATTATTAAAGTTAAAATAAGAACAAAAATTGCTTGAAAATGTAAAGTTGCTCAAAGTTGCTCGAAATCGGAAAAGTTACCCAAAAGTTGCCGAGCAACTTGTGGACAACCCTAGTTGAACCAACAAGTGGGACCTTAAAAAGTTTAGTGCCATATGGAAAGACTTGACCGATTAAGTACAGTTGTTGCAGTTTTCTTGAGATCTTATGGGCTGCAAGGAGTGAATAGATAGTTAAAAGGCTTGAAGGAAACAGAAAACACAACAGTTATATATCAACGCGCTTAGTGCAAACCTTAGTGCAAAAAAAATATTATCATAATTTATTATTAAGATATCATGATATAATAAGCTCAAACAGTCTCCAAGAATGTTTATAGGTGGATAGGATACAGTCCAAAATGTAATATAGAAAATTGTAGCAGTACTTCATGTTCATTATCATTCTGGGTATTATGTTTGTTTATCTTTGTTTAGCTCACAGAAAAAGTCGGGGGTGGCGGTGTTTAACTTCATGTTTTGAGAGTCTGCTTGACAGTTTTCTATTGGGCGTTTCAGGAGATTTTCCCCATATTTGCGAATTGTAAATTTGTAATTTTCGAACCATGCAGAACGGTAAAAACTGTAAAACAGTGCACGGAAATTTGGAATAATATTAGACTCCTCTGCAGCGGTTATTAGGGTTATGGGGGAGAGGAGTTGCGTGACGACCCTAATAACGGCTGCGGAGGAGACTACCATAATATACGCTGGGTTTTGTTCGATTTCTCTCAGGTTTTTGAGGACGTCCACCTTCCCGAAAGACCACTCCTCCAACAAGCCCTGCAGGTCCTGAACTACTTCTTTGCTGCAGTGTTCTCCTTGGAGTTTGTTCTCAAAATTATTGGTCTTGGGGTTATTAAATATTTCTCTTCGGTTTGGAACTGTCTGGATGCCTTCATAGTGTCGGTGAGTTCGTTCGCTGCAATTTGTTACGTAATAGCAATACCTCACAGACGAGTTTAATTTCCCTATGAAAATTTCCTTATTGGAGACTTGTACAGTCAATAACTTGTATGAAATCTCTTTTAAACGATCATCGTAGGTTTCAAGAGGCCCGGGCGGAACTTAACAGTGAGGTTACGGACGAACTTCAACGAATTCTTACGATGTACGTCTTCCAAAATAACTGGCACAGAAATCTTTGACTCCGCCGACTGACAAACAAATTGTCTCTGAAGAAGTTTAAATTTTAACTGACAGGAATAAGTTTGATGTCGAGATGTGTTGCTGGATCAAGTCGGATAATGCACCATGTACCAGTCCAGCCTGTTTTGTTGGATACAGTTATCTCTCATTTGAAAAAACTAACAACCTGTTATGATAACAAAAAAAGTCTTGTAATTTGTTAATTAAGTATATTGAACAATAATTCTCAGAAATCGAGGTGAATAGTGGCAGGGATATTTACCCTATATTTAATATCCCTAAGGCCGCCATTCACCGAGATTGAAGAGAATAATTGTTCAAGTATATACCAATGAAGACAAGATAACCGGTGAAATATTTTTTATGAGATTTGAATTTAGCAAGGTGCGGATTAAAAACAGGGCCGCGATCTATTGTCTTTAGAGGCGCTTCATGTTGGAACAGACTACCCAAAGACATGAAAGAAGTAACAGATTGCCGAGAAGAGACTTATAAATATGCTCTTAAAATGACTTTTGATTTTTATTATTTTGTTGTTTATTAGCTGATTGCTTTAGTATTTTTCTTGTAATTAGTTAGTTGTAAATAGTTAGCGCATTGTGACTGAAAAGCCACGTAATGGGAGTATAAATAAATAAATGTATGTATGCATGTATATATGTATGTATGTAGGTTTGTATGTATGTATGTTTGTATGTATGTATTTATGTATGTATGTATGTATGTATGTATGTATGTATATACTAAATATATATAAACCAGTCAAACACAGAGCCAAGATATCAATAAGTAATATAACTTCCGTCTAAGTGTTATATGTATTTCTTAGATTTCTCTTGCATGTCTGTCCGAAAACAAGCAGCTGTCAGTGTTTCGTTCCCTTAGAACACTAAGATCTCTACGACCACTAAGAGCTATTTCACGCCTGGAGGGAATGAAGGTATGACTATCCTTTTTGCAAACTGATAAATAGGTAAATAAGTAAATAGATAAATAAATAAACACTCACTCAATTAATAAGGGTTGGGATTAAAAAAAAAATAGTACTGTGCCGGTTGTACTATCCTAAGATTAAAGGATGGCCACCTTGGAAGTTATTGAAATGTTTTTGTTTTTCTTTTCCTTTACTATAGACAAAAGTTCTCTCATTTTCAAAGAAACTCTTTCTTCTGTCACTTCTGGTTTCGATCGCATGGTCAGGCGTGTTTCGGTTCAGGGAACATGACTTCAAATTCGCACAAACGGATATTGAAAAACCCTTCCGTTTTTCATTTTCCAGTGCTTAAAAGGCCATATAACAAATAACTGATTAACCTCGTCTGTTCAGTCATTACAAGGAAATCTCAGACCTCGGCCTTGATTTATAAATTTCACTATCGCTCAGTCAATACAGTATGGTCTCGGTTCAAGATTTTCCTGTAGTGACCTCACTCTCAGTTAATTGCTGCGGAGCGAGCGCAACGAGTAAAGCAGCAATTCATAATCAAAATTTAAAAGAAAGGTAGGCAAAATCGAGACTTTTCCGTGGTTTTTAGCCTCGCTTTCAGCGGACCACAATGCTTTGCGCTGTAGTCGAGCCTCGTTTTCAGCGGACAGAATGCACTGCAGAATGCAATTTATCAAGCATTTTGAGAATTTTTCGTCAGGGCTTGCACGTATTCGCACAACATTCGATGATTTTTTTATTTGCTTCGGTGGTTTGTTGTTTTACACTTGTGCAGCAGCTTGAACGTGCTTCTTGCTGAAAAATTTGTGTATTGGGTTTTTTCACACCTTGGTGACCTGGACATGATTTCGTGTATTAGCCAGCGCGGTAAACTGAATCAGAATCTTGAGAGCTTTAGCACTGTTACAGGCTTCACATACTCAAGTATTTCAGGGTAACGTTTCATACAAATCTATTCAGTTTGAATGAAGCACAAACCTGCAGATTTAACCAAAGGAACTGGTAGCATACTATTCCATATATATTCAAGTGCCACCATTAGCGTTTTCAGAATCTTCACCGAACAAAATAAATGAATGACAACCATTTCTGCACAGGGTCTATACAATCCTAGTTGTAGCCCTGGCTACATTAGAATGTGGTTTGCAATTGCCCAGTGGAAATATACCATGTGACCATTTTCGACCAATGACGCTACTTTAAAATTGTGGAGTAGATTGTAACGCCCCATACATATAGCCTTCCAAGCCACTGGCCGAGTTCGTTGAGATATCCCAAAAGAATACTTTAGGGTTGGGGGTGGGGAGTATATCAGTCAAGACATAAAAACATCCTGTCTCTAGGATATCCATCAAGATTGAATGTAAATTTAGGCAATTGTCTGTTCCATTCTATTCAGGTTGTCATTAACGCATTATTTGCCGCCATTCCTGGTATTGGGAACGTGCTAGTGGTGTCCCTTCTGTTTTGGCTGATATTTAGTATCCTTGGAGTCCAACTGTTTTCTGGAAAGTTCCTTAAGTGCGTGGATCACAATGGCAAAAGTCTGTTGCCCACCGTAGTTCCCAATAAAACAGTTTGTTTGCAATTTCCTGATCGGTATGAGTGGAAAAACTCGGCAGCGAACTTCGACAACGTGGTGAATGGGTTTCTGGCTCTCTTCCAAGTGGTAAGGTGATTTCAATTGTCCATGTTATCCTTCTATCCTCCAATTAACAGCAGTAATCTTCGTAGAATGTTCCGTACACTCCCTTCTATGTTAACTGCGTACGTTTCGGGCTAGAACAACGATAGCTCTATTAATTCCTATTACCAGTTGGTTTGACTTTCGACTACTTTCCTGAAGCATTTGTATAACGGGTAATCAAATGATTTCGAGTGAAATTTAGGACAAATGAGCACAAGTAATTTTCAAGCAATTTGTTGTCTTTGAAAAATTTACGAGAGCGTGTTTATACAAAGTTGCACTTGAAATCATTTGATCACTTGTTATTAATATACATGCAAAAATTTCATTTATTTTAAGTTTCTGCACTCAATTTCAACTTTTTGCACTGCAAGAGACTAATTGATGTGCTCTCAACCAATCAGCGCCTTAAAATTTGTTTGCATGTATATAATAATTATTGGATAGGAACATTTGAGGGGTCTCATAAGATTTCTGCTTGGAGCGAAGTTAAAAATGCCGCTGGACACTGCATTCCCATGAATGTGGTTGCAGCAGCCTTTACACTTTTTTTTTCAAATTACTTCTGCAACCACGTATATGAAACTTTAATAAACCAACGGTAATGGCAAATTGTTTTTTTTTTTTTTTTGCTTCTAGGCAACGTTTGAGGGCTGGCTTGAGGTGATGAATGATGCAGTGGATTCTACAGAGGTGATGGCACCTTTCAAATATACGAAGCCAAGAGGTTTTCCTGATCACTCGGACTAAACTACCATACCACTACCGTATAAACTTTATTGTTTAACCATTCTACCCGTACTATGCCAATTAATGGCTATGGCCTATCGCATTACTTGGTGACAATGCCCACAGAAAAGTGGTTCAGCGCCTATAACACTATCCTTCGCGAAAATTGTAACAAATGAAGCCCTTGATGGCATGCGTCTTATCACTTGAACAAATTTATTAGAAAGATTTCCCCTAGATTCTTATATATAGTCGTTTAACATCTCAGACAGAGACTTAAGGTCGACTCTTGCGACGAGATAACAAAAGAGGTTTCAGCCAAACCCAAACATTTTTGCAGAAATGTTTTGAAGTGCAGAATCAAAGAAATTGCGTCTTGGCGCACCACTGAACCGTGTTAATTATTTCATTGTTTTTATTTCAGATTGACCAGCAACCCAAAGATGACAACAACATGGTCGCTTATATCTATTTTGTAGCCTTTATCATCCTGGGCTCGTTCTTCGTGCTCAACCTGTTTGTTGGAGTGGTCATTGACAATTTTAATACCTTGAAGAAAAAGGTGATGCACTTGTCATACCCCGTATGACGATGATCCTTCATTTATGCACAGATAGCTTAATACTCAGCGTTTTTGAAGCTGGTTATGAAAATTAACAAAACCACGGTTTTTCTCTTTATATGTTTAATAAAATTATTCTCGTGCAAAATAAAAATTTATACTAGATCGACAAAACAAAGCTCATACAGACTTAAAGTAAGTTAGGGTGCTACGAAGCACATATTTAATATCATAATTTATTACATGGCAAGGTAGTCTTGAGGAGAATCCGAGCGTTCTGATTTGTTCTTCTTCGGTCGGGGTTTTGCCACACTCTCCATGCAAACGGTCACGTGCCGTGTATTTTTTGGTTTACCGCAAAGCCAACAAATTCAAAATTTGCGAATATCACAGGAAAATGAAAACGTGAAAATAATATCCTTCAAAGAAACTACGTATCAGATCGTACTACACAAATTAAATTACGGAGCGAGTTTTTTGCAGAAATTCAGAAGGGTGTATTGCCAAAAGAATAAGCGCGGATGCCCAGATTAACTGCCATAACCACTAACTAACCTAGCTTGTTCGGGTCTTACTGGGGATCATTACACGACTAAAGCAGTCCGAGGGCAATAATTAAAATCAGCCAATCCGGTTCTTCATTTGTGGTCCCGCGAGGGCCAATGTCATAGTTGCCAGTATTGGAACGGGTAATGTCCCCAATGATCCTGCGTAATTGAAAGTCATATTTTCGTCGTTGAATTCAAGCTGGCGAAAAGTATGAACATTTTTGGGCAAAAATCAAATGAATGCAAAACTCCTGAATGAACACCTAGAAAAAGAGGATTTCCTGAAATTCCTGTTTTGATCTTGAAGTACAAACATTTTCCATGAATCTTCAGTTCAGCATTTTTTCAGAATACAAATTCTAAGAGCCGTTTTCGTTAAGTCGTGTAATAAATCTCTTATTGACCAAATTTGCTTTTCTGTCAAGACCTCGGGGCGATATTCTCCCATATATATCCCAAGATATATATTGGCCCTCGGTCGAGTTCACGTAACGGGACCTCGCTACGCTCCGTCCGTACTGTCAAGACCTCGGGCCATTAATACCCGGTTAGGTCCTTGCGCTCGGTTACTAAGCGGTTACTATTTACACCAGACATAACTAATCGATTATTAATAACATCAATTGATAATCAATGAATAATCGATGGGTAATCGGTTG
>OX453284.1:14190647-14218147 GCA_949710005.1 Ricordea florida
AGAGTTCTTCTATTTTACTACAGTGTGATCAATTCCACTCCTTAGATCTTATTTCTTTCTGAGTACGTTTTGCGGCAGGTTAAATGAATCAACGGACTGGCGAGTAAAGCGTTGTTACGCCGAATATCAAAACAATAAATTTCAGCCATGACTTTGAAACTTTTATTTTTACAGGACCGGTTTCGTGGCTTCTTATACGACGTGGTGACAGGAGACAAGTTCGAGATCGCCATACTGGTGGTTATAATGTGTAACATGATAATGATGATGATTCAACACTATGGACAGTCTCCATTGATCACCAGTGTCTTACATATCCTTTTAGTAATATCTAGAACTTTCCGATAAAATGCATTTTTAGGACATTGGAAAGTCCCTGCCTTTCCGGCTCACTGTCTTTGTTAAATACCAGTGTGAAAAAAATCTAATGTTGTTGCCATTTTCCTTGACCAAGGTCCTTCTTGGCCATCACGTATTTCCAATTTGGTTTTTACTGGAATATTCACAGCAGAAGCTTTAGTCAAACTAATTGCTTTACGGCAACATTACTTCCGCAAAGCGTGGAACGTGTTTGACTTCATTATAGTGATATCTTCTGTTATCGGTAAGTTACTTTACTGTATAAAGTACCCACGTTACTGTATAAAATACCCAATATAAAAATACCAATTTTCAGGTCATTCCATTTTCTGTTCATAGCACGCTTTTTTACAGTGCGACTTCTAAACCCAAGGCCACTCAAACAATTTTTCATACAAAATTTGAATGTTTGTTTTTGACGCTGTTTAACAGATTTGTGGCGAGTTTCTGAACTTTCTGGCGACTAAAATGATAAATTTTCAATCTTGATATATGTTTTAGAGCAAATTATATGCATTTTAAGCGAAATATAAAACATCTGTAGAGATTCTATCGTTTAGATACTCGATCGTGATTGGATAATTTGTATAAAAATTTATTTAAAGGCTGGTTTTCTCTAGCGATGGAGTCGGACTTGGAGTCATAGTCAGAAGCGTAAAGCGATCTAGTGAAAATCAAATCGACGGAATTGGAAGAAAAATATCGATTTTGCTTACGACTCCGTCGTTTACAATCTAGTGAAAACTAGATCGTCGGAGTCGGAAGCAGAAGCGAAAGAATAAGCCAATCACAATGCTAGAATCCAGGCCTTACCGTTGGTTTGTCCTACCGCTTCTACTTACGACTCCGACAATCTAATTTTCACTTGATCATAAGCGTCGTATACATAAGCGGAATCGGAAGAAAATAGAACCGTTACGATTCAATTATCACTGGGTCATAAGGGCTCTTACGACTACGACTACAACTCCGACTCCGTCGCTAGTGAAAACCATCCTTAAGTGACCTTGGTTCGAGTAGTCGCATTGTAAATAAATTTTGATTAAACAATTATTCTGCCAATTATGACAGAAGCACACAGTCCAATGAACCAACCATATATGTCGTCATCACCAAGCGCTGTGAGATGAGTGCGCGCTTTTCGTGATTCCTTCTTCCTTTGCTTTTGATTGGCTGAGAAACTGGTGTAAGATTTCTGGGCCAATAACCTGTCGTAGCAATGCGAAACCATGGCAATCGAGAAAATACTTACTACGAGGACTTGAAAAGAGTTTCAAAAGAGAATCTGCAATATACGTTATTGACCAAGCATGTTCAGTCAAGATGGCTGAATATTGACGGAGTTATCGTAGTACTCCAGGTCAATAAAAATGCAAAAAAGAACGAGGCCAATATCAAGCTGTCTCGACCCAACAAGCTTGGTCACACAGTAAATCATACGGCGATTTTGCTTTGTTTTGTTTCGCGAGACAACGCGGGAAATCCGAGCGGGCAAGATAGAACTATTTTGCTGGTTCGGGTAGCCAATCAGAAGTCAGGATTGTCCTCATCTTGCCTGCTAGCGGAAGCAACCATATAATGAAAGGAATTAACGAAATATTAAGTAGTTTCTCTTCTAAATCCCAGAAATTAAACAAATTCACAGCTTACCTACGCCTTCCCCGTTTGCTTTAATATGCAAAATGTCACTCGAAATTTATAATCATGTTCTTCACAGTTTTTCTGGTTATAACCATTTTGCAGGAGTTGTACTGGACGAAATGAACACAAAGAAAAGCGTAGTCAATCCCAGTCTTCTGCGCGTGATGCGGATCTTCAGGATAGCTCGGTTGCTCAGGGTGCTCGAGTTTGCCAAAGGAATTCGTCAGCTTCTTGTAGCTTTGATGATATCACTTCCTGCGCTATTCAACATCGGAACTTTGTTATTCCTCGTCATCTTCATTTACGCCATCATTGGTATGTCGGTGTTTGGTCAAGTTAAAAAACAGGGGACTCTGGACGATGTTGTCAATTTTGAGACGTTTGGGAGCTCAATGATGCTGCTGTTTCGCCTGTCAACGGGCTCAGGTTGGAATGACGTCATGAGCTCGTTGTCGGTCCAGCCTCCCAACTGTGATCCCAGGTACAAAGGTTACCCAAAAGGCAACTGTGGCACGCCGTTGGGTGCTCTGACTTATTTGATCAGTTATATCATCATTGTGTTTATGATTATCGTGAATATGTACATCGCTGTTATTCTGGAAAACGTCAACCGCGCGCACGAGAGCGACGACTTCGCTATTACTAAGGAAGACTTCGACAGCTATTACCGTAAATGGGCGGCCTTTGTGTCGAGCGGAAAACAGTTTCTTCCTCAAGATCAGTTGTCCGACTTTGTGGATGCCCTCGACAAACCATTCAAGATTCCCAAACCGAACACGGATCGTCTGAGGCAGCTAGACATCCCAGTGCGCGCGGGGGACCTGATACACTGTTTTGATGTACTTAAGGCGTTGGTTAGGCGCATCCTGGAGGAACATGGCGAATCACCGGAAGTGTTTCAAGAAATCACTGTTAAAATGGAAGCGCAGTTTACAAAGTCTCTTGGAAGGAAACATTCAATCAAAGTACTGGGATCAACGCAGACTAAGTTCAAATGTGACCAGCAGACCACGCAGGTGTAGGTAAACGGACGATTTCTCCTTACTACATTGACATAAAGTCAAGTCAGGTTATGAGAATTGAGTTGTGTTAGAATGAACACTTGGACTTGTTAGTCTATTATGATCCTTTATCTTATGTATGAAGATCGATTTAACGGTCAAAGTGAGAGCCTCCGCAGACTACTGATTACCTGCCGGATGAAATCATCGATACTACAGATATTTGTGCAAGCATTCTGCTCAACGATAGGAGTGTGTTATAACAGGTATTAGTAAAGGTAATCATAAGGTTTCGAGTTCGAAGCGGCTCGTGCAATTTCAGCTTTTTGAAAAACTCACTCGTGTAAATTAATTCCAAATTGAACGAGAAAAACCGTATGATTACTTATTAATAATATAAACATGAAAAAATTCGCCTGGAGGAAGTGCCGGAAGATCTCATTGCGGACAGGAAGTGAGCATTTGACGCGGATTTGACACTTAATTTACTGATTCGCTGATAAAGATCAGCTGATAACGCTACGAACTCAAAGCGGTTCGTTTAAAAATAAAGAATATCATAATCCACAATATCAATGTGTAATTTGCACTGGTGTTACCCTTGAACTGCACTGCTCTCAGCCAATCAGAATCGAGTAATTTTTTCATGTATATTATTAGCGCTGAAAATGAATTTGAAACTAAGTTTGATAATCATAATTTCCAGTTTTAAAGTTTATGATCAAGTTTTGACGCGAATAGAAAAATAAAATAATAAAAAAGATATGCTACGAAATAATCATGGGGATCTTTGCAACAGTTTTTAAGCAGTTACCTCGGCCTTGACGTACTGACCTCGCTATCGCTCGGTCAATACATCAAGGCCACTGTCCGAGATTTCCCTGTAATGACCTCACTCTCGGTTACTAAGTAGTATTTAACAGATCATAGTCTTCTTTATAATAACCAGTTTGGATTTCGTAGAAATCATTCTACGTCAATGGCGTTGTTTTCAATTGGTTAATAACATTTCTTCTGCCATTGAGAATAGAGACGACCGCAGGGGTTTTCTTGGACCTCTCTAAAGCTTTTGACACCATTGATCATCATATACTGCTCAACAAGCTTGACCACTGCACTATTAAAGGGCACTCTCTTGATTGGATCACTAGCTATTTGACCAATAGGAAACAGTTTGTACAGTTTACTTCAGTTTGCTCTCAACCGGAACCAATCGTATGTGGTATTCCCCAAGGAACAATTTTAGGACCTCTCTTATTTATATTAATGACATTCCTAATGCATCTAATCTGTTAAAGACTTTTTATTTGCTGATACTAGTCTGTTCTATTCTCATAAAGATCCCAATCAGCTCATAAGTGCTTTGAATTGTGAATTAGCAAAAATAGCTGAATGGCCTAAAGTAAATAAATTATCACTTAACGTCGCTAAAACAAACTATATTCTTTTCCGACCTAGGTAAAAACCTATAACCGTTTGTGATACAATTGTGCTAAATAATATTCCCATAAAACAGGTTGAAGTGACAAAGTTTCTCGGTGTTTTATTAGATCAGCATCTTCCTTGGAAATACCATATAAGGCATGTTGCTAAAAAAGTATCTGAGACTACCGGAGTCATAAGTAAATCTCGCCTTTTTCTCTCTTCTAAATCGTTATCCTTATACTACACATTAGTCTACCCGTATCTAATTACTGTAACATTATATGGTGCTCAACGTATCCAGTCAATCTAAATAGGCTTCATAATATAAATTGTTCATTTGTCACACGATGTGGTCACTGGATGCAGTCGAAACGTCGCGATCAACATCCAGTGACCACATCGTGTGACAAATGAACAATTTATATTATGATCACATTTTCCACGATGAACAACAATCCGTTCCTTAAATAGCCTTCTTCACTTACAGAAACGCATCGTCAGAATCATGATTTTTTGAGCTAAATATCTTGCCCATACTTCACCTCTTTATCGCACTCTTGATATTTTCAACATGAACGCGTTCTTTGTAGCTTGTTTTATGTATTCATATCATTATACTACTACATGAGAAATTTCTGTAATTTGATTGGCTAAGAGCAATTTGAAATACCTATATGTGAAAATTACAAACCTTTTGCGAGTAGTAATATAAATTTATACTACTACCTGAGAAATTTCTGTAATTTGATTGGCTAAGAGCAGTGGTATTTCTGTTTAATTTGAAATACCTACATGTGAAAATTACAAACCTTTTGCAAGTAGTAGTATAAACAAATAATAGCATGATTTGTACGTGATATTTGGCATAAATACCACTCGAGATATTTCAAAATTGTCTCAAATTTCACTCGCCTAACGGCTCTTGAAATTACGTACAACAATTTTGAAATATCCCTCGTGGTATTTATACCAAATATCACTACAAACCATGCTATTACCTATACTAATAATATACATGCAAAAATTTCAGCATGCTCATTGGCTGAGAGCACGTCAATTAATCCCAAACAGTGCAGAAAATTAAAATTGATTGCAAAAAGTTGAAATTGAGTGCAGAAAGTTGAAATTAAATTTTTGCATGTATATTATTAACAAGTAATCACATGATTTGTCTCGTGCAATTAGGGATAAATCAGCACTCGTAAATTTTTCAGACTACAAATTGCACGAGCCCGTAGGGCGAATGCAATTTGGTTAGCCTTAGAAAAATTTACTCGTGCTGATTTATCCCAAATTGCACTCGAAATCATGTGACTACCTATACAAATAATAGCATGATTTGTACGTGATATTTGGCATAAATACCACTCGAGATATGTCAACATTGTCTCAAATTTCACTCGCCTAACGGCTCTTGAAATTACGTAAAACAATTTTGAAATATCCCTCGTGGTATTTATACCAAATATCACTACAAACCATGCTATTACCTATACCAATAACCTCCTTCCTAATACTTTCAACACCATCTTTGTTACTATTCATCGAGTACACACCACATATGACACTCTTAATGCTAACAACTACCGGCCACATTTCTGCAGAACAAATATTAAACAGTTCACAGTTCTCCACCTAGGACCAAAACTATGGAACTCCCTTCCCCATCAACTCACACAATTGACAAATAACTCTGCATTCAAGACTTCGTTAAAAGAATACCTTATAGAGGCAGCAATAAATTAAACTCGCCTGAACATGACATGGCTGATTACATTATAGCGGAGCTCCACAGCGGCTCGAAGAGCCGCAGAGCGGAGCCCCATAACTACCGTGCGAGGATAGAAATTGAGAAAACCATGCATTTGAGTTTTCATGGTCATCGTGGCTAGCGACATGGCTCGCAGACGCGTGCGCCTAGCGACGACGACGACGACGACGACATTGCCCCAACATGGCGGCCATAGTCATCCGGGATATTTAGAAGGTCTTAAACCGAAACGAGGCTTTGTTTTTCGCGCGCTTTTCGCGGCTTGCCGCGGCTACACAACCTACAGCCAGCAGTCTACAATGTTTTGCTGAATAAACGGATTATTCATAGCGGTTTTGGAGGAAAAAATTTCTCCTACAAGTTTTCAAGCGTTTTTGAAGGGACATAAGCATAAAGCTGAGTGTCTATTTTTCATTTGTTAGAGCTGCCTAGCTGCTTTTGGTGTTGCTTTAAAACTATTATAATTTTGCTGACCAGGTAATGGTTCTTCCGTTGAGTCGCGAGCTAGATGTTTTTCTTTGACGATTTATTTCAGCTATCGAATCTTCTTTAAGTAGTTGCGTACACCAGGCGTATTTAATAACTTTAGTGACAGCATTTTCAATGTGTGAGGGTCTGTGTGAGGAGCTCCGCTTTTAGGCTTTTTAAATCTATTTATATAACTAGAAATACGACTCCCGCAAAAACCTCGCGAAGCTAGTTTTTGAAGAAGTCACAATGCTTTCATATTTTATTCTTTATTTTTTTTTATATTATATATTTTATTTTTTATATTAGCGTAATCCCCATTATTTTATTTCTTATGCTGTGTTTGGTACACAATTAGTGACACCTGGTGCAAATTACATGATCAGTATACCGCTCAACACAGTGCTTAAAAATTGACCTTCATTTAGCTCTTTCACTGCCACTGAGATTGCACCAGAGGGAATAGACGTAAAATTATTTATTATCTTGACAGGGAATACAGAGTCGATGAAGTATCACAATAATATTCACTTAACACAAATTGAAAATGATTGTAAATCTTTTGCAGGTGAAATCTTGAAGAGTTGATATGAATGCTTGTGTTTACCACGGTGTAAAAACCTGTGTTTTTTTTCTTTAGTTTTATTTTCTTAGTCTCTACTGCTTTGTCTTCTTTGTTGTACATCACTTTTGAACACAATATGTTCTTACACAGAGGATGAGCTGAACGCTCCAATTATTTTTTGTTTATGTTTTTTTGGTTATAATTGCATGAGATTCATTGTAAGAAGAATCTTCTGATTAGATATTTTATTGTCTACTGCAGTCATTATTTCATTCCCGGGTAACCACAATTGAGAGCATTACGAATAGTGCATGTTTTAATGTGTGTACTCTTTCCAGTTGCAATGGTACCCCCAGTGGTAGATAGAAAAATTCCTCTTCCCTCAAAAGAGATGCCATATCAACAAATTGGGGGTAAAACAATTGGATTCTACAAAAGCTTTGAATAAAGGTTTGGTAATAGTGAGTGCCCACTGTATAGTATGTGGTTGTGCTATTTTTAGGTCATATCATAAAAACAATACATGTAAGAAAGAGTTATTGAAATCTTAATATGTTCAAAAAGATTGCTGCACTACGTACTCCTGTAAAAAAATAATGTGAAATCAACATCAATCAGTCAAAAGTATATACCACATGAAAGTTTAATTGTGCTGTTACAGAAACAGGCAAAATATCCATACCCAACCACAGAAGATTATGTTATTTTGAATATATGAAAATTTCTATTATAAAAACTGCAGAAGAAAGATTTAATATAAGGACGGTATTTCATCGAAAAAGTCATGGCAGCCAGAGGTATTGAACTGTAACCAATGACATATAGTAACGAGAAGAACTATCATTATATTATTATCATTATTATTATCATTACTATTATTATTACTGGTATTGATATTATTATTGTTATATTTTTTATGTTAAACATAATATATTTTTATGGGGTGGGATTCATGTCTTAATCTTGGTAAAGTTATTGTTACTCTACTACTAAAAGCAATACAAAAATCTTCTTAATAGGCTTTCCATCAGAGGTGGTAGTAATCAAAACAGCTCCAAACAATACCATTTCTTCTAAAAGGCTTAGAATCTAGTGCAGTCATTTGTCTAGAAAGTTTGTGTAGAAAATCATTATTGAAAGCATAGGGCATTTAGGAAACTTGAAACACTTGTTACTACATACAGCACACTTGCAATGAATATATGAGAAAGATCATAAACATTTTGGCATTACAAAATTTATTTTCTTCTTTATAAAGTTTTTCCAATGTAAAAGGTTAATTGCATGTTGTGGTTGTTATGAAATATTGATATTTGACATAAAAATAAAGTAAACGGCAGAAAGTAACAAAGTTAATATGTTATGTCTAACTTTGCAAATTAAGGCTTGAATTAACATTTCATTTGTGAAAAAAGGGCAGGGGTTCTAGATAGATATATTTATAAGGGGGGGGGGGGGTCATTGCACTCTAAGGTAAAACTGACCCATTGTGAAAAGGCTATGAAACTTGTCTCTACACAATATTATTGAAACCTTTCAGAGAATACATACATATATATATATATATATATATATATATATATAGCAAAGAGAAATACTACTCAGAATTCAGTAATCACATTTGCTTTATTCCTCGCGAAGCGAGGCCGAAGGCCGAGCGTAGCGAGGTTACTAATCGTGTCGGTTCCGGTCAGACCACGTGGCTCGCAAGCCCGAGTAAATCGAGCCGAGAGTTTTTATATATGTATATATATATATTTATATATATGTTTATATATATCTATATTTTAAAGGTGTCCGTTCGCAGGCCAGGTTACCTGGCAATAGTAACGCACTTGAGAACGCTGAATTTCCGCCATTATTCGGTGATGCCTTTTTGAAAGTAATGTAAATTTTGTGGAAACCGATTTCACTCGTCCTGGAAGTACATCCCAGCAAGGTGATCTCCAAGATATTCAAGAAATATTAGCACGAGATCGTCGCCGAGTAAGTTCGAATACCGTGAAAATCAACACGAGGAAAGCACGACTCAAAGCAGGGATAGAGAAACGACAGCAGGGAGAATAACAACAGAAATCGCAGCCAAGACAACAACTGCTCGCTCCAGAAAAAGGCAAACGGAACAGCAGGGAAAAGGACCAGGAATTCAATCAAGTTAGTTTTGAATTTGAATGTGTTATTGATAGAAATACAGGACATGAGTGAACGATTACATAACGAAATATATTGGTGTACTACATTTAGCAAAACGACTTAGAAGGGACACCGAGTAAGAACGACTTCAACGATTGGAGATGTCTCTGGAAAATAATTCTATTAGTCTAAAACCGGAATCGGAAGACGACCAACAGATTACAAGAGAATGTAAATAGGTATTTTTCATAATAAAACGATAGCGTTTCCAGTTTGAAGTAATTTCCAACACAGAGAGTTGCAGTTGTTATAGCAATCATTTATAACGATGTGATCTGATATCATTGCAACAGTGAAAGTATTGTAAATTTTCTTGATCTAGCAGTTATGTTAAACATTTTCAACAGAATGTATACCCTGTGTCACTATAAAGTACTGGTTCTGCAATATTATCAGTGATCAATGTGATCATTTTAAAATAAAGCAAATGTGATTACTGAATTCTGAGTAGTATTTCTCTTTGCTATATATATATATATATATATATGTATGTATTCTCTGATTGAAAGGTTTCAATAATATTGTGTAGAGACAAGTTTCATAGCCTTTTCACAATGGGTCAGTTTTACCTTAGAGTGCAATGACCCCCCCTCCCCTGATAATATTGCTATCTAGAACCCCTGCCCTTTTTTCACCAAATGAAATGTTAATTCAAGCCTTAATTTGCAAAGTTAGACATAACATATTAACTTTGTTACTTTCTGCCGTTTACTTTATTTTTATGTCAAATATCAATATTTCATAACAACCACAACATGCAATTAACCTTTTACATTGGAAAAACTTTATAAAGAAGAAAATAAATTTTGTAATGCCAAAATGTTTATGATCTTTCTCATATATTCATTGCAAGTGTGCTGTATGTAGTAACAAGTGTTTCAAGTTTCCTAAATGCCCTATGCTTTCAATAATGATTTTCCACACAAACTTTCTAGACAAATGACTGCACTAGATTCTAAGCCTTTTAGAAGAAATGGTATTGTTTGGAGCTGTTTTGATTACTACCACCTCTGATGGAAAGCCTATTAAGAAGATTTTTGTATTGCTTTTAGTAGTAGAGTAACAATAACTTTACCAAGATTAAGACATGAATCCCACCCCATAAAAATATATTATGTTTAACATAAAAAATATAACAATAATAATATCAATACCAGTAATAATAATAGTAATGATAATAATAATGATAATAATATAATGATAGTTCTTCTCGTTACTATATGTCATTGGTTACAGTTCAATACCTCTGGCTGCCATGACTTTTTCGATGAAATACCGTCCTTATATTAAATCTTTCTTCTGCAGTTTTTATAATAGAAATTTTCATATATTCAAAATAACATAATCTTCTGTGGTTGGGTATGGATATTTTGCCTGTTTCTGTAACAGCACAATTAAACTTTCATGTGGTATATACTTTTGACTGATTGATGTTGATTTCACATTATTTTTTTACAGGAGTACGTAGTGCAGCAATCTTTTTGAACATATTAAGATTTCAATAACTCTTTCTTACATGTATTGTTTTTATGATATGACCTAAAAATAGCACAACCACATACTATACAGTGGGCACTCACTATTACCAAACCTTTATTCAAAGCTTTTGTAGAATCCAATTGTTTTACCCCCAATTTGTTGATATGGCATCTCTTTTGAGGGAAGAGGAATTTTTCTATCTACCACTGGGGGTACCATTGCAACTGGAAAGAGTACACACATTAAAACATGCACTATTCGTAATGCTCTCAATTGTGGTTACCCGGGAATGAAATAATGACTGCAGTAGACAATAAAATATCTAATCAGAAGATTCTTCTTACAATGAATCTCATGCAATTATAACCAAAAAAACATAAACAAAAAATAATTGGAGCGTTCAGCTCATCCTCTGTGTAAGAACATATTGTGTTCAAAAGTGATGTACAACAAAGAAGACAAAGCAGTAGAGACTAAGAAAATAAAACTAAAGGAAAAAAACACAGGTTTTTACACCGTGGTAAACACAAGCATTCATATCAACTCTTCAAGATTTCACCTGCAAAAGATTTACAATCATTTTCAATTTGTGTTAAGTGAATATTATTGTGATACTTCATCGACTCTGTATTCCCTGTCAAGATAATAAATAATTTTACTTCTTTTCCCTCTGGTGCAATCTCAGTGGCAGTGAAAGAGCTAAATGAAGGTCAATTTTTAAGCACTGTGTTGAGCGGTATACTGATCATGTAATTTGCACCAGGTGTCACTAATTGTGTACCAAACACAGCATAAGAAATAAAATAATGGGGATTACGCTAATATAAAAAATAAAATATATAATATAAAAAAAAATAAAGAATAAAATATGAAAGCATTGTGACTTCTTCAAAAACTAGCTTCGCGAGGTTTTTTGCGGGAGTCGTATTTCTAGTTTTAAAATGATCACATTGATCACTGATAATATTGCAGAACCAGTACTTTATAGTGACACAGGGTATACATTCTGTTGAAAATGTTTAACATAACTGCTAGATCAAGAAAATTTACAATATTTTCACTGTTGCAATGATATCAGATCACATCGTTATAAATGATTGCTATAACAACTGCAACTCTCTGTGTTGGAAATTACTTCAAACTGGAAACGCTATCGTTTTATTATGAAAAATACCTATTTACATTCTCTTGTAATCTGTTGGTCGTCTTCCGATTCCGGTTTTAGACTAATAGAATTATTTTCCAGAGACATCTCCAATCGTTGAAGTCGTTCTTACTCGGTGTCCCTTCTAAGTCGTTTTGCTAAATGTAGTACACCAATATATTTCGTTATGTAATCGTTCACTCATGTCCTGTATTTCTATCAATAACACATTCAAATTCAAAACTAACTTGATTGAATTCCTGGTCATTTTCCCTGCTGTTTCGTTTGCCTTTTTCTGGAGCGAGCAGTTGTTGTCTTGGCTGCGATTTCTGTTGTTATTCTCCCTGCTGTCGTTTCTCTATCCCTGCTTTGAGTCGTGCTTTCCTCGTGTTGATTTTCACGGTATTCGAACTTACTCGGCGACGATCTCGTGCTAATATTTCTTGAATATCTTGGAGATCACCTTGCTGGGATGTACTTCCAGGACGAGTGAAATCGGTTTCCACAAAATTTACATTACTTTCAAAAAAGCATCACCGAATAATGGCGGAAATTCAGCGTTCTCAAGTGCGTTACTATTGCCAGGTAACCTGGCCTGCGAACGGACACCTTTAAAATATAGATATATATAAACATATATATAAATATATATATATACATATATAAAAACTCTCGGCTCGATTTACTCGGGCTTGCGAGCCACGTGGTCTGACCGGAACCGACACGATTAGTAACCTCGCTACGCTCGGCCTTCGGCCTCGCTTCGCGAGGAATAATTCAATACGAGGAGCCCAATTCGTACAAGATACATAGCTTGTACTGGTCTTCCTCGCCACTGTTAATTACTTATAACTAAAATTAATATTAAGATTTACAGACTTTCATTATTGATCTTTTATTGTAGTTATCTCATTTTTGTATTGTTGTAGTTGTAGTAATTATGATTCTCTATTTGCGTATTTTAATACATTTTATTCTATGTGGCAAACATTCAAAATAAATGATAAAATAAAAATTAATGAGGCTCTGCAAATTGCGATTGGAAAGTGACTTTTATTCGACTATCAAATCAAACAGAAGTACGCTCGTCAAATAGTGGGTAAGTACAATACACGTATTGATTCAGAAGTACAAGGACAAATCAGCTGACTACTTTACAACTGCATATGTACACACTATTACTTGTAAATAACAGCGTTAAAAACTTGAGTACAAAATCGGTGTTACTGAATAGATGTTGATGGAAATATTTGCAAGCAGCCCAAATCTTGTTTGCAGATAAATTTGAGGCGGAATAAAGAAAAATGGAAAGGGTAAAGTGGCCATGACCGGGGGTTCATTCCTAGAAAGGCGATTACAGCTTATCCAGGATTAGACCTGAAGCATTAGTAATTGTTTGATGCTTTAAGTCCGAAGATGTAATTAGTAACTGTGCCTAGCGAGTGCGATACACTCCCTTCTACTTTATCTAGGTGAATTTGGTATATGAACAACTCAAAATACTGAGTAAACTTTAAAACTATTCAAGTCCCATCATCGGTTTTTATAGCAATGTCGTAGTATCGAAAGGAGAGGCTACACTACAATCCCAGTTTGGGGTGACATCCGGGAAAGCACTATCTGCCGGGTTTCTAGGAGCTGTGCCCTGTGTTCGTTTCTCGAAGGACACGAGATGATTTCGTGCGCAGTAATCCGCAAATTTTGCTTGGGAACAAAGATGTTTCTGACCATAAAGCAGAAATTCTCTTACAGACACAGTAAATATAATGGCTTGCCAGGCACGAAATGTTCCGTGTATTTCGTGAGGTCAGAGCTGTGAGGATGAATACTCAAACAACACATCGAAAGGAGGAGGGGGCATACGTAATTCAATAGACATAAATAAGCTTATTTTTCATTTTTTTTTCTAGCGGGGAACTCCACGCGATGTGCACAGCCGTGAGTGTCATTTACAGTAAAGGCATATATTACAGCCAATCACAGCACACATCTTCTAGTAAAAAATCATTCACCAATTGTATTTCGCGTGCATTTATCCAATTGCCATCGCTCATCCAATCATTAGTAACATTACGTTAATGCTTTAAAAGACTTCACGTTATGGCCGCAAAATCAGCGATCATGCCAAAATAAAACCTTCTCCATTCTGTCACTACCGGGCGACAATGTATGAACTAATGTTAGGTTTGGATTAAGACAGATCGTTACAATGAACGAAATCATAAGACCAGACCTTCCATACAAGCGATACGAACTTCTTTTGGTGCAGATTATACATATGCGTATATACCAAGCGTTAGATCAATATATAGATATGTTATTGACCAAGCGTGAGATCAAGACGTCTGCATACTAGCCGAGTTCTTTCTTTGCGAGAAGCAGTCGAGGTCAATATAAACTTAAAACAGAACGAGGACAACATACAGAAATGTTGACCGAACACGCTTGGTCAATAAAAGATTTATAATATAGCCATCATGTTTTGCTTCGTGGGAAAAAGAAGAAAATTCCGCGCAGGTAAGATTGAACTATCTTGCCCGTTTGGGTAGCCAATCAGAACTTCGGAATCGCCTCATTTCGCCCGCTCGCGGAACCACCTACGTAATAAAAAAAATTCTCGTAGTTTTTGATCAGTTTTAAAACGTCAGAGGCGACCGATACTATCTATTAGCTGTAACCACAAAAACTGTTTTTGTCAAGTTTGTTCACGTTCTCTGTATTTCTATTTTTGGCCAGCCGGGTTGAAGTCTGTAGTAGGATAAGAGACCAAGCCAACCTGCCATCATGAGCAATGCGACAATGTTAAGTTGTATTTATATACAGAGTTTTTTTATCAAACAAGAAAAACTAAAAGCGAAATTTTAGAAATTTCTATTTTACACAGGAAAGACAAGGAACTCTAAAATTTCCTGCGCATGAACAGCCGGAGTTAGAAACAGATAAAACATGCGTACTTTGTACACAGCTGCGAGTTTTAAGAAATATAAAAATAACGCTACAAACACTTGCTGCAATCATATTACTAAGAGAGCTAGTGAAGGAATTTCCTACAGAATATACCTTTTTTCGACACGTCACGGTAGGCATGGTAACAGATAGAAAAAGCTTAAATTACAGCAGGTTTTACACGAGCCTCCCCTCCTTAGAAAAAAAAGGAACAAGCCGTCTAAAAGATCTTGGGTACAATGCGATAGGGCACGCGTCTGCAATACTCATCCCAACTGGCTCCGTACTTGCGGCGATTGCTGGCTTCGTCTCTGAACTCGCGATGGACGAGAATGATTATCAAGTGAACCGGGTAGAAGTACGGAATTGGGTTTGAGAAGCCTGCAAGTAAAGAGAGGAATTGTTTAAGACTGTACTCTCCAAACAAACATGTCAATCAATAAATTACAAAAAGTTTGACTGTTCTCTAGCTAGTTTATTTTTATTACTTTAAACAGGACCCCGCTGATAACAGTACATTTGCACTGAAGGGCTATCCTGTATAAACATTCGTTATTATAATTATTATCATCATCACTATTATTATTATTATTATTATTATTATTTGGATTATGATTGTGTACTGTCGTTGGTTGAAGCCTATGTGATGGCTTTGTTGGTCTCTAGTGTGAAAACGGCCAATACAATACAATGCAATACAATACAATACTTTATTTACACACGTGACAACAAGGAGCTCTTAAATTCTCGTTAAAACGTGTACGTGTGCATGGCATATGAAACCAGAGGTAGAGATAGACCACTACACCGGGAACTACGTCCCCTACTCTTTTCGAACAGTGTGTGGGTTCTTTAACGTCCCACAGATTATTAGGAACTAGTATTTTGAGACGGGACCTACATTTTATCGTCCTTATCCGAGACGACTAGAAAGTCTAACCGTTTGTAGATTTCATAACAAAGGCAGCACTTTCTCCTCCGTTATTTTAAGACCCTGAGCGTTGGTCCGGCCGGGGCTTGAACCCGCAACCTCCCGCACGGCAGTCCAGTGCTCTACCAACTGAGCTAACTGGTAGGCGGTTAGCCAAACATAATTCAGGACTTGCCCGCTCGCGGAACCAGTCAAAATAAGTGCTCTCACCGCAAGGTAAGGTCCAGGCAAATGCCATGATAATGTCTCCAAGATAGTTAGGATGTCTTACTAGGCCCCAGAACCCTGATACCAACAGTCGACGTCCCCTGGGGGTAAGAATAGTCTCTTTATCTGAGAAGCAAAACAAATTGGAAGTCATTAGACGCTATTACTAAGCCTGTTATGACGTATGGATCAAATACATGGTCTATTTGTAGTAAAGCAAATCTAACTAGGGTATTACAACTGCAAAAAAGGGCTGCAAGGGTGATTTTAGATTCCTCAAGAATATCACCGCCAGTTGAACTTTTTAATAAGTTGGGATCGCTTCCTTTCTATGAAAAAACTTAAGTGAGTAAATATAGTTTGACTTAATAAACGTGTAAATGGTGAAGTTCCATCATATATTTTTGAAGCGTTAAAGTTGAATAGCCAAATGCATGCTAGAAATACCAGACATGCAAATTTAAATTTTATTTGTCCTAAGGTTAACAGGAAAACTGAGGGTGGCAAAATGTTCTCTGTTACAGTGGCTCAACTTTGGAATAGTTTATCATTAAATTTAAGAAGGCAGGCATCGGCTAGCTTGTTTAGAAGGGAATTTGAAAAGTTGATACTAGATGAACAAACATTTTTAGTACATTTTTGTCCGTGATTTGTAATCAAATGCATTAGCTTTTATATACTTTTCAGGTCTGTATTATTACGTATTTAGTCGATTTTTAGGGTGTTTAAAAATTTTAATCTGTATTTCGTGAGGGCTACAAGTTTGTTAGTACTTTTGTACTATTATGTACTACCCTCATAAAATAAAGCCGTTACTTACAGATCTAAACCAGGTACAACTACAGGATTATTAGAAGGGTTATTATTTAAAGTCGCTTTCTTAAAGGAATTTTGTTGTCTTTGCGTGAAAACATCAGGATCTGTCTAAGATGTTAACGTTAAACGAAGTAACCTTTCGTTTTTACAGTACTTCCTGTTTACTTACACAAAACCTACACACAGCAAATTACACACACACACACACACACACACACACATATATACATACATACATTTAGTATAAATACTCAGGTGATTATACAAAATCGCGCGCTCTGATTGGTTCGCTATCTCGGATTATCAGCCGATAATCACCTCGACAAACAAAATGGCTGCCAGTCGTTCTGCAATTGAAACGCGCGCTTTTGACGAAATAAATTTTTTTCGTGTTGTATAATGCTTTTTCTTTTCTTTTTTTTTGAAATAATCACCTGTGATTAAGAAAAAGATACTCGCCAAAGCAAAATCTTACACCAACGTTACAAAACGTTGCAATCTATGTACAACTGAGAAGTTCTTTTTAATCTGTAGACCTCACATGGCAACACTGAACAAGCGCAACGAACTTGTCTCTACATGCAGACATCGACGCAAGTTCATTCTAAGATACAATCGAACATGTGAAAGCCAGAGATTATAGCGCGAGCTTTCGTGTGACTTAGGTTTCGCGTAAGAGTGTAGGCGATTGAGAGCAAGCGCGCGCTTTCTAATTCTGAAATTTTATAATAATTCAAATTTCAAACGTTATCTGTAACCGTTATATGTAACCGTTTTTATCACGCGATCACATTTCTTGATGTAGACCCTGACGCTTCAGTGTTATAATGGAGTTTATTATTCATTCAAAATATTTCCCCGATTCTGATTGGCTAAAAGCACACGTTTAATTCACCATAACCAGTTACTGATGACCAAATTTGGAAGAATTTTGACTTAAACGAGGAAATGACGTCAAAAATGCAGCGTTTTCGCAGGTTAATGCACCGTTAACCGAGAAGACCTGAGGACGAGCTTGTATTATTTAGTTGTTTTGTTATATTGCTGGTGGGTGTGAAATTTGTGAAAATGAAGCTCATTTTCTCCTTTAAGTGTTCGAAAATATTTTGATAAATAATAAAGCAATTAATGAATTCGGCTTTCGTAGGATATGAAGAATTAAGCGGATCTCGGAAGGGTGTTCTCCACCTCGGCCTACGGCCTCGGTGGATAACACCTTCCTCGATCCGCTTAATTCTTCATATCCTACTCAACCTCATTCATTAATTGCTAATTAACTGAAGAGTGGGTCACCTTTTCGGAGGCCTACGAAACAGGCTTGTATTAAACGCCCATGCACTCAGGATTTGAGTAGTTCACCTACTTGTCTATATATATATATATATATGTAGGCAATTGTGGAAAACGAGGACGGACAACTTCGAGCGAAAAAAAAAAAATATATATATATATACAGTAAAAAATCTAAAAAAAGTTTAAAAATTTAATAAAAATAGACGTTTCGGTCAATGACCTTCATCAGTTGCAGTGCAAGTGAATAAGAAATTACAATGTCCTTAAATAGGTTTACAGTATAAAAGATGACATAATATAACAAAGATGATTACATAACAGGGCGTGGTAACACATGAAAATGAAAAAATTAACCAATGATAAACAATCGGTGATTACTAAGCGAGAAACTATGACAATGCGATACAAAACTCAAGAAACGCAAACCAAATATGAATAAATAATCGGATATAATACAAAAAGATTAATGTTTAAAAACTATAACATGATTCGTCAAGTCAGCCAAAAGTGTGAAGGGACTTTCACACTTTTGGCTGACTTGACGAATCATGTTATAGTTTTTTAACATTAATCTTTTTGTATTATATCCGATTATTTATTCATATTTTGTTTGCGTTTCTTGAGTTTTGTATCGCATTGTCATAGTTTCTCGCTTAGTAATCACCGATTGTTTATCATTGGTTAATTTTTTCATTTTCATGTGTTACCACGCCCTGTTATGTAATCATCTCTGTTATATTATGTCATCTTTTATACTGTAAACCTATTTAAGGACATTGTAATTTCTTATTCACTTGCACTGCAACTGATGAAGGTCATTGACCGAAACGTCTATTTTTATTAAATTTTTAAACTTTTTTTAGATTTTTTACTGTATATATATATATATTTTTTTTTTTCGCTCGAAGTTGTCCGTCCTCGTTTTCCACAATTGCCTACAAATTTCATTACTCGAGGTTTGGACTACGAATCCTTTTGGATCCTTCTGGCGTGTGGCATCCCTGTTGGCTCGAAGCATCATAACTTTTTATATATATATATATATATATATATATATATATATATATATATATATAAAAAGGCGCTTTCGTTTTTTTTTTGTTATTTGAAAGATGCATGTGTAACCGTCTGTTAGGTGTCCATGCATGTAACTTAGGCCTGGTTCAAACGTCGAACTTCACATGGGACGAATCTATGCAAATGAGAAAAATCTATTGTTTTCCCTCATTTCCATCACATTCGGCATATGTAAAGTTCGACGTGTGAATTGGGCCTTAAAATGATGTAAATGTTGTGTTTATTGAAAAAAAAAATTCATTCGAGCATACTGTTTCTCATCAGTTTTCAGTATTTCTTTTATGGTGTCAATACTCTCAGGTTTTTAGTCTAAAAGTATATATAAGGACACTGCTACAATGATTTCCTATAATCTTCTACCTCTAAACTCTTCGGAATGAGGGTTTGTCCTGAACCGGTTCTTCTGTGAGTTTGACCCCCGAAATATGACATAACCAATTGCTAAGAGAAAAACAAAAACAGTCTTTAGAAGGAAGCAAAGCATAATAAGATATAATAGTTTGAGAAAAGCTACCATAGAAGCTGGTCTTACTCCAGTAGGGTTACTTTAACCCTTTAACTTCCACCATACATTTTGTTACATATAAAGTTAAAGAATTTGGCATTAGGTCAACTCCTTATCTTTTTAGTTGATCGTTTTGTGCAATTCTCATAGTAAGTTTGCTTTACAGTGAAGTGTTATGGAAAGGAGAAGTTCTGTGTTGATCGCTTCTGGGAGTAAAAGGGCAAACGACACACTAAAAAACGATGTTTGGTTAAATTAGTTTGATCACATGACAAAACAGGTAACGACTCAATTAAAGCATAATGCATGCTATGTATAATTTATTTTTACAAATACCTTATTACACGAAGTTTTCCCGACGCGTTAACTTCGCTAATTTCGCGATACAAAAAAAAAATCAGGAAACTAAAGTGATGCGAACAATAAGCGTCGGAAATATAACCTGACGCGAAAATTAAGTGGCTCACATAATGTCGAATTTTTATTGTAAATAGTTGTTGTTGTCAATTGACTCAAGAACAATAATTCACATACAACCATGAACTGCTTGTGGACATTGTGAGAACTGTTTTGTTGTCACTGTTGACATCTAGTCCCGCTGTTGCGTTTTTCTTAAGTTTGACTTTATTCTTCCCTTCATAAAGACGCTTTATTTAATTCAAGGACATTTTAAATGAGATCGCCAATGAAATGTAAATTGTGTCTTACTCAAAAGTCATTCAAAATATAACATTTCCGCAAAATCACGAAATTTAAGTGTCGCGAAATATGCGCACATCAAAATCGCAAAATAAACATGTCGCGAAAACTTCATGGAACAAGGTACCATGTTTACACTCAACACGCTAGGCTGGTTTCACCAAATATGAAATGCTAATACTCTGCTACAAGTAATTATACATGTAACATATTTTTCAACTCTGTTTTTGGTGTCTTCACTTGATTCTTGTAAGTGATCAAAAAATGCACTGTACATCTTATTTCTCACTCAACGTACCAAATAATGTCACAATAGCAGCTGTTGTAGCCCAGTTTAACTTCACTGGGTGGTCAACAAGATAACGAGACTGAAAAGAGTACAAGAAAGGTACCCAGGATATGTCTCCAAATGCCAGCATGAAACCAAATCCCTCCTCTAGGATATCGATTGTCGTGAGTATAGACGACTGGAGAGACAACGCAACAAAACTGAGGTTAAAAACATGGAAAACTGTTTGCTCAAAAGTCCAGTACATTTATCATCTTGAGAAGGGAAGTGTCAATGAAACTGTTACAGGAACACACTTGAACATTGGTATAGTGTTAACGATATTATATTTCTGACGAGATCAGTCAGTTATTCTTGCACGTGATTTGGATTATGTTACTTTCTAATACCTTTAGGGATATGTACGGAGCCCTGTTAGTGCCATACAAGCGCGTGTACAGCATCATATTGGGGATGTATACTTTTTCATTCTGGCGAACACTTTCTTATGTTTGGCGCAGACTTTTAATTTCTGGCGCGACTTTTTTTTGCTGGCGCGACTTTTATTTTCTGGCGCGACTTTTATTTTCTGGCGCGACTTTTTTTTTCTGGCGCGACTTTTTTTCTGGCGCGACTTTTTTCTCTAGCGCTCATTTTTTGACCGCCGTTACATTTGTTGCGGGCTCAAAGTACGGACACCTGTTGTTGAGCAATATGGCTGACTTGGCTGACAACGATCAAGAAAAGGTAAGTAGTATTTAATTTAGTTTTGAATCCTGCCATATTCGAGAATGAATAGAGGGAAGGTGGCTAGTTTTATTGTTTCGCTTTTTTCTGTGTAAATTGTCCGTCAAAAAACACAAAACGCTATGCTCGAAAACCACAACAGGCAGAACAAGCTTGATTCTTTATTTTACACCGACAAGAAATTTCAAGTATAGCAATAATTTTAATGAATATCAAGTCCTTTATCAAGGTCAAAACAACATTTCAAGTTATAAACGCGGAAAAAGAATGAAACAGGAGGAAGATCTCACAAGATCGTACTTAATCGGTGCAAAATCTTGTAGTGTACATCATATTGTAAGATCTCGGAAGATCGAAGTGAGATTTTCAACCTTGGGCCAGTTGATTTCTGGTTGGCACATGAATAATGATTATTCAAAAAAAATATAATTGTGAAATGCAGACTGTTTTTAATTTTTTAAAAAAAAAAAGCGAAACAATAAAACTAGCTACCTTCCCTCTATTCATTCTCTCAATTCGTTTACGAAGATGGCAGTATTCAAAACTAAATTAAATACTACTTACCTTCTCTTGATCGTTGTCAGCCAAGTCAGCCATCTTGCTCAACAACAAGTGTCCGCAATAAATCTAGCAGCGGTTTACAAATGAGCGCTAGAGAAAAAAGTCGCGCCAGCAAAAAAAAGTCGCGCCAGCAAAAAAAAAGTCGCGCCAGAAAATAAAAGTCTGCGCCAAACATAAGAAAGTGTTCGCCAGAATGAAAAAAGTATACATCCCCAATATGATGCTGTACACGCGCTGTATGTATATATGTGTACTAAGTTAGTTACGAGATATAAGTGTGAGAGTCAGTTGCATGTATTCGAGTGCAACAAAACGGGCGGCGAGTACAGTACGGCGCTTCAACACGGGTTTAACTGCCATTCGAAAGACACATTTTCCGATCCGCCGCTCAGCTGCCCGATGAGCCCCTTGACGCTTTTGCGACACGGTTACGGCAGCTGGTGCAGAGTTACAACTATAATACGGGACTAGCTTGATGATACCAGCTGCAAATAACGGCCGGTCAACGGACAATGTCCGGTCAAAAATAGGTTTTGTCCGTTCAAATCCTAAGATGGTCGGACAATTTGTCCGGTCGTTTACGCTGGTAAGGAAAAACCTTGGAGTTTAAAGCTTTTGAAAAATTTAAAGGTTCAATATTATTGGCGTTTGTGAAAAAGGAGGGGAAAAGACGGATACTTAACTACCAGACCAGAAACTTTTAATAAATGATTCGTAGTAGTCATAAAATTTCCGGCTGTCGTTGCACATTTTCGCTTTGTCATTCACCAATTCGTCATCGCAAATATAAGCGGGTCTTACAGTTATGTATCGGTCACGGGTGTGAATTACTTTAGTATTAGTCTGTGTGAGTTTTGTACACATCATGGGAATCGCACTTTTGTAGCGATAAGACGTAATCGATGTTTGTCCGGCCAAAAATGGGCTATGTCCGGGCGAAAATAAGTTTGACCGGACAATTTGACCGGCGCCAGCTGGGAAATTATTTGCAGCCTTGGATACGTGTTATTCAAAGGTACTTTGACAAAGGTTTCTTCGAGAAAAATCTTACGTTGAAAAAATGCTCTGTCCATCGCGCGCACTATAGAACGCCGCATAGATGGAGACGCAAGTTTTAGCGCCGGTCTGTTTCTGTTGTGGAGAAAGGTCACAAAGCCAAGCACCCTTTCTGCCATTTGAATAATGCAACATGCTCTCATTGTGGTCACGGTAAAAAGGGCCATTTTCAACGTGTTAGCAAAGGCAAGCGTTCAGTTCAAGCAGGCCGCGAGCGGCGTGAAGCAGTTCACCTCGTTGAAACCGGAGAACATTCACAAGAACACTCCATTGATGATGAGTATCTCTTCGGTCTTACATCGGACACGCACGCATTCACGTCGCGGACATACCTGAACTCATTGACTCTGGTGCTAGTGCAAACGTTCTTGATTGCCAGGCTTTCCAGCGCCTTCCTGATATTTCTGTAAATACTTGAACCGCTTTGGTTACGTCATCGGATTCAAAAGTTTACGGATTCGGCGTCCACACGATCTCGGATTCATATCGTATTCAAAAGTTTCCACTCTGGAGAGCGGATTCAAATCTTTGTGGATTCGGTTGCCGGATTCACCGGATACGTGTGGACGAAAGGTGCATGCGCAAAGAAAATCTTTATTAACTACGTTGCCTCTAATTCAGTCCCGAAAGCCATGTCTCAGACAGAAATCTTTAGTACTAGAAATACGACTCCCGCAAAAACCTCGCGAAGCTAGTTTTTGAAGAAGTCACAATGCTTTTATATTTTATTTTATATTTTTTATATCAGCGTAATCCCCATTATTTTATTTGTTATGCTATGTTTGGTACAAAATTAGTGACACCTGGTGAAAATTACATGACCAGTATACCGGTCAACACAGTGCTTAAAAATTGACCTTCATTTAGTTCTTTCACTGCCACTGAGATTGCACCAGAGGGAATAGAAGTAAAATTATTTATTATCTTCACAGGGAATACAGAGTCGATGAATTACCACAATAATATTCACTTAACACAAATTGAAAATGATTGTAAATCTTTTGCAGGTGAAATCTTGAAGAGTTGATATGAATGCTTGTGTTTACCATGGTGTAAAAACCTGTTTTTTTATAGTTTTATTTTCTTAGTCTCTACTGCTTTGTCTCCTTTGTTGTACATCCCTTTTAAACACAATATGTTCTTACACTGAGGATGAGTTGAATGCTCCAATTATTTTTTGTTTATGTTTTTTGGTTATAATTGGATGAGGTTCATTGTAAGAAGAATCTTCTGATTAGATATTTTATTGTCTACTGCAGTCATTATTTCATTCCTAGGTAACCACAATTGACAGCATTATGAATAGTGCATGTTTCAATTTGTGCACTCTCTTCAGTTGCAATGGTACTCTCAGTGGTAGATAAGAAAATTCCTCTTCCCTCAAAAGAGATGCCATATCAACAGAAGTGTGAGATACAATGTCATTACATAAAAAATGGGGATAAAACAATTGGATTCTACAACAACTTTGAATAAAGGTTTGGTAATAGTGAGTGCCGACTGTATAGTATGTGGTTGTTCTATTTTTAGGTCATATCATAAAAACAATACATGAAATAAAGAGTTATTGAAATCTTAATATGTTGAAAAAGATTGCTGCACTACGTACTCCCGTAAAAAAATAATGTGAAATCGACATCAATGAGTTAAAAGTATATACCACATGAAAGTTTAATTGTGCTGTTACAGAAACAGGCAAAATATCCATACCCAACAAGAGAAGGTTATATTATTTTGAATATATGCAAATTTCTATTATAAAAACTGCAGAAGAAAGATTTAATATAAGGATGGCATTTCATCGAAAAAGTCATGGCAGCCAGAGGTATTGAACTGTAACCAATGACAATGAGAAGCACTATCATTATATTATTATCATTATTATTATCATTACTATTATTATTACTGGTATTGATATTATTATTATTACTATTGTTATATTTTTTACGTTTAACATAATATATTTTTATGGGGTGGGATGCATGGCCTAACCTTTGTAAAGGTATTGTTACTCTATTACTGCAAGCAACACAAAAATCTTCTTAATAGGCTTTCCATCAGAGGTGGTAGTAATCAAAACAGCTCCAAACAATACCATTTCTTCTTAAAGGCTTGAAATCTAGTGCGGTCATTTGTCTATAAAGTTTGTGTGGAAAATCATTATTGAAAGGATAGGGCATTTAGAAAACTTGAAACACTTGTTACTACATACAGCACACTTGCAATGAATATATGAGAAAGATCATAAACATTTTGGCATTACAAAATTTATTTTCTTCTTTATATAGTTTTTCCGATGTAAAATGTTAACTGTATGTTGTGGTTGTTATTAAATATTGATATTTGACATCATAAAAATGAAGTAAACAACAGAAAGTAACAAGGTTAATATGTTAATTAAGGCTTGAATTAACATTTTATTTGTGGGAAATGGCCAGGTTTCTAGATTGCAATATTATCGGGGGGGGGGGGGGGGGGGGTCATTGAACTCTAAGGTAAAACTGACCCATTGTGAAAAGGCTATGAAACTTGTTGTCTATACGTAATATTATTGAAACCTTTCAATCAGAGAATACATACATATATATAGCAAAGAGAAATACTACTCAGAAGTAAGTTATAACATTTGCTTTATTTTCAAATGATCGCATTGATCACTGATGATATTGCAGAACCAGTACTTTATAGTGACACTGGGTATATATTCTGTTGAAAATGCTAAACATAGCTGCTAGATCAAGAAAATTTACAATATTTTCACTGTTTCAACTCTCTGTGTTGGGAATTTCTTCAAAATGGAAACGCTATCGCTTTATTATGAAAAATACCTACTTACATTCTCTTGTAATCTGTTGGTCGTCTTCCTATTCCGTTTTTAGACTAATATAATTATTTTCCAGAGACATCTCCAATCGTTGTAGTTGTTTCTACTCGGTTTCCCTTCTAAGCCGTTTTGCTAAATTTAGTACGCTAATATATTTCGTTATGTAATCGTTCACTCCTGTTCTGTATTTCTATCAATAACACATTCAAATTCAAAACTAACTTGGTTGAATTCCTGGTCCTTTTCCCTGCTGTTTCGTTTGCCTTTTTCTAGAGCGAGCAGTTTTTGTCTTTGCTGCGATGACGGATGTCTGTTGTTATTCGCCCTGCTGTCGTACTCTTTCCCTGCTTTGAGTCGTGCTTTCCTTGTGTTGATTTTCACGGTGTTCGAACTTACTCGGCGACGATCTCGGGCTACTCTTTCTTGAATATCTCGGAGATCATCTTGCTGGGATACACTTCCAGGACGAGTGAAATCCGTTTCCACAAAATTTACATTTCTTTCAAAAAGGCATCACCGCATTCGAAATGGCGGAAATTCAGGAGTTCTCAAATACGCTACTATTGCCAGGTAACCTGGCCTGCGAACGGACACCTTTAAAATATAGATATATATATATATATAAATATAGATATATATATATATATATATATATATATACATATACATATATAAAAACTCTCGGCTCGATTTACTCGGGCTTGCGAGCCACATGGTCTGACCGGAAGCGACACGATTAGTAACCTCGCTACGCTCGGCCTTCGGCCTCGCTTCGCGAGGAACAACGCGAGACGACCCGATACATTAAAGGCTGCCAGACTGCTTACGTGGTGGGAAATGACCGACTATTCCCGACCACCTCCCTTTCTACGCAGTTTGTGAGGAATCGTCCGTTTACAATGGTCTCATTCTTCGTGGAAGACGAGTTGTAATTCCTGTTCAGTTACTACGGCGCACGCTCCAGTTAGCTCACGAGCGTCACCAGGGTACAGTACGCACAAAGCAGCTTCTGCGAGAGAAACAAGTATTGTGGGGATAGTTTCTGAAGAAACTGGTGCTGCGTCGGTGGGAAGTTGAAACACAAGAAAATGGGTAAATCAAACGAGTTGATTAAGTAAGTTATACCACCGTAAGGTAAAAAGGAGGTGCTGACGTTTCGAGCGTTAGCTGACGTTTCGAGCGTTAGCTCCGACGAAGGGCTAACGCTCGAAACGTCAGCACCTCCTTTTTACCTTACGGTGGTATAACTTACTTAATCAACTCGTTTGATTTACCCATTTTCTTGTGTTCTGCGAGAGAAAGTTTGGTGGCCAGGCAATGACCGTGACATCGAGCAGAACGTCAGGCTATGTCTTTCTTGCCAGTCGATGTCTCCAAAATCAGCGCCAGAGCCTTTACGCCCCTTTTTTATGCCGCGAAACCCATGGGAGACCGTCGGCATTGATCTATGCGGTCCACTTCCTTCTGAAGACTGTCTTCTCCTTTTGGTTGACGCATGCTCGAGGTGGCCAGAGGTTGCCGTT
>OX453284.1:14220647-14530647 GCA_949710005.1 Ricordea florida
ATTGTTTAAATAGTGCCCTTCCAAGGAAAATACCCAGATGGATATACTACTTGTCCATGAAAATTCTGATAAGTATGGCTACTCGCTTCACCAAGGTCAGCGAAAAGGTTCATGACAGCTTGTATGCATGAATAAATATTTTATTGACCTGTTATTAGTGGGTTTTGATGGTTTTGCAACTGGCACACAGAAGAAAATTTAGTGGTGAACAATGAAGACAATAGAGTGTTTTATGTCTCAGAACTATTGGTCTGACAGTTGCCCCTTGGACATTTTATGTTCTTAAAACTACACATCTGCCGTCAAAGCATGTGGAATTACTTCTTGAGCAAATATTTGCTTTCAGAACATCAAATTTCCACAGGGCAACCATCAGCAGAAACAATATTGTTTACATAGACAGTGGGTATGTTAAACCAATAGAGTACTAAAGTGATGACATCACAAAAACTAAATTTCTAAAGTTATGGGATTTATTGAGACATTTCAAAGGAGCATGATGAAAAATGCCTACAGGCCAAAAATCAGCCTCTCATGTCAATTTTTGAGTGAGATATTGCAACGTTTACGCTCCAGTGATTCCATACAAATCCTTCTAATTTTGTCTCGGTTCCAAATGTTTAGAACAGAGACAAAATTAGAAGGATTTGTATCGAATCATTGGAGCGTAAAAGTTGCAATATCTCACTCCAAAATTGAAATGAGAGGCTGATTTTTGGCTTGTAGGCATTGGTTATCATGCTCTTTGCAAACATCTTAATAAATCCCATGATTTCAAAAATTGAGATATTTGTGACGTCACACTTTAGTACTCTATTAGTGCACAATTTGTGATAGAATATAATTGCAAGTTGGTTTCTCTTAAATGAAGATTGCCCTGTTTATAGCATACCTTTTTTTAATTTCTTATGTAGCCTCCCCCCCCCCTTTTTTTCCTTACATCACTTGCACTTAGCTATATTTACTTCACCTACCCTACTTATATTCACTTACATTCACCTTACTTTACGTATCTTCTTACATTTGCTCATCTCACTTACAACGGCTTACATGTTCTCTAACATTACTTAGACTCAGTTGTAATAAATTATCAATTACTTTACCAACTCCACTTACATTTACACACATTCCTTAAGTTGTGAAGTTGAGAGAATGTAAGTATTTTTTTTGAAAATATACCTGTGTTTGCTCCTGGAGATAAGCCTGTCTTCTGATAACGAGCCAGTAGATACACGGCAACAGCAACAGTAAAGGACCATATAAAGCTTGCTGTTATCATACCAACAAATGCATCATAGACAATGGTTACTGGGACTTTGTAATACAAACAGGCTGCAAATCCAGTCAAGCTCAGCACCAAGGCTAAGAAACCTAAAAGGATATTTAATTCGAAAATCAGCTTGCCTAAGGGTATATTCCTTTGGTATGATTCAGATCAGGATTTGTGATCAAAGGTTACACAGATCATGGAACATCGAAGAAACTGAGGAATTTATTCTGTACAATGATTTATCAGTTACTTTGATGCTTCATAACTCCACATCCACATCAGTCCAGATCATACCAAAGGAATGCAGTCTAAGTTATAATAACATACATTTACTCTGATGTCTAATTATCATGTGCAAGACCTGTAAGAGAAAACTTACAGCCCGGGGTCCTTTATCATTCTAGACAGTTTGAAAATGTGATGCAGGTCAAGTCAGGAGCTCAATACCACATTGCTAAGTAATGCAATATGAACAAATTTAAAAAAGGATGAAACATGTAATTTACAGTGTTAGTAAATATTGTAAATCAGTTTAGACAACCATTAAGTGTCAGACTGAAGCCTGCTAACCAAACAGTACAACATAGTTAACCAGTACTGGTAAATTCTATATAATAAACAATTATTCACCGAAAAGGAGGTGAAATATCCACCACTTTCCCCGCTTCGCACTCGGTAAATATCCACCACTTTCCCCAACACTGAGGTGAATAATTGTTTAAGTATATACCATTCAAGCTAAATGACTAGCATTTATTCAGAAACAGCTGTAATTTCCTCATTGGAAACCGAAACGGGAGGCCGTTTTGTTTCTCTTCGGCTGCTCAGAGGTCAATAGTACTTTGCTAATCACCTCCAAGTAAACAAATCAGAATGCACAAAATGCACTATTTACTTGAGTGGTATATACTAATATTGATTATTTAGACTATTGAAATCTTTACCATTGAGCCTGTAATCAAGTGATGTACCATCAGCCAGTGGTCTCCCATGCACAGTCTAAACAAAAAATCACATAACAGTTGGAAACTGACCCACTCCCTTCTTAACACATCAAATACCCTTTTTCTAAATCAAATGGCAACAACAGCTTTGGAGCTGAGGCACATGTGAATTCTGCTGTTATCTTCTTGACGTTCTAGGCAACTAAACAACCTTAACCTTTCAATTTTGATATTTTATTACCCATGCATTCTTTTTCTTTTCATGCACTTAGATCTTATGCTAAATTATGGTACGCACAAATCATTTCTGTTGTTCAAATATCAGTAATGTTTGAGTAGCAAATTAGTAGTAATAAAAGTAAACTTATAGATACACTTAATGCATTTACCCTCCAGATGATAATTATAAAGATTGTCTTTATCTGTAGAATTTATCATATCTCACAGGTAGGTATCAAATAACAATATTTTTACCACAATTACTACTAATCCTGTGATCAGTCAATGAGAGTCCAGACAACGCTGCTTAGATCAATGTGTCACACAATGCAACAGCCAATCAGAAACACTCATTTTGGGAAATAAACCAATCAGATTGTGAGAAAGTTATAGACAATTTCTTTGTTTCACGTTCTTGGTAATGCTCTGAAAAAACAATTTCTTTGATGTTGACATTGTGGTAAAACACAAATCGTATGTGGTTTAGCGTTGTCTATACTCTTACCAACAACGATATGCGTCATCAAATTTAACCATTCAGCAGGAGAATCAAAACATACAAGCAACTAACGATTGAGACTACTTAGCTCAAACCTTGAGAGTGCTACTGAAATATTTCTCTAAATTCTTACCAACTGTTTGGCTGACCATGTACTGATATTGTAATAGGAGGTTGTGTAATAAGGGACTTCCATTGGTCCATGAAGAAAGAACAGGACTGTTTTTGGAATGATTTCCTCACAGGTCCCTCCTTCATTATGCATGCTGTGGCCGTACGGTTTCGTTCTCAGAAATGTTTGCACGCGCACTTCCCAAGACAATTCAACTACAGCATGCATAATGAGTAGGGACCTGTGCGGAAATCTTACCCTGTTTTTTTTTTCCTTAGAGCCAGTCAAGTGTTGGTTATGATACATTTATAAAGCCCCAGCTTAAAACAATCAATTCAAACTTTCTGTACATGATACGGTTAAACGTTTCCCACACATGTAAGGTACATGTATTTGGTCGAACAAACATCACGTAAAATTCTGACCAAAAGGATTGTTTAATGATAGACCCCGGAACAATTCACAAACGAAACTACAATAGTTGCCTAAAGGACGGAGATGTTTGATTGTTTAGTCCAGGGCTTTTGGTCTCATACTTGTATTTTTTAATATGCAATGACAAAGAAGCTCTGAATTCCTTCAATCTAAGAACTGACCTTTCCTACAGGCAGCATGTAAACGATGACCTGCAGTATGATCCATCCATCGACGAGCAGATGACCAATGTCGAAAAATCCCCCAGAATAACGCCACAGAGGTGGATAGGAGCGAGGCATTTTAAGGAATGAACAAGGCCCGCCACCATGACAAAACAAGTAGAACGACAGCACTGTGATAGGTAAACCAAGGATCATAAAGAAGGCACCAATAGGACCACCAAACTCGTAACCATGTTTGGCTTTCGTTATCGATGGTTTCATCTCTGCTACGGTTGTCAATGCTTCCTTTTCCTCGGCAACGAGCTTCTTTGTCACTGAGCGTGTTACGCGAACCACAGGTTCGCTTGTAGCTGAGCTCGTTTCTTTTACAACCTTTGTTGTAGTAACGGTCTCTTCGACTTTCCTCGGTAATCGACCACGGCCTGTAGAACGCCGAGTTGAACGAATCTCTTTCTCTTGTGTTATCTGTTCCAGAAGGATTTCTTCTGAAGACTTCTTTGCTGGAGCTGGTCTACGGCTCTGTCGCGCTGGTGATCGCGAACGGGATCGCGACCTGCGTGCAGGGGACCGAGAACGTCGTCTGGTCGATCGTGCTGGCGAGGACGAGCGTGACCGAATGTAGTTATCTTTCTAAACAAAATGGAGGAGCGAGAGCGAATCTCAATTATTTTTTGTAGGGAGATCGCAAAGGAATTTACGATATTCAATTATACTGTTAAGTTTTTTAAAAGCCAACCTTAAAGTGAAGAGCATGAATGCAGTGTGAAGGTTCATCAAACATTCCTGTTTTACCATATGAGGGTAACTAACTATTATTTACAGTAGTACTGGATCAGGAAAGAAAATCTGTTTTTCTTTCGACATCTTTAAGCGCGGGTAATGTTCTGTTTTATAAGACCAAACTCATGGATGAATGCTAAACAGTAGAAAGTACTGTTTACAGTAGTAAAAGTTGTAGTAAGCTCGTTAATAAACATTTTTCTCAAGGGTGATTTTTTCTCCAAACTCATAATATATATTCGCAACCAACATAGAGAATAAAAATAAAAATAAGAAAAAACAGTTAAGAGCACAAGAAGCGGTACTTACGTAAACGTTTGACACGGCAACTTCCGCCTCAAAACCATCTCTAAAGTCGACCAAGGCAGCGCTAGCGTCTTTACTGAGCTTAAGAACCGTCGCCTCGTAGTACTGTGTGCTTCCTGGCCATAACGCCCAGACAGTTTCACCCACAGTAAAACGCTTCCTTGGCATAATCGTGGCTTAAAAAGTTTCGTGACTAGACTGCTTGCAGCTAAATCATAAAACAAAAACTTCTCAAGTTTGAGAGTGGAGCAGTTGATAGCAAAATGGAAACAGACAACAAATGTCAACGGTCGGACTTTGAAAAAGCGGGAAGTGATTTTATTGGCTCAACTTGGTAATCTCGTAATCTCATTGGTTAGTGGATGTTAGCGTGACATTTGAAAGGATTGCAGAAAATTACTGGATCCCAAGCTTCCACCGTTCACGGCTACGACTACGACCGCACGAAACAACAATATCATTGGTTAATTGTACAGGCCCGCAAATGATCCCGGCCCGCAAATGATCCCAGGACCGGAAATGATCCCAGGACCGGAAATGATCCCCAGATTGTTCCGCAAATGATCCCCGGACCGGAAATGAGAGCCTCCCCATAAAAGGGAAAAGTGGGGACTCACGAATTTGGAGAGTGGATTGAAATTGACATAATCCATTTTATTTTCTTTAAGGCGGACCATTAGAAATATCCGGAGGGGGGGGGGACTTTTACCCAAAAGAAATTCCTGCAAGGGGGACTTGTCTAAGAAATTTCCTACTAGCGGTTGTGCCTAAGTAATATTCGTACAACGGAGAAAAAAACATCCATCGACACAAGTAGGACTTAAAAAAATGCCTGCATAAGAAATTGTTTACCTCCCCCCTCCCCCCGGTAATTTCTATTGGTCTTTCCCTTAAAACACAACAGTTATTAAAGGTAAGGCAAGCAAAATGAGCAAAATTACAAAGTATTAAACAGTATTTGAACGATTTGAACCTAATTTCCATCCAACGTCAGGGATTACAATAAAACCGTAACTTTTTTTTTTCTTACTAGTGCAGGAGCCCTGACTAGTGTTATTATAGCTCCTCAATATGCACTGATTTTAAACGAGAAATGAAGTTTTACCAGTCCAACAAACGTTTTAACGGTCCAATGTGTTCAGTGCCTAATATGTTCATCAGTTTTGTTTTCATGGTTTGACTTTCAGCTCAAACTGAATCGGACTCTGCTAAGCAGTCCTCACAAAACACACAGTTGTCTGCATAGACCTGCAAAAGGCCATTCTCTCCCTCAAATACCCCACTTGAATAGTTGCGAATTTTTTTTCCACATTTTGGGCACGTTTCGTCTTCGGTAATTTGCCCCTTGCCGTACTTTAGTTTCAATTCTTCGGCAACATCAGCTTTCTTTTCGTCCACTGATTGAAGGCTATGGAAATGGCTTTCCGCTAGTACCCAACGCAAGTCTTGTCAGTTGTTCACTTCAAGTACTGAATTACAGCACGCGCAATACCATTTAAATGACTTTTTTGACAACCTGCGTGCACTTGCGAGTCCGTTTGGCTACCAAACGCAAGTCTATACGCAAGTTCAACTTGCGACTACTTGCGTCCACTTGCGTTGACCGGAGGTAAAAATCCTGCTTTTTATTGACACCCATATGACGTGAATGCACTCAGCCGAGACGGTTTTCGTGGAAATTATCACGAGCAAAATGTCTTCTATCTTTTTATTGCAATTGAATATGACAAAACGCCGACACGATTTTTTAGTGTTTGGGGTCCGGAAACCAAAGAACAAATCAAATTAGCGAAATAATAAATTCGCTCACTTTGATTTGTAGCCTTCAAAAGGCGAATTAACTTAGGCGCTCGTGTTTCCAGGTTCCTAAAAGATTTACATTTCATTCTACTACAAAATGTTTTTTATAGATTGAAAGCCAGCTCAATAAGCTTTAATTTAATATAGGGTTTAAGGTTTTTACAATTTATTCCGACTGTGCTATATCGTTTAGTTGCATGTACTGTCCAAGTCCAAGCCATTCTATTTTTCTGCGCTATCACTTGCAATAATAATTTCCGGTCCTGGGATCATTTGCGGTCCAGTTCGGGGATCATTTGCGGTCCCGGGATCATTTGCGGGCCGGGATCATTTGCGGGCCTGTACATAATTAACAATTATTCGCCGAAGGCGAAGTGGTTATCGGTGAATATGCACCGATATTCACTGAGCCTGAAACGAATAATTGTTTTAGTATAAATATACAGGTGATTATTTCAAAAAAAGAAAAGAAAAAATATTGTACAACACGAAAAAGCGCGCGAACGACTGGCAGCCATTTTGTTTGTCGAGGAGATTATCGGCTGATAGGACGAGATAGCGAACCAATCAGAGCGCGCGATTTTGTATAATCACCAGTGTATTTATACTAAAAGACTTTTAAAATGTGTTAAAAAGTTAAAGGCATCGGGGATTGTGATAATTGTATTCTTCTATTGCCGTTGTAAAATTAAAATACTGCGAAAAACTTCAAGTTGGTCACAAAGTGAGCGAAGATCATTTTCTGCAAGAACCTTCTCTGCAGTGTTTTGGTGCGACTTCTGTTGTGGCATTTTGACCTGGATGTGTAGAGGTAATTGTGATCCGATCCATTGCCGGGCTTGATACGGCTGCTATCGATTTTATTGAGTACTCTTGGTAAAACTTCTGTCGTTTTTCCTTGCCGATATGTAGAAATTCTTGAGCCTCGAATCATGAAGTTCTAGCTTCTTTACAGTTTCTCTGATCAATTCTTCACTCGGCTTTGCCTAGAACTTACTCCTACACAGACTCGAAGGTCCTTTTGAAAATTTTTTAAGGTAAACTTTGTTGTCGTTTTTGTTGTATAATATTTTATCAGTACTTCCGACATTCGACTTTAAAGATCGAGTTAGAATTCTCGGGATATTCTATATATATATATATATATACGCCTACACCCGCGAACGGGTATTACACAGTTCATCGTTTCTTCTCCCTTCTACGGCGTGCTTCCCCATGCTTGAGATACGTTTCAGAACTTCTATCGTCATACGACATACAGATGGTTTCTGTGATCGCTCTCCATTCCTTTCTGTTACGTACAGAGTTGCTCCACGTCCCAAGAACACTTCCACTTTTTAGGTCTTTTTTCACAATGTCCTTAAACCTAAGTTTGGGACGGCCAACAGGGCGCGATCCACTTGCTAGTTCAGAAAATAATAGCTGTTTTGGAATATTTAACATTAGTGAAAATCTACTAGTATACTAATGCAAATACCACAATCTGATTGGCTGAGCTACCGCAGACTATCCACCAAATAGAAATCTCGAGCTCATAAGGGACGGACCATTAGAAAAGTGATGGGGGGGGAAACAAAAAAAAATTCATGCAAGGGAAAATGCCAAGAAAAAACATTCATGCAAAGGAGAAGGTAAAAAAAAAATTCATGCAAAGGAGAAGGTAAAAAAAAAAATTCATGCAGAAGGAAGGTCCAATTGTGACTTTTTCACACGTAGGAAAAAAAATTCGTGCAAGCTGAAAATTCCCCCCCCCCCCCCCCAATCACTTTTCTAATGGTCCGTCCCTAATCTAATTGTTAACAATCCACCTCCTATGAGGCGAATAAACCCAGGGCTTCTGGGTAATCCTAGTACCGGAAAGTACCGTGAAATGGCGTTCAACTTGAGCAACCGAAATATGGCCGCCGTCGATTCTCGCTATACAGGTTTTTCGAAGAAGTCTTACTAGGGAATTAAGCAAAAAAAATACCACGATGAAACGTTAACCAGGGCAGGTCCAAACAATAGCGCAAAAGAACGACGCAATAAAACTGCATGTGCAAAATAAAGTCACGTTTGGCCCTATTCAGACACCGAACTTTTCATGAGCCGAACCTAATTCATCCGAATTAAATATATTGAAAAGTTCGGCGTCTCAATCAATTAGGAACGGCTATTTTAATTTGGAACGGCCCTGGCGTTCTTTTCGCCAGGCTTTCCTGGGAGTTTCGATTTTGGAACGGCCTTGATTCAGCCGACACCATACTTTTCATGTGCCGAAGTTAATGCAAATTATTATTTGGAACATATTTTCCGAAACCACTGACAATATTAATTAGTTTTCCTGCAACTGTATTAGGAACGGCTGATGAACGGCTAATTTAGTTCGATGTCTGAAACAACAGGCGTACTTTTGCCGTTAATTTCAGGGTCGGTCCAAATTCGAATCATTCGAATTAGTTCGGCTCATGAAAAGTGCGGCGTCTGAATCGGGCCTTGGTCTACCTGTCCTTCGAACTACGCTTCAACAATTTCAATTTTTTCAATGATTGTTTTATCCTCGGCGAGGTCGTTGAGCTTTCTACTGAATTTGCTTCATTGGTCTACACTAAAACAATTATTCTTAGACAAAATCATTTTAACACCTCTGTCTTTGTCGCGTGTGCACTGAGCGAGCCAATGGTGTTACTAGGAGGGGGATATGAGCCCCTTGATAAATGGTTACCGTACCTCGAAGTACTAGTGGCAGTTCCAGTTTCCAACTTGATACTTTTTTCAATAGAAGGAGAACTGAGGCGAGAAGAAGTTCTAGGGTTTGCCCCAAAGATTCTATGTCGTCTTGTCTGGAAGAGAGTTCTGCGGCAAATGTGGGTCCTGAGAGTAAAATAACAATAAAAATAGTAGTGCACTCCCCTCTATTAAACCTAACCTATCTAATACCCCTTTCCCCTTCTACAAGAGGCGTCTGTTACATACTCTGTAAAAGAACAAAAACTGCAGCATACGCAACGCAATCATTATAGATGAGATACTTTCGAGATAAACAAAACAAGATAACTTACTGAACATGTTTCTCAATCAGTTGTAACAATGATTAAATCTATATTCCATTTGTAAAGGTAATCATACGGTTTCGAGTTCAATTTGGAATTAATTTGCACGAGTGAATTTTTCAAAAACCTGACATTGCACGAGCCGCTTCGGCGAGTGCAATGTCAGCTTTTTGAAAAACTCACAAGTGCAAATTAATTCCAAATTGAACGAGAAAAACCGCATGATTACTTATTAATAATATAAACATGAAAAAATTCGCCTGCAGGAATTGCCGGAAGATCTCATTGTGGACAGGACGTGAGCATTAGTAGTAGGTGAGAGGAGTTTCACCCACAGTGTTGTTGTTGTTGTTGAAAATTGTTGTAATTGTTGAAATTTGTTGAAAATTTTTAAAAAATATTACCAAAAATTACACAGAAAATTATCAGAGTTTTAATTAGATATTGCAAATAAAAAAATGATTTAAAAAGAAGAATTTAAGTACAAAGTACAAAATGGATAGACTTACTGTTGATCAACTGAAACAACTTGCTGTAGAATATAAAATTAAAGGCAGGTCAAAATTACGGCAAAAAGGTTTGCTTTTAATAGAGTTGAGAAAAATCCCCGAACTCGTGGAAATGTATGATAATACTGGATCACAAGCAGGAACACCAGGCACACCACCACCAGGGTCACCACCGCCAAGACCAGGCACACCACCAGGCTCTCCACCACCATCACCCAAACCAAATAAAAAATTACCACAAAAAAATATTCCCGACCAGAAGGAAAGACCTATTCCGACCCCCAGAAAAAATATTCCTGACCAGAAGGAAAGACCTATCCCCACCCCCAGAAAAAATATTCCCGACCAGAAGGAAAGACCTATCCCCACCACCAGAAAAAATTCAAAAGTGGCAGAAAGAATAAAGTTTTTTGAATCGCTTAAGGATATCAAACACTCGAAAAAAACCTCAACTAAAAAAATAAACAAAAACTACAAAGTGACAGATAGAAAAAAGATTTATGATTCGGTTACAGTTACCACTAATGAAAAATTACCTAATAAACACCAAAGGAATATAATTAAAATTTATAAAGTGGAAGACAGAATAAAGTTTTATGAATCTTTAAAAAATCTCACAAATAAAAAAATCATCAAACAAATAAAAAATATTCCTAACCAGAAAGAAAGACCTACACAGTCACCAAGAAAAAAGTCTAATAATCAAACCCAAAATAAACCCGAAACAGTCGAAAAAAAAGATGGAAAAATTAAACTAAGACCTCCAACAATTTTTAAATTTATTCCTTTTGGAACTGACCCAGACGAAACAGTGGGGGGGAACAACATTGTAATAAATGCGGATCTTAATAATGACATATCGCAAATGATTATCGATAGAATAAGACCAGAGATACAGATGAGAACAAGGGTTGTATATGGATTCAAATCCAGAATTCATCGTGGAAAAGGAGAAATAATTGATTATCACAAAACACTTGCCGGAGAGGGAACTTTTAAAACATTAAAAGAAATTGGGGGGTATATTGAACGATGTGAAATAAAAAGATTAGATTTGGATAACACAAAAGTATGGAATTCCGTGTATCTCCCCGCAGCAGAAGTTGTAAAAATACCAGGTGTATATCAAGGTAGAGTTGTGTTTACTGAAGTTCATGTAAAAATAATTCATACAAACGAAACTTTAATGGGTTGTGGGCCTTTACCAGATTGGTTACGCAACAAGAAATCTGTTCACAACCTTGATAAATATAATAACAAAATGTGTTTTTGGAATGTCCTGGCTGTGTTTATGAATTATCGTGATGGGAAAAATAGACCCGCCGAAAGAACAGAACAATTGGCTCTAAAACTAGCCCAAGAATTTTATGGCAACCCAAATCTGAAAGTTGAAGATATAAAAGGAACGGATCTTATTGAACTTGAAGATATCTCAAAGTTTTTTCATATTAACATTAGGATGTTTGAGCCAAAAAAAGACCGAGAAACGTGGGTTATGGTGTACGGTAAAGGTAGGATCAAAAAAGAATTACCAACTTTGGATGCCGGGCTTCATAACGACCATTGCTTTTACATCAAGGATTTGCCACTGTTGACTAGTATCTGGGAATGTCATGGATGCGAACAAAGATTTAACAGACATGATAATTATGAGAGACATTTGAATGATGATACATGTACAGGAGGAAAAACACAAGTAATTTGTAAAGGTAAAAAATGTGTTCCAACAATGAGCAGCTCAGAAAAAATATTTTATGGTGGAAATACCCAATTTAGTTATGTTGGTTGTAGATGGATCGAGAAACAGTCTGAACTTATAGGCAAACATATTCATCATGCTCTATGCGGGCATGGTGGTGAAAGATGTGTTAAAGATGGTGAAAAAGAGCTTTTTTTGGTGGATGGTTATGAACCTGTGACTAATACAGTTTTTCAATTTTATGGGTGTAAATGGCATGGATGTCCTTGTTCAAGTGATGATAAAATTAGATACAACGAAACTCTGAGAAAGGAACAGGTGATCAAAGAATTGGGGTATAATTTAGTATCTGTTTGGGAGCATGAAGAGCCAGAATTAAAATATGTAAACTTTAAAAAGAAATTTTTTCACTATCCATATTTTATTGTTTGGGATTCTGAAGCAATTCAACCAAAACAAAATGAAAAGGTTACTGAAGATCTAACTTTCATAAATAAACATATTCCGATTAGTATAGCTATATCTGATAATTTATCGAAAAAAGCAAATTGTGTTGTGAATAGTAATCCAGAGGAGCTTATAAAAGATTTTGTTAAAGATTTCGATAGAAGACAAAAAGATATTGTTAAAAAAGTGAAAGAGGATTATCCTCTCCCCGATGAAGATAGTATTCCCAAAAAAGTAAAAGAGCAGTATGAAGTGTGGTGTAATCAAGTTCCTGTTTTAGGTTTTAATTCAGGAAAGTATGATATTAATATGATTAAGAAACATTTTGTAAATAGTTTTACAGAGATGGAGGGTACAATAAATGTGGCAAAGAAAGAAAATAAGTATATGTACCTGAAAACTCCACGTTTTAATTTTTTGGATATGATTAATTACTTAGCACCCGGGCTTTCTTTTGATAAGTGGTGCAAAGCAAATAAATGTGAAACCAAAAAGCTTGTCTTTTCATACACATGGCTGGATAGTTATGAAAAACTTTCTCACATAGGCCCGGTAAAATATGAAGACTTTTATTCAGATCTCAAAAAGAAAATAACAATATCTCCTAAAGAATATGAAGAATATAAGAATGAATTCAAAAAGAGGGGTTGTGTCACCCAGAAGGATTGGTTGATAGAGTATAACAAAGCCGATGTTATTCCTTTTGTAGAAGCTGTTGAAAAAACACGCGAAAAATATTTCTGTGATGAAATAGACATACTGAAAGATGCAGTATCAATCCCGGGGATATCAATGAAATATGTTTTGAATAAAGCCATAAAAAATAGTAAGGGTAAGTATGATTTGTATGCTCCTGGGGATCCTTGCTATTGTAAATGTAATGTTAATTGTAAAAAACCGAAAAGCGGTAAGGGTAAATGTGAAAAATGTTTTACGATAAGAAAAGAATGTACTATATGTAATAAAAATAAAGCCTATGATCTTTTAAAAACAGGTATGGTTGGCGGGCAGGCTCAGCCGTTTGTAAGACTAGCAATAAAAGATGAAACAAAAATTAGACCCCATAAATATGAAAATCCAAAAACATGCAAAATTATCCGCGGTGATGACGCAAACAGCTTGTATCTATTTGCATCAGGCCAAGAAATGCCCTGTGGTAAAGAGAAATATTTTGAGGTAAAAAATCCAACAGATCCTGAATATATTAAAAAATTTTGTAATTATATTCTTACAGATAAATTGTTCGGTTTCTGCCAAGTGGATATTCACACACCAGATAATCTTTTAGAAAAATTTGAGGAGTTACCACCTTTATATATTGTAGATAGTGTTTCTGAAAATTTAATACCTGATCATATGAAAGAATATCAAAAAGCTACTGGCAGAAAAACTATAAAAGACGCACCAAAATTGTTAAGCGTAACCAGAGCAAAGAAAATTTTACTGTATACACCGCTAATAAAATGGTATCTTGAGCATGGTTTGGTAATAACCGCTGTTCATAAAATTATAAAATATCAACCAGGCAGGCCTTTTGAGTGGTTTCCAGCTGAAGTAAGCGAGGCGAGAAGAGAGGGGGATATAGAGTTTATGGGTGAAATGTTACAGGAAGCGGTAAATAAAAATGAAAAAGATAAAATAGATACCATTATTAATAATTTGAAACAATTCCCCTATGTAGCACCATTAATTGATGAAAATAAAGATATTGGAGTGTTGATTGAAAAATTACTTACAAAGTATGCTGGAAAGAAAGAATTGGATGATACCAACAAACTAAAAGGAAACTCATTTTACGGTAAAATGATTGAAAATAAACAACAACACAAGAATATAAGTTATACTCAAAACGTGGATGCTGTTAATGCGGCTATTAGAAGCTCATTCTTTGAAGATCTGGAACAGATAAATGAAACATATGAAATAACAAAAAGGAAATGGCAGGTAGAAATAAACACACCTTATCAGTGCGGTATAGCTGTATATCAACTATCCAAACTTCAAATGTTAAAAATGTACTACGATTTTATTGATTATTATTTTGACAGAAGTGATTTTGAGTTAATTTATTCAGACACAGATAGCTATTACTTTTCATTTTCGGATGAAGATTTGGATAAACTTGTAAAACCGGAACGGAGAGAAGAATGGTTTAATGGTGGAAAAGAAAAATTTCTATCAATCTCAAAATACCACGATAGAACCCCCGGGCTGTTCAAGACAGAGTTTGAAGGAAAAAGAATGATTGCTCTTTCACCAAAATGTTATTACGCCGATGATGGAAAAGGAAAAACAAAGTTTAGTTGTAAAGGGGCCATACATTACCAAAACGATATGACGTGGAATAGATACTATGAAGCTTTAATGGGGACAATAGATAGGGTAAAAAATACAGGTTTTAGAGTTAATAAAAACGAAATTGTAACATATACTCAAGATAAATTAGGGCTGAACGCATATTACGATAAACGTATTGTTTTAGATGATGGAATTCACACAAAACCTTTGTATTAGCTCATTTCAAAACAGAATCGGGCGGCAACTCAGTATCATGAGGAACAACTTGAAGTTCTTCTCTCACAAAGCCACGTCTTGGCCCATTCACTAAATAATATAAAACCGGTTGGTTGGCTGAAACTGTACTTCTAGAAATATCATAAACTTGTATACTCCAAATAGGATCTGTAGCTCTTCTTCGTTCTCCACCTTCAAGCTCGCCAGGAAATAGTAAATATCTAACATTAACTCCTAGTGGTAATCTAACCTCATCAAAACCCACAACTCGATTATACTTTTTTTGTTCGATATCAACCTTTTTTAGTTTTATAGCATCATCAGGCTCTTTACCGGTTAATCTAGTTGGTGTATTATTCAAAGTTTTCAAAATATTTGGTAATCTTTTTACCCATACTCTTGATCTTTCATCACCGATCATTTCTTGTGCATATTGATGACTAAATAATCGTTCACTTAATGTTCTATTTGCTCTTTCGACAAATGCTTGTGCTCTATGGTTTCCAGCTTCACTTCTTTGAATGTTTACATTATGATGATTCATAAGTTTTGTAACCTCGCCCATAAATTCTTTTCCAGGATCAACCATTAATGTTTTAGGATATTTCATTTTCGCTTCGCGGTCTATTTTTCTCGAATATATTTTTTCAAAAGCATTTGAAATTTCTAGACTTTCTTTTGAGGTTAATGGCTCTGCATCTTTGTATCTCGAGGCTACATCAACCACAACTAACGCATATCGATATGTTTTTCTTCCAACTCTATCATGCGGTAAAAATAATAAATCTGCTTGATGAATCTGATTAGGTTTATCCACAGTCCAGTGCGGTCTAGGTATATATTTGGGGGCCGGAAGATATATTTGCCATATTGCCTGTTTCTCAAGCCATTGTTTAGCCACATCTTCACTTACTTTCGCTTTACTAGCTAATTTAGGAATTGCAGAATATCCTTTCCAATATCCCCCAGTTGAATAATATATACGTCTGAAATTTTTTGACAAGGTAGAACTCATTTAAAGATTAACCAAAGTATCTTATAAATTAACATGACTTCTGAAAAAATTAACCCAAACAGAATCCCTAGAGAGCCATTTGGCTTGAAAGCAGAATCAACGCTGAATCGAATTACTCTCAATCCATCTTCCGCTAGCCCCGGAGAAACACTATATATAAATATTCCAAAACTTTCTGAGAATTTGGTTATTGTGCCTGGAAGCGTATATTTACTATTCAACTTGGATGTTGATGGGCATGCTAATAATACACTTGTGAATAATGTGGGTAGTAATATTGTATCTAGACTTAGAGTTCTTTTTGGTGGTGAAACATTACAGGATACTCAAAGATATGATATATTTCAAACATATCATGACTTATTCTTAACAGATGAAGATAGAGAGGATAGATTAAAACAAGGTATTTCTTCTGAAAACATGAGGAAACTTAGAACAAATGCAGGTGATAAGAAAACCCAAGATGTAAAGGAAGTAGCTCTTGCATCAGTACATAACACCAAGTATCATATTCCACTAAACCATCCTATTCTAAAAGATCATGGAATTTTCTACCCAAAAGCGTTGGATAATCATCTAATATTTGAGATTACACTTGCCCCAATTAATGATATTGTTATTTATTCTGACACTACTAAAACACCAACCTATTCAATAAAAAACCTTGAGTTAGAATATTCTTCCATTTCAAGTGAATACTTAGCTCGCGAGGCACAAGCAGCTTATCAGGTTGGTAAAGGATTCTTTTATGAAAATGTAACTTTACACAAAACTTTTACCTTTTCCATAGGTGGTGATAGTGTTATAAATCAACATATTAATCTACCTAGAAGATCAATGACCGGGATATTATGTTTGTTTACATTACCAACCGCTGGAGGAGCACGCAACTCTGAGAATTTTTACAATCCAGGTATAACCTCAATTAATATAGATGTTGATGGTGTACCAAATCGTTTATACTCTAAGGGGATGATACCATCAGACCTATGGGAGTCTGTAAAGAAAAGATTTGAAAAAGAGTCGGGTTACTCCCGTCGGTCGGTAAAGGAAAAGGATTTTTATGCTGATAAGTTTGCTCTGTGGGTTGATATGAGAACTCACCCTGATAATGGTATTCATGGAGGGGGTCTAGCCTTAAACAATACACAAGATGGTGTAAAACTAGAAATTAAAAGAAAACAAAGCGGATCTGGTACTATAACCTGTTATATGTTTGTTGTAGCTGATGCAATGATGGAAATAATGAATTCAGGTTTACGCTCGATTAAGTACTAAAACCCTCTTGGTCCGCGAAGCGACTTAAAAAACGTAATGTTATAGACCTAAAGGCCCACGAAGTGAATACAAAAATTATGGAAGAATTGAGAGATAAAATCCCCTTTCATTGTATTATAACTGGACCAACAAATTGTGGAAAAACAAAGTATATAATAGATCAGCTAAGAGGACCATTTAGAAAAGTTTTTGAATACATTGTTCTAATATGTCCGACTTTTTCTAAAAATAAAACCTATCATAATTTTGCTCGTGGAGATAAAAGATTCTTTGTATTATCACCCGATGCTAGTAACATTGATGAGATTAATGAATTGTTAACTGATTGTCAAACTTTGTTCTCTGGTACCAATACACTAATAATTTTAGATGATTGTGCTGTATCTACTGATCTGAAGAAACGATCGAACAAGTTTATAGATTTAGCATTTTCTGGAAGACATCACGGATTATCATTATGGGTTCTAACTCAACAATTAACATCGATAGCAAAACCATTTCGAGAAAATGTGGCTTGTGTTGTTTCATTTCATAATCCATCACAGAAAGGAACAAAGATGTTTTTCGAAGATTATGGTGGTGATTTAGATTATGAAACTAGTAAAAAGTTTGTACAACTCCTGAAAACTGAAAAATATTCTAGACTATGTTTGAGTTTACGTCACCCATTTAATTGCTATTTAGAGATCCCTGAAGTGATTTCGGCGTAGCTGGCCGGCAACGGTCAAAAACCTACCCGCTTCGCGGAAAGCCGATTTAAAAATAATTCATTTATTATCACAAAAGATGACAAGCGTAGAAGATTATATTGAAGAAGAAAAAAACGGAGGAAAGACTGAGGTAAAAGATGAGATAAAAGATAATGAACTTGAAATAAAACAAGAATCACTAGCCATTCTCGCATCTCTTGGAACTACAAAGGAATATTTAGGAGTTGATATGAGTCTCGGTGATATAAAAAAATTATCAGTAAAAGATATTGAAAAATATTATAATCGATATCAGGCAGTATTGGGTAAGAAAATTAGTGGTGGGTTAGTAGATTCATCTCTCCAATTAGTTTCTAAAATTATTTCTTACATGGTTCCTGTAGATGATATTGATGCACTTTGTGTGGATTTGAAGAATGATGATTTGGTTAATCGTGAACTTACAAACATTGTAGGTCTCTTAGCATTGAAAGCAGGAAGATTAGCAGCACTTGCTAGCGGGGTATTTCAGGTTGCTAAACACGTTAAATTCAACAAAATTCAACAAGTTGTAAGTAAAAATATAGATGATTCCAACAAAACTGAGCAGCCTACTAAGCAGGATGATAAAGGGTATGATACTGTATACTAAGCATGATATGATTTGCTTCGCGGCCCTAAAGGGGTCTAAAGATTTCTTAATGTTATGTAAAAAATAATGTCAGAAGAAGTTGTTGAGCAAATTACTAGAGAACCGCCTAAAGATAATGCTTCTAAAAAGAGAGAAAAAGATCCTAAAAAAGTAGCAGCTGGTAAGAAATTAGCTGAATATAATAAAAAAGCAAAAGAAGCATTAGCTAGAGAAACCCTAAGAGCTGAGGAGCAAATGAAACGTGAAGAAAAAATGAAACAGGAAGAAGAAGAGCAAAATGAAAATACAGATAGTGAATCTAAAGCATGGCTTCCAGAACTATCTTTTACAACCGTTTTATCTATTATAGGAATAGGGTTTACAGCATTTGATATGTTTATGAGATACCGACAAATCCCTAGGACCAGCTCCGCTGAAAAGGAGGATTATAAAAACAGAATACCTGCTTGTCCTGCGGTATCACAAATTCCAACTAATATTCCACCCAAAAATATTACCACACAACCATCACAAACACCGCAACCTCTTAAAATAGGAATGTTATAAGGAAAGACGGTTTAAAGATTTCTTACTGTTGTAGTAAAAAATCATGTCAAACGAAAACAAACTTGTGAAAACTGTTACTGATTCTGCAGTCCTTATCGGATTAGCAGCTGGAGTTGGTTATGTAGCTAAAAAGGCTATTAAAGAATCATTTATGAACGATCCATCCTCAAGTATTACAAACTATGCAAAATGGGTAGCTGTATTGTCAGGTAGTATGTATCTAAAAACATATTTAGAGGATCAAAAGATTTTACCAAATTAAACATGGCAGCAATAGCAATGATGTTAGGGGGAGCTGTATTAAATGCAACTGCCTTTGTTGGTGGATCATATCTTGCAAAATATCTCTCAGGTGATAAAACAGATATAGAAAAAATCCGACACGATAAAGCATTAGAAAAATATCAAAAAGATTATGCAGCATATCAGGAAAATAGACAGAAACTAATTGACTGGAAATTACAACGAAAGGATGATAAATACCAAGCATCAAAAAATATTTCAAAAACAGATGAAGCTTTAGAATTGTATAGTCAAATGCATGAACCAAAATTTTCGGATTATTATAGACCCAGTGACAACCAAAAGATGGGGGAAATGGCATATGTAGGAGGCGGTATGTTAGCTTTAGGTTATATGGTTAGTAAATTCTTATAACATGACCGGTCCTTCGGATTTAGGTTTTAGTTAATTTTATTTGTCCCAGGTTTAAAGATTTATTACTGATGAGTAAAAAAATCATGGCAGAAGGAGTAGATATAAAAGATTTAGATCCAACTGAACTAAATAAATCAAAAGATGATGGTGCTGATGAGGTTAATGAAACAATTTATTTAACCCCAAAAACATCCACCTCTATTGATCAAGATTATGCTGGTTATGATGAATATAAAGAGGAAGAAGGAAGGAACCGGGCGGGATGGGTCAAACCAACTGAAGGGAGGAGCCTGAGTGATGTTTTAAAAGAAAGAGATGAGGAATATGATAGAAGGAGAGAAGCAGGAAAAGAACTAAAACGTTATTTTCCAAATTACAATCCCAATAATGCATCATTTAATGTAACATTTGGAAAAGATGGTAGTTTAGTCGTAAAATTAACTGGTAAGGGCAATAATGTACCACATACAATAGTAGATAAAGATGGGAAAATTTTGCTTGATAAGTTACCAATAACCATTAGAAAAGAACTAGGTGCTGATTATGATAGTATGTTGAAAAAATATAATGAAGCTGTAGAACAATTAAATGAAGAAAATCAAAAAAATAAGGAATTAGAAAAAACATTACAAGGAATGGGTTCGGTTACAGATGTATACACAGATGAGATTGCTCTATATCAACAAAAAGAAAAAGAACTTCGTGAATTCATTGAGAGGCAGCAAGTAGAAAAAGCTGAAAATAAAAGTCTTTTTGATGAAACAGTTAAACAGAATATAGAATTAAAAATACAAGGTGAGAAACTTTTGAGTGAAACAAAATTATACAAAGAAGAAATAGACAAATATAAGAAGGGTAAATCTAATTTAACAATGTTAGAACGTAGTAATGAACGATTAAGATCTGAGGTTGAAAAAACAAGAGAATTAATTAGAAAAAATGTAATACTAACCGAAGAACAAATATCAGATATTGAGAGTCGAAAAGATGAAATACTTAAAAATTTACCATTACGAGAGCGAATAAAGTACATATTCAAAAAGTATGGTTTTACAGTCTTTGCTGTTATTAGTGCTGTAGGTATAGTCATTGGTGTTATAGTTTCTAATCTTTCTAAAGGTCTATCCACATTAGGTAAAGGTGTTGGTAATGGTTTGAAAACTCTTGTAAAAAACTCGGTGAAATATTACCAGGAATGGTTGGTGCAATAGTTAGCTTTCTATTCAAAACAGCTGGTGAAGTTATTGGATTTTTAGGTAAGAACGCTTGGTTGTTGATATTGGCCGTGGTTCTATATTTTGTTGAACAGTTTAAAAAGAAGAGTAAGTAGATTCAAAAACATGAATGATACAATATTTCTATCTATCACTATGCTAACTACTGAAACAAGAATTTACCTAGATCCACCCCTTAACCAATGTAAAAGATATACAATTACAATATTGTTTCCTTCGTAAAGCAACCTATACAAATCCTTTATACCTAATGTGTGATCTTATAGAGCCAAAGTCTTCATATTCAGATTGTTGTAAAACCCCCGGTGAAATTTTAGAACTTAACCCCTCACAAGTACTAGCTGTTATTCCGCCATATCAAGAGCATACTTGTTTAAGAATTCCACAAACTAAAAATCCAGTCAACCACTTTACTTTATGGCTTTTAGATGAAAATGGAAAAAAGCCCAACTTAAATAACGAACCTGTTCGAATTCATTTAAAGGTTTCATGTTGAGTAGTAAAAAAAAATGGATGACTACAATAGAATTTATCCACAATTACCTACAAACGGAGAACAAAGTTCCTCCCTTCAGTCTGTTAATTTCCGACTACAAAAATCTAGTGAAGTATTGCAAAATCTTGAGAGAGAAATTAAACATTATGAAGATGTAAGGAAAAAATACAATAGAGCAAGAGGAATATTTACAAAAATAAGTGTTTGTGGCGGGGTTTTTTCAGTTATTCTATCTGCAAGTGGTCTTGGAACTTCTCTTACTGGTTTTGGTGCTGTTGTTGGTATACCGTTAGGTGTTGTCGGTGGAATTTTTGGTGCAGTATCTGTTGGATTCGGTGCCGCATCAAAAAGACTTTCAAATAAAGTTAGCAAGCATGAACAGACTGCTTCAATTGCAAAATCAAAATTAAACACTATCAATGACTTGGTTTCAAAAGCTTTGAAAGATAATGTTATATCTGATCAAGAATTTTCTATAATTTTAGCAGAGTTGGAAAAGTTTCAAAAACTAAAACTAGAAATCCGACAAAAATTTAGGAGAGATACAGAAAAAAACTTAAACATGTCGCAGATAAGGAGAGAAGTTCGAGCAGATCTATTAAAAGAATTAACCACTCCCGCACGTTGAAAATTTCATATGAGAGAACTGATGTGGGTTGTAATTGTTTTGCAGGTATAAGAAAAGAAATTAATTGACATTTTATTCTAGATCTAAAGACCAGCTTTAATGAAACACAAAGAATAAAATGTTACTCACAGACTTTAAAAATAGATACCCAAATGCCAACCTTGATAAATTTACATTTGTGAATGATTCATATGGAGGATATATTAAGTGGAAATATAATGAGATGACTGTCATGTCTAATGATGATCCTGCTGGAAAAACATGGACTGATAGCCTATCACCTAGTTTGAAAAAACTTTTATGGGAAGATTTAGGACTTAGTGTAGTTGAAGTCAGTTCTGAGTCTTTCCCAAAGAGTTTATCAATAACCAATAGATCTTATCCAATACCTGCAGTTGGTTTTGATGATTTTACAAGTGATGTAACAAAAATGCTAACCTCACTAGATATTTACGTTTCAAATACGAAGAAATTCACATCACCGATGAGAAACATATTTACATCTCAAGTTGTAACATTCAAATTTGGAAAACAAAGTAGAAAATGGCTTAACGCCCCTGATATGAATTATTGGCCTCAACAACTTAACTTTGCAGTTTGGTGTGCAACATCTGGTTGTGGTATAAGTCTTTTTGAGAGTCTAAATTATCCTAAAGTAGTGAGCAGTTTTATAAAGTTTCATATATATTTCACAATAAGACGGATATTATATGAATTGAAACTACCTTTACCAGATGAGCAACCTTTTGTGATAAATAATAATCCCTACAGTAAAGTGGCATATGAACGATTATGTTCTGAATTTAGCATATCAAAAAACTCAGATTTTAGATGGAAAGGTGGTAGAAACAACGGGTTGGGAGATATATTCATTGATTATGGACCAGGATATCATGGAAAAGGCGGAGGAAATCAAAATTTATATATTATAAGGAATTATGATCATGAAGCAAATCAATGGCCTGGTGGTGATAATAAATTTTCTGATCAAGGAGTTAAGAAAGAAGATGGAAATTTAATCTCATTTATAAGAAATGATGTATTTAGCGATTTCAAATATGCTTGGTTTATTCCAACAAGCGGTCATGGACTCACTAAAGCAGGACTTGGTAGATTAAATCGATCCGCAGAAGCTTTTGTTTACTGTATATTAGGATCGCAGGCTAATACTAGAAACCCAATTTATGGCAATGGTGGTGGAGCAGTTGAAACGCAACAAGAATTCTTATCCTTATTTGAAAGTAGTGTTTTAGAAAATGATATTTCTAATTCGATTAAAAATTATCAAAAATCTGTACAGGAAACTAAATTACGACTTGATTTAGCTATTGCTCCTGGTGTTTGGTTGATGCCAAGTAATATGATTATAAATACAGAAAGTGTGGTTGGATATAATAACAAACTTATGAAAGCAACCAGTGATATGAAATTTGGGGTAAATAACTCATTAAATACTGAAACAAAACCTGTTGGAATAAATCATAATTTAGGATCTTCGAAAGTAAAGTTGCCACATATCCACCTGAAAGGTGGGGCCGGCTTCGCTGATAGAAATGAAACAAAGAAAAACCCGAAGGAACCAAAATCTATAATGAAAACAGACTCTAAACCAAAAGACTCAACGAAACAAGAAATACTCAGGACTAGCCCCGCAGAAAATAATATTGACTCAACACAGCATGAAAAGAATATATTAACATTTATGCTTATCTCTGGTGGATTAGCATGGTATCTATTTCGATAAATTTTTTATATATTTTGTTATGTAACACATTCTGGTGTTATATAACTTAACACTAATCAATACTCCATCTTTTTTTTTGTATCTTGTATTTTTCGACATTCCTTACAAGAAGCTTTTTGTTTACCATGTTCACATATTTGTGATCCTTTACACTCTTTACATTGTTGTTTTTGTTTATTATGTTCACATATTTGTGATCCTTTACACTCTTTACAATGATACTTACTTTTATTATGTTCACATAATAGAGACCCGTTACATAGTTTACAATAATATTTTTTTTTATTGTGTTCACATATTAGAGATCCTCCACACTCTTTACAAAAATATTTACTCCTTCCATGAATACAAGTATAATTATTGATATTATCTTTTGTAATTAACTTATCAATATCCTCATCTGTAAATTTTTCCAACGCTTTAATTAAATCAGATTTACACATTCTCGAACGCCCTTCAATTTTCAACTCTTTTACAATATATTTAAGTTGTCTTACAGTTAATCTTCGTAGTTGTTTCAGTTGATCAACAGTAAGTCTATCCATTTTGTACTTTGTACTTAAATTCTTCTTTTTAAATCATTTTTTTATTTGCAATATCTAATTAAAACTCTGATAATTTTCTGTGTAATTTTTGGTAATATTTTTTAAAAATTTTCAACAAATTTCAACAATTACAACAATTTTCAACAACAACAACAACACTGTGGGTGAAACTCCTCTCACCTACTACTGCATTTGACACGGATTTGACACTTTATTTACTAATTGGCTGATGAAGATCAACTGATAACGCTACGAACTCAAAGCGGTTCGTTTAAAAATAAAGAATATCATAATCCAGAATTTCGATGTGTAATTTGCACTGGTGTTACACTTTTTGCACTGGTGTTACACTTTTTGCACTGGTGTTACACTTGAACTGCACTGCTCTCAGCCAATCAGAATCGAGTAATTTTTTCATGTATATTATTAGGTATAATAAACGTCTCCCATCTATTGTGAAAAGAAAAGGACGACGCTGATCTCCAGCCATTTGCACCGAACAAGCTTGGTCAATGAGGACCATTATCTGCCATTTTTTGTTTTGTTTTGTTTTGTTTCGCGGAACAAAGCGGGCAATCTCAAGGGGGCAAGATAGGACATCTTACCTGCTCGGGTAGCCAATCAGAACTCGGGATTTGCCATAGAGAATAACACGTGTTAAAAATACATTATTACATGCAAAACAAGGATACATATTATCATTTAAGAAAGCAGTGCGGCCAGGAAGCTCTTGAATATTGGACAAAATTGTCGATAGCAAGAGAGTTAAATTAAAAATCTTTAAAGGTTCAGTTCTCAGTTATTCAATCAGCTTCACAAGACCAGTTCTTACAGTTTCTATTTGGTGACTGATTTCTCAGCATTAAACGTTCAAGTACTTTTCCCGCACTGACAGAGTTCGGAATCTGATCAAAGAACTCCACTCCTCCCATCTGTTTTTTATGAGGGGCAACTCTTCCAGATACAAATTCCTCAATTTATTCTGGTGTTAAGTTCCCACGGCATACCACGAAAGCTTTAGACAGCTCTCTTACTTCCACATCAGGGACATCAAACACTCCTACGCCATCAGTACTCTGGTGCGATATTAATGCTTCAAGGTTGGCCAGAAGAACCTAAAAAGGAGGAAAAGGGAATCAGGACTCAGTTTCGTTTAGAAAGAAAAGAGTTTATTGCACTCTTTGCATTCAAAGCGGAAATTTTGCAGGATTCAATTTTCCCTGTTACCATCCCCCCGGGGCAATCTCCGCTACAAATCTAGTCTTTCGGGCCTGGGGATGGAGAATTGTGCAAGGCAGGTTTGTCCCGGGGGTAGGGGGTGGGGTGAATCAAAAATAATTCTTGTCTGAATAAATAACTCCTCGAAAATGAGTTCTCCGTTTCAAGCTTTCCAGGAGATATGAATCAAGGCTTTAAAAGCAGTTTTCAAGTGAGTCGCTGGTAACATTCCATGACATCCGGGACATTCCACAATGTCGGAGCTGCATGAGGTGGTTTTGCGGTGAACAGCAATAACTTCGAAGCAATACGTTTTTAAACAAGCAACCAATGAATCTCGAACTGAAGTTTTTTGATTAGGCATTTAGAGAAGGCATAGTCCAATTTGCTAGTAACGAATGCATGAACCGATGACTGATTTTTTTTTGTTCAGAGAAGTATTTTGCAATTATCTTAATTAGGGAACTTAATTGTGAGAGAAAGAGTCTTCTTAAAGTTCTAAAGAGCAAAAAATTACTTGCCGAGCCTGCAGAAATCTGACCTTTCAAACTCTTTGAACTTTGTGCCTAAACAGGTCAACTAAATAGATCCTTTTCACATGAAAGTATTGTTTTCCCTCCGTGTTTTAACTATTGTTATTCGTTCATTACCTCATCTATTTGTCGTACTAAGAAGTTTGTTGTTCTTCAAGAATGCTTATATCAAATGAAACACAACTTTAATTTCACCTGTACAACAGAGTGTAGACGTTTTTTAAGTACCATAAAAAAATAAAACAGTCTCAACCAAACCGAACTTGAGCAGAAAGAATGCAAGGTTAAACTTTTACTAAAGGTCTGCTGTTTTTATAAGAAAGACAAAATGGCGGAATGCATACGCACAAACCCGACGACGATTTACTTCGACCAATCAGTTTTAATTCAGCGAAAAATCCATTTTCAGACCATATGTTTACTAAAGAAAATTCAAATTGTCAAGTAAAAACCAAGTGATTTTGTTTAGTATAGGATAGATAACAAGTCTTGTTAAATGATTTGTCTTGGACAGAAAGCCAAGAATGTCGTTGTTCTGGATATCTTTGTATACTCAAATCAATATTGCACAGACACCAAGTGGCTACCCAAGTTACAAAGCTAAGTAACAAACTTGAATTTTTTTGACTTAATTCGTTAAAAGCCTTTTTAAAGAGCGGCTCTTAATTGTGTACTGAAAAGAATGGCGGTTATGACCCAGGTTGTTACGTGGGCTTGCCAAATGAATAAAGCCAATCAAATGCAACATCTGTCAGATGGCTACAGAGCCAGGTGAAAGAATGAAGTTTTATTACACGCTCTTCGATTTGGCTTTTTTAAATGTTCCTTATCACTGCGATTATCGCTTCAAATGGACTCTAGCATCGAAAATTAGCGCAGTTTTCAAGGTATGGAATATCGTTTAATGCCTTCGTAACTTTAACAGCTGGCATACAGTTAAATGGCTGGCTGATAGTAGTCAACGGGTATGATTTTGAAAATTTTGTTTTCTTATAGATGAAACATAGTTTCAGTAAATTACTTAAGATCACTTATGGGGGGATAATTATATAAACTCACGGAAATTTTTCCTCAACATTTGACGTAAGGGAGATTAATCTGTCTTAAAACAAGAACTCAGGCCATCATATATGAATCCCACCCACCCTTGAAGCTTCATTCAACAGCCCTCACCGGGCTGTAAAAAGTCTTCCTTCAGCTTTGCAAAAGCTCATATTCAAATCAGTGAACAAGGTGAACGTTTTTAAGGCTTTCTTATTCATTTAGTTATAATCTTGGCCCTTTTTGTGGTATATTACATAACAATCACCTCAAAATTATTTCAATTTTATGTTAAATTTTAAATTGTTATTTTAAAAGCGTGCTCTCGTTCAAAGAGTCGCCTCTCCTTCCCCCAGTTGAAGTCGCAATGATTTTCCTGTCAGTATTGTATGAGATCATGAGTTTGTTTGTGTTAATTTATCTTTCGGATTATTTTTATTTTGGCTTCACTTTGTGTCGTTCGTGGAATAAAAACATTTTGCAGGGAAGAATAGACACCTGTTATCTAGCGGGATGTCGAAAACGATACCCCTTGCTTGTTATAAAAAGCCCAAAGTCTGTTAATTAGGCAAAGGCCGTTTTTAACTTTTTTTGATAAAATATTCCAAGAGGGGCCTTTTGTCCAAGTGCAAGGAGTTGCAATTCCGGCGTGTATTTGACAACCTTTAGCGTTGTTTTTCTATTCCTGTTGTTCACCGCTTTTTTCGTACCAAGTTTACAAAACGTTCACCCCCTTTTCACCCCATTTTGAAAGCGAGGTCTTCCACATAAGAAATGCTGCATTATACACAATAAAAACTGTACAAAAAGAACTGGGCTAAAAGAAGAAGGTTGTAAGGCTGTAAGGGTCAAATTAACTGCGGCGTTAATTACTGTTTGTGCAGCCATCCTTAAATCTAATTGCATCCAATAGCTGAAATAGTCATTTATCTTGCATGAGCTAAGACTTTGTACTGCTGTCATAGATTCCCTTCTTAGCCTTGCTTAACTCAGTTTTTACATACTATAAACTGTTGGGAAAAACATTGACTTACTTAATATTTATTGTTGCTCTAACGTGTTACGTTTTTCTGTATCCTGATACACCTGCTCACGAAAGCGATTTTTGCATTGCAATTAGTTTCTACTTGTTAAGGAATGGGTTGTTGTTCATCGTGGAAAATGTGATGATAATATAAATTCTTCTTTTGTCACACGATGTTTCTACTTTTTACAATTTGAGTGGGTTTCAAGGGTATTGCTCAAAATATTATTATTATTATTATTATAATTGTTATATGATCCTTCGCTAATTTTTTAGATTTCTAACATTTTTTACCCCAAATGTTTGAGTGAGTGCTAAATTTGTTATCAACCTTTCGTCAATTCTTCTGGATTTATGATTTGATTTTTTTCAGCTGCTAAATGATTTCCAAAATGCTACAGTACGGCTACTCAAACCAAGACCACCCCAAAAAATTTTGATACAAATTTTGAATATCTGTTTTGGACGCTGAACAGATTTGTGGCTAGTTTCTACTCACCAAGATGATTCGTTTTCAATCTCGATAACGGTTTTGTGCAGTTTTAGTACAAATTATGTGCATTTTAAGCGAAATATAGAACATTTGTAGAGATTCTATTGTTTAGATACTCGATCCTGATTAGATACTGATTTGTGTGAAAATTTGTTTCCTTATGTCCGATCTCACCCTCTGGTTCCTCCGCAATTCAGCTACTAGCTGCAAGTGAGGAAAAGTGGCACCCATTCTTCGTCTTGTGGCCTTGGTTCGATAAGTCGCATCGTAAGAAATAAATGCATAGATGTAATTCAAAACATTGAAATAAAGAATCCAGAGTTATCTAAACAATGAGAGCAAATTATACTGCGAAATGGAACCGATTTTAATTGTTTATGATGAACTAAAGTGAAACTCTTACAGCCGCCATTTTAAAACATCCGTGGAGCTCGTAAACTGATTTTTTTTAAACTTCTGCCTACTTTTTCAACTTTTAATTCTCATACTGGCTGCTAACTTGAAAAAAATTGACAAGTACATTAAAGAGATGTTTATTACAAGAGTAAAATGAACCGTACTCGTGTTGGAACCTCCTTAACACATCAGCTAGACTACAACATGGTTCCATTTACAATTAGAAAACAGTCCTAAGAAAATACGCGCGCTGATTGGTTAGAATTCATGTTTCTATTAAACAATTAGATTATGAGCTCGAGATTTCCATCGCGTGATAGTTAACGAGGACGCAGCCCGAGTCAACTATCACGCAGAGAAATCGAGAGCGAATAATCTAATTGTTTTAGTATAAATCTACTAGTCATTCAAAACTTTGTCTTTTCTGGAACAGCCTCGACCAGTAAACTGTCTAAATCTTCTTCACGGACATTTCGAAAACGTGAAGAAGCGGCCGCCATTACGCTACTCACTATCTATCACAGAATAGATAGTGGGTAGCGTAGCCAATCAGAGCGCAGCATTTGTGATAGAACGCTAGTAGTTTATACTAAAACTCGATAGAAACACGGTACATGTTTTCTATTTCTTAAACAACAACAAAGTCAATTCTCGTCGTACAAACTAGTTCCAATCTCAACCTCGTTCCCAGGGCTTTCCGCCATTTTCTTTCTAGGGAAAAGCCCTGGGAATGAGGTTGGTTCCAATCTCTTACAATCTAGGGTTCGGAGATATAATAAAAGAATTATTCCACTCAATCTCCTCGTACATGAGCTATAGCCAACTCGGCGCTACGAACTTCGTTGGCTATTGTACACTTAACATATGGACCCGAGCGACACAGTTAGTCTTGTCTTTCCGAGAGTTCCCGAGACTCGATTTCGTGGAATAATTGTTAACTGTAGACAGTTTTGCAGTTTCGTTTACCGCACAATATGGCTTCCCTTACTTTTCCATCCGATTAGGGATAAAAACATGGATTGTGACGATTCTTTGGAAGGCTGCTTAACATTAAATTCTGTTATTTGCAACAGTGTTAGCATATTGTCTTATGATTTATAGGTTTGGCTGGTGGTATATCTTGGACTTCATATGATTGCACATGGTAAGGATGGTTTCAATTTACAATAACAAATGTTGAGGATGAACTGAACTGATCCCTGCCTATGGTTTCAGCTGTACTCAATGATTGTTTTTAGCTGCTCTATAAGCGTCTGATATTATCAGTTTTCGGTTCAATTAAACCAAGGAATGATGTAGCTTTGTCACACAACGCTCCTTCTTAGAGACGCGGTTGGTGACAATGTAAGGGAGCGTTGTGTGACAACAGAGACGACTGCAAAGACGGACCATACAGGGATGAAAGGCCTCGCATCTGTGTTTACGTGCGTTTCCCAGAGGATGTAAAGACGTTTCAGGCCCGAAAAGCCAATCGTAAAAATATGAAGCTCTCATTCAAGGAACCTATCCTTTTAACATGTCCTTAAAGTCTGGTTCACGCTTGTGAGATAAGCAGAAGGATAAGCCGAAGGATATTCACGCTAGCGGCTAGAGAAAAAAGTACGTTTGGGAACCAAGAAACGTACCGCAAAAATATCAACCATTTATAGTTTTAAAGTGAATATATGAACTTCATATGTTTGAACAGCGGGAGATAGATTTAACAAGTGAAAGATCATCGCAGTTACGCACGCAACTGAAGCAAAAATTCAGGCTTGAACGGGTATACGAACCCGGGGGGGGGGGTATTTGGGTTAATGTTTGCTGGGTATGTGCCGCTGGCCTCTAAGAGCCCCCACCCCATTTTAGTCTATGTTTTGGCCAATTATAGACCCAATCTTAGTCACTTTTTGGAAAATGTAATTTTTACGATCCCAACTTAGTCACTTTCTATTTATGCATCTACCTTGTTACCTTGGTTTCAAGAACGGAATGTAATGCGGTCAATGCAAGCTTATTGTTAAATTTAATAAACAACTTTTTGATCTTTTTAACCGAGAATCTTCCCATTTTGATTCCCTATTTACCCCCAAAATTCGAAAATTTGCGACCCCATTCTAGTAACTCTATTGAAAATGCGACCCCATTATAATCACTGCAGTTGTGAAAATGCGACCCCATCCAGCGGCACATCCCCATTAGGCTCCTGTAAGGGAGTACCCCCCCGGATACGAACCAGTGACCTTGCAATGCTGGTGCAATGTTCTAACCAACTGAGCAATCAAGCCAACTGGGAGCTAATCATTTTGTGAATTCGAAGCTCGTTCGAGCCTGAATTTTTTGAGGCCTAACTTTCGCTTCATCGATAACTACGATGATCTTTCACTTGTTAAATTCACAGTTTAGCGCGGTCGGACTCTCACTTTAATTTGTTTGCCTCTAATCGACAGGCGCTGGACAAGACCATTTCTGGAGGTTGTCAAACAGTGAACCCGATATAGTGAGACACGGAAGTGTATCTCACGAGCGGAGTCCAGAGGAAAATAAAGGTCTATTTCTTGATGGTTCCGGTGGTACATACGTCGAACTTGAGGACTTCAATGACTACCTTCTTGGTGACCCGTCTCGGACCCACCTTTCGTTAGGCTTCTTCCTCAAATTTAGACACAAAACTTCTCCTAGGAATAACATGCAGGTTTTCTTTGGTAACAAGGCAAACCGTTTATTGTACAGAGGTTTTAACATATACTATGACTACAGTAACAGAAAATTGATAGCGGAAGTCTATGGAAGTTCTAAATACTGCGTTGTTGAGTTTATTCATTGGCAAGTACCCATCGGAGTGTGGTTCTACCTGGGAATCATATGGGATAAAGCTGGAAGTCTCAGCTTTTACGTTGACGGATTAACTAGTAACGCAGATAACGGAGACTGCGGTGACAGTCCAGGAAACCTCATAGTGGACAATAATTACTTTTTGGGTAGGAACTCCTTTCCTGTTGCTTACTATGACAGTATAAAGTTGTGGTATTCCAGGAAAAATCCAAGTGTGTTCGACGATTCGTGGGAACACGTAACAGGTAATTCTTGCTTTATCACTGAGACCAAATTTGGCTTTCTAAAATAAAACCTACATAAAATGTCATTAATCTTTTCTGCGAAGAAGACTGGTTTATGTCAATTGGTAGAAATGTACGTTTTTTCCATAAAATGAAAGGCATCAAGACCGCTTTCAATCTGAGTCAAGTCATTACTTCGTCATAGAACTTTTGTTGTTTTTAGTCGCAGGCAGTTTCTTCTAGTGGGCTCCAGGTATTACGTATTTTTAGAGCAGCAAAGTTGCATTTTTGTGGGAACGCACGAGTAAGCTGCTCGTTCGTTGCTCGATCTCTGGAAGAATTATTGGATGATCGACTCTACTTTAGTAAGTGGAAAAATGTCTGACCAGGTTTGACATATAGAAAAAAAAGAGAAAATCGCTGAAATGGGGAATGATAAAAAATAGAAAAAAAAAACAGTAGGATGTTAAACCAATGGCTGATATTCAGGTAAAACTTGAAAAAATCCACAACATTAGAGTTGGGGAGAAATTGAGCGATAATTCTCCGCTGAGAAAAAAAAATAACGATAAAAAATGAGAAGATGGTCGCTCGGGAAATGTTTTAAAATAATAATTGAAAAGCTTTTAAAAGACGCATCTCCCAGCCTATCACAGGCAAATTCGATCGGTAAAAGGAAATTCTAGCCCTGCCAAAATGAGCCAAACTTATGACACGTTGACTCTTGGTTCGGACGATCTTTCACTTATTCATCGCACGGGACTATCGTGCGGCAGATCGTTGGTTCGAACCTCGGCCGGACCATCACTCAGGGTCTTCATAAAAACTGCCTTCGGAATGGCATCTGTAAATTGTTAGACTTTCTAGTCTTCCCGGATAAGGACGATAAACCGTAGGTCCCGTCTCACAACCCTTGTTCGCAATAACTTCTTGGGACATTAAAGAACCCACACACTGTTTGCGAAGAGTAGGGGATGTAGAACCCGGTGTTGTCGTTAGGTCCTTGTAGTTGTAATTTGTATATGTCGAGCGTTTCTTACATGAGTCCCTGGCTCGCGAGATTGGGCGACCACTCCCTACGTTATCGACAATAAATATATTTATTGATCGAGATTGAGAGAAATCTTTCGCCACCGCCTCCAACCCAAGACAATGTTGGGATACATATAATGCAATTCAATACCTTGGGAATAAAAACTAACATGATGTGAGACGAGGGAACTTAAATGGGGCAGAAACCGATTACTTGGAGAATCCATATGTCCTGTACCCTTGAATCAACCCTTTCCCCGTGAAGAATTATTTTTAGAACAGGCTTTCCCGCGAAAATACATTGTTTCCGAGGACATCTGTATTCCCACCCTCCCCCCACGCTTTCTGCCATTGTTGTTAAAGGTTCTTCAGAACACAAAAAATTATATGTAAATGAGCATGTCTGAACTGCGCTCATTGGTTGATTAGTTATTACGCATTAGGGTGTGACAAATTTTCCGCGAAAACTATTTCTATAAATTGCTTTTCATCAGAAAGGGTTGACCCCAAGGGATGAAGATTCCTAGTAATCGACTCCTGAATGGGTTGATTGTCATTTGTTTCGAAGATCAAACGGTGTCCGTTGGTCCAAGATTTTTGGCAAGGATTGTAGGTTCGTAGGACAAACGTGTAATGTCTGAACCTTGACCAATGACATTGGTAGAGGGTCTCAATGGGATGGTGACTTTTACGGCTGTTTTACGGCTAACGGTTAATATTTTTGGCTGTTTTACGGCTAACGGTTAATGTTTTTTACGGCTAACGGCTAAAATTGTTCAATATTTACGCCTAACGGCTAGTTTTTTTGCCCATTTTACGGCTATCGGTTAACCCCATTGAGACCCTTCTTGTTAATCAGTGCACCAAGAGACAGGGGCTCGTCACGTGGATCAGGGATGGGCTCCTGCAAGAGATGAATATGTAATCAAGTGACGTCGCAAATTTTGGCCTTTTGATCTTAACATTGGTTCTTTTGTTTTGTTTATTTAGAAATTGACACCGGAGCTGATACAAAAGTAGAGCTTGAAATCGTCTTCTCTGACTTGATCTATGACTCCAACAACAAACGGCAGTGGGAGAATGACCTAGAGACGCAAGTAAGGCGACACGTACCAACTTGTACGTGCCAAAATGGATAAAAACCACATTGATTATTAACATGGATTATGCCAAACCATTTGTATCATTCCACGGTCGCATATGGTAATTTACCATTTCAGTAACAGGCGAGCAAATCAATTATTTGCCAATGCCGGCGGGGAAAGACAAATCCTGATATTCTGGGCTGCCTCGTTCCTTGACTACTTAATTTTTTGTAATCATTCAATCAACAACAGTTGCATTTTCTTGTTTTTTTTTTTCCGTTTTATGTCTGCTGAAGTAGACATTTTAAATTTGTTTAATTTGTTTAAATTTGTAATGACTGAACGAATTCGACGGAACAACGGTTACACCCACGAACAGAATTTTGTTATGCAGCCAAATTGCAGTAAGACCGTAATACGCATTACCGGACCATACCCTGAAAGCAGTTATTTGCAGATCGCGTGTTGGCCTCTCGGCCAATTGAAACACGGGAAAATGATGAAAATAATAGTCTTACTTTCCCTTTTTAGTTGCTCGATTTATATGCCAGTGATGACTCATTCGAGGAACTGACGATCAAGAGATTTTTCAACAGGTAGTATTGCTCCTATGACTGTTTTTAATTTATATTGTGGGGATAGTTTCTAAAGAAACTGGTGCTGCGTCGGTGGGAAATTGAAACACAAGAAATTGGATAAATCAAACGAGTTGATTAAGTAAGTTATACCACCGTAAGGTGAATGGGAGGTGCTGACGTTTCGAGCGTTAGCCCTTCAGCACCTCCCATTCACCTTACGGTATAACTTACTTAATCAACTCGTTTGATTTATCCAATTTCTTGTGTTTTTAATTTACTCCGCCTCATGTAATAAGGATTCGGCTCCAAAAATTCTTTTGCAGCTTTATATTTTCCTAATAATTGTCTTTGAGCCTGACGATCGTCATTACATTGGGACCGTTTTGTTATCTACTTATCCTTTTCTTACTAATTTTGATTCTCACAGTATTAAGATAATTTTAGCAATTGGGGCTTACTGGTTAGTCTTAAAACGGAACAGGCTACGCGAAGACATTCATCTTTAACAGAAAAATAATTGGACGATTTGTGTCACATAGATATTAAATAGATTTAGGCAAGCCTAAAAGCGGAGCTCCTCACACAGACCCTCACACATTGAAAATGCTGTCACTAAAGTTATTAAATACGCCTGGTGTACGCAACTACTTAAAGAAGATTCGATAGCTGAAAAAAATCGTCAAAAAAAAAAAACATCTAGCTCGCGACTCAACGGAAGAACCATTACCTGGTCAGCAAAATTATAATAGTTTTAAAGCAACACCAAAAGCAGCTAGGCAGCTCTTTAACAAATGAAAAATAGACACTCAGCTTTATGCTTATGTCCCTCCAAAAATGCTTGAAAACTTGTAGAAAGAACTCAGCTTTATGCTTATGTCCCTCCAAAAACGCTTGAAAACTTGTAGGAAGAAAATTTTTCCTCCAAAACCGCTATGAATAATCCGTTTCTTCAGCAAAACATTGTAGACTGCTGTAGACTGCTGGCTGTAGGTTGTGTAGCCGCGGCAAGCCGCGAAAAGCGTGCGAAAAACAAAGCCTCGTTTCGGTTTAAGACCTTCTAAATATCCCGGATGACTATGGCCGCCATGTTGGGGCAACGTCGCCGTCGTCGTCGTCGCTAGGCGCACGCGCCCGCGAGCCATGCCGCTAGCCACCATGACCATGAAAACTCAAACGCATGGTTTTCTCAATTTCTATCCTCGCACGGTAGTTATGGGGCTCCGCTCTGCGGCTCTTCGAGCCACTGTGGAGCTCCACTATGAAAAAATTGCCAGGGGAATTGTTGCATTTTAAAACAAAACTCCTGAGTGACAAAAAAGCACCCAATAAAAATCGCTGCCGCATAAGAGAGTTTCTAATCTGATAGAAGTTTTATACGTCAAGAATTCATATAGAAATTATAACTATCTTTTAATTCTTTTGCGTGAAAAAAGGCACCCATTAAAAATCGCTGCCTTATAAAGAGATTTCTTGTCTTGTAAGAGTTTTGGGATCAATGTAAGTATCTGGGCCGCCCGGCAACTGTGCACCTACCCCTCCGGCCTAAGTAACCCAAAAAGTTATAATAATTTAAGAAGTTAGCGTTGATGTTGGGTTAGGGGAGGGGTAGGTGTACAGTAACCCAGATACTTACATTCATCCGAGTTTTGTTAGTCAAGAAATCACATCTGAAAGGACACCTATCTTTTATATGCAGTCAAACCAAAGAAATCTTTGAGTGAAATATTGTAAAAAGTGGCTGCCTTACAAAAGCTTTTCCTGTCTTGTAGTTAAGAAATCATATAAAGTAGCAACTACATCTTTGTTGTTGTTTGTACTTCTAGTGGTGGAAATGCAGCAGCTGATATCAAGCTTAAATTTTTCGACACCACTTGGGAGGGGATTCTCAGGTTTCAGGTCGCCATGGAAGAGGGTTCATTGCTTGGATCGGCCGCCTCTATTATTTCTTGCCAAGCTGATGATGATTGTAAGTTGTCTTTTGTGTAACCCTCTTACTCTAATGAGCGATCAAGTACAACTTCTCCTAGTTATATCAAAACCACCTTGTCTTAGAGGAGAAATGAGCAGATGATAAGGGTTTTGGGTTGATCTAGTATTGCATTCTGAACCTCGTATAAAAAGACGTGCATTACACTGATGAGAACTGCTACTTACATCTTGGGAAAGATAAGGTTAGTCTGAATCTGGTCTTGTAAGACGCTCCAAAGCGCATCTGGGCCTGCTGTGATGAATATTACACAATGGAAAATCAGATACTAATAAAAACGTTAGCTCAGATTATATTGCATTTGTACAGTGGTTCAAATGCACGGATGTTGATGATACGCAGGCTGGGAACGAAGTACAGAATAACTGGCGTGTCTTGGATTAATTTAATTAATAATAATAATAATAATTCCTCGCGAAGCGAGGCCGAAGGCCGAGCGTAGCGAGGTTACTAATCGTGTCGGTTCCGGTTCAGACCACGTGGCTCGCAAGCCCGAGTAAATCGAGCCGAGAGTTTTTATTCCTCGCGAAGCGAGGCCGAAGGCCGAGCGTAGCGAGGTTACTAATCGTGTCGGTTCCGGTCAGACCACGTGGCTCGCAAGCCCGAGTAAATCGAGCCGAGAGTTTTTATATATGTATATATATATATTTATATATATGTTTATATATATCTATATTTTAAAGGTGTCCGTTCGCAGGCCAGGTTACCTGGCAATAGTAACGCACTTGAGAACGCTGAATTTCCGCCATTATTCGGTGATGCCTTTTTGAAAGTAATGTAAATTTTGTGGAAACCGATTTCACTCGTCCTGGAAGTACATCCCAGCAAGGTGATCTCCAAGATATTCAAGAAATATTAGCACGAGATCGTCGCCGAGTAAGTTCGAATACCGTGAAAATCAACACGAGGAAAGCACGACTCAAAGCAGGGATAGAGAAACGACAGCAGGGAGAATAACAACAGAAATCGCAGCCAAGACAACAACTGCTCGCTCCAGAAAAAGGCAAACGAAACAGCAGGGAAAAGGACCAGGAATTCAATCAAGTTAGTTTTGAATTTGAATGTGTTATTGATAGAAATACAGGACATGAGTGAACGATTACATAACGAAATATATTGGTGTACTACATTTAGCAAAACGACTTAGAAGGGACACCGAGTAAGAACGACTTCAACGATTGGAGATGTCTCTGGAAAATAATTCTATTAGTCTAAAACCGGAATCGGAAGACGACCAACAGATTACAAGAGAATGTAAATAGGTATTTTTCATAATAAAACGATAGCGTTTCCAGTTTGAAGTAATTTCCAACACAGAGAGTTGCAGTTGTTATAGCAATCATTTATAACGATGTGATCTGATATCATTGCAACAGTGAAAATATTGTAAATTTTCTTGATCTAGCAGTTATGTTAAACATTTTCAACAGAATGTATACCCTGTGTCACTATAAAGTACTGGTTCTGCAATATTATCAGTGATCAATGTGATCATTTTAAAATAAAGCAAATGTGATTACTGAATTCTGAGTAGTATTTCTCTTTGCTATATATATATATATATATATATATATATATATATATATATATATGTATGTATTCTCTGATTGAAAGGTTTCAATAATATTGTGTAGAGACAAGTTTCATAGCCTTTTCACAATGGGTCAGTTTTACCTTAGAGTGCAATGACCCCCCCCCCCCCCCTGATAATATTGCTATCTAGAACCCCTGCCCTTTTTTCACAAATGAAATGTTAATTCAAGCCTTAATTTGCAAAGTTAGACATAACATATTAACTTTGTTACTTTCTGCCGTTTACTTTATTTTTATGTCAAATATCAATATTTCATAACAACCACAACATGCAATTAACCTTTTACATTGGAAAAACTTTATAAAGAAGAAAATAAATTTTGTAATGCCAAAATGTTTATGATCTTTCTCATATATTCATTGCAAGTGTGCTGTATGTAGTAACAAGTGTTTCAAGTTTCCTAAATGCCCTATGCTTTCAATAATGATTTTCCACACAAACTTTCTAGACAAATGACTGCACTAGATTCTAAGCCTTTAAGAAGAAATGGTATTGTTTGGAGCTGTTTTGATTACTACCACCTCTGATGGAAAGCCTATTAAGAAGATTTTTGTGTTGCTTTTAGTAGTAGAGTAACAATAACTTTACCAAGATTAAGACATGAATCCCACCCCATAAAAATATATTATGTTTAACATAAAAAATATAACAATAATAATATCAATACCAGTAATAATAATAGTAATGATAATAATAATGATAATAATATAATGATAGTTCTTCTCGTTACTATATGTCATTGGTTACAGTTCAATACCTCTGGCTGCCATGACTTTTTCGATGAAATACCGTCCTTATATTAAATCTTTCTTCTGCAGTTTTTATAATAGAAATTTTCATATATTCAAAATAATGTACTATTCTATGGTTGGGTATGGATATTTTGCCTGTTTCTGTAACAGCACAATTAAACTTTCATGTGGTATATACTTTTGACTGATTGATGTTGATTTCACATTATTTTTTTACAGGAGTACGTAGTGCAGCAATCTTTTTGAACATATTAAGATTTCAATAACTCTTTCTTACATGTATTGTTTTTATGATATGACCTAAAAATAGCACAACCACATACTATACAGTGGGCACTCACTATTACCAAACCTTTATTCAAAGCTTTTGTAGAATCCAATTGTTTTACCCCCAATTTGTTGATATGGCATCTCTTTTGAGGGAAGAGGAATTTTTCTATCTACCACTGGGGGTACCATTGCAACTGGAAAGAGTACACACATTAAAACATGCACTATTCATAATGCTCTCAATTGTGGTTACCCGGGAATGAAATAATGACTGCAGTAGACAATAAAATATCTAATCAGAAGATTCTTCTTACAATGAATCTCATGCAATTATAACCAAAAAAACATAAACAAAAAATAATTGGAGCATTCAACTCATCCTCTGTGTAAGAACATATTGTGTTCAAAAGTGATGTACAACAAAGAAGACAAAGCAGTAGAGACTAAGAAAATAAAACTAAAGAAAAAAAACACAGGTTTTTACACCGTGGTAAACACAAGCATTCATATCAACTCTTCAAGATTTCACCTGCAAAAGATTTACAATCATTTTCAATTTGTGTTAAGTGAATATTATTGTGATACTTCATCGACTCTGTATTCCCTGTCAAGATAATAAATAATTTTACTTCTATTCCCTCTGGTGCAATCTCAGTGGCAGTGAAAGAGCTAAATGAAGGTCAATTTTTAAGCACTGTGTTGAGCGGTATACTGATCTTGTAATTTGCACCAGGTGTCACTAATTGTGTACCAAACACAGCATAAGAAATAAAATAATGGGGATTACGCTAATATAAAAAATAAAATATATAATATAAAAAAAAATAAAGAATAAAATATGAAAGCATTGTGACTTCTTCAAAAACTAGCTTCGCGAGGTTTTTGCGGGAGTCGTATTTCTAGTATACGTATATATATATATATCTATATTTTAAAGGTGTCCGTTCGCAGGCCAGGTTACCTGGCAATAGTAGTGTACTTGAGAACTGCTGAATTTCCGCCATTATTCGGTGATGCCTTTTTGAAAGTAATGTAAATTTTGTGGAAATCGATTTCACTCGTCCTGGAAGTACATCCCAGCAAGATGATCTCCGAGATATTCAAGAAATATTAGCACGAGATCGTCGCCGAGTAAGTTCGAATACCGTGAAAATCAACACGGGGAAAGCACGACTCAAAGCCGGGATAGAGAAACGACAGCAGGGAGAATAACAACAGCCAAGACAACAACTGCTCGCTCCAGAAAAAGGCAAACGAAACGGCAGGGAAAAGGACTAGGAATTCAATCAAGTTAGTTTTGAATTTGAATGTGTTATTGATGGAAATACAGGACATGAGTGAACGATTACATAACGAAATATATTGGCGTAGTACATTTAGCAAAACGACTTAGAAGGGACACCGAGTAAGAACGACTTCAACGATTGGAGATATCTCTGGAAAATAATTCTATTAGTCTAAAAACGGAATCGGAAGACGACCAACAGATTACAAGAGAATGTAAATAGGTATTTTTCATAATAAAACGATAGCGTTTCCAGTTTGAAGTAATTCCCAACACAGAGAGTTGCAGTTGTTATAGCAATCATTTATAACGATGTCATCTGATATCATTGCAACAGTGAAAAAATTGTAAATTTTCTTGATCTAGCAGTTCTGTTAAACATTTTCAACAGAATATATACCCTGTGTCACTATAAAGTACTGGTTCTGCAATATTATCAGTGATCAATGCGATCATTTCAAAATAAAGCAAATGTGATTACTGAATTCTGAGTAGTATTTCTCTTTGCTATATATATATGTATGTATTCTCTGATTGAAAGGTTTCAATAATATTGCGTAGAGACAACAAGTTTCATAGCCTTTTCACAATGGGTCAGTTTTACCTTAGAGTGCAATGACCCCCCCCCCCCTCCCCTGATAATATTGCTATCTAGAACCTCTGCCCTTTTTTCACAAATGAAATGTTAATTCAAGCCTTAATTTGAAAAGTTAGACATAACATATTAACTTTGTTACTTTCTGCTGTTTACTTTATTTTTATGATCATCATGTCAAATATCAATATTTCATAACAACCACAACATACAGTTAACCTTTTACACTGGAAAAACTTTATAAAGAAGAAAATAAATTTTGTAATGCCAAAATGTTTATGATCTTTCTCATATATTCATTGCAAGTGTGCTGTATGTAGTAACAATTAAGTGTTTCAAGTTTCCTAAATGCCCTATGCTTTCAATGATTTTCCACACAAAATTTACAGACAAATGACTGCACTAGATTCTAAGCCTTAAAGAAGAAATGGTATTGTTTGGTGCTGTTTTGATTACTACCACCTCTGATGGAAAGCCTATTAAGAAGATTTTTGTATTGCTTGTAGTAGTAGAGTAACAATACCTTTACTAAGATTAGGACATGCATCCCACCCCATAAAAATATGTTATGTTAACGTAAAAAATATAACAATAATAATAATATCAATACCAGTAATAATAATAGTAATGATAATAATAATGATAATAATATAATGATAGTGCTTCTCGTTACTATATGTCATTGGTTACAAGTTCAATACCTTTGACTGCCATGACTTTTTTGATGAAATACCATGCGTATATTAAATCTTTCTTCTGCAGTTTTTATTATAGAAATTTTCATGTATTCAAAATAATATACTATTCTCTGGTTGGTTATGGATATTTTGCCTGTTTCTGTAACAGCACAATTAAACTTTCATGTGGTATACACTTTTGACTGATTGCTGTTGATTTAACATTATTTTTTACAGGACTATGTAGTGTAGCAATCTTTATCAACATATTAAGATTTCAATAACTCTTTCTTACATGTATTGTTTTTATGAGATGACCTAAAAATAGCACGACCACATACTATACAGTCGGCACTCACTATTACCAAACCTTTATTTAAAGTTTTTGTAGAATCCAATTGTTTTACCACAATTTTTACCTCATGGTATGTACTTCATACCATGAGGTATTGTGATGGATGGATTTGTCACTCCATTCCCGTTAGACAATTAATGTATGCATTAAATCTGCATTAAATGTGAATTAAACTTGTTCTCCCCTGTCTCCCCTACTAGGTTTGGTTTTGTCCACAAAGTCGTGCTATTGTTTTATGTTCACATATGTGTGGGGAGGGGGTGAGACAAAGCGGCAGAACATGTTTACAAAATGGCGTCTGTTGTGTCGAGCCCGACGTAAAGATTGTCAAGGCGGTTTTCGTTCCTTTTGCTCCATCTTTGATCAAAATACACGAACAGGAAATGTTCTCAAGAATGCTCGAGGGGAAAGAAATGGGTTTTAAAGTCTTAAAAGTGACGATGTCTCCAATTTGGACGACGAGTAATCGATCAGTCGTAGCAAGAGTGCACAAAACGAACTATTCGGAATGAACGCTTTATGGTCTGGGGAAAGGACAGCACTTCATGGAATAATTACCACAGACCATGAGGTAGCTCGAAGGAGCCTTTGATTATTTTATGTAATGACATTGTATCTCACACTTCTGTTGATATAATAACAAAAAACATAAATAAAAAATAATTGGAGCATGCAACTCATCCTCAGTGTAAGAACATATTGTGTTTAAAAGTGATGTACAACAAAGAAGACAAAGCAGTAGACTCAGACTAAGAAAATAAAACTAAAAAAAAAACCACAGGTTCTTACACCGTGGTAAACACAAGCATTCATATCAACTCTTCAAAATTTCACCTGCAAAAGATTTACAATCATTTTCAATTTGTGTTAAGTGAATATTATTGTGATACCTCATCGACTCTGCATTCCCTGTCAAGAGAATCAATAATAATTTTACTTCTATTCCCTCTGGTGCACTCTCAGTGGCAGTGAAAGAGCTAAATAAAGGTCAATTTTTAAGCACTCTGTTGTGCAGTATACTGATCATGTAATTTGCACCAGGTGTCACTAATTGTGTACCAAACACAGCGTAACAAATAAAATAATGGGGATTACCCTAACATGAAAAATATCAAATAAAAAATAAAATATAAAAGCATTGTGACTTCTTCAAAAACTAGCTTCGCGAGGTTTTTGCGGGAGTCGTATTTCTAGTAATAATAATAATGATATTTATCCAGGGAGCCCACTCGTCTTGGCGGTTTTCAGTGGGGCCCTGCAAATTAAAAATAAAATTAAAATTAATTAAGACTGAATACAAAAAACATTCTTCTTGACAATAATAAAACCACTTACATGAGGCTCAAATTAAAATCTGATTGCTATTCCAAGACGGAAATGCTTTATGTGCTAGCGCCCAAGTCATTGAGTAGAAAAGAGGCTTGAGGTGATCTTATTTTAAAAGGCAGTCGATTCGGCACTCCATCTTCTAATCAGGTATTTAAGTGAACAAAAAGCTTTTCCATAGAACGAAATAAAAACCAGCCCTACCTTTAATTCAAAAGGTGAGGTCGCTAAGCACATAACTGTGAAACAGTGTATATTGTTCAGGGTAGCGCCGGCAAGTCAGTGAATGCAGAAGGTAATGGGCTTCTGACGAATGTTACAACAACCGATTCTTGTTACAGAAAATTTGCAATCCTGACCGCCTGGGCAAATCCAACCACCCCTACAATACTACTTAAAGTTTTTCAGCTCACAAACTCCTTTACTTTACCACAAGATGTCTCGTCACCCTCTTGGGAAATCATCTGCTGACGGACTGTGTTCGATTTTTCTCTCAGTTTTTTGCGACATACCCGGATTGACAAATCCAGTGCCATCGCATAACGTTATAACAATAACGCTCAATATACAAGGCATCGCCAGTCTGACGGCGATGAGTGAAGAATATATGTACGGCTACAGAGTTTTGTCAAAGAATATGGATAATCCTAGTGAACCATGGAAAGCAAAGACTCACCGTTGCAACCAATATCAAGACACTTGCAATAAGCTAACCACCACAGGACTTCGTTCTTACACCAATTATAGGGTTCGAGTGATGGCGGTTTCTATCAAAGCGGAGGGGCTTGCCTCTGCACCAGTGGAAATAAGGACAAACGAGTGGAGTAAGTGGAATTAAAAGCAGCAATTAAATCTGTAACCGGACATTGAAGAAATGGTAAACGTGCAGCATGCAACCATCGAGTTATGGTCGCACGCGTGAGGTTGCTAAGCACGAAAGAAGCGTAAGAGATTAGCCAATCATAGTGCGCGCTTTCCCAAAGCTAAGTTTTAATGCACTTTCTTTCATGATAGGAGGGTTAACTCCCAACGAAATTAGAGTTTCGCATGTGGCTAATTTTAGGACAAAATATCAGTTGCAGTTATTAAACGAGTTCATAAAGTGAGCTGTACCACAGCAAGGTCACACAGGTGTCGAAGTTGCGAGCGTTTTAGCCCTTCGTTATTCAATCTGACGAATCACCTTTGCTATTTTGCGATGGTACCTCGTACTTTACTGACCATTGTAAGGTCCCAGTGATCGCATTCATTTTTGACCAGTTTCCCTTGGCGTTCACATAAACTTTGTGATTTCTCTTGAACTGCAGCCCCCTCTGTCGGTCCAGACATTTTGGAAGCGTACACCATCAGCCCAACTTCAATCTACGTCCAATGGAATCATACCATTCCAGAGTCTGCGTGGAATGGAATTTTAATCGGTTATCAAGTTCTATGGACTGAAAGTTTCTATGACAAAAATCATCCTCTAAATTCTTGGGGCTTCACTAACTTTGGACTGGAAGCAACAGCTTACAATGTTACAGGACTGTATGAAAACTGGCTCTACAAAATCGAAGTGAGAGGAAGAACATCAGCTGGGGCTGGTAAATCATCTGCCGTAATGCTAACGACATTTGACGATGGTAAGCGATTTGTTAACAGTTCATTACAAGAATTAAGGCCTTTACTACATTTCAAGTATATTTGGAATATACAACCTTGGCATTTTGAGCAATCTTATCCGGTTGTGTTGTCCTCCGCGTCGTCGTCATGTTTGTTTAAGCTCCCTGTTGAGGTTGCTTCATTGGTATATATTAAAACAGTTATTCTCTTCAATCTCGGTGAATAGTGGCTTTAGGAATATTCTGCCACTGTTCACCTTGATTGCTGAGAATAATTAACTTTATTATATCTCTCAGTTAGTACGCGCCCTGTGATTGGGTCGTACTTCACTGTACGGCCCTAAATTCAAAAGTTTGTTTTCGTCGCCAAAGAGATACAATATAATAATATAATAAATATATTGCAAACCTCGTTTTCTCGGTCCGTAAGCGCGCGGGCCATAAATCCCAGCGGAAAAAACTCGGTCCGTAACTTACAGTACGGACCTCAAACTCGGTTAGTAAGAGGTATACATTTCACTTAATCACGAATTATCTACTAACATCCTTCCTACAAAATAGACTACATTGCAATTAAAACAAAAAAAGAAATAAAAAGTACACCAATTTGATATAACTAACCGAGCGAAGATAGTAATTTCACTGTAATAAAAAACATAAACTTTTATTTCTTAATTTAATTGGTAGTTTTCTCAGCGAAACCACCTAGCTACATTAAAGAGAAATTCTTTTCACCTTCGACAATGAATAAAACAGTGGCTTATTGACTGCTGATGGTAAAAGGATTTGGGGAAAGATCTCATGAAAATACCCACCACGAGTCCCCAACTACGTAAGACATGTTAAATTATTCAAAGAACATTCAACTGCTCAATTACGTCAACGTACCATTCAGTTATATACAATGGGACTCGTGGTGGGTATATATATGACGTCTCTGCCTGTAAAGGGAAACAATAACGTACATTGTTATATACTTAGACTTTCACTCAACAAAAAGAGCACTGTGATTGGTTGATTCTTGGTCACGTGCCCTTTATCAAATTCAAATGTATCCCGATCGGGATACAATTTTGCAGTTGTTGCACGCGCGCCAGTTCTACCGTCTTTGTTTGCTTGTTTTTGCTAAGGGAAAGTCTAAATATATAACAAAGCACTTAATGTATGATTCCTCGGGAAACTAGTTAATTTTGTTTTCCCTCGAGTCCTGATGTTTCCCTCGACTTCGTCTCGAGAAACATCAGGGCTCTCGGGAAATCAAAACTGTTTCCCTTGGGACCATACATTAAGTGTATAATGACACTCGTGGTGGATATATACACGAGATCGATCTCTGCCAAGATTTGTTAAGCTCCATTCAGCCCGCTCGGATAGCCAATCACGTTGCAGTATTGGGCTCATGCTGCCCACTCAAAATAGCCCGCGAAATGTAAAACTTGATAAGTACTTCATACTAAACTGTGTTCGTGCATGCCGTTTCCATTTCACTCCACATGTGTGCGGCTAAGATTGTAGCAAGAATATCGTGTGCGGGCTATGCATCATGACAGTTTATGCATCTAGATTAGATTAATTCTGGATATAAAGATATTAAGTAAAATCAAAAGAAATCAACTCGCATCACGACGAATCCTGACATCTAATTGGCTAGGGCATGGTTGCTCGGGTACTCACTATCTATTCTGTGTTAGATAAAAGGGTAACGAGAATGATGGCACTTTTGACAAAACAATGTAATAAGTCAATTTATTACATCCATTTTGAAATCATAGGTGATCCCTGCAGTGTGATTTATTCACGAATCGCACTATCTTAAGCTCTAAATCGCATCTTTTTTTTCCAGCCAATGAAAATAAACACAAAAATAAAACAACCAACCACTTGACAGACAAACATTCTGTATTACGACTGTTAAATTGAGCGATTTCAAAACTAGATGTAATAAAGTGGTAATTGAACTGAGTGGAGTGTAATTTTGGTCATAAATCATACTTGTGATTTCAAATAAAACCCGCGGTGAGCGTATGATTTCAGACCAAACTGAACTCCACTCAGTCCAATTACCATTATAAAAAATTGTTGTAAGATCGAAGGTAGTATATTAGTTGTTTTCTACCATATTGCTTTGGTTTTGCATTGGTTTTGCATTGGTTCCACAGTTAATTGGATAGACTAATTTCAAAGCACATCTGAATGACAATCAGAACAAAGAAAAACCCATCGCAACAAATTGTACGCATTTTTCGACGCTTTGTACTGACGACATGCTATTGTTTTGAGTCCTGAGTGGCTCATTTGACTGTGTATTATTTAAGAAATAGAAAACATTTTTCGTGTTTCTATCGAGTTTTAGTATAAATCTACTAGCGTTCTATCACAAATGCCGCGCTCTGATTGGCTACGCTACCCACTACCTATTCTGTGATAGATAGTGAGTAGCGTAATGGCGGCCGCTTCTTCACGTTTACGAAGTGTCCGTGAAGAAGATTTAGACAGTTTACTGGTCGAGCCTGTTCCAGAAAAGACAAAGTTTTGAACGACCTGTAGATTTATACTAAAACAATTAGATTATTCGCTCTCGATTTCTATGCGTGGTAGTTGACGAGGGCGCAGCCAATCAGCGCGCGTATTTTCTTAGGACTGTTTTCTAAGATAAATTGTTGTGATTGCCGGAGTAGTTACCTTGATTTGGTTTTACGTTCGTCAATTCAAAACCGCTCTGTATTTGCCCTCCGACACAGCATATTAAAAGTGCTAGGAGTCAACATTCCTCTCTAGATTATTATTATTATTATTATTCTGTCTTTTTAGCGCCTTCAGCGCCACCGTGGAACATTAGCCTTCTTATGTACAATGAAACCGTTCTGCAAGGGTACTGGGACGAGGTTCCTTTCATTGATCAAAACGGAGTCGTGACGGGGTACACGTTCTATTTCCGCAAGGAACCTGACGGTTTTTTGCTTTGGAACAGCACTGTAAACTCAACAACTAGGCACATTGTGTTCGATGGTTTACTGATTTTCCACAAGTACTCACTGCAAGTGTTGGCCTTCAATGTCAAGGGAAATGGTCCGTTGAGCGTGAAACACTTTGGCACCACAGACGAATCCGGTATGTTACAATTTAGACGCATTGTATTCGAGCAGGAAACAATTACCAGGAGTGTTCCTCTTTCCTACTGTGATTTCACCCCATGAAGGTGTCATTTTACCCCAGATGGTGCTATTCTAACAACTATTCTGGGCAACAAAAGAGTATTTCACCGACCAATCAAACCGCACCACACAACATTCCTGATAAGCATATTTTCTTTCCTAGGAGGGGGGGGGGGGATGTGGGGAGGCCGCGGTAGGTTTAGCCAACGTTTAGGACTTTCCTTCAAACTTTCCAAGTCTTCCTTCTCAGGAAGTGAGTCTTGCAGGAAATATGAGTCGTAAAAAAGTCCCATTTGCTTCTGTGCAAGGGCCGTCACCCAACACATATGAACGCTCCTGCTAATGGCTCCTGATTTGTGCGGGTAAAGGCGCACAAGAGCCACAGGCGACTTAACGTATATAAACAGAATGCTAGGCTAAGCCCATAGTTGCATTATCCTTCTAGTTTTCATTTACACACCTGGAAGAGAGTCATATAGAGCGAAGCCAAGTATGTATGATAACAACTCTGTACAATCACTGGGCTTGAAGTGTAGACTTCCTGATCTGATGCTCAGCATGCCAATCACTTAACTGCCTCGCTAGCACCAAAATCTGTAAGTAACAAATGAATCTGGGCAATATGCAAAGTCTTTTAAAGGCGACTTGACAGTACCTGTTGCTATATGTTAATACATCGTAAAAAGAAATAGCCTTGCCGTTTAATACCGCTGACTTTTTTTCCTCCTAATGGAAACTGGGGAATTCTAAAAAAAAAGTGATTGGGAGCGATCATTGCAAATTTGAGATGCACTGTGAGGAGCACTTCTTTTTTTCTTGGTGCGTCGTAAAAAGCACGAAGCGCGAGCAAGCGGAAGACAGCATGGAGTTACTGAAAATGAATCACCTTGTCCGTTGATATAACAAATATACAACCAAAGTGTCCTGCATGTCAAGCACGAAAGTCCAGATAAAGTTCTTGATCTACTGTGTACAACACAGCTTGATCAAGATCTATAGGAAGTAACTTATCCTTTACAGACACAGCAACTGTATACAAGGGTGCATTTTGAAAGAATTATTCCAAAGATCCTCATTCTGATCCAAAAACGTATTTACGTCCCATGGACTTAAAGGGGGTAGTCTACTTTCCAAGGCGCAATTTGCGATTTAGAGCTCGAGACGTGATAAAAGGTATGAATGAAGAAAGATAGGAAGGGAAGGGGTGAAAATGCTCCACTCATCCACTCCCCCACTACGTTTCTTTCAATGACTCGAAATGATTGTGCCAACTGATCACGTGTGCGAATATTTCTAGTTCCCACTACTTCACCTACAAACTTGATGGCCCGCAACGCCAGCTCAACCCAACTGCTGGTGACCTGGGACTATGACAACAACACACGGAAAGTGCTCGGTGTTCTGGCAGGTTTTACACTCTTTCTCATTGCGGCTAATGAGTACGACGAGTTTCCGGATCCAGGGGCCTCCCGCTTCCAAACAGAAGACGTTCGTACCGTCCTTGTGGGCACACTGATACCCTATACACTGTACAACGTGTCAATTGCTGCAAAAACAAGGAAGGGTACCGGACCCACAAATGAGTCTGTAGTTGTCAGAACCGACGGAGCAGGTAAGCTATTTTATGTTTCTTTCTTTTTGAAAGAGGTCGGCTAGTTCTTCTTACGGGAGCATGGTTGGTGCAGTGGTGAGAGCGCTCGCCTTCCACCAACGTTGCCCGAGTTCGATTCCCGGCCCCGACGTCATATGTGGGCTGAGTTTGTTGGTTCTCTAAAATACTCTGCTTCGAGAGGTTTTTCTCCGGGTACTCCTTTGCTCCCCTCTCCACAAAAACCAACATTTGATTTGATTCAATTTAAAGTGATTTAATTGAATTTGTGCTTTACATTGTCCACAATAAGTACGTCAGTGTTAGATACAGTTGACACCCAAATAAAGTTCATTATCATTATTGATGTAGACGTTCAGTCGAATTAAAAAATGGCGACACTTCAGCCCCTTAAAGAGCTTAACCAATTAAGTTGCAGTGTACTGAGTAAAGACATAATGACGTATTGACTAATAACAAAACTTGCTCCGTGACTCTAGTAATGGACAATTTCCGTCAACTTTATCTTTGCAGCTCCAGGCGCTTCTCCTTCGCCACTCATAGCGTACAACACAAGTCAGAACAGTCTGTACGCAGAATGGTTTGAAATATCGAAAGACAAACACTATGGTAACCTTCGAGGCTACAAGCTGTTCTTATACGAGTTAAGAACTGCAGGTTTTGTAAACGTGGAAAACCGAACTCGTGACCTTACTTTACTGTCGGCGAATTTGACGAATCTTAAAGTCTATACGAAATACAGAGTGGAGGTTTTGGTCTTCAATGAGTTTGGAGACGGTCCTGTTGCAGCAGTAGAACTTTTCACCGATGAAGGCCGTAAGTAGAAAATTAACTTGGATTTCGTTTTCTGGATCCTAATGCGGCAAAGAAGGCGTGGTTATGATATGTTACTATCGCCTGCTATCGATATCGGCTTCTTTAACTTTATTAGGAGACTTCCTTTCAACTGCTGCAATGAGGTAGTCGATCGGAGGAAGCTTTCTAATCTACTTTCATGGCCGGCCTTTGGTCACGGTTTCTTCTGCAAAACGCAATGCAGTGTAGTCCACGGAGAGATCAAAGACGCAAAAATCATGCGTATGCGGTCACAACTGCATATCCCAAATTAAAAATTCCCACTATGCCTTCTTTGGTGTTCTCATAACGATTTCCATTAGGGAAGGTACGTTTTTACTTGGGGGGGGGGGGGAGGGCTGGGGAATTTTGGTATTTTTTTTCCAAAACAATGTTGGCTCTCCCTCGCATTTTAACAAAAAAACTCCTGACCCCCCCCCCACCTTAAGGTGACCGACAAAAGTGCGACCCCCCCTCACTACTACATGGTATGTTCCATGCTGTAGAAACCTATCGCAATTGTTCACATGAGGTATGGCCCTCCCCTTTTAGTGCTCACTTTCACTGATGACCCTCCCCTCTGAGGCCCCAGCCCTCCCCCCCAAATAAAAAACGTACCTTCCCTTAGCTTTGTAACTTGACTTTTTCCAGTGCTCGAGAATATCAATCAGGGGAGGAGATGAAACTTCAAGCAGCAGCACTCAGTAGCGCGTCGGTAAACTAGTCTTAAAAACAATAGCGTTTTAAAATGAGTGCTCCAAACGTCATAGAAAGGATTGTTGTTCATCATGGAGAAGACGCAAAAATTTCTATCAAGATGTAGTCACTTGATTTTATTCTGGTGCCCAGGCTTTCGATAATCTGCCACCGCACTTGAAAGAAGTTAAATCGTTGGTAATTTTTAAAACGAAGCTTAATCATTATTTTATAGAGTTTTAGTATATCTAATAATTTAATTATCAGGCATAATTAAAATAATAAATAACACTATAACTATTCAATATTATTAACATCATTATTATTAGCCCACGGCACCCCGATTTATAACAGCCTTTCCTGAAGGGTTTCAACTGGTAAAATATGCTATTATTTAAACGTGAGAACGACCAGCTCCGCGGAGGGAACGAAGCAGTTATTTCTGAGCTGTCTAGCCCCGCATGTTACGTCAGCTTACTATTATTATTATTAATATTATTATTAGTACTATTAATATTATTATAAATTATCATTTTATTTAATCGCCACTTTCAGTTGATTGATCGAGTTGGGCTCCTGTCGAGATTCATTAGCATACGGAACTTACAGAAGCAGTAAACATGAGATTCAACCCAATATTACAATATATTTCCAGTTCCAGGTCTCCCACCAAGTAACATCACCACATACAACGTTAGCTCCACCGCTCTACGAGTAGAATGGGGGCCTGTGCCCGAGTGCTGCCGTAATGGAATTATTCGTGGCTATCACGTGAACTTGATAGACCCGAGTAATTCGTCATTCTTCAGACAGGAAACAGCTAGAAACCTGTTTATGACGTTTATAGACCTTAAGAAATACCACATGTATTCTGTAACAGTTAAGGCGTTTAACACGCGAGGAACTGGGCCCGAGGATTCCACAACAGGTTCCACCGATCAGGACGGTAAGTTGGAGAAAGGGAAGCTTAGGGCAGTTCAATTAACAGATTTAGTTCGAGTTGATTAAATTGAGCTCGTGCAACTTAGAGTTAATACTTACTATTATGCAAATTACTGGGCGGCAAGAGAAAATAGCTACAAGTGTAGCTATTGTTGTCAATCTACAAAACAAAGCTACACTTTTCAATTGCATTTATATTCCAATTTCGCTGACTCCAACCGAATAATGACAGTCAGGCGTCCATGCTCTCGGCCCAACCTCGATTCCAGGGTGATTTCTGGGTGAGGGTAATAGGCATTATGGGACGGTCAACTAGCCGGTTTCTTATCGAGGCAGTAATGGTGTGAAGCTGGTTATGAAGTTATGTCCACACACTTCTAACTTTAACCGCCCAACAACATTTCCATTTGCAGTTCCCGAGGGACCCCCGGCGAATTTACGAGGTCATAACCTCAGCCAGAGCGAAATCCAGGTACTGTGGGATCCAGTTCCCAGGGAATTGCTCTCCGGCATTATAACACGCTATAAGATTGTGTACGACTCGGTGACACCCCTGACTTATCGACAAAACAAAGTCTTTAACGGCACCACATTTAAAGCGGTCCTGGAGGATCTGAGGCCTTTCACATACTACTACATCGCAGCAGTAGCCGCTACTATCAAAGGATGGGGGCCATCTAGTGAAATCCTAACAGTACGAACAGAAGAAGAAGGTACGCGTGTACGAATCCCATTAACTACTCGATTTTGCTACTTGTCTCCGAATACTTAATTTAGACCAAAAGCACGTACCAATTGTGGCAAGCAAACATTTGCATTCATCTCTTCTAAGATCTGGGAATCAAAGACATTCATATCAAACAATCCAGCTCCGTATTTACATTTAAATCAAAATATAAACAAGTGCAAACGTAGACTCTAGCAATCCTAACTTCGTCCGAACATGGACATTTTTCTGATCTATCCCACTCTAGTTTTCCATCGTCAGCAGTGGCAAACTCGAAAGCTTACAGTTCCTTTGGCTACTGCACACGATATATCAGCAAAATAACTCATCTGCTTTTTTCCTACTTCCATTTTTCCTTTTGGCTTATTTTAATACCTATATTGTAAGTATGTTGTTCTCTTGTAATCGTCGGGTAAAAAATAAAATTGAATTGAATTGAATTGAACTAAAACCGTTTTTAGCTTATGCCTTAGTTACGCCTCTCATCTCAATTGGTTCACTGACATGTAAGACAATACACAGTATGCTGCTAAATCTTGAAGATCTACCTCCACTCACTTCTGAGAAAAAGCTTTTAGCGGCTGGCGTTGCCAAAAATAACTTAGCTAAAATTTACTTCTTACCATTCAAAGCCACAAAAGAAATTAAGTTGACGATGTTCTAATATAAAATTATCCAACGAATTTTACCAACGAATAGGTTGTTACACAAAATGACAAAAGTTGCCTCGCCCTCCTGTCCCATTTGTCCTCCTGAGTTTCAGACCATGTGGCATTTGTTTATAAACTGTACCCAGGCAACTTCTTTTTGGAATAGATTCCAGGAGTGGTACTCAATCTCTAATAACACGAAATTGCTGCCGTCAGAATTAGGCGTTATGTTCGGAATTATTCGCAGTCACACTTACTGTTTAGCCCTCAACTATCTCATTATTTTGGGTAAATATTTTTTATATGTTAACGCTTTGAATACCATAATCTACCAATTTGATGATTGTGTCTCACTTTGTGTTAAGGAGAAGGAATTTAGGAAGAAGTGGAAATTTTTTCTATATATATATATAAAATTGTACTGTGTCCTATTAATTTTTTGGGAGCAGGGTTGGCGCAGTGGTGAGAGCGCTCGCCTTCCACCAATGTGTCCCGGGTTTGATTCCCGGCCCCGGCGTCAATATGTGGGCTGAGTTTGTTAGTTCTCTACTCTGCTCCGAGAGGTTTTTCTCCGGGTACTCCGGTTTTCCCCTCTCCACAAAAACCAACATTTGATTTGATTTGATTTGTGCTTTACAGTGTCCCCAATTAGTACGTCAGTGCTAGATACAGTTGACACTCAAATAAAGTTGTTATTATTATTATTATTATTTATCTCGGCTTTTGTTTTTTGTTTTGTTTCTTTTCGCTACCTATTTATGTAACTGAATTCTAGAAAATTAATTAGTTAAAATTCAAAAGAATACCATGACAATGACAAAGATAATTACAAATAGCGATAAAAAATCTTATAATGTAAAATTTTTTCTTAAAGAAAAGCACTTGTATTTCTAAATATGAAAAGTTACAGATTGAAAGCAGTATATCTTATACAAAGAAAAAAAAAGACCTCAAAACATGGAAAGGGTAGAAAAAAAGTGGGAGATATTCGAAAAATTCTACCAGTCACATTCTCTACAGTTATATAGGCAGAGAAAAGCTGAAAAAACATAGCATATCATTATTATTGTCATTATTATAATTGTTATTAGTAATGGTAATAGGACTGAGTGGAGTCCAATTCGGTCTGTAATCATACGAGTGATAACAAAATCGGACGACCGCGTAGCGGGAGTCCGATTTGTTTAATCACGAGTATAAACTTCTTTTTTTAAATCAAAGCACATGAAATTCCAAGTTTTTTTATGCCAGCAGTGAAAAAAAGCCATTTAAACACGCGCATGATGGCGCGTACTGTCCAGTTACTCAGGCATGACGCGTACTGTCCTATTTGACTGTCCTATTAAGGCTGAAATCAGGGCAGTTGATAGCCAATCAGATTTGAGAATTTTGTTATAGTTATGATTATTCTTATTCTTATTCTTATTTATATTATTAATGGTGATGATGATGTTGATGTCGGTCAATACAACAGATGCACAAAGTCAAATAAGAGAAGTAGGAATCATATATGTGTTCACGGTAGCGCTGGTGGTAGCGTGGCATGATTAGTTTCTAGTGTACTCTAGGCCCTCATCATTGTTCGAAAGATAGATAGAGCTATCCGCTAATTAAATGCTCATACGTTCGAAAGAAAAGATAATAGGCAACGTTTTATCATGTTCATAAGAATTCGTGAGGGCCCAGTTGTTTTAAGACTGGACATCACTACTCCTTTATTATCGGCACAAAACAAAACATTCATTGCTTAAACTCTGCTCTTTTTCAGCTCCTCGAGTCGCCCCGACAAATTTTCGAGGCGCTAATTCCAGTTCGACGTCTATCGAGCTGAGTTGGAGCCCAATTCCTCTTCATAAAGTTGCTGGAATTGTTAAGAGTTTCGGAGTTTCCTATCGTGAAATTGGCAAGGCTAACAGTACCATACACAACATCACTATACCGGCGACGAATCTTTCCGTGAATATAACGGACATGCGGAAGTTCACGAACTACAGCTTTCAGTTGTACGGCATCACGAAGTTTGCCGGTGTACCGACGAAGCCGATAATTGTGACAACGGCTGAAGACGGTACGAAGAAAGCCTTTTTCGTATTTAGTTAAATCTGCTTTTCATGAGGACAATAACGTTATCACTGTGGGGGGTGGCGAATGGTCTCGCAAAATTTTACTCGAATTTCATAAGTCTCGCAGGCCTTGTCCACATTATGCCGGATAAATCTGAAAACGCAACTTGAGGTGCAAAAACGGAACAAAAGTTTTCCGTCCACACATGAAAACGGATAAAATGTTCTGCGTCCACACTAGAGCGTTTTATCGGCGGCAAAATTGCTTAATCTTGCTTTGAGCATGCTCACAGTAAAGCATAACATTGATCCCGCGATAGTTCCCTTTCCCGCCAGCTGCTGTTGTTTACGAGGGTTTCGTCGCGTCCCCCTTTGCTTCGTTAAATTTATCCAATCTTAAGATGTTACGACATAAAAAGCAAACAACTAATGCCAAAGATAAGACAGATTACCTCTCTTGGTCCGATGACGAAGTGAAATTGTTGCCTAGTTCTACAATGGACTACAAAACATCGAAGGAAATGGAAAACATCGATTGGGAGTCTTGTCAAAGCAAATACCAGGACATTCAAGACGAGTTTGTAGACACCAATGATTGTCTAAAGTTATTCCGATTCTCTGGCATACAATATTCAAGTGAACTAAAGCAATACTTAATCTAAATAAGCTGTTAAAGACGAAATTATTGTCAACCACACAGAAAACATCATGTTGTCCGCCATGTTGCATTGAATTTATGACCGAGAAGATAAATCATTTGACAAAATGACGTAAGCGTTTTCAAAAAGTTCTGGATACGAAAAGTGCTCCGTCCACACTAACACAAAAGAATTGCGTTTTCAAACTGTTCCACTCTAGAGAGCGTATTCATAAAGTTGCGTTTTCACGGATCTTTTTCAGTTATGCGGATTTGTGCGTTGTAGTGTGGACGGAAGACCTAACCGTAACAATAAAGTTGCGTTTTCATATTTATCCCGCATAGTGTGGACGAGGCCTCAGTCTCGTTTTTTAGCGGTTAATGATGTGCGTCTCGCAGTCTCGATTTTTATACGAAAGAGTCTCGCACTGTTCTGTCGCACTTTGTAATAATCATCGCACTTTGTAATACCTGTCGCACTTTGTAATAAAACTGTCGCACTTTGTAATACCTGTAGCACTTTGTAATAACACTTGTCACACTTTGTAATAAAACAGCTGTCACACTTTGTAATAAATTAAGCTGTCGCACTTTGTAATAACAAGTTGTCACACTTTGTAATAAGCTTTCAAATTTCCTTTGAATAGGATATTTGGTAGAAGTTATATGACTTAACTAATCCCCCAGGGCACAAATACGTCCTTCTTTGATATTTTACTTTGTATACTAAACTGAGGACAGAACACGCCCTCAAAACACTTTGAAGTCTCGGTCTCGCAATCTAAAAAGTCAAAATGTCTCGGGCTCGCAAAGAAAAACGCTAGTCTCGCCGTCTCGCAAAGTTTCGCATTTACCATTCGCCACCCCTCACTGTAAACAAGAACGGTAACGAAGCCTATTCACTTGTTTTCTGTTCTGAGCGAATACGGAATTACCCTAAATAGAAAACGTTCAAAGTAATTTTAATTGTTGGTAGTACAATTCAATCAATCCCCGGTATATCAGGGAAAGATGTACTCCTTCTTAACCAATGAGATTTCAGTCTAAGTAAAATGCCTATTTATGTGTTATATATTCTTTCCCTAGTTCCCAGCCTACCTCCTCAGGATATCAAGTTAAATAGCTCAACCTCGACCAGTATTATTGTTCAGTGGAAACCAATCCCCCAGGATTTTGTGCACGGTAGACTCCTTGGTTTTAAGATTTTCTTTCGTGCTGAGGAACGAGACAATAGTGTCGTGTTCAGGTCCCGCTCAAGACGAGCGCCGGAGGAGGACTGGTCTACTTACGATAGCACAACAATAGGACCGTATACTTTGTCGTACGAATTGACTTCTCTGAGCAAGTTCACCAACTACACCATCGCTATAGTGGGATTCACGTCTAAAGGAGACGGAATCATTAGCCAGCAATTTGTTATATCTACAGAACAGGACGGTTAGTCAGAAAAATGATTCAACTAGAAACCGGTCAACTAGCTTATAGTTATTGTGGCGATAGTTTTTAAAGAAACTGGTGCTGCGTCGGTGGGAAATTGAAACACAAGAAACTGGATAAATCAAACGAGTTGATTAAGTAAGTTATACCGGACCACCGTAAGGTAAAAGGGAGGTGCTGACGTTTCGAGCGTTAGCCCTTCGTCGGAGCGAAAATGAAGAATTCTGACAGGCTGGTTTTAGTTATTGGTCCTCTGATTGCTTTAGTCGTGTAATAATCTCCAATATGTTCCAAGCTGGGTCGGTAAGTAGTTAACTACATGGCAGAAGGTTCTGCTTGCAAATTTGAATTTTCTGGCTTTCGTGAACAAAAACTGCAAGGCGCATGGCCGTTTCCTTGGCCAGAACGCTAAGATTTTCCCCAAGACTACATTGCCATATCATAATTCCGAATAACTTCACAAAACAACGTTGCCGCATTTGATTCTTGTTTCCTAGACGCTTTCAAAATGAGAACGTTTTCACGTTTATGTTTTAATGTGGGTGTAAGAAGTTAAATTTTGTACGAGATGAGATTGCGCAACTTTCACCAAAATTCATGAAAATCCCTGCGAAATGGCCCCTTAAAGAGTGGAAAATAAATTAATACGTTAAGATGTGAGATAAAGTAGGCCATAAGAAAAGTAACAGATTAAAAAATGGACGGCTGTAAGTAGATTCTGTAACTCACTTCGACGCTCTTTTCCATTTGTTAGTTCCCAGCATGCCTCCGTCCAACTTCACGCCAATTTCACGAAGTGGCGACTTCAAAATGGAAGCAATCTGGAAACCAGTCCCTGATGGTTTTGTCCACGGTGTGTTGCTAGGCTACCGTATATACTATACGAAGATAAAACAAACAAGAAAACAAGTGTCAGGAGAAACAGAAGTGGTAACTCTTGGTCCCAATGAGCTATCTACGACAATATACCTACTTGACAACTTTGCAGTATATACTATGGAAATAACGGCTTTTACAACTAAAGGGGAAGGTCCGAGATCTGCGTTCAAATATGGCTGTAAGTATCACTCCTTTGCTAGTAGCTTCACAAAGAATGGTCACCATGAAAAGTTGTGTCTACAGACAAGAGAAAATGAGGTAAGAGAACGCATCTTCCATACTGGTTTCTCTTACTCTGATAAGGGGACAGAATCTATTTTTAGATCCGGAAACTATTTTAACTGACCAATGGTTGATGTCCTCCTCATCACGTGGTTGTAATTTCAATGTGCCATGTGGAAACCACGCATCTATGGAACGAGATATAAATAGATTCCGCGCTAAAAATAAATTCTGTCCCCTTATCATATCAGACGGGGTTATGTTCTCTTTCCACATTTTCTCTTGCTACAGATCAAAACTTAACCGTTGAAAACGCTTATTTTTTGCACTTCATTTTAGTCTTACAAATCAGACATTTTTCATTTCAGCCACGTGCAACTGCCCACGACTGTTTATAACAACTTGGTACACACTACCACCGTACATTAAATACGAAAACGGCAAAGTTGGTGGATTTATACCTACAATTCTGCAAGACTCCGTCAACTACTGCTGCGACGACTGCATCGTAAACGGGGCCTCTGCGTCTGCGATCGATTTTGAATTTGACGGCAAAGGCAATGTGGCTCGTAAGCCAGGAGTAAAACGATTTCTAAGCAGCATTGCTTCGGATACGGATTTCAGCATGCCTATTAATGGTTATGAGGGTCAAACCGACTACTCAGTGTATCGTTACGTCAAGCTGGCGGAGTCCCCCGGAGTGGCGTTTATTACTGTACTAAACCCAGAGGATAAAGCCCACGCCATCGCGAACGTGTTTTTCTACATCTGGCCTTTGATTGTGCTCGTGCTCCTGATGATGATTGCCGCTGGAATGATAATGTGGACTCTGGTAAATTTAGTCTTAAGAACTTGTTTTCACGTGGCTTGTCTTAGGGACGGACCATTAGAAAAGTGATGAGAAGGGGGGGGGGTGGGGAAAAAAACAAAAAAAAATTCATGCAAGGGAAAATGCTAAGACAAAAAATTCATGAAAAGAAGAAGGTAAAAAACGCGTAGTAAAAAAAATTCGTGCAGAGGGGTTCACCTGAAAAAAAAAATTCCTGCAGAAGCAGTGAGCGAAAAAAACAATTCGAGCAAGCTGAAAATTCCCCACCCCCCCCCCCCCCCAGCACTTTTCTAATGGTCCGTCCCTTACCATTCCAGGACAGTGAATCCTGTTATACGTTTCATTAAAAAATGGTTAGTATAGGTAATCACATGATTTGTCTCGTGCAATTTGGGATAAATCAGCACTCGTAAATTTCATGTGATTACTTGTTAATAATATACATGCAAAAATTTAATTTCAACTTTCTGCACTCAATTTCAACTTTTTGCACTCAATTTCAATTTTCTGCACTGTTTGGGATTAATTGACGAGTTCTCAGCCAATGAGCATGCTGAAATCTTTGCATGTGTATTATTAAGGGAGAAATGACAAATATTAAACGCGAACTTATCGTTGGATTCCATAGATTGCAATCACCGCATACTTTCACTTACAGAGGCAGAGTCTCACATGTTTCTTGTAACAACAAATAATCATCAATGAAGATTATTAATTATTTTTTTAAAAGATTTGAGTGGTTTTGCATTTTATGTGGCACAGAGTTTTGTGATGAATTGTTTTTTTTTTTAAATAGTTGTTAACACTGGAGTTTGTTTCTTTCAATTTTGTTTTGTTAGGAAACAGGAGAAAATAAAGACGAATTTCCAAGTTCATTCATCCACGGAGCATCGGAGGGACTCTGGTGGGCTTACGTTTCAGCTACTACAGTGGGGTAAGGGCAAATTTGTCACACTGAGTAAACAGAACGACAGCGATAGCAACCCCAATTAAAAGCGCATGGTGTTTTAAAAACGGCGTAGTACTTGTGCAGTTTATGGAACTGAAGCGTGCTAACCTATGATGAGGTCCTGTTTGGGTAGGTGTAAATTTGTCACGGTAGAAAACACGAATTTAATAAGAACAGAATGAACTGGCTCTTATCATGTGTGAAGATTCAAAAAAGACTCAGCACCTGTAAAGTTGATGGAACTGAAATTTTCAGTTTAACCTCTGATGAGGGCCTGTTGGGGTAAATTTTGACGGGTGATACTGGTTTTAATCGGTGACACGAAGAAAACGAAATGACGACAAACGACAAGAGCTTTATTGAAGTCGCAATAGCAGCCCTGAGGCCCTGCACGTTGTAAAGTGTTGAGCTTCCGGTAGGGCCAATATTAATCACCCAACAGGGGTCTGTAAATTCTCCGCTATCCCGCAAGCTGTAGTCAGCACAAAATTCGGCTTTGTAAAAACTAGTCTTAGACAAATTTTATTTCCTGCAAATTTTGCTCAGTAGCGACTCTGACCAAGTTCCATAGTTTCAGGACGAAATGTAAAGGTGCATTGGAAGACCCGAAGTCCGATTCTGGGAAGTAAAAGGTTACATCAGAGCTTAAGCGAAGGGGTTGTGTTAGATTTGCCGCAAATCTGACATAATGACAAAAATGAGTCGTTTAATAATTGAACTATTCATGGTTTGACAGTGGGAGTAAAGTCGTTACAAGTTAGAGTCACATTCTAATGCATGTGTGAAACTTAGCAACTGGCTAATGAAGACATTGATAATTATATATACTTCCATGAGCCTTTGTCAACGCGTCAGACTTGGGTATCTAGACAAAGTAATTGATGTTCTTTTCTCCCCCCAAAAGGTACGGTGACCGATGTCCAAAGGGCGTCGTGTCCAGACTAATAGCAATCCCGTGGACATTGTGTGGTTTAGTGATCATTGCAATTCTGACCGGGAAGTTATCTACTGTACTCACAGAGTTCGGCTACAATGGACCGTACATAAAGCTGTATGGCGCACAGGTTTGTGCAATTACATAAACGGTAACTAAGTTACCATTTGTTTTTCATGGCGATTACTTGAGCTTCTCAAGGGGAAACGCCGAAGCTGGAATTTCATGGAATTCGTTTCTTTACCTTCAGTCACGAATCACCTAATGCGCATGCATGATTCTATTGCGCACTCGTTCACTTGGACGAAATGTAGAGGAACGATCAGTTCGTAGAATATTTAACTATTCCTAAGGCCACTATTCACCATGATCGAAGAGAATAATTATTTTAACATATACCGATGAAACAACCTCAGTAAGGAGCTTAAGCAAACACGACGATGACGCTGAGGATAACACAACTGGTAAAAAAATTTACTTGTTGAAGCGTAATTCGTACGGCAAAGAGACTTGCCGGACATTATTTTGCACATGCAGTTTTATTGTGTCAATCATTTTTGCTACTGCTAGGTCCTGCCCCGGGCCCGTGTCACTCTGGTAGTGTTTTGCTTAATTTCCCTAGTAAAACCTCTGAAAAAGCTGTAAAGCGAGAAATCAGACGGCGGCAATATTTCCTTAGTTTAGACGCCAATTTGTTTTTTCTCCAAACAAAAACTCACTGGAACCAGGATTACCCAAAAGCCCCGGCTATAATCACCTCCTGGGAGGTAGATATCCCGAGGTGGAGAGCCAATCAGATTGCTCAAAATGCCAAGGTTGCTGAGTTGGTATCAGTACTAAAGTCTTTTATTTTCCAGGTTGCGGCCATAACAAACAGTTCCGAGTTTAGGCTCGGTGTGCGCAAGAATGCCAGAGTGAACACAGGTAACTGACCGATACTGTAATAACTAATATGTTATCAGCAGAAGATCCATAAGGTAACTTAGGGGCTGCTGAGAACATAGGCAGCTGACGAACGACGAAGAGTTTAGAGTTATCTTACTTGCGCACCTGTGAAACAGTTTCTTAAAAAAACTAGCACTCAGTTTCACTTTAGTGCTACATTCTGTTTTCTTTACGTGTCTAAAACATTCCTGCATTCAAACGTAATCTACATCTTTTGTTGTTCATTACGAGACAATACACAGCAAGAGAAAATGAGGAAAGAGATCATGACCCCATTTGATATGATAACGGGACAGAGTCTATTTTTAGCGCGGAATCTATTTATATCTCGTTTCATGGTTGAGCGGTTTTCACATGGCGCATTGAAATTACAACCGCGTGATGACAAGGACATCAGCCATTGGTCAGTTAAAATAGTTTCCCGATCTAAAAATAGATTTTGTCCCCTTATCATAGTAAGAGAACCTAATATGGAAGATGCGTTCTTTTATCTCATTTTCTCTTGAACGCAGTCATTTGTGCCAAATACCAGTCAGTAATGAGTAGATGCATTCATTTGGATCCAAGTAACACCTAGTCTCCCTCGCAGCCGCTTTTTGGATGTCACGCAACGTTCACCCAAAAGGGGGAACGTTGCGTGACATCCAAAAAGCGGTTGCGAGGGAGACTAAGTAACACCCGGCTTTGTGAAACTATTATTCAATAACAAAATTTGGATAGACATTATCATTCATTAACTTTTCTAGCCATTCACTTACATCATCAGACAAACCGGTTTTGAAAAAAAATTTTACAATAGTACGAATACCGGTACAATTAAGATCTAGAGATTATTCATGTTAGAATAAGAAACAGTTATTTCAATCAGAATATAATTTTATTAAAATGAATGGAAAGTCATAACAGTGATCTCAACTACCATTTGTGTTCTTGTAAGCTTATCTGTATTAGAACTGATATCAGCAACTTGAGTACATGAAATATCATACATTACCACTACGGTTGGAAACATGATTGAAGAATTGACCGTTACAGTATTGACGCAAGTTTTGTTTCTCCTAGCGCACAACTACACAAAGTATGAAGAAATCAGCCAAGCTCTAGCAAACCATGAAGTAAAAGGAGCCTTGGTGGACCTGTATGTACTATCAGACCACAAAGAGCTCTTTCAGGACAGCAATTTTAGGATCGTGCGTGTGTACGATTACAAGACCAGCTACGGAGTGGTCCTAGCGGGCCACTCCATGAAGTTGGAAGATTGTTTTACGGAGCATATTAAAGCGCATGCCGGAAACGTGTTTGAAAACATTGAGAGAGATGTGAAGATTCTCAGGGTAGGTCGCTGTAGCTAGATAAGAGGATAATGTCTTAAATCTCTTTCACTCCTGGAAAGGATCAACATAGAACTTCTCCCTAATGTAACAATACTCCTTAAAGAGAACTGAGTATGGGACTAGAGTAAGGGATCAACACAAAAGTAGCTAACTAAACTGGTACCGAATTGTCCAAACAAACATATAACAAAATGCGTGGCTCCCAGTACTTGGGAGAGTTGAAGCTAGTGCATTTACTGTAATTTCCATGAAGGGATTTCTATGGTTCAAAGCAAAACTAGTCGCAGTATAAGTCGTGCATGCATCTTTGAAAAAGGTGAATTTTCACGATGTTCTACGATACCAGATCAAATTGAAAGTTTGGAAAGTAACAAAGTCGTGGAGCCTCCGCAAAATTCATTCAAAATTCATGGAAGTTAAAGCGGAATACCCGAAGAACGAAAAAACCTCAGCCCATTAGAGACTCTTGGCGGTTTAAAAGTGATAGAACACTGTCTAACGTGTTTTTTTCTTTTATTTAAGATTTGACCACTCTACGATAGACACTTGATTATTTATTAAGACTTATTTGATGGCAAACCAAGTGCAAAAAATTCAAGACTTTTGGCCGTTTTAAAGCGAAAGGCCGGTTTTATTTTTATTTCCATGAAGATTAGTAACATTCTTTTGCTTTGGCATCAGAATATGGAATTGCCTTTCATCTCAAGTATGTAATTTGCCCGCCTAAACTAGCATTAAAAATGTAAATACGCTAAGCTTTATTCTCAGTATTACGAGGCGAAAAAGATTGTATTGAAGCGCCTAGCTTATCTAAAATTAATGCATATTTTACATAGCTTTCTGTCATTAGTGTCTCCACTATGATGTTTTTTTTGTTGTTATTGTTCTGCCTAGTGTGATATAAGTATTTTGGCTGACTTTATTTATCTACTTCTGTTAGTGATATTAATGTGTTTAATTCAATTTATTCCAAACGTAATTATTGTTAGTAATTTGGTATTAATGAGCTTAATCGTTATACGTAATTTTAATTACTTTTCATTTACACAGCTCGCCTCGACTATCCTATGGTATTTGCGAGTTGTGTATTTACTTAATGTCAGTGATATAGTTTAATAAACTTGATTGATGTTGTTGTTGTTGTTGAGATCTCTGTTATAAACAGTCCCTCTATCTAGAACTGAAGTGCGTGATATTTTCCACCCACTTAGGCCTTAGCTACAGGTTGTGTTTCCATAGACCGTTGTGTTTTATTGATCCGCGCTCTCTCTCCACCTTAGGAACCAAGGGAAAGTCCTGCAGTGCAGCAGTCGACCGACTTGTTTGATGTTACCTCTCAGAAGTTCGTTATATCCAGCGCTGTAATTCTTGCTCTCCTATTCACGGGATGGATTCTAGGAGTAATTTTTGAATGTTGTCGACAGAAGAACAGTAAGGATTGATTTCTATTTCTTTGAAGTACGCGTGTTCCTCGCACTAGGTGCATAACACGTAACCTTAGGCGCGACTTCCGACGTCAGTCAGGCGTCGCTAAAAAGAGGTTTGACCAGGATCACAGTGTTTAAAATTTGCTAAATCAATTACGAAATTTATTTCTGAAGTCAAAAGGGCTAGATTTGCACTTTGTTCTATTCCATTTTGATATGCAGATTTTATACCTTATATAACAGGGGCGGATGCAGGGTTTTTGAAAGGGAGGTGGCTGATATCAATCGGCCACCAAAGGAAATGTTAAGTTGACATTTTTATAACGTCAACCCAAAACGTTGCATAGTCCTTATGCATGTTTACATCAGACGAGCAAATTTAACGACCAAGCCTCGTTTTGAAATTAAAAATTTGCATAGCTTTAAAATGATAAATTTCTAATGCACTAGACTTATAAAGAATACCCAGGTACAAATGGAAAGGATTTTGTTCACAAACGAGGCTTGGTGGTGAAATTTTCTCTTTTGAGGTACACATGCATAAGGGCTATTGAGGAAGGACGAATATGAACCTGCCTTAATTGTTAATTTTTTTTCTGGGATGTTCTAATGGGGAGTGGCTAGCCATCCAATCCACCCTCTCTGGATCCGCCCCCATTGAAGATCACGTAGACTCCACACAACAAAACCCAAGCACTAAATGGAACACACCCGTAATTTACGTCAAATCGCTAAGCAACACTCATCTGTAGCAAACACCTTTTTCAATAGGAGGCTCAGCCTGTTTATGAGGCTCCAACAGTCTAACCTCACAGCAGACAGAATTTTGTTCAGTTAGACCGATTTAGGCTAAAATTAGAGAACCTTCGCATTTTTTCCCGACTGGGACATAGCACATCAAATTCTTAAAAAAACTTATTTTCAAAGCATAGTAAACGGTGGCTGAATGTTTATTTGTTCTTGCAGTATTAACACGGAGCAAGGATCTTAGAAAGGAAGTGGAGCCAGTGGTTTTGAACTATATAGCAAAAACAAAGAGGGAAATAGCGACCATGTCACGAAGACACCGCGAACAAAGAATCGAAGTTTTCCGAGCGGAGACGAAAAAAGGGAAATATGCAAACAATGCAAGGTACAAGTTCTTGGAACTAATAGGCTTCTGGCGACATTTTTCGAAGCGTTCTATGAAGAAATCATCGCTGAAGAAATATAAGCTGCCGAAAGTAAAAGCACCACCCCTCCCTGGAAAGGATGCACCCAGAAGCTTACAGGACATCACCTCACCATCAGTGGTTAGAAGACCTACCTCACTCCCCCAGGGATGGGACCATGGTGCTGGGAGGCCTCAAAGGATTAAGACCCCTTTGGCTCTGGAGCCTGAAGTCCGTGTACTGGAGAATACAGCTTTGTAGGAGAGCATACGAATGCAGCCAGATGGGTGAGACCTCCGTGACAGCTGTGACCCTGACACGTCATAGAACGATATAGCCAATAGCAAGAGAAGTTCTATTTCAGCGAATGCGCTGTGATAAAACATATAAAAACGCCTACTATTGGCCAATGTTACTCATAACGTAAAAGGTCTTTCCTCTCACGGAGGTCACAAATATCATGCTACATTAGGGGACGTAGTTCCCGATGTGGTGGTCTATTTCTTTCTCTGTTTTCATTTGTCAATTCATGCATCGGTTGGGTGGGTGGGTGAGATCATATATGGACTTTCAACGTCCGATCTCACCCAGTAAGAGCGTAAAGCGCCTTTAACATATTTATATGAAAAAGTGCCCTATATGAATTATTATCATTACATTACATAAATGTAAAACATGAGTCATATCATACGTAGCTTTGGTTTTGCCGCCTTCCATTCAACGAACTATAGAATTAAGTCTCTCTCTAAGCTTCACGTGACTGTTTTATGTTTCATGATGCAAGTATCAGGTGTGGTGACGATAGCGTTCCCCAATGCAAATCCAATGTTTAATTACCGGACTATACATCGTAACAATTCATGAAAATATCACAGTTTTTTAGTATTTTTGTCCATTCATCCACAGCTACACCAGCAGTTTTACACTCATGCCCCAGATGTCTCGTCTTGGCTAATAAACAATTAATCGCCGAAGGCGAAGTGAATATTATACACTTAATGTATGGTCCCAAGGGAAACAGTTTTGTCATCAGGACTCTAGGGAAAACAAACCAAACTAGTTTCCCGAGGGACCATACATTAAGTGCTTTGTTACATATTTAAACTTTCCCTTAGAAAAAACAAACAAGCGAAGACGGTTAATTCAACTTGCGCGCGGGCAACAACTGCGCCATTGTTTCCCGGTCGGGATACATTTCAATTTGATCAGGGGCACGTGACCAAAAATTAACAAATCATAGCGCTTGTTTTGTTGTATGAAAGTCTAGGTATATAACAACTTCGTCTCACTGAGCCTGGAGCGAATAATTGTTTTAGTATAAATACACAAAAAAAGAAAAGAAAAAGCATTGTTATAGACCTAGACGTCAGGACTCTCGGGAAAACAAAACTGTTTCCTTCGGGACCATACATTAACTGTATATTGTACAACCCGACGTAAAAATTTTATTTAATCAAAAGCGTGCGAATGACTGGCAGCCATTTCGTTCGTCGAGGTGATTATCGGCTGATAATCCGACATAGCGAACCAATCAGAACGCGCGATTTTGTATAATCACCTGAGTATTTATACTATACCTGTTTATTGCATGCTGTTGAGATGTTGCTATTTAGGGTAATGCAAATGTTACTTGACATTTCATAAAGCCGTTTTTCGACAGTTGCCGTAAAAATTCTAGAAACGGAGCATCTTGCTGTATTACGCTTCTCTTTTTCTGAGTTAATTTTGATCTATATACTTTTATTGTACTACGTGCATCTGTGTTGTACATATTATGCATTTGGGACTGGTCATTTATTAGAGGGGGGGAGGGGTGGGCTGGTGCAAATGGGGTGGAGGTCATACCATTTTTGTGCACCTGGAAATGGGGGCTGCATAAAATTCTGCAATCATTTCTGAGGGGTCATGTACGTATTTTTGCGCATTCCAATTTTCTGGGAGGAGGGCTACTCACTATTTGCTTTAAATAGTTCGCTGAGTTTTATTTGAGTTGTATTAAAACTCTTTCTGTGGTTGAGGGCGGGTCATCTTATTTCATGTACAGACTCGAAGGGGGCCACGTTATGTCATGCAGTGGCAAGAACAGGCCCACGGGAAATTATGCATAGGAAAATTAAAATAAACCAACCCACCCCCCCCCCCAATAAATGATCGGTCCTTATATGTATTTCATAAAAGACGCCTTGGGCGATTAGTTAATTTGAAGCTATATAAATCTTTGTTACTATGAATATTATTGCAATTACAGCAGTTTAACTTTTTTGGCTCGTTTAAAAAGTACTTACTTGTATAAATCTTACTGCAACCGTAGCTGATAAACTGATATCGTTCCTTTGAGCAAACAACGCAACTTTCTTGTTAAAACTGCCGTCTTCTTTCCTCACGGAAACGTAGGAAATTATTCGACAAAAATTCATTCACTGCATTCCTTTCATGCTCTAGAATTGTGGTAATTTTGTTTTGTTGTTTAAATCATTCTGTACATGCAGAAAGCATTTCGTAGATATTGTCTCAATTGTTTGGATTATTTGTATCGAGATAGGTAACCGGTTTCCATCAGAATTCAATAGGCCTACTTGATTTTCTCAGCAAAAAATCGATAACCTACCTTTGAAGAGTGTTAAGCCAAAGTCAGGGGCACCTTTAGTGATCTTTGGAATTGAATTTTCTTCCAAGACATTGGCGTAACAGGGACCAGCGACGGAATAAGCCACTTTTAAATTTCGCACCAGCGTTATGATCAGCCAGCAAAGGATAACACCGGCATCGGACGTGAGAATCGACCCTCAGAGCTCGAGAACCTTTAACATCGCCTGACCAATTCTATTAAAATTCAAATAAAGCCACAACAAAGCGCATCTTTTATAGACTGGAAAAAAGCGACAGACGCCTTTCATCTTTGGATCAACTGATGCAGTTGTAACTGTTACTGCAGCTTTATGCACCTATCAATGTAAACCCCGTGGGGGGGGGGGGAGGAGTGCGGGCAAGGGGTGGGGATTTGACCAAGGAGCAAAAATTCTGGTCAATTGCCCAAGGGTGGGGCAGCATATGTTCATCAAATGTAGTCAAAATCCCCACCCAGGGGCAAAGTACCAAATAAAAGACAAGCTATGCACATACTTTTAATTATAACTTGTGACTTAGATGGCCTATGAAGTAGCTGATAAATATCGGTAAAAAACTCACCTTCTCCGAAACCCACGTCATTCCAAAGACAAGAAAGACGATGCCAGGTAACCACGCTTCGTCTTGGCCCCCGTCTCTCTGCCGAACAAATCAAATGCCCCGACCCCCGAGCAAAGGTACTCGATCAAACCTCCCACTGAGGAGATGGATTCCTTGGTCAAATCCCCACCCCTTGCCCGCACTCCCCCCCCGCCCCCCCGACGGGGTTTACATTGATAGGTGCATTATGCAGTAAGGTTTGGTCAGCGATAGATACGCATAAGGAGCCACGCCAGATTTGCATGCGGCTATGCTCTGTTTGCCTCTTTTACAGTTCGTTTCATGTCAAGAAGTTGTTTAGATTTTATCCATGTAATCAATGCCCATGGGATCTTCAGAACCTACGTTTTAAGGCCTAAACGGTAAGAACTTTTCAGTGAAACCCGAGTGTCATTTTCTTCGTTATTTTCTGGCCTATTTTACTCGTAGTCATATTTTATGTACGCGCCCCTACAGATTGTTATCTCAAGATCATTAAAGAACGTATAAAGACAAGTCGTCCAGCAGTTATTCTTGTGAATGACAACGTTTAGGTTATCGCAACTCTTTCCGTGAGTAGTCGAGTGATGCACGGGAGGCCAGCCACAGTAACCATTCTTTGAAAAAGCTGCTGAACGGTACTTAACTGTGCGGTCCTGTTTGCTTCACTTTAGTTTGGTCCTGACTTTTTCATTTGTGAATGCAGTGAAGCACCACTTGTTTTACTGCACAATATGGTTTCATTTTTTCAACTATTAGTTACCATGTAGGTTTCCTGCTCTCGGAGATTTTTTCCCTCTTTCATCTCACTCGTTTTCGCCACGAGACAACGAAAACGAGTAACAGATGAGACATACAAGAAAACCTCCAGTTTTTCATTGTTTGGAAAGCTATAGAACAGGACTTTGTCTGTCAGTATGGTTAATTCAAACTTTCACATCTGTGAATGACACAGAATGTTATCACTTGTTGGAAACCCACAAAACAGCACTTCCAAGTGTACGTTTTCAACCTCACTTCCCTACCACCCCCCCCCCTCCCCAAGAAAAAAAAAGAACTGAATATCTAGGAAATCCTATCCTAGGATCAGATACGTTTTAATTTTACAAATTTCCTTATTACATTGTCATCTTGCTTCACTGTATTACGGATGGCTTACAACGACATGTTTAGCCTCATTGTATTGGCAAAACTTTCAATATACATCAACAACAGTCACGTATTGGAAAGCCTGTGGCACATAATTGAAGACCTATCAACTACATTAATAAAACAACTTCAGCGCGCGTTTCCCCTCCTTCCATTCATCAATGATGACTCGAGACGATGTTCATGTAACAAGCACCAAACGAGTACTACTACCTGTATCTTTTGACCGCACTGTTATTAACTAACTCAAATTTCACGGAATACTTGTAGTGCGGTGTGTAACGCGCAGTTAAGTTTGTCACCTAAGAATATCAAACGAACAGAAACAGCGCATATGCGGCACACCCAACCGGCATGCAGTTCAGCGTAGCATAGTTACACTTTGTGACCGTATACACGATGAAAGTCCTCTACAGTGTGCTATAGTTTGTTCAGGCTACCATATGAGGAATTACTCTAAATAGTTTGCTACCGACAAGTTTATATTAGCTGACAAATACGTCAGTATCCCACGATGTAAGCGCCCTATGGGTGGTCGGCACACAAAGAGAAAAAGCCTTTGCACTCCACCCTTGCAGCGCTTACAACACCCACTGCCTCAAGTAAGTTGTACCAGAACTGCGCCCTAGAATACTGAATTGATTCTACTCTGGTGTTTCAAATATATTTTCCTGAAAAAAATGAACGTCAATCTGGAAATATACAAACACCAATAATATTGAGTACCAAATGAATACTGTTAATTGATCTCATCACAAGGACGAAAAAATGAATCATTTCGTACTCTCAAATTTGCCTCTATTCTTCATTTCAATTATCTATCATCAGTGGACATGTTAAGGTACTGCAGTAACTTTATTCTAAGGCGTCATTTGCGTAAACGCAACACAGTAAAACATAAAGTGTAATACCCCCCCCCCCCCCCCCAAGCTTCTGTATAATGAAGTTTGTAAGTTTTCCGAACTATCGGGTGCATTGAAACAATCAGTAATCGCTGTAACCATGGGGCACTATTCGGGAACAAACGAGGACCTTCGGGGTGATTTGATAGTGACAGAAACTATGCCCTCTGCTACAAGGAGCGAAAGACACGCAAGCGTTTATAGTTAGAATAATCACAAGGAAAAAGACACAAATGCGATTGAGTAGAACTTAATCTGACAAGTAGGAGAAGTGCTTCAAACATCTTATACTTGTTGCACACTATTCATTTAGTTAGTTAACAATAAACTAACTCGTCACGTAAAAGACTCCTCCAAAGCATCAGATGTCTCCTTGCATCGACCTTTAGAGACCTGGCGTTGATTATACTCTTACTACAGACCTGACATGGCACGACAAGAACATTGAATTTGAAAACCGACCTTATGCTCAGTAACCTTTTCTTAAGACAACCCATTTACTGCAACTTGAGAATTGCTCTCAACCGCCTTAGCTGCCTTTTCTTTTCTTTTTCTCTCTCCGATTGTTTTTTTATCTACAACCAATCCTAGCGAGACAAATCCTGACATTCCCGGCGAGCTAAGTTGCCTTTCGGTTACTTTGATCACTTTATTCAGTTCGGGCAGTCCTGTTACTCTCTTCTTTTTTTCTAGACAGAGAGATCTTGGGAGCTACAAATTTCAAAACGAAGGGTCTAGACCCACCATACCCAAGAATGTTTAAGTAGAAAACTGAATTCGACAACGTCATTTTGACAAGGGCAAAGAACCGAAACCACTGCAGGCTAATACTGTTTGATTTATCTGCACTGTATGGTTCATGGCTTAATCAAGTGCGCAATAGACGGATTGGCTTCACTAAATACACATCGCTAAAGCCTTCTCCAAACAACCTTGGTCCTACCCTACCTAAGACAAAACAGTTTTACGTTCTCGTCAGCAAACTGAAGTAGGCGACTCTCAGTTTCCAAAATAAAAAAACTCACGAATAACGCAAAGACGTCAGCGTTTTTGCCACAAAATTGTACACGTTTTGAAAGCCTTTATCTTCCTTTGAATTACACGAAGAAGAAAAGAAAACAAAGATTGAATTATAGAACTGATTTCTGGCGCACTGATCGGTCAAGACAAATTTTCAATAATAGAAAAGACGCATAAAATCTCCGTTGGTCCTTCACAAACGACCTACCGAGGAATCAATGAACAGGACTAACTCAGCCATTCAATTAATCGAGTCCTATGTAATATAGACCTTTAGAATCTTGTACTAGTACGAATGTTAACAGTAGACCTCTACAGGAATGCAAACCTCCAAGGTAAATTTCCCTTGCGAGACATCACCGTCAAAGGTAAACAGCTGAATCCAATGAAAACATTTCATAATCAAATTTTTCATTGTAACTAGAAGAAATTAAATGATTTGGAAACTTTTGTTTGCTTCTAGGTTTTCCCCAAATTTAGCTGCATGGCAACGACGGCAGGCAAACCTTTTTCCCGCCAAAATAACTCGAGTTCCTGCGATTGCATTCTTTCGTTATTGGGTGAACTGGTACTCGTTCTCCTATATTCGTACCAAAGTCTAAAGATCTCCAAATTTACGATTATTGTTACGTCTTTACAAGGCAGCTGCTGGGCGCTCTACCGAAGTCGCGAGATTTCTTGTCTCACAGCTGTAAAGGAAAAGACGAACAATTAGAGATTTAGAGACTAAACATAGCCAGGAGCCCTGACATGGCAGACATAAGGGAACGTTCATTTTTACGGGGGGGGGGGGGGGCACGCGAAAAAAGAATGCTTTTGAGGGGGTCCATCTCCAAAAAATTAGGGAAAGGAGGGTCACGTAAAATCTTTCAGAAGTACTCTTATAAGATCATGTTTTAATCCGAAATTGACTTCTCTTTCTTTTGATTTGTGCTCTCTAATAAACAGCTCTATGCACTATTACAAATAGTGAATTTGTCTTCATAGCAAGCACAATCACGTGAAGTAGGGAATAACAGAGAATATTAATATCTTGGGAGGTTATTTTGTTTATTATTATTAATTTTTTTTTTTTTTTTGGGGGGGGTTCCATCCGAAAAAAATTACCGCTTCAAGGGGGGTCATGCAATTCTTAAATGATGAACGGTCCCTAAAATTACAGATATGTTACCAGTCTTATAATTGAAAAACTGAAAGTGGTCAAAGCATGTTTTCCTATAATGCCTAACGAGCTCTAGTTTAACTCCTTGGACCAGGAAGCAATAGTTTCAGGTGAGCCAGTTCTCCAATGTTACTGAGAATTCAAACGTCATTTTCGAAAGCCAAAATGATTGAATAACTGTCTATTAGTAAAAATACTCAGGTGATTATACAAAATCGCGCGCTCTGATTGGTTCGCTATCTCGGATTATTAGCCGACAATCACCTCGATGAACAAAATGGCTACCAGTTGTTTGCGCGCTTTTGATGAAATAATTTTTTTTTCCTGTTGTACAATGCTTTTTCTTTTCTTTTTTTGAAATAATCACCTGTGTATTTATACTAAAACAATTATTCGCCTCAGGCTCAGTGATTATCGGTGAATATTCGCCGATAATCACTTCGCCTTCGGCGAATAATTGTCAATTAACCAGACAGCGAGAGGCTTCCGAAACATTAAAGCTGTGTCTAAAGGCGAGCATCTTCTACTTTGTCATATAAAAAAAACTCTCTGTCGTAGTCCAGTTTCTAAAACGTGAATCTTATTCCTCTTATTATATTATGTGAATCTTATTCCAAGTGCTTTGGCTATAAAAATAAACTGAATATTACAAAAGGAAAATAAAAGAAGCAGGAATTCTGATATGCAAGAAACTAGGAATTCACCTGTATGTCTGTCAATCATGACGCGCAGATGACGTCAAAATGTGACACTGATATCATAACCGAATAGATCAACGATGAAAGCCAGAAATGTCGGAAACCTACCGACAAGTTTCGTACCCAATCAAAGAAGAGCACGAAGACTACCGAACATCCCGAAAGCTATTGCGCATACTAAATATGGCAACGTTTCTAAGCAACTTTTTCGTCCAGAACGACTCGGCTAAGTCAACACTTGAAGGCCGAGCTGAATTCCCAGTAACGATCGAGTAGTCAACGATAGACGTTTCAAAATCAAAACACTACCGAGTCTCACCTTCAATTATTTCTTTCTTCGCTGCTTCTAATTCTTGCCTAAATTCGGCGAGTAATTCCTGCAGACCAACAAAAACATCACGCTAAGTTCGTAAAACGACAACTACCAGTACTTAACAAAATCTAACTCTTGTAATAAAATGAAGAGTAAGCAAATGAGAGTCTTACCGCTTTTAGTTCTTCTAGTTGGTCATTGCTTAAAGATGAGTCGCTTCTACTATTTTTCCTAAAATTCAAGAAAATAGTAAGTCACGTAAATCCCTTATTTCTTACCTGAAAAGCGCTGTAAAAATTGTAACCCTTTACAGCTAAACAAAACTGGAAATAACACAGTGGAACCTCGATTTCACGAAGTCATTGGGTAAATTTGTTCCTTAAATCGAGGTTTCGTTATATTGAAAACCTCGATATAACGAATTCGAAGGGAAACGAGCAAAATGTTCGTTACATCGAGGTTAATGATTGATCAGTAAAGGCCCGTTTACAAAGGTGATTCTTGTCGCGCAATTTAATGTAATTTTCCTCACCCAAAAGTAAGATTTTATCTAGGGTTTTGTGCAGTTTACCGCCGCGTTCTAAAATGCAATTCATGAAGAATGGTGAATTCATTTTGTAGCAGCGTCACTTTCGAGCAGGCGCATAGATTCGGTTTGGTGTACAGTGAAATTTCGTATTGACAAATGGCACTAACCCTTTAACCCCCAATATCAATACTCATTTTCTCCTCATTGTTCTCATCTATTTGGTATGGTGCTTGTGAGGAGAATTTGTTTACATATAAATTCAACTTTTTTTTGGTCGATCCTTTTCGTTATTCTTATAACATGAACGGTTGATGAACAGTGAATATTGTAATGAGACATTGAATGCTGTCACTACTGGAACTTAAAGGGTTAAATACTGTAGTTCTCCGGGACTGATGTGATCATTAAAGAGTTTTTAACGCTATTGGTCTGTTCAGCCTTCACCTTTAACTTTACTTTGTAACTTTGTAACTTTATTTGATTTACCACAAAATACAAATAACGATAAAACAAGACAGTTACACAAAAGCAAATGAAAGTGGCGAGGAAGCGAAAAAAGAAACCATGAGGCTTATAGACATTGGGCTCCCTCAGAGTAAAAATAAAGTTAACAGTAACAGTAAGGCCAGGATCGAAGGTAAAATACAATGAAGGTAAGTATAAATTAACTAATTAAATAGACTGAGTTGACAAAATATAAGGTATGGTACATGTAACAATAAGTATAAAAAAAATATCAGATATGTGAAGAAATATAACTATTTACTACAAGATTTATAATAATTCATATACAATTTTTTTTTTGTCGCGTGTTGACATTAATTTGTTATATCGAGGTTGATCTAACGTTTCGGCTTCCAGATTATGTTCGCTATATCTAGGATTTCGTTATATTGAGGTTCGTTTTGAGGTTCTGTTTCATAAATTGTACTGTAACTTTGACCGGGCTGACAAAAGTCGCTGGTCATATCGACGACTTCGTCAAATAAAAGTTCGTTAAATCGGGTTCCACTGTACAACTTAAAATTAGCAAAAGTGCAGCAAGGCGTATCTCTGCGTCAAAAATGTATCCTCGACAGCACGTTTAAGAGTAATTAGGACAAGTCTAATGCTTCTTTAGAGATGTATTAAAGGGTGAAAATTGCACGGTTGTAAATAAAGACAAAGCCACTCATTTTGAAATCACCACAATATAGCAAAAGCACTTTTGCTTGCCACCTCATCTATTCTGTATATGGCGCTATGGTACAACCTACCAATCACAAATAATTTTCTTTTTCTAAGGTACCTGAAGTGAGACGGGAAATCACTTCGTGTCACATCAATTAAGATGATAGTAGATGTTTTTTCTTAAAGTACAATCCTTGCCAAAATTAGCCTTTCCAAGAGCTGTGGCGAGAGGTGTTAAATCCAAAGAAGAAAAGAGGCGAGAAAAGTCGATAGGAGAATGGGGAGAGCAAAAAAAAGGGAAAGAGGAGGGGGAGTGGGAGGGAACTTCTCCTTTTCTCTCCCCATTCTTGGAACGCCAAAAGGCCTTTGACTGATTGTTCGAATTCCTTATTTTCTTACGAATGTTGGGGATTGTAGGAAATCTTACGCAGCCCCCCCCCCCCCCCGGTCCCCTCAAGCAAAGTTGGTATTAAATTATCAAACGTAATACCTTGGTGATAAAAAATAACAATGTGCTTAATAGGTCACCCAACACTGAGAGGGGGAGGGGAGGGGGAGAAGTTAGAGGTAGTGATTGCCATTTGTTCTGATGGAGAAAACGTGCCTCTCGGTCCAACATTTTTGGCAAAGATTGCAGTTAGCAAGTGTGAACGCAGGAAAATAACTATTCGCTTCCGTGGAATACTGCAATCAATACTATTTCACATCAGGTACAGTGCAGATTATCATAAAGTCACTATCAACCGCCATTTTCATGGGTTTCACACGGCTTTCACAGCTTATTTACCTTCAAAAACTGGTGCAGCATTTTAATTCACTGAATGAATTTCTTGTTTTGATGCTAATATCAGCTATTTCGGAGCTGCATGGTATCTCGTATCTACCATTCTTAGGAATGGTAGATACCAATCAGATCGCTCGTAGCCTAGCTGGTATATCTTTTTAGAAAACAGTCCTAAGAAAATACGCGCGCTGATTGGTTAGAACTCGTGTTTTTATAACTCGATAGAAACACAGAACTAGCACGAGCTGTTGACGTAATGATGATACGAGCAAAGAGAATTTACATTTTGATAATCAAAGTTAACAAGTTGTTTTTCTTTTTTTCGTCGCGATGTTTTCTAAAAGAAATAGAAAACATGTTCTTCGTGTTTCTATCGAGTTATAGAAACACGAGTGGAAGTTTGGGAGAACGAGAAATGCTGTGGGACCACGAGCCGCAGGCGAGTGTTTCCACAGCTTTTTGTTTTCTATTTCTTAAACGATACATACCTTGGTTCAGCCCTGTTACTTGCAGGCTTGGCTTGTGTAGCGAGGAAGTTGGGTTTGGAGCTGGAGTTAGAAAACGAAGGAACAGGTGGTGGATTGCTAACATTGGAACGGGGTCCTTTGAACGAAATGTAACAGAATTAGTTAAAAAAAAATTAGAATTTGCTAATCCAATATTCACTCAGCAAACAAACAAGAACAAACAAACCCCCACCTACCCCTCCCTCTGTCACTTGCTGGCCGCGGGCTAATTCATATTCCTTGTTCATCAACACATAATTTATCTAGGATACCCCAACGCTAGCTCGTAGAGAGCTAGATTTCAACATTCTTCGACAGTTTCCTAGCCTACGTGTAGACGTCTCTTTATTTAATATGTTGCACATGTGCATATGCAACAAACGAAATAGGAGACATCAGCTCGCAGGGTAGCAGTTTGTGTACTCTACAGCAAAACTTGAAAACTTAAGCCAACAATTTCAGTTTGGAGTCTATCTTCATCTTTGGCATCCTCCGGTACAGACAACAATAATTATCAGATTCAATCTACAAAAGCACTTTTCTCTAACAAGGCTGCGTAATTAATTGAGTATATAAACTGCAATAGATTCTTGACCTTTCCAAAACGTGGGAAGAATAATTCACACTAAGACTTTTAAATGTCTACCTGTCCCTAATCGAGAACAAAAACCCCCAAGACCCATATACAATGGGGTCTTTGTTTTCTAGACACCCTCTTTAATCCACCCTTGAATAACCTACGGGCTTGCTCCCTGGGGCGAGTCACTGAAGACGCATCTGAATAAAATTCTAATTCTGCAGAAGAGAGCACTTCGCGTAATTTATTTTTCGGGTAGATGTGATCACGCAGTTCCGATATTTGTCGATGATCCTACCTTTGACGTTTCTATACTACCAGTCTGTCTCCAACTTAATGTATGACATCATCAATAATAACGCTCCCTCGAATATCTTAAAACTATTTAAAAAAACTTCCCATGTCCACTCATACATCACGCGATCGTCCACCTCTGAAAAATTCCACGTTCAATGCACTAAACTTGAAATACATAAACGCTCCCTTTCGCGCTTTGGGGTAACACCGTAGAATGATATACCACGCTGCATAAGAGGACTGCCCAAGAGAATATTTAAAAGAAAAATCATCCGGCTTCTTTTTAACACTTTGTACAATGAAAATGACTATCTTGAAATCCCTACGGTAATGCAAAGAATAAGACTATTCAAATAAGAATAAGACTATCCAAATAATTTTTCTTTCCTGACTACACATTAATCTCTGTAATTGGCCGTTTTTATACTGGGGGACCTATTATCCGTCTGGAAGAACTTGGGCAAACATTCGTAGTTCGTCTGATTATGTGTCTCTAGCATAAAAACGGGTACACGACGCATTATGCGTCTAGACGAACAACCTTTAATAATGAGTCGTTCAAGACGTATTAAGACGGGTAGTTCATCTAGACGCAAAACACGTCTTGTGCCCGTCTTTATACTAGAGATGCAAAACCTGGCGAATTACGAATGTTTGCCCAAGTTCGTCCACACGGATAATACGTCCCCCAGTATAAAAACGGCCATTATCATAGTTTGTTTGCTTTACTTTTAAGTCTTTCCGGTTTTGTTCCATGTCTGTATAATTTATCTCTTAATTATGTCAAGTCTGGCCCGCCTCGATTAGCCTTTGCTATCTGCGGACCAGCCTACTTTGCTTTGTAATCAGTCTCGAAATAAATAAATAAATAAATATATAAATGAATAATAAGACAGCTTTTTTCAATTGTGATACTAACCGGAAGGTGCTCTCTCTGTTCGTGATTCTACTTCTTCTCTGACAGACTAGAGTAATAAACAATGAAAGAAACGTCAGTCTATTGGCTGTTACAAAATGGAATCCAAGGTTGTTGCATACAATGAGGAAAGTATTCTACATTGCAATGGTGCTGTATTGATGAATAAACTTCACGAATTGTACTCAGCCCAGAACTATACTTTATAACACTAAATATTATTACAAGTGTCCCTATATTCTTTGTCAGACTTAAATATTTATCGACTTACACTAACCCTTGATGCCCCAGTATCAATATCCATTTTCTCCTAACTGTTCTCATACATTTGTTATGGTAATTAGTGAGGGGAATTTGTTTAAATATCAATACAACTCTTTTTGGGTGATCATTTTTGTTATTCTCATAACCTGAATGGTTGATGGAATTGTGAATATTGTAATGAGAAATTGGATGCTGGTCACAACTGGGACTTAAAGGGTTATGTTTATACAGTACATACCTCAATATCTCTTCCTTCTTCTTTTGCTTTTCTGTATCAGTAACAAAAGAAATGTCAGATATGAAACATTGCATATGGCTGAGGCTGTGGTTACAGGGGGAATAGAGATACAATAGAAAATTATTATTACAAGAGCAAAATACACACTAAAGCTTTCTGTATTGGTAGCTGATAGAACTGAGCATCTTTAAATACTATTTCAAAATGATGATGATGATGCTGACAGTGTTCTTACAAGGATTTTCTACAGTAGAGTCCACAGGACCCATAGAGAAGCTAAAATGGGGTCACGTAGGACAAAAGGGAATCACAATTTCTAGACAACGTTTTACTCCAGAAAATACCCAATAAAGCTTGGATGATAAAAGTTCTAAAAAAATAAATGTCTGAATGGTAACAATTAAATATCAACTTTCTATTATTAGCCCTACTGATTTTATAAGAATTGACAATAAAGCCTAAAAAACAATGTCTGTCTGTCTCCTTGGCACCTTTGCTTTAATGGGACTTGGCGACAGTAAATGCAATTGTTTTTGAAAACAAAGTTTGCACAACATCGCATTCTTTCTTTATCACACTCAATCCAAGTGTACTTCAGTGTACAGCTTTGATGAAATGAATGCATGCATTTTTTTGTGTTTGTGCCAGTTGTGGAAGTGGCTTTGGAACTTAGATGACCATTGTCATCTTTTGTTTCATCGTTTATAATGTTTTGCATTGTTTCACTAGCCTGGGTATTTTCCGTTTCATCGGCATCTGGCTTGGAAGTTTAGCCCTTGCAAAATGGAATAATGTTGTTTGTTTTACCATGAATAAAAATCAGTTCAACAATTGAAACTCATTCAACACGGCTTTCAAAAAGCTTCATTAAACTTTTCAGGATGCATCATTTGACAAGTGAGCATGCGCAGAAGTCGTTACTTTTAAGGCCTAATTGTGTACTTTCCAAAGAGGCCACAAACAATTAAATTTTGGCAACTATTACTAGTATTATGTGTAAGTACATATTTTTGTGAATGCCTCATAATATGTTTCCTTTTTCCCCTCTTTATCTTTTTTTTTTTCGTTTTCTACTTCTTTACGTCCTTGGGACCCCTTGGGTTAACAATAGTGTGGCAATCCTGCAGTCTGGTAAGAACACTGTGCTGATGATGATGATATTATTAGTTGTCTAGTTGTCCAACTAGAAGGTCATGGTTAAACACAAGATGTCCAGATATAATTGGAATTTAGAGGAACAAAGAGTAAACCAACAACACACTCAACCCGCTTCAGATGGTGGGAGCTGAACCTGCATCACAGAGGTGGGAGGCAAGTGCCTTCCTCACTTCAGCTAGTACCTGGATTCCTTTGTTGTAGTTGGTGGTGGTCAGTTTCAAATATGAGCAATGACAACAATTGTTAATGCTTGGATTTAAGCATAACATTTGTAACTTATATCATTTACAACTTGTGGAGCAACTGGCTATTATAAGAGGTCTACACTGTATAGTTATTTTTAGCTAATCTCTACTTCTTAACCCTGCAGTTACAGAAGAGTATTCACTCAAGGATATTAAATCGAACAAAAAAAGAATTCACATAACATAATTAGTAGCAAGTGTATCAGACTCCCCAAGGATATTTAATAAAATCTTGGGATCAGCAAGGTTGATTCTCACAGGACTGTACTCTACCACCAAAGTTTAATTCAGGGGTTAAGCAAATGAACTCCAACCTTTGATCAAGTTTTCTTCTCATTTCTGCCATCATGTCCATTCCTTTTCCCATGCCACCCAATCCTGAGCGACCACCTCCTGAAGAAGACCTCTCAGTCCTTGGGCCTTCATTTTCAGCCTGGAAATCAACATTTTGGAATGAAATTTCAAAATAAACCGAACAGCAATATGTTTATCAATATTATTGTATTGATATTCTTCCTAAAACAAAAATGCCACATAAAACAGCTGTTCCAACCAGTCAGTACAGTCAAGAAGATTTTCTATCAGGCCACTATAAACCCCTTTAGTTGAGTATCATAAAAACAACAGAATCAATTTCCCAAGGAGAGATAACACCACTTTGGATGTTGGGATAACACTCACACAGAGACTTAAAACTACTTGCCTACAGATGGGCTGACAATTGACAAACTTCCCTTGTTTTCCTGTGTAATGATACGTAATTACTGATACTACAAAACTGTGTTCTGTTGCTTAAATAAACAAATACATACCAGCAAGCTACTGGCACTGAGCACATCAGTTTTATTAGGCGTACCTTAGATGCCTTTTTCAACTTTGCTGCTGCAATCTGATCAGCTAGTGAACCACCACCACCACCACTAGGTGGTGGAGGGGGAGGGGGAGGAGGAGCAGGGGGTCCACCACCACCCCCTGGTAGAGGAGGAGCAGCAGGAGGGGCAGGTGGGGCAGCAGGTGGTGTTGGGGGAGCTGGAGGAGCAGCAGGAACAGGTGGAGCAGCTGGAGCAACAGGGGCACCTTTGAATAAAATTGATCAAAAAAATTACATAACAACCAAAATCAGTGATCACAAAAGATATACATTCAAATAATGACTTGAGAAAGAATCAGTGGTTCAGATGTTGTAGTTTTTAAATACAAGGAAAATACTCCAGCCTTTCTTGCATTCAATCAAACATGTTACTGTTGTTGTTTCTGCTGCTGATGCTGCTGTAGCAGCAGCACAGAAGCAGTAGTAAGCAGCAGTAGTAGCAGTAGCAGCAGTAGTAGCAGTAGCAGCAGCAGCAGAAGTAGCAGCAGAAGCAGCAACAGTAGCAGTAGTGGTAGTATTAGTCTTAGTAGTTCTTTTATTTAATCTGGTAAAAGCTAAAATAACTATAAAAACTGGTTTACATGATTGCTGAGTGAGAATCAGATGTTTTAAGTGCACGGTTGATTTCCTTTTTGAACTGCCAAATCAATCTAATTGCCCTATCACTTTCAGGAAGAGAGTTCAAGAACTACAGTGCTGCCAAGCTAAAGCTATGTTTCAAATAGTTAGTACGCAACTTGGGTAAGTTAAAATTAGGGAAAGAATTATGCAGGTCATAGTCCATGTCTCGCTCACTGAATAATTCGTGCAAATACACTGACGCAGCATGTGAGAAACATTAAGATGTAGCATCTGAAGAAATGTAAACCATTACACTGTATGCCAAAACAATGACTGAAAATCATAAAACCAGTTTGAAAAAAGAACAACTTACTTTGTGCAACAACTGCTTGTGATACTGGTGAAGATGCCATAGTACTTGACTGTTCACAAGAAAAAAGTATGAGGCTGATCATTTCCATATTGTTGCTTAAAATTACTGAAAATCTGTTTATACATTGTATCAGTCGCTTTTTGAATTTATTGAGAATCCAAACCATGGAAAACATCCAATAGGAAGTGTCACAACAAAAGATTCCAAGAAACTCCTTGCTTCAACATCATGCTTACAAATTTCAATCAGACTATCATGCTTTGTTTGTACACTTTTTTGCTCAATCAGGGCTCAACAAAAAACTTGAATTTCCGACCAGACAGGACTTTCATTGAGCACTGCTATTTCATCAACACTGCTTCATGTTTGGTCCTCTGTACTGTACACTTACACTGGATGTATCAGCATCATACTGGTTCTGGTATGACCTGTCTGGTACTGCTGATGGTATTCTACCCTGTGAGTACTGTTCTTGAGTCTCATGGTACTGATCTCGAATCTGTGAGAGCATTTCCTCTCGCTCATTGCCCCTTCCATTGCTAACATGTGAGTGGGTTGATGGAGCATACTGCTGCTGTTGAGTAACAGGTGGTTGGGTAGGTAATCTTGGGGCTCCAGCACCTGGAAATTGAAAACTATACTTAAAAACAAGTACATCCCTTTTTAAAACTTTTTTAACCCTTCTTGCACTGACATTTATTAACCCCTTCCCTGCCATGGACGCATATATACATCATGAGTTAAACACTTTCGCAGGTGTTCTTTGCAAAAAATTGCTAATGTGCTATTTAAACCACCATTAACATATATGGAAAAGTTATGAAATGGGCTATCTAGCAAAAATTGTTTCTTTTCAGTTTGATCTAATAATAAAAAGACTGAGACCTGATGTTAATTTGAGCATATCATCAGGTATCATATTTTCACCTCACAAGCCAAACTTCTGCTTAGTTTCAATTACAAGGCATTATCATCAAAACCATGTGAGGATTTTTTGATATTCTCTTTGGTTGCTTTACAACTTTTGTCATATCCACTTATCAAAATTTTTCGAAAAAATGTCATCCCTCAAATGTTACTTTTGGGAGTCTTCAGGCCAAATTTTGAGGCAATTAGTTAAGTTTCCATACTCTCCAAAATTTTTTTGGCGCTCAAAGTTTTGCAAACATTACATGCCTTTGGGTGACCATAATAATTTATTATGTCAAGAAATGTCAACACTCTTTTTTGAGCTTGTACAATCTGACATGCCAGCAGAAATACCAACTTCAGATGGCAGAACTTGTAGATGGCCACTGATTGAGTGTGAGCAGTGAAGATTGCTAAAAGAAATGAACCCTTATCTATTTCATTAAGATCCCATCACCATTCTTTTTGGCATTGACCCAAAGATTTGTTTGGATGAGAGGTCACATATGACTTTTGTTGATCATTCCATTACATTCTCACTACTGTTACTCTATATTCTGTACTGATATCACCAGCAGAGAGGAACTGGTTGATGATTATATAATTTATTAGGACTTACAAGGTTAATCATAACTATAAAAAAATTCTCAAATCTGATTGGCTATCAACTGCCCTGATTTCAGCCTTAATAAGACACTTTAATAGGACAGTACGCATCATGCCTAAGTAATTAGAGAGTATGCACCATCATGCAAGTGCTCAAATGGCTTTTTTCACTGCTAGCACACAAAAAATCTTAGAATTTCCTGTGTTTTATATAGCTTTATATATCACAAATTTTGTTAAAGTTATGATTAATTGGTAACAGAACTTTGTGTTGTCCAATTCGGTCTGTGATCATACTTGTGATTAAACAAATCGGACTCCAGCTACAAGGTGGTCCCATTCTGTTAATCACTCGTATGATTACAGACCGAATTGGACTCCACTCAGTCCTGTTACCATTACTAATCGTCTTGTAAACAAGCATTTTGAACGATTATTGAAGTACAATTATATGGAATACAAAGGGCACAGTGGCAATCAGTCATTTGTTGGGTCTCTCTGTGCACTCAGATTTTTTAATCATCAAAAGAGTGAACATACCACTTCTAAGATGCTCCAAGGCAGCATTAACAGCCTGGCCAAACACTTGTGCATCTTCTTTGCTTGGAAAGTTCAGTCCATAAACTTGTCTCTGGTCTCTCCACTGATGAAATGTGGGTGTTGCTTCATTGTACTTTAGGCCACGAGCCAATGCACAATTTATAACCACCTACAATTTTAATAGAGAACCTTTTTAGGCTTGCCCATCATGCACTAGTCATTCAAAGTTTCATTGAGATTTCGGTTACTGAACAGCTTTGTTATTTTACAGCCCACGTCTATACATTTGATTTGTACTGTACTAGTACTATGGTAACTAGTAGAAACTAAATTGCATACTATCACAAATCCTGCCATCTGATTGGCTCTTTTTTAAAGAATTCTTCCTTAATTATTACTTTCATCAGAAGAGTAAAAAAAAGAACTCTCAGACAGTTTTTAATTCACTTTTGAAGGTGATTTCACTTTTTTCTAGCATCTTTTTGGTGTAGTCTGATCTATTTTTATTCACTGAATTTTTACTGGACACTATCTTCTGCAGTAATAGAAATTTCACTTTGCTACTTCAGTTTTGCATTCTCTTGGCAGCTGACAGGCCAACTTCTTCCTTAACCAAGATAAAATAGAACTAAATCCAACTGAAACTAGCTAACAAAATGCTTTCTGTACATAGTGCATAAGATGTGGACTTGCTTTGTGTTTTGATGTGTTACTATGCTATGATTGACCAGTCCAGACTGAGTACAACTTTGGCATTGGTTTTAAGACAGTCCTTTGGACACAAATCTAAAAATAGACTTACCAACTAAAGTAAACCTTTTTACTTCCACTATCTAAGAAGTAATTCTCCAAAGTTAGTTTTACATTGTACACACTTCCTTAAATTTTTGTAAGGAAAATTTGATGTTAGACTGGAGAATTTGTAACTTGATTGCCTTTGGGAGTGACAGTGTTAAGATCAAAACAGTACTGATGACTTCTATTTTTTACACCATGACATAAAAAATACAGCCAATCAGAATGTAGGAAAGCCGCTGTATATTCATTAGTATTCCACCGAACCCTCCAGTCAATCAGTGCAATTCAATGATATCAAACCTAACCTTCCCATCCTGTGTTGCAATTCTCTTCATTTCTTCCAACTGTTGTTTGTATATTCTATGGCATGGTATAAAATAGTTACGCAACCCTTTCCATTATAACACTTGACACTTGTATTTTTTTGGTATAAATGTCAAGGTTTAATTTTATCCTTGGTTCAAATTTTATTTCCTTCGTTTCAAACTCATTGTCATCAAATTACCATAACCAGAACAAAAGAAAACTAACTTTGAACCAAGGATCAAATTAAACCACAACATACAAACTAGCCTATAGTGGAGTGTGAATGCTATGGTTCAATTTGATACTTGGTTTAAATCTTATTTTCCTTTGTTTCAAACTTGTTATCATACATCACTATACCAAAAACAAAGGAAAACAAGAAGACGCCTGAAGGCGTTTACCGGGATGCGTTGGTTTGAAATTGCTGACGAAGTATGTTTTTTTTGCTGATTGTGCAATCATGGATATCTATAGTGCAATTCAACCTGACTTGCACGTGATTTGGAGTTACAGCCAATAAGAATCACACATTTTTTTTGGGACGGGCTCGGGATACAGGAAAGTTAAAAAAACAAGGCAATTTTTGACTCCCAAGATGACGAAACGAATGCGCTACCGAATTTTATACGCTGGCTGACTACGTCATCCCGCGTAATAAAATGTCAACAAAAGAAAAAATTGAACCACAACATGTACACCAATAAAATACAAGTGACAGTATACCACTTGAAAGTGGTGCATAACTAGTACAAACTTGAAGTAATCTTAAGTCATCTCCTTACTGAGTGATCTTGGGCTTTTCTACCAACTATCCTGTATGTACTGTTTACAGGATGGTAGTAAACATGAACACGTGAAAGTCCTGAAGATCCCCCAGAATGCTCCCATTCTTTTCTTTCATTGTTATAAAGCATCACTGATGCCCGTGCTTGGACAATGGAGTGTTCACTGCAAACAATGACAAGCATGTTGATCAGTACAGCATCACTGATGCCCGTGCTTGGACAATGGAGTGTTCACTGCAAACAATGACAAGCACGTTGACCAGACATGAACAAAACTTTTACTTGATTAGCTTTTTCACTCCAAGGATCCAAGCTGTAATTTTCCTTTGTTAGTGCTATACACTTCTTTAGGAGTGAATTAGGACAATTTGGTTTTAGATTCACTTTCCTTCAGTACAAACTATTGTCAATCCCTGCTATCTGCTTGCTTGGAATGTAAGGGCATGGTAAGAAGTCAAATGCACTAAGCAAATAAAATGATAATAATATTGACTCACAATAATGATAATGATAATAATAATAATAATGATAGTAATAATAAAATACAGTATCTGATCTTGTTCAAAAGATCAACATTACATAATCTGCATGCTTTATAGTTTTGAAACTTGTCTGCCTGAATCCCAAATTTAATATTGCTATGAGTTACTATTACAAATATATTCCTTACACCAGTACCCAAAAAGGTGTACAAAATACTGGCTGCATCACATACATATATGTTATTTACCAGGTGGGAGGTCCATATGGGAAAAAACTGTGCCTGAGGTCTAGAGTACCGTATTCGCACGTGTATAGGCCGCACTCGTGTATAAGCCACACCCCGAGTTTTGCCATATTTCTTGAAAAAAAATTCACGCGTTCTTAAAAACACAAAGGCCTGGCGAGTGCCGAGTACCATCAAGATATTGTTATTTGTTTATATGACAAAATTCATCGCGATAAATAATCTAAAACAGCATGCATTCGATCGAACAAACAAAACTGTGTCAACTCAATCGTATGAAAGTTCATGTTGTGCTTCTTATGCAGTGTTTTGTTGTTCTCAGACTTTGTTTTCGTTAGAAACAAAGCTCAGATGTAAGTACACATAACGGATAAATTATTTGACAGAAAAATCAATGTTGAATCCCAAATTTAATATAAAACATAAGAATACGAGACATGCGATCGCTACTTTGGTGTACTTGTACTAGCGTTGTCACAGATATGTTAACGGAGATTCTGGCAATTCCACATGCGTGAATCATTTCTTTGTTATGAGAAACAGTGAGACCCCTCAGATTGTCTCTGAATGATTTATTGACTCAGTGAGGCGCAGGGATCAAACTTCAAGACATTCGTTTCGTTCATGCACAATTGTTATCGGTTGCTAAGGTTACTGAATGAATCAAAGATGGCAGCGGATTGTGTCAACTCGCACGAGGGTTTATGCTGTGTTTTCTATGTAGTGTTTGATGTTCTTGGACTATGTTTTCATTGGAAACCAAGCTAAGTTGTGATTACAAATGTAATTATTGGGTAGCAAAAGCCCATGTTGAATCTCAAATCTATTTCTAAGCATGTCGCACGCGAGACATGCAATCGCTACTTGTACACGTGTTCTGTTAGATTCTACATACGTGGATCATTTCTCGGTTATGAGAAATATTTAAAGCCTCCAGATGCAATGATTTATATCTCAGCGAGGTTCAAGGATCGGACGGATGCTTTCAGGCTTCAAAATGTTCTTTTCAACAGCGATTGACTAAAATATCAAAGCTCCATATCTGCCCAAGCCTATACACTTGTGTTGTACGAAGAAGTACGTGACAACTTCAAAGGGGCTTTCACTAAATCATATGAAGATTTTAGTTATACCATGTATAGGCCGCACCCCCATTTTGCGCAAAATTTATTTGAAAAAAAAGTGCGGCCTATACACGTGCGAATACGGTACTCAAGACCAAGGGCATAATTTTTTTTTAACACGGACCGACCTAGCCCGATAAAATAATAACTTATTCACTTTTTTTGGATGGCTTCTTTTTAAAGTGGGAAAGGAAATAGGAATAAAGGACATGACATAAATTCCCGCACCAAAGACCAAAGAAAATATTATGAGCATCATTATTAGCAGCTGACATTTATGTTCACTTAATTTCCGTAACAGTGATATTTTGGTAGCTTTTTCTTTTATACACAGGGACTTTTAAACTAACTTTATAACATTAACATTTTTAACGAGCTGTAATCACTGCAGCAGGGGGAAAAATCAGACACCTGATTAACCAATCAAATTCAAGAATTTAGTATTCTGGCTGGCTCAAATGCGTGAGAAAAAATAAATGGTAATATCATATTGCATGCTTCAGAGTTGATAAATATACATTAGTTAATACAACTAGATATAGTTTTTATCATAATACATGTATTAAACCATGCAGACATTTTACCACAAATGTTGGCAATATCTCAACCACAGCACTTTATCAAGATTTATTTATTACAACATCATTTTCAAGATCTTATGCTCATGAAAGCAAAATAGATACCATTCCTTTCAGTATTTCCCACCATGAGGCAATATTGCCCTTGCAGTGGAAAAATAAATAAAATTCCACAACTTCAAATTAACTTGCTCAAAATTCTGGCTTTTAATTCCTAAATTGTTAAGCGATTGAAATGCACTGAAAGCTTTTTCTGTTTAGTGGTTTCATTGTTCAGCGCTTGCCAATCACGCCCAATCTTTCGTTTTCGCTTACCGTCGACTAAATGTAAAGACATTGTGATACTAACAATGGGAATAGATCGGCTAACAGGGACCAAAACACTTGAATTTATTTGCAAAGAAAAGAAAGCCATTGTGCACGGATATTGATTCAAAATACATAGCAATACGTGCAAAGAAACTGATTAAGTTTACTCAGCGTAGGATAAATTAAAACAAGCGATCAGTTTCTACTCAGTCCGATCGGAAACTGAATAAACAGCTACTCTGTAGTTCCATTTTCAGTAGCGTGAAAGAAGACAACATGCAACGATCTTCCAAAACAAAATAACTATAGGCCAGTTTGTCTACTGTTCGCTTATAACTGTGCCTCTTTCAAAAGGTGGGTGCATACTATCTGCACGATTTACCCAGCCGAATCAACAACTTGAATTGATCAAACCAATTTTGGTCGTTTTCATGGGAAGCAGGAATGAACACACACAGATAAATGTACAGTAATTATTGGAAAATTCATGATCTGGATCCATTTTTCCCCAAGTCTTACGTATGGCTAAAAGACTACCGAAACTATTTCTGACAAGTTCATAAAATATAGATTAGAAGATCCGACAAGGAAGCATATTTGTAACATGAAACATAATAACTTGAATGCCATCAAAACGGCATAAAACAAAACAGCATCGTACAAGTCATGCTCCGCCTAAGTTTACAAGAATTAAAATTGAGTCATTGTAAAATTCACGGGCCGATTTTCTTCGACGAATACGTTCGTGTAAACTTGTCCTTGATGATTAACAGTGTTAGTGTATAATTAAATAAGACTTATGTTGTGTCTCCTTGCGAATGAAAGAGATTAATTTTGTTCGCCTGGAGAACAACATTGTAGACATGATTGATCGCATCAATAAACGTGTAATCTTTGAAAAGGCAAAAGTACATCGTATGTGACACGATGTTTGTGATTACTTCCTCAAACCCCCTGCCAAACGACTACTCTTACACCCGGTCTTACAGCACTTGCCTCTGGGGGCAATCCAGTACACGAAGAGCACTCTTGCAATGCGAGTTTCGATGAGATTTTCACATGACCAACATGCCAATGCTGAACTTACAACCGAGTTCAAAGGATAAGCATCGAATACGCGACTGGGACAACAACCAAGAATGACTTTTACTGTTGAGCAAAGAGCAATGACATTTTTTAGACGAGCAACAAATCGGTAGGAAACGGGAGACGATTTTGCATAATGTAATCTTGGTCTATAGTCGGAATACTTGACGAGCCGGCTGTCAAGTAGATGTAGATTATAGTCAATAGAAACTTACCTCATAGTGCAGAACGTTTACCAACTATAATTGTAATTCAGCAATCCAACGGTTAGTGCTCGACACAATAACTCCAATTCCGGTAGTGTTCAATCAATGTCTTGATCAATTCGCTTGAGGAAATTCGATTGTGAACAGTTAGCGAAATGGCGTCGCACCCCACAACAAACGGTTCGAACGTCTCAACAAAGTATTTAGTCGATGGAAGCAGCTCCCTGGTTACTCATTAGACCAGTGAGGTGATCAGCAATTCAACAATAGATCGGTTTGGAGGCTCACTTCCGAGATCTCTGAACAAGGAAGCTACAACAAGGACTCTGACGGGCTGATTATTGTACCGGATATGCCCACCCATACGCCGCCGCCATTACTGCACCATGACGTCACCATCCACCCCAATCTCCTGCGCGGGTTTTTAATTCAGTGTCCTGCACTTTCTAACTGCGAGTTTTAGGAATTTGCTTTCAGATCAATTTAATATCTAGTAGTCGAGAGTTTCTCAATATTTCAAGGGGGAATGCGCTGATCTTTCCCACTGCAAAGTTGTCAATGCATAGACCTGAAGCAAGGTAGCCATTGACCCCTTGTAAGCCTCAAGATCAAAGTTAAAATTCTCCAAAGTGGTCCCCACACATTGTATACATTACCATAAGGAGAATGCGTTAGGATATCAACACAGTTTATTTTTAGTGATAGGCACCACGCACAGCGCAACTAAGTGATCATTCCTTCATATTCTCATTACTGTACTTGTTACAATGTATATAGCATACTGATATATACATATCATATTGATCGCTTATTCCAGGATTGCCGCCTTTTATATATTCTTTTGTTTCTATTAAAATTAGACCTTGAAGCCTCGTTCAAGGTAAAATATTCTTTTGAATTTTAGCTTCAGAACGAGGCATCAAGGGATAATTTGAATAAAAACAAAAGAATATTTAAATGAAGCCATTTTGGAATAAGGGGTATAGGAAATAAGAAAGATGTTTCTTTTTTTACCATTGCGTATCGGATTGATTAGCTAGCGAGGTAAGGTCGCAGATTGGCAGGGTATTCTGCAGTTTCTCAGTTTTGGTGATTAATAATTTAGGTTGACGTTGCATATTAATCTCTGCTCAAAATGAAATTCAACATAACTTGAACTTAGCCTGATTTCGACGGACCAGATGTTGCTCAAAAAACTTGTACTACTGAGCAATGAAATTAGTTTTATATTACTCTTATGATCTCTGTTTTTTAAAAACACTCTGTGAGGACCCCTCGGAAAAAATAGAAGCAAAATATCGAAGGATCTGAATATAAGCAGATCGTCATCAGCAATAGACATAAACAAAAATTAATCTCTTTGTTACAATGAAAGACTAATCAGATGGGTTAAGAGACGCTGGTATAGTAACAGTTGCAGTGTTATTTTTGGCCTTGAATTACAAAACTTGGAACTCTTTAACTTTGAATTGATCTACAAATTTCCGGTCCTGTTTTTTTTGTTTTTGATTGATCTCGGATCGTTCCCCATGATAACGAAAAAAGAAGCAAAGACCTGGATTCACAGATTGCGGAACCGGAAACAGGTTGGAAATAGGCATTGACAGGGGCCGGCCCTGGTGATATCGTGATATCAGGAGAGTCGTGGCCAACTATTCAGTCGGGGAAACGCCCTGGCGATAGGAGGGGTAGAGCATATATGGGTGCGTGATGCTACAGGCTAAAAAAAGTTAGGTTAAACTTACTTAAGTCTAAATTTGAAGGTTAATTCATCAGCGTGGCCTCCTCTTTTCCTTTAACTTGGGCAGAGAGTCTGCCTATCGCTGTTCACAGTTCAATTTTTGTAGCAGTTTAAGGCTATGAATGAATACATTTCAGTGTTCAGTGTGTTAAGGAATTACGGGTCATTTGCCCACACTTAAGTCCTTTCCTTAGGGGCTACACGTATGCGTTAACTCCTTCTTTGCAACAGGTTTTAAGAATGAGACAGGAGATCATTTAATTTGAGACACTTTGATATCCAGGCCAATGCAACACTCAGAGCAGGTTTATTTCTCCGATAGCCGCTTTTAAAAGTGCAAAACTAAACTTGTAACTTCTTGAGAAGTGTCGTCTTCCGAGAAGTGCTGAACAATGGGCTAAGGCATAATCGACGTCAAATACAATTTTGTTTACTGAAGACAAAGGAGTATGGAAATGCAAGCTATAATAGACACTAAGGGGTCAACAGAATGAAAGTATCGATGCCGTTGACAGGTATCGCTTTCTTTGCTCACCACAAACTTTTAGTTTCAACGAACCCTTCATTTTCAAAACAAAAACGGAAGCGTTGTGTATAAAGTCAAACGAAAAATGTACCATTTGGATTTCTAACTCTGAGAAAGGTGGTCAAATCAATTTTGATGTAAAGCTTGTTAAACTGAAAAAGACTTTAAAACTTTGGTCCGGTCGACTTTTAACAATTCCAGGTAGAATCGCCATTGTTAAAAAACTGGCTCTCTCAAAACTCGTTTACAACTGTTCCACGCTTGAAATGCCTGTCGATTTCGCCAAAAAAGTCAATAGCATTACCTTTCCATTTATTGGCAACTTCACTGAGCAGGCTGACAAAATCAAAACAAACACGCTGATTGGCCCGGTTTCAAAAGTTGGCCGCAATGTTTATGAAGAGAAATCTCTGAAAGTTGCCTTGGTGAATCATTATCATTTATCAGAGATTATAGTTCACCTCCAATTTTTCTCCGATTCTTATTGGTTCAAATCGATCACGTGATGCGATAGTGTTCGTCCGCGGAGAGACTTGGGACCTTTAGCAAGGACGACGAGAAGGTGGACGACGACTGTGTGGGCGCTCTGGGCCCTGTGTCGGGACGTCATCTACGGCGGGAAAACAAAGTCCTTTCGGAGCCCTGTTACTTGGACGAGGCTCTTACTGAAGCAAACAACAAAAATGTCTTTAAAGAATTTCAAGAGCTGCTTTCGAATGATTTCCGCCATTCGCTCCGCCTGTTTCCGCACAGGTCCCTACTTCATTATGCTGTAGTCATACTGTTTCATTCTGCAATAACAAGAAACGTTAACATGTTAATTACCCTAAACAATTCATTTGCTGCATGCATAATGAAGTAGGAACCTTCTCGGAAATCTTGCCGCTGCTTTTTCTTTTTTACGGCGAAAACATTGTTTCGGATGAAGAGCTCCTACCAGACTGTTGTATGATACCTTCAATTCTGTCAGTTCGAAAAATCCACATTTCCCTTTGGAAACTACGAAAGATTCGCCGTGGATTCTATGAGCTCCGACGAATGCACGGTACAGTTTTGCGTCGAGAAGCAAGACCTCCCTCAGCTTGTTGCAGACCCAGGGGGGTGGGTTACTCCCATATATGGGCTAAATAGGTACGTGCCGCGGAATAGGGTATGGTTTTTGAGGTTCTCGGTCCTTAAATAGGGTATCTTTTTTTACTCTTTTGTGTCCCTGATGTGGTCCTTAGATAGGGTAGCTTAATTGTATTATCTAATACTGGAGTGTGATATGTATATTATGCTTGATGTATACATCCAATGTTACAAAGACGAAATAAAGTTCTCCTTTTCATGCTAGTAATTTTGTTTTTTCCTTGAATAGGGTGTCATTTTTCGGCTTTGGGCCTTAAAAGGGTATCAGTTTTCGCTTTCTTAGTCCTTAAATAGGGTTAGGGTTCACGAACCTTCGCGGCACACCCCTATCCAAAATTCGGGGGAGTACCCCCCTCCCCGGGGTTGCAGCACTCCAACTACCACAGTTGTTGAAATGCGAGCAGAGAAGTATTTGCGACAACCTAGAGGGATTATGTATGCTTCTAAAACGAGTTGCCTACCCAGGCCGTCTGAGCGCCCGGGGGGGTACTCCCTTACAGGAGCCTAATGGGGATGTGCCGCTGGATGGGGTCGCATTTTCACAACTGAAGTGACTATAATGGGGTCGCATTTTCAATAGAGTTACTAGAATGGGGTCGCCAATTTTCGAATTTTGGGGGTAAATAGGGAATCAAAATGGGAAGAGTCTCGGTTAAAAAGATCAGAAAGTTGTTTATTAAATTTAACAATAAGCTTGCATTGACCGCATTACATTCCGTTCTTGAAACCACAACTTAAATATTGACCAGTTACTCAATAGCACAAAACCACGTGGCCCGGTTTTTAAAAGGATTAACAAGGTAGATGCATAAATAGAAAGTGACTAAGTTGGGATCTCAAAAATTACATTTTCCAAAAAGTGACTAAGAAGGGGTCTATAATTGGCCAAAAAATAGACTAAAATGGGGTGGGGGCTCTGAGAAGCCAGCGGCACATACCCAGCAAACATTAATCCAAGTACCCCCCCCCCTCCCCCCGGGTCTGAGCGATATGATTCCACGATTTGGGCGTCCGATTTCTGTTACAAATGATGTCGTACATGTATATCTATGGCGTACGTGGGCACCTTATAACCCAGTGGAATCAAGACCTCATGAGTCCAGGGGCTTTGCAGCTTTATGCAGATGCTTTATCAAGAAAAGAAGCACCTCTTGACATCTGTTTTGGTTTCGTGGATGGGACAGTCCGACCTATTTCAAGACCTGACTAACGTCAGAGAATTGTTTACAATGGTCACAAGAGGGTCCATGCGCTAAAATTCCAATCATTGTCTCTTCCAAATGGACTCACTGGAAATGGACCAGTTGGTGAGATTTTTACTTTTTATTTTATTTTATAGAACTTATTGTTTCAAGTTATAAAGATATCTAAAAGAATTGCTGTTATTCCATAGGTACTGAGATTTACTCCTCAAAAATCTGTGAGAGAAAAATAGTCTGTGAAAAGAAGTAATTTGATTGGTTGGACTATTTTCTTCACTAGTAAAAAAATACAGCATCATGAAAGACGTGGCATTTGAATTGAAAAAGCAAGAGCCGCACGAAAATCAAAACAAAAAGGTAATTTTACATTGTATTTCCCGTACACATGAAACCATGGTGTCTTTAATACTAATGTTTTTAATTAAAGCTATCTAACAGTTCTGACTTTCTTATGCTGTTGTTTCAATGTTTTCAGTATGTTATCAGCAAAATAAAAATTGGAATGCTTTAAAAAGCGTTTAAACTTGGCAATGCAACCCTTAGAAGTGAAAGGATTCACTAAAGTTATCTTAGTTTCTACTGTATATCTTATATCACTTTATAATATAGCTACGTTCTTACGCGCGCTCTGATTGGTCAAAAACCTATCTTTTATCAGAGTACAAAACATAGAAAAAGCGTGTTTTATTGTTTTTCGCCATATTACCTCCACTCGATAATTCTCCAAGAGATGGCGAAAAACATTTTCTTTCAAGAAATTCATGATAGAATTCTCTGCGAAGCAGCAGAAAGTTTTGAAGCTGAGAATAATAAAACAAATAAAGAAGAAGAAGCGAACTAAAGTCGAGAAGTTGGTATTAAATGGCGTCGGTTTGTCAATCTGTGTGCTTTGTTGTTTCTACTCGCGGCATGTAAAATCTATATCATAAAGCGAATAAAGAAGCCTAAGCCGTGTATTACACTGTGATTAAAACACTCCGGGCATTTGAGAACACTCGAGAAATGTAGAAAACACTCGCCTGCGGCTCGGGTTTTCTACATTTCACTCGTGTTCTCAAATGCTTGTCGTGTTTTATCACAGTGTAATACACGGCTTAGGCTTCTTTATTTGTTAAGTAAGCATTATATGTTCACGGGGAAATGAACACTCTAGTTTGTCCAGAACAAGGTAAAATAACAACAACTTGGATAAATAACAAGCTCAATATTTAAGTACTGTCACAACAAAACTCCACAACATGGTTCATGCCTTTTCACCTTTGTCTCTTATGAGGACTTAGGCAATGACTTTCCAGTAAAACCATGAGTATTTGACTTTGGTGTTGTTGCTGCTGCTGCAAGAAAAGCATTTGAAATTTTTGAAGTTGCTGCTCCTGCCTCTGCTGCTGTTCAGTCATGATCTTCAATACATCCTGGTACTGCTGCTGGTTCTGTCTCTGCTGCTCCATCAGCATCTCAACTTCGTTCCCAGGGTCCTCTCCTACTCGGGGCCGAGTAGGAGAGGACCCTTTGAACGAGGTTGTCAGCATCAGATGCTGAGCAGCTTTATTTTCTTGCTCTCTCTTCTTTAGTTCTATTTCTTCCTTCCTGACCTCTTTCTCATTCTCAAACTTCTTCAGGATTGGCACAGCTTCAGTGACATTTCTGCTTTTTCGCTGAGTAACTTCATTGCAATTTGCACCAGTACACCTCTTTTTGGTTTGCATGAGGCGCTCCGTGGCTTTTAACCTAGTTTCCTCTGCAGATGCCTTGTCATTTTCGCTTTTCTTGTTAAGAGTACTGGAATTTTCTTTCCTCTCTAAATCGGCTGCCTGCTCCTTTTCCATGATTTCCGCTAATGCCATCTCTTTTTCCCTTTCATCATCACTTGCAATGCCAGGAGCTTGCTCCTCCTTTTTCATCTTTTCTTTATGTTTGGTAAGCAAAAGAGTAAGTCTATCCCTAACAGAACGCTTACTGACATTGAATTTCGGTGAGCTGATCCCATTTAAGAAAACTACTGTTCACCCCAGAGTTCTCCTCTCTCTTTACTTTGCCTCGGGTACTTAAACGGTTCCACAACAAGAGCTTCTCTGCAAAGTATGAGATCCGATACTCTTCCGACCATTTCATGCAATAATTTCGGCAAGATTTCCGCACAGGTCCCTACTTCATTCTGCATGCATACGGTCCTTTGTTTCAAATTCTCAGATACCCGGATACTGGATTGCCCCCAGAGGCAAGTGCTGTAGACCGGGCGTAGGAGTAGTCGTTTGGCAGGGGGTTTGAGGAAGTAATCACAAACATCGTGTCACATACGATGCATTTCTGCCTCAGTTTTCAAAGATTATTGATTGATAATTGATGACGTTTATTGATGCGATCAATCATGTCTATAATGTTCTCCGGGCGAACAAAAGTAATCTCTTTCATTCGCAAGGAGACACAACATAAGTCTTATTTAATTATACAATAACACTGTTAATCATCAAGGACAAGTTTACACGAACGTATTTGTCGAGGAAAATCGGCCCGAGAATTTTTTAATGTACTCAAGTTTAATTCTTGTAAACTTACGCGGAGCACGACTTGTACGATACTGTTTTGTTTTATGCCGTTTTGATGGCAATCAATGATTTCCGCACAGGTCCCTGCTCATTATGCATGCTGAAGCTGTTTTGTCTTGTGAAATGTACGTGCAAATATTTCTTGTGTTCGAAGAACGAAATAGTATAGTTACAGAATGCATAATGAAGTAGGGACCTGTGCGGAAATCTTACCCAAGCTACCGTTACTCAATTAAAACAAGCGATCAGGTTCTACTCAGTCCGATCGGAAACTGAATAAACAGCTACTCTGTAGCTCCATTTTCAGTAGGGTGAATGTAGACAACACGCATGCAACGATCTTCCAAAACAAACTGAATAACTTGGCCAGTTTGTCTACTGTTCGCCGGACTGTTCGCTTATAACTGTATATCTTTCACAAGGTGGTTGCATACTATCTGCACGATTTACCCAGTCGAATCAACAACTCTTGAATTTGATCAAACCAATTCTGGTCGTTTCCATGGGAAGCAAGAATGAACCCACAGTAATAAACGTACAGTAATAAGCAAATTCATGGTCTGGATAAACTTTCCCCCAAGACTTGGGTATGGCTAAAAGACTACCGTAAATATTTCGATAAGATTTCCGTACAGGTCCCTACTTCATTATGCATTCTGTAACTATACTATCTCGTTCTTCGAACACAAGAAATATTTGCACGTACATTTCACAAGACAAGACAGCTTCAGCATGCATAATGATTAGGGACCTGTGCGGAAATCATTCCTTTTTTTAAACGAACAACAAATCGGTAGGAAACGGGAGACGATTTTGCATAATGTAATCTTGGTCTATAGTCAGAATACTTGACGAGCCGGCTGTCAAGTAAATGTAGATGACAGGCAATAGAAAGCGAAATCTTACCTCATAGTGCAAAACGTTTACCAACTATAATTGTAATTCAGCAATTCAACGGTTAGTGCTTGACACAATAACTCCAATTCCGGTAGTGTTCAATCAATTTCTTGATCAATTCGCTTGAGGAAATTCGATTGTGAACAGTTAGCGAAATGCAGGGGCACCCAACGAGAATATAGTTCAAAACCACTTAAACATAGCATTGTTAAAGTGTTTTAGTATTTAAAAGGTAGATATAAGCATATTTTTATCCCCTAAAATTTTTTAATCTGTTCGGATTTCCTAGCTGAAAGTCTTGTGATCCGAAAATTATAGCGATCAAAACTTACCTTTTCGAAAATTTCAGCCTGAAAAAAGGCTCCCGAAAATTCTAGGTGACCTTTTTATGTTAAAAATCCGTTAAAAATGGGCAATAATACCATTTTGTAGATGTTCGAAAATCCTAGGAGAGGCAAACAAGCAAGAATTTTTTTTAACAAATGTTCCGAAAATTCTAGATCTCAATCGTCTTCCGAACAGGCATTTTCCAAAAATTGACGTTGGGTGCCCCTGGAAATGGCGTCGCACCCCACAACAAACGGTTCGAACGTCTCAACAAAGTATTTAGTCGATGGAAGCAGCTCCCTGGTTACTCATTTGACCAGTGAGGTGATCAGTAATTCAACAATAGATCGGTTTGGAAGCTCACTTCCGAGATCTTTAAACAAGAAAGCTACCACAAGGACTCTGACGGGCTGCCAGGATTATTGTACCGGATATGCCCACCCATGTGAAATCTCGTTCCCAGGGTCCTTTCTCTTCCTCCCTCGAGAAAGTTACTTTCTCGAGGGAGAAAGAGAGAGCACCCTGGGAACGAGGTTGACCCATATGTCGCCGCCATTACTGCACCATGACGTCACCAACTATCCACCCCAATCTTCTGCGCGGGTTTTAGTGTCATGCACTTTCTAGCTACGAGTTTTAGGAATTTGCTTTCAGATCAATTAATATCTGGTAGTTGAGAGTTTCTCAATATTTCAAGGGGGAATGGGCTGATCTTTCCCACTGGAAAGGTATCAATGCATAGGCCTGAAGCAAGCTAGCCATTGACCCCTTGTAAGCCTCAAGATCAAAGTTAAAATTCTCCAAAGTGGACTCCACAAATTGTATACATTACCATAAGGAGAACGCGTTAGGATATCAACACGGCTTATTTTTAGCAAGAGAGAATGTTTTTAGTGATAAGCACCACGCACAGCGCTACTAAGTGATCATTCCTTTATATTCTCATTACTGTACTTGTTACAATGCATGTAGCATGCTGATATATATGTTGTAGTTCAACTTTTTCCTTGGTTCAAATTTCATTTTCCTTTGTTTTCTGGTATGGTAATGTTTGATAATGAGTTCGATTCTTTCCTTCTACCGTTGTCGCCTCAGTGCACATATGTGTGGCTTTAACATACCCTTACTACATTATAACTTGAGCTTAGCATGATTTCGACGGACCAGGTGGTTGCTCAAAACACTTCCACCACTAAGCAATAAAAGTAGTTTTACGTTACTCTTATGTCACTTATGATCTCTATATTTTAAAAACACTCTGTGAGGACCCCTCGGAAAAATAGAAGCAAAATATCGCAGGATCTGAATATAAGCAGATCGTCATCAGTAACAGACATAAACAAATCTCTTTGTTACAATTAAAGACTACAAGTAAAGAGACCCTGGTATAGTAACAGTTGCAGTGTTATTTTTGGCCTTGAATTACAAAACTTGGAACTCTTTAACTTTGAATTGATCTACAAATTTCCGGTCCTGTCTTTTTTGTTTTTGGTTGATCTCGGATCGTTCCCCATTATAACGAAAAAATAAGCACAGACCTGGATTCACAGATTGCGGAACCGGAAACAGGTTGGAAATAGGCGTTGACAGGGGCCGCTTCTGGTGATATCGTGGATATCAGGAGAGTCGTAGCCGACTATTCAGTCGGGGAAACGCCCTGGCGATAGGAGGGGTAGAGCATATATGGGTGCGTGATGCTACAAGCCAAAAATAGTTAGGTTGAACTTACTTAAGTCTAAATTTGAAGGTTAATTCATCAGCGTGGCCTCCTCTTTTGCCTTTAACTTGGGCATAGAGTTTGCCTATCGCTTTTCACAGTTCAATTTTTGTAGCAGTTTAAGGCTATGAATGAATACAATTCAGTGCTCAGTGTGTTAGGGAATTACGGGTCATTTTGCCCACACTTAAGTCCTTTCCTTAGAGGCTACACGTGTGCGTTAACTCCTTCTTTGCAACAGGTTTTAAGAATGAGACAGAAGATCATTTAATTGGAGACACTTTGATATCCAGACAAATGCAACACTCAGAGCAGGTTTATTTCTCCGATAGCCGCTTTTAAAAGTGTAAAACTAAACTTGTAACTTCTTGAGAAGTATTGTCTTCCGACTGAACAATAGGCTGGCTAGGACATAATCGACGTCAAATACAATTTTTGTTTACTGAAGACATAGCAGTATGGAATTGCAAGCTATAATAAACACTAAGGGGTCAACTCAATGAAAGTATAGATGCCGTTGACGGGTTTCGCATTATTTTCCTTACCACAAACTTTTAGTTTCAACGAAGACTTCATTTTTAAAACAAAAACGAAAGCGTTTGCGTAGAAATTCAAACGAAAAATGTACCATTCGGATTTCTAACTCTGAGGAAGGTGGTCAAATCAATTTTGACGAAAAGCTTGTTAAACTGAAAAAGACTTTAAAACTTTGGTCCGGTCGACTCTAACGATTCTAGGAAGAATCACCATTGTTAAAACACCAGCTCTCTCAAAACTCGTTTACAACTGTTCCGTGCTTGAAGTGCCGGTCGATTTTGCCAAAAAAGTCAATAGCGGCATTATCTTTCCATTTATTGGGAACTTCAAGCAGGCGGACAAAATCAAAAGAAACACGCTGATTGGCTCGGTATTGCAACTGTTACTATAGCAACTGCTTGGCTATCTAAAATAATAATAATAATAATAATAATAATAATAATAATAATATTTATTTATACCGCGCAAATTCAACTATGCAGTTCAAATGCAGTTCAACTATGCGCCTTACAATCAAATCAAATCAAATGTTGGTTTTTCTGGAGAGGGGAAAACCGGAGTACCCGGAGAAATACCTCTCGAAGCAGAGTAGAGAATTAACAAACTCAACCCACATAGGACGCCGGGACGGGAATCGAACGCGGAACACATCGGTGGAAGACGAGCGCTCTCACCACTGCGCCAACCCTGCTCCCTGGGGAACAGAGAAAAGGGAACAAAGCAAAGTACGACGGGACCCGTTGGGTTTTTTCCAGGATCACTGAACATTTCCTACAACTTGTCCCAGGAAAACCATTTTAAAAATTTAGTTTCGAGCACGTACTGGCTTTTTTTCTTTCTCGTCTTCTTTTTGTGCGCCACTTTTCTTTGTTGTATATTACTGGACTTTATCTAAAGTAATGTAGCTTACGTAAATCACTGATAGAAATTAATGACACGTATTATGTATGCAAAGGTTTGTCTTATCTATTTGAAGTTAAGTCTATACAATTAAAAAAAGGTGGGCAAGTAGTCAAAGAGAAATTCAGTTTATAAAAAGAGATAGAGTAACTCCGAAAAGAAGCTTAAGATGTCTGCGACCAATCGCCCAAGAGTTCGTAAGCCTTTAAGTCTTTCGTTCAGTTTTATTCATCGATACAGTAGCATTTAACAAGTGGACTTCATTTATCTCATTTTGATTAACAATGACAAACTGTTGTGCTTTTATAACCAAATCTTTGAAGTAGTCCAGATCTAGAGTACAAGTAACTATAAATAACCCACTTTGCTAAGAAGCAGGAGCTAGATAAACAGGCTTTAACCATCACTGGCCTATCCTGCCGTGGTCGACGATGAAGCCAACGTTCTCTTTACTCGGTGCTCTTCACAAAAGGTAATGTAGGAGTTGGATGATGTAGAAATTCTGCTCTTGACCAACTGTCTTCCAGGCGTTTCGGTCTGATGCAACAGCTTCCCAAGTGTGTTGGGATGTCAAACACAACGAGATCGGTCCTTGAAGTGCAGCTTTGGTCTAGGAGCTTCTACTAATTCACCATACACGATCTGTTTGGGTAGGCAGTCGTGGTCTGCGTCCATGCGGAATACATGGCCAGCCGGGCCAGCGAAGACGGCGGACACGTAGAATGGTATACATGTCCAGACTGCCGTTCACCATCAGCACGTCTGTGTTTGGTATGCGGTCCTTCTATGTCAGGCCTAGAAGGGAGCGAAGACGGTGTTCTTGTTTGCAATAGGTGGTCCAGGTTTCGCTGTCATAGAAAAGGATAATGCGGACACAGGCTTCGTAGACTTTTACCTTAACTTTTAAAGACATGTTTTTGTTATTCCAGAGGCATGGGCGGAGTCGCCCGAACGTTGCTGAGGCTTCACCGATGCGTGTGTCCAGTTCAGTGTCCAAACAGGAGCTGCTGGAAATGGTGGAGCCCAGATAGCGGAAATTTTCAACTACAGATAGAGAAGTGTTGTCTATTTGGATATGAGGTGCTGACAAGGTGTTTTGACCACGCAAGACTCTCTTGCCAAGACTGATTTGCAAGCCAAACTCTTTGCAAGCTGCAGAAGAAGAGTCACACATACTTTAGAGCTGTTCTTGCGAGTACGAGACGATGGCGGCGTCATCCGCGTACAGAAATCCGCGAATCAGCACTTCGGAGATCTTGGTTTTGAAACAAGTCGAAAAAGTTTTGAAACAAGTTGAAGAGCTTTCTGTCACCGCGTGTGTGAAGCAGTATGCCCGAGGGCTCTGAAAAGGAACGTCTAGTCAAAACTGAGAAGAATATGCCAAACAGAGTAGGAGCTAGAACGCAGCCTTGTTTGACTCCGCAGCGTATGTTGAACTCCTTTGATACGGAGTTTTCAAACTGGATTGTAGCATGCATGTCATCGTGAAAGGCCATAAGGATTGCGAGTAGTGTTTGAGGACAGCCAAGTCTTCGAAGTATGCTTTCGTGAAGTCAAAAAACACTATGTAGAGCGGCTTTTGTTGTTCCCTGCATTTTTCTTGGAGTTGGCGAATACAGAATGCCATGTCAGATGTGGAGCAGCCGGATATGAAACCATATTGGCTCTCTGGTAAGTTGCGGTGTTTTACTAGTTAGAGTCTGAGCAGGATAGCCTGAGCTAGTGTCTTACCAACAATACTCAGCAGTGAGATGACTCTATAGTTGTTCCAGTTTTGGCGATCTCCTTTGTTTTATACAGAGTTTTGGTGTTGGCATCTTTAAGAATTTTGTGGTAGGAGCTGTTGTTCCCAGCAAAGCAGAATGAGAGACAGGAGCTCAGATTCCAAAGCTGCACCGCCGTGCTTTAGTAAATCATACGCTCATTAACTAGTAACTATAAGCACAGGAAAATGAAGCTGATTAGGGCTTTCAACCTCTCTGACTAGTTGTTTATTTTTTCCTAAAGCCATTTACACTTTCTACTATGGACATTTTCAATATTACAGAGGAGGATACTAATGGTAAGAGATATAACCTAAGAAATGCACATTTTGTTTTACCCCGTTTTAAGACTGTTGCTTATGGAAAACACTCTCTCAGGTTTCTTGGACCACAACTGTGGTCAGAATTAAGCATGGAGGAGAGAAATATTGGAACTTTGACAGCTTTTTGGAAAATGATACGCAAAAAGGATGTAACATCGATTGTTGAAGGATGTGGGAGTGAATGTTTCTTATGTTTGGGTTGATTGGACGTGTGGAGAAACCTACGCATATTAATTTATCTTAGCATGTTCGGTAGAGGAATATGTTTATGTTTGGAGTCCATATGCATTTGCCTTAAATGCAAATACAATACTTAGTTTTAAAGTATAAAAGTATATTCAGTAATAATTAGTAATTAACATAGTACCACTTGAAAAGTGTAAATTGTATGCTTTTATATATGTTTTATTGTAGTTAAACTAGTTTTTAAAAGTGTCCCAATTAGTACCACGAGGAGCTAGAAAGCCTAGACCCTGTACTAAAGGCTATGTATGTATGTATGTATTGACTTGTATAATACTTACATTAACACTATAAAATAAACAATAGTTAACAATACAGAACATTTACTAAACAGAAAGTGAACCTGCTATGAAACTTTTTTGATTTTATATCTCCAGATCTTTTTAGGTGGACTTGGTATGATAACGGTTTCCTTGTTTCTTAGGAAATCTTCACAGCTCTTTGGAACTTCAGACCTTTCTATTCCATCTAATTTTTTTAAGGTGCTGATGCATTTTTCAAGAGCTACAGCTGCTGCATGAAGCAAGGGACCTTCTTTGACTGTGCTGTAACCATTAACAAAGACTTGTTGACAATGACCGGACTTAAAGCCAGTAAGCAACGATTGAAGCAGTTCTACAAGAATTTTGCCGCATCCTCCAGGAAATCTGTTTGATGTAGACAAACATAAGATCCACATTGACATGAGTAAGTGCTTAAGAGTGTAGCTCTCACATGGTACAAAGGGTAAAAGCACATCTGTCTCTCCAACTGTTTGCACAAAATAAGTTTCATTGATCAGTTTTGCTACACGGTAGCTCAAGGCTGCTTCATTATTCTGACTGAAAATGTGTTTTAACAAAGTCATCTCAGCAGTAGTCCATGAAATTCTCCAAATGTGTCCAAGTTTCGGTACAATATGGCAACCCAAACTCTTGACTTTGTTGCCAAGAAGGTATGCTGGGTGTTGTTTATCTGTGCAGCAATCAAACTGCCCTAATATTGAGGGCCATTGCTTACATTCTACAACTAAGGCCAAATCGACTGACAGCTTAAGATCACCTTTCCACAAAAAATCGACTTTCTCTGACGCAGAAGCTTGAGTCGCGCCATGTAAACCCAATTTATCAAAGGTAGCTCCAGTCGAGGTCAAAAATTTTAAATCATGATCCGCTGGCCAAGAGACACATCTGAGAGACTCTCGGAACAGGGAATAGAACTTCTGCTTTAGCTTACTTCCATCCAGGCAAAAGATTGGCCCTGAAATAGACCAATTACTAGAACTTTGACCAAGCCACGACTTTGGGTCGGAAACTTCCTCAAAGAATTCCGACCAAGAATGTGGATCAAGACCACTCTCTTTTGCCTTTTCGTTGTTGGAAACAGCACAAACCAAGGCATGCGGTCTGCCCACTTCCCTATAAATAATGTTACAAAATCTTGCTGGTTTGGTAAGGCTGATCATGAAATCAAACTCGTCAGCATTTCGTATCTTGGTTCCTTCATAAAAACTCCCCGACGGTTCGAGTTTGAACTCGAATCTTTCGTCTCTAGCATAGATATTTTCAAGCAGAGATGAAACTGCGTCCTCTACGGCGCGTTGGATATCTAGCACCTCTTTACTTTCTGGAATTTTTGCAAAGTGTTCATCCAAATAGCGTACGCACTCATCCAAAGACATTTTCTTTCGATAAGGGTAATTTCTCCAAGGCGTTCCTATGTCAAATTAATCCCCAGTCTGTCCTACAGAATCAAGCTGCCAAAGCTCAAGGGATAGCTTGCTCCGAAACACGCGGTGGCCATCTTTACCTGAGGTAGGGCTGACGATAAAAACAAATTTTGTTATCGAAAATCATGACAAGCGAGGCAGACAGCAAAGAGGAAGTAACTGAGACGACGTCTCAAACGGAAGATAAGATAGAAAAGCCCAATGAAGGAGCATCGGATGAAAAAGGAGAGAACAGCGAAGCCAAGAAAGGAACAGTCAAAGAAGACGGGGACAAGGAGGTCAAGTTATATGTTGGAAATTTACCGGACAACTGTAAGCGATCGTCACTGCAAGAGCAGTTCGAAAAGTATGGAAAAGTGTCACAATGCGATATAGTCAAGAATTTTGCGTTTGTGGTAAGTCGGAAAAGTTTGTGTGAGCTCGATGAAGTGTTCGATGGATTTTGCGCATGTGGGACCAGATAAAGACGGTCTTTCACTTGGTTCTCCATTCAGTTCTCATTAATAAAGATTAGAATTATAAAGGTAGAGTGTAGACAGTGTTCTTAGAAATGGAGCTATGCGCTATTTGTATTTTCAGGCTAAACTACAGAACGCGTGGTCTCCTAAATTATCAACATTCGGATCGCATAGCAAAATTGCCAGTTGTTGCTTTCAATGGGCCGTTAACAGACCTTAAGTCATTAATAGAAGAGATTTTAAACAATTTTTTGTTACTTTGTGGCTGGGGTCAAACCATTTTGACGAGTTTTTTTTTTCCCAAAGCATATGGTCGGTGAGAAAAGTGCCAAGGATGCTGTGGATAACTTAGATGATACAGAGTTTTGTGGAACCCACATTCAAGTGCAGGTGAGAGATAAAAGAGTGATGTTTGCACAATACTGATAGCCCCAACAGTCTCTTACATGACATGTAATTTGGCCTTCAGAGCAAAGTAAGCCTACATATCCATTTCACTTCATACTTCATTATGCACAATGTCAATGTACATGTCTAGTCTAGAATATGCACATCCAAAATTAATATTGTTTTTGCTTTTAAAGAGTAGAACAGCATGGCTACAGCATGCATAATAAAGCAAAGGGTGGTATGGAAATATAACCTGAGTAACTTGTACTGAATTTTTTCAGGACACTTTTTTAAGGGGAAGCAAACATATGTTGAAAAGTGAAATAACAGGTGCACTAACTGATGTTAAATTGATCCAACATTACATTCTCCTAGTTAACATCAATGGAACTGTGTAGCACTCACTAAGGAGAATCAGTACTTTAGTCTTTTGAGGGAAAGTATCGGCAGTTACTTTTGAAAGTGTCACAGAAACCCCATGGGTGTTGTTACGAATGCAAACAAAGTGTCATAAAAATTCAGCCCTCTACATTACTAATACCCCGTTCACACCAAAGTTTAAACATGTTTAAGTGCTGTTTAGTTAAACACGGTTTAACATTGTTTCCTTCATAAAAGCTGCTTACCGACGTTGTCAACTACAAATTTAGCACAAGTAGGAAGAACATGTTAAAGTTCATTTGCATCCTGTTTAAAAGCCCATGTTCCAGTGTTTGGCTACCAATTTTCATGTTTTAAAACCTGGTTTAACTAAACATGTTTAGTTAGTGTGAATGGGGCAGTGTTGCATCCAGAGCGCGTCATTGCGTCCTGGGACGCAATATTTTGCATTTGGACCCCCTAAAATACTAAGAAGGGGTCCCTGTGGACGCACAAATATCATACTTGAAATATATGCACATTTCTAAATTGAAAGCATATAAACCATGCGCTTATTACATTTATCAATGCCGTCAAGAAAATGCATAACAAAGAGAGAATTCTGGTTGGTGTATTTTTAGCATCAGTATAACGTGAAAGAAAAACGTTTTCGCGTAATTTTCAAGTCCTGAAGATGACGTCCAGAGTCAACGTTGTTTGGTAAACATTGTAGCGTAAAGTGAAAAGCCAATGAAGTAAGTTCCAAATCGATCCCTGGAATCAAAATTTGCAAGTCATTTTGCCGCCAATGGCACAGCGATTTCAAATGCCTCGAGTTCACAGAGGGTAAAATGTTTTGTTCCACTTGTATCTACGCGAAGGAAAACAATCCGCTTGCCACGTGCGGAACAACGAACTTCCGAAGATGAACACTAGAACGTCATGCCTTCTGATGCACATGCAGTTGCTACCGATGACGGATTTTTGCGTTCATTCGCTCCGTCTTTTTGGAGTTCTGACTTCTCATAACAAAAGTTTTTTAGCTTGAGGGAGCTGTAGCGTCACGTGGAGGTGAACGAAGAAACATTTACTCGACCCAGTAATCGCAGTTTTCAAAATGGTGGACACCGACATTGCGATTTTTCACTCTTGTCTTCATCATCATATTAAAGGTGATTGAAATCAATATTTATAACGAGACCCCCGAAATTCTGGTCTGGACCCCCAAATATTTGTCCAAGGGGTCCAGAGGACCCCTACCCAGTACACTGATGGGGCATGAGTTTATGCATTGACATGACAGTGGTTTTGGAGTACCATGCCGTGCATGTGGTTTTGATTGAAATTTTGCTTTTTTGCCACCACAGTATGCTAAGAGTAAAGGCAAGCCTGCAGAAGATGAATGCTTTCAGTGTGGAAGACATGGGCATTGGTGAGTGACAAAATTTCTCCTGCAATTAGCTTGATCCTACAATTCATTTTCTGCAAAAAAAAAAGCTGAAATAAACCAATGATTGAAAGTAGGTAATACATCTGTTATCCCAGAAATCAATGAATAAAAACTCGTTGTTGTAATATCTTTTCTTTTGAGGATTGAGTTTTGTTCTTTACATATCAAGTCAGTCTCAAACAATTTTTTTTATATTGAGGTTCCGTACAACCATAATTTGTCTTAGGGCTGTGACCAAACTGTATGAAGTCAAGTTGATATTTGAGATTTGTTTACAACATCTTTTGTAATAGGGGTCTATATTTATGTAAAGGGGGCTGTGTATGTACAAGTTCAGGACATTTTAGCAACAATTTTTACCTTTTCCTTATTAAGGGCTAAAGACTGTCCAAAGAGAAGAAGGTAAGTGTTGCCATAGTTAAGATATTTTTTTTGGTGTAGTGTTGCCAAGGTGTTCCCTGGCAAGTAAATGCAGTCATTACCTGTAATTATTATTTAAAGCATTTCAATAATGCACCTTTACTATCTGTCACAGAATAGATATTGAGTATATGGACAAATTGGATTGTAGGATTCATCATAGTATGCCATTAGTTTTTGACTGTTAACTCATGGGTGACAGTGGTTATGTATTTAAGAGTGTAGTAACATGTGTTGTATTTGTTGTTTATCATACTGTTTATTTTTAATGTTAGATATGATGATTACCGCCGTGACAGATATGACTATCGTGGATATGATTATGGTCCTCCCCGAAGAGGGCCCTATGATCGTCCACCACCCCGTGGAGGTTACTATGATCCATATATGGACCGCCGCCCCCCTCCCCCTGGAAGAGACTATTACAGTTATGGTAGCTACTCTTACAGAAGCCGAAGTCCCAACATGGAAAGGCGCTCCCCTCCAAGGTATTGTACCAGTAGTCTACTTTGAACTTTTTGACTTTAACCTCAGTGTCAAAAATAATCAACAAGCAAGTGGTGTGGTTTTACATTTTTGTGATAGGTGATTGCTTATTGTATTTGGCACTACATGTAGATCATTGTATATTTAAGTCAAATGGTGTGAATTATGGTGGGTTTATTTAAAGAATGGGTGAATTGACAGTACTCCATTGAAGGTAACTTAAATTTTAAAACTTAGATAAAAGGTTGAAAAGCAACTGATCCAGTTCATCCATTTGTTAGATACACAGGCAATTATGAGGGCTACCCAGCCCCACGCGATGGATATGGAACACGCAGGTGAGTTTTTATTACCATGAGGTGTTCTGTGGTCTTTTTCAAAACTCCACTGCCAAATTCGTCTCTCGGCTGTCAAGCTCTCGAGTCTACAGTCATGGCGTTGCAATACATGTGTTGTCAGTGGCCAGCAAACAGAATAATGTTCAACTTTCAAAAAAATACCGATTTCTAAAACACTCGGTGTGTTTTTTTGTCATACACAAAATGATGGATTTAGGTTTTTAATTATTTATCGACTTTGTCCATTTTGCGAGATCCGTCTGTTTTCTCTCATAGGTATTAAGTGTCTGGAATGCCCGTGGTGTTGACAGACGGAATAACTTTCTTCGTGCGGTCGGTTTTGCGGTTCGTGGACGTAACCAGATCGTGACGGTGGATCGGGCGGATTTATGACTCGTAGTTTATTGTACACGATAGTATTTGGAGCAACATGACATCAATAAATCCACCTTAAAACTAATGATTTGTTTTTAACACTTTTAATAAGGTAGCAAGCAATTCCTTTGTTCAGTTTTGCTTGAATATGTTATTGTATTTTAACTTCTTCTAGTGATTTAAGAATAATGTATTATTGTTTTCTTAACTGTTAAGACCTAATGTGCAGGTTGTGATAAGTGATATACAAACATTATTTGCGTTGAGATTAGGGAAAAAAAAATTTCTTTTAATTGACTATATAGTCACTTGTCATTTGCTAAATATGGATGTTTGTGCAGATGGCCTAACTTTGAATAAACTCGGATCTTGTCGCAAACAAAGTAAATGTTGCTTTCTTGTTGCTTATAATTTGCTGTACTTGTATCTTAAAGTTCTGTCAACCAACTTCTGTTTATTAGCTGCAATTGCATGGTGTTCTCCATTGTGGCTTAGACTATCTAGTAAAAGATGTGCAAATGTTATCATTCAAGAATACCGTGGAATAACGTGTTGACAGGTGTTTGATTTTACGGTAGCATGTTTGTCCTTCAGTCAACGGCGTGACTAAAATGTTGTAAGTTCCTGAGTAGCAGGTTGGCCTTGCTTTTGATTTCCAACATCGGTAGTATGGAGTTGCGTGTTCGACAAGGCTTTGATTTTACTGTGGAACTTCTGTGGCTTAAGATTGACGGGGTCTGCTCAAGTCGTCGTCGCGAAGGAAATAGTGAGAGTTCCTCGTTGGGTGGCATCACATTTGATTTCTGACATCGATAGCGTGAGTAATCGTTCTGACGCAGGAATCATTGATTTCACATTCGTTCTCTCAAGATGCGTGTTTGGAAAATCTCTTGCCTCTGCTCTAGCTTCTTCGTGGAAAAAAACTGACCTAGGCATTTGTTTAGTATGCAGATGCAGACTCTATTCCACTTTATAACTAGTAACACCTGGAAGTGTGTAAAGGCCACATACTGAGTCACATTTTTGGGTTATTAAAAGCAAATGTTTTATTCTTCAGTGCAATTCATGAGATATGATGGTCCAGTAAAAATTCTTCCTTCAAAACATGTCTATTCATTTTTTCTCTGGTCTCTATTGCTGATGGCCTTGATTTCATTGCCTTAGCTCATGTGAAAATGTGGCTTTTACCATGGTGTTTCTGGTGCAGTGGGTAATATGCTCTGTTAATGTTACTTCATGCTTTTATTTATTGTTAGAAACAGCTTCTAACATACGTGTTGTTTTTCTATTTAACCAGCTAAAAGAAATAGTGATGAATGAATGAAGAAAGACAAAACTACAAATCAGATTGGCACATACATGCTACTTGTCACAGGTTCGGTTTAATGTGATTATTTTACTGTATCCAATGACTTAAATTTGGAATAAATGGAACAGGGATGTATTGTGTACATGTATATATGTACAAACATTGACTTCAAGGAGAACCTTTAAAGAAACTGTTAAAATTTGTCAGCTTTTTCAATGACAAAGTGACATTAGTCAATTCCTCAGGTCAATAAGTGTAAGTTTTTTTAGGAAATTGCTTAATGTTGTCTTGCACGAGAAGTATATTTGTTGCCACAGATTGTATTATTTTGTTTTTGCTATACCATTTGAGTTGCAGTTTTCATTCATTTGGCCTTGTTTCTAATCTTTTCATCTTCAGGGCGTTGTGACCACATAACAAGCCTGAAGCCAAAGCTGACTGCTTTTCCATTTGAAGCATGTTTGTGGGTTTACCCTTAAGACAGGCCTTCTGACAGGGTGCGGGAAAGAAAAAGAAAATTGTGCGGGTTTTGGGAGACAAATTGTGCGGTAAAAAACGGCGATTGTGCGGGAATTGGGCGGGATTGCGCAATCGTGTAAACAAACAAATATTCGATCACCGGGCCCAAAAAAAAAACCGACATGGAGGAATTTCTGGATAAATGAAAAGTGCAACAACTCCCCTCTTAGTTTGGCAATTAAACATAAACCAAATTTCTATTTTGCTACAACTTTGGCCAAAGTTTGTATCAACAAAATCATGTTGCGTGACGCGATCAATTAAGTTTATTCAAAACCGTAATTCCCGGGCTTAATTCCGCTTCGAAATAAACTGTTTTCGACCAGAACAAGTTACTTTATGAAAAATCCCGACATTTTTGTACTTTCTTTGATATGTAGAGCGAATATTATCTCGTGAAGGTTTAAAACTCTTCACGCTTGAAATGCTGCAAAAACCACAACACCGAGACAAGATGAGACGGAGACTAGTGCCCAGGCCGGCACGGAGCTATGAAGAGCAGCCTTGTTGTTTTTATATCCGCTCGAGCTGTTCAATCGCGGAAAGCGGCGGATTTCTCGGTTGTTTTGCTAGGTAAATAGCCTAAATATAGCCTAAAAAGTTTCTTTAAACCTTGGCAATCGATGGGAATACTGATTTAATTAGATTTTTAACCAAATCTTTCCATATTGTGCGGGATTTTGCGGATTTTCAGAAATTGTGCGGGATTGTGCGGCTTTGATCGAATTGTGCGGGATTGTGCGGCTTTGATCGAATTGTGCGGTCCCGCATCCGCGCACCCTGTCAGAAGGCCTGTTAAGAAGGTGCTAAACCATGAGCTGACTCCCCCACGTAGACAACAACACAGTTGTTTCCTCTGCCAGAGGATCTCCAGGTTGGCTGCTTCACAATATGTCGAGAGAGGAAAACTCGCTTACTCCCTCTACTCATTAAACATCAACAGGAAACATCCATTCATTGTTTGTGTTACTATTGTTATCATCATTATCATCATCATCATTACTATTATTATTATTATTATTATTATTTGCAGCAGGGGTGGTATGTCAATTGCAAGAACAGAAAATCCCCCAACAATCATGTATATTAAGACTACTAGATACAAACTAGTCTCCTCTGCAGCCGTTATTAGGATCGTCACGCAACGCTTCTCCAAGAAGCGTTGCGTGACGATCCTAATAACGACTGCGGAGGAGACTAAGTACAAACTAACAAAATTAAAATAAAATTAAAGGAAAAAATTAAATTAAAAAAATAAAAACGAGTTACAGGTGAGAGAGGAGGAGCAATTTTAGTGAAGAGCACATTTTTCCATATTCCATTGTAATAGTACCCTTTTCTGGAGTTTAAGAATGTTGGGTTTCCTTTCAAAGCATCTGCAGTTATAAATATATTGCTTTAAACAAAGAAGAAAGGGATAGTCTTCGATTTAGGTGAGCCAGAGTAAATGACTAGCGGGTGAAACGTCATTATTCTATGGAGATGCTCTCCTGTGTGTCCAATATGTATTTTTTTCCAAACTTAAGAATGTTTAATCATCTTAACTCCAAATTCTTTACACTAACACGCTTTTTATCAAGGAAATGTATGACACGCCTTAAGGAGAATTGAGGAAAATACTGTTATGGCCTCAGATTTGCTTTGTTTACTTAGGATCTAGAAGCAACTGTGTTGTGACAACCAACATTTTATACCAATAAATTTGTGAAAACGCTGCCATATCACGTGTTTTTTGGAAATGCGTTTGAGTTAATTCGGTATGCGGGCGACAGAATGGCCCATCAGACTCTTGCATGCAAGCATGAATCTAAAGAAACGAAAATCTGTTATTTGGAGAGTCAGAAAATTTATTCAGACATACAATAATAGGGAGCTTAATTAAGCAAGAACGACGAGGACGGCACGTTCGAAAAAAATGGATTTGTTTTTTTCCTGTACCAATGGCGGCAAGCTTGTTTTATAGTTACATAACTTTTCAAACCGCCGATTTTTCCAGCTTAACCCGTTCACACTTTATTACAATTTTTTCTTGGCAATTTTGTCGTCGTGCACTCGCGTCTTCCAGAAAACCTGAAAAATTGTCATTTCACGTTGTTTTGGAGAGGACGGCAAAGATATCTACCGGACTCTCTTTTCCATGTGCACTGTCATTGGTTCGTTCATCAACGCCATTGTTTGGTGCCGTTGTGACCGTTGTAGTTGACGTCGTCGTCGTGTTTTGCTTAAGTTCCCGAATGAATGCGAAAAAGCGTGAAATGAGTTGCGTGATTGCGTATCGTTTAGAAGGGGGAAAACGTTCTGGGTGCGACAATATAATCTGATGCTGATGCTAACAGTGCGACAACGAAATCTCGGTTGGGGTGGGGGAGGTGCCGGTGATATTTACCTCGGAACCTCAAGAAACGTGAACACAAACTGCCAGTAGTCCGTGCTGGCCTGGTAAACTGTAGGGACAACGCTGTGATAGTCGAAAGTAATATAGAACAATAATCCTTACTTGAGGGGTGGCTGTAAAGGAAAATAAAATAAATATGAAATGCAGTGTTTAAGCACATTTAAAACACCAAGAAGAGAGTCGGTGAAGTAGTTTTTGGCGAAATTCGAGATGCTCGAAATTGTTATGAAATGGTGTTTCGAGTGTTAACATGGCCTCAGGAGAGGAATAATGTAGAACTCGGAGTGTCGAGTGGAAGTCAATGACCATATTAGAGATCAGTAGGGATTAATCAATTCGCATGTTGCTATCCACGAATCCTGCAATCTGATTTTGCTAGTCATACTCGCGGGGTTTGAAGAAACTAGAAAACAGGGTTAAGGTTTTGGTATTCGAACTGAAAGAAATTGATCGAGATTCTAGGGCGAAAGGGACGATTGGTTTGATGTGGACAACATATTACATGGCGTATTTTTTTTCGTCGAGCAGATCAAGACTTAGAATGAAGCAACTCGCTTCACTCGTAGTTGTACGTAAACAGCTGATCCTGCGTTTCCATTTGACCCCTCCCATTATCAATAAGGGTACAGTCAATGAAAGACAGTACGCTATTGGTTATAAATAGCTAATTAACAATGAAATTTAGGGTGTGTCCTTTGGTATGGTCCGGATTTGGAATTGTGATCCGAGATCACACGGATTATGGCACATCAAAGGAACCGATGAAACCTTCTCCAGAGTGGCTCCGGAAAAGGATTCATCGGTTCTTTTGATGTGCCATGATCTGTGTGATCTCGGATTACAAAATCCAAATCCGGATCATACCAAAGGAACGCACCCTTAGAGTGCGTGTCAGAAAAAAAACCTCAACACCCTTCTGATGCTATTTTCTCCGTCCTTCCAGTGCATTCCAAGCGTACAGCATTAATATGTGAGAGCGGACAGTTGAAAAATGCCCCCACTCCACCTATGTTGGACGCGCCTCCTACCACCTTTTGACACTGTCCATCATTTTGAACAGGAACAGGGTAACGCCAATCACACAGAGAAATTGTAAATTTTAACAATTTTTGAGAAGTTCCTGAAGTTGCCTAACGAAGCACTAGCGCTCGAAACGTCAGCTCCCCTTTTAATCTCACTGTGAGATAACTTACTAACTCTTCCATTTTTTGACCACGCAGATGATCGTTCATAATACGGGTCTCTGTATGAAATGTCACCACACAGCCATAGTGCTTTGAAAAGCCCAGATCACTATTTGAGTGCCTTTACCAAGTGATAAAACTCACCGCTTACAGCTTAGATCAAGCAGTTTGGAGTTTTCAGGATGATAAGACTGTTCAAGTTCCCGGAAGAAGTTTTCAATCTTGCCTCATGTCTTATGAACTGGGAAAGGCTGGGACCGAGTGTGAGTCAGCACCCGAGAGCGCATGATTGCGTCAAAAAACTGAGCCCGCGATTCAAAGGCAGTTGAAAACATGGTGAGTCCAAAATCTTTTTTTCTCTCCTCCTTTTTCTTGGTTATATTTGAAGGAAAAACTATCGTATAGATTTGCTGTTAAGTAAGGACTTTAAAAATTTGGCTTTTAATCTTGCTTTCTTGAGAAACATTAAGCCATCTAGTTAAAGGTTGACCGTTCTAAACAGTTCTTTGACGTTGTTATCCAGTAGTCGGTGGTGGTGAAGATGCTGAACCACTGATTAGATCGGCAGATTATACTTCCTGTAAATCCTTTCTTAAAATACAGCATCTTGCGTTATGTCCTTAATGCGTTAGCCAGCTCTCTAAGGAGATATGGGTCTTGCCTCCATTTTGGAAGTGTACGATATCAAATTCAATTCATTGTCGGTATTGTCTTGCTAAACTTAATCGTATTATGTCCGCGAAAAAAGACGTTTTTCAAACGCCCTACACTTAACAGTCTGACTGATTGCATTTTTCTGCTTTCAATGCTTACTGTGATTAGGGCCAAAATCAGTCAGGAGGTGGACCTGGAGGAGACAAGAAAGGGGACAAGGTAAAATAGTGAAAGACTGATTATTTTCTGACAGAGCCTTGATAAATAAAATATTATCACAAGTCCATCTAGAGCTTAAACTGTAGTAATGTGTAAAATCTGGCAAGGAGAATCCAATCTGCAGTATACATGTAGCTGTTGTAGATAAAAATGAATTTCAGGTCAAAATGGTTCCATACTAGTTTGATTTGTTTTGGTAAGATTTCCGCACAGGTCCCTACTTCATTATGCATTCTGTAACTATGCTATTTCATTCTTCGAACACAAGAAATATTTGCATGTGCATTACACCAGACAAGGCAGCTTCAGCATGCATAATGAAGTAGGGACCTGTGCGGAAATCATTCCTTTGTTTTTTCCTTTGTTTCAGTTTATTGGAGGATTATGAAAATTAATTTTAAACAAAGGAGAAAATAATAAAACTAGTATGGAACCATTTTGACCTGAAATTCATTTTAACCTACAACATAGCTGTTCCTTTTGCTCCAAGATGAATTATTCGCTGTGAAAGGGTAATGCTTATTCTGACTGATATAGCAAAAACCTGTAGGACTTACCACTTTCAAAAAAATACTGAAAAAAATTCTTACAGTATAGAAGTGGAAAATTATGGTGGCACAAAGTTAAATTCCTGTTGATAAAGGATTCCTTTGATTACTTGTTGTTAAGCTTATCAATTTTTGAAATTTGTTGTGTTTAGGTTAAGACAGGGCACAGTGTTCCCAGTCGTGTAAATAGTGTCATCTTCTGTGTGTGTTGTCAGATTTTACACTGAGTATTATGAAGTCTTTTGGAGTATGCTATGACTGAATACAGGAAATTTTAGTAACTTGACAATTTAAATGAGTAAAAGAAGGCTGTGGTCTAGCTTTCTTTTGTAGAGTGCAGCTCAGTTGGCTATGTTGTGGTTCATTTTGTTCCTTGGTTTAAATTTCATTTCCCTTTCTTTTTTTTTTGGTGTGGTAATATATAATAATGAGTTTGAAACAAAGAAAAATAAAATTTAAACTAAGGATAAAATTGAACCACAACAGCTACATAAAAGATAGAATAGCAAGGGAAACTAATGGCTTTGTCTACTTGTTTTGCTTGGTTGTCTATTTGAGAGATGTTTCAATTGTCTTGTATTCATGTAGTCTAGACGTTCTTCTTTCTTGACTCAAATGAATGAAATATTTTTGTAGGATAAGAAGAAAAAGTATGAGCCACCAATTCCTACAAGAGTAGGAAAGAAACAGAAAAAAGCGAAAGGTCCTGATGCAGCAAACAAACTGCCACAAGGTGAGAAAATGTTCAGTCAAATGCAGATGAACAGTAACCAGATAAAACACTATGCTCTGCAGAAATTGTAAGCTTAGGGTTTTCAATAAGTATTGTAGCAGCAGGAGAATTGTGTAAAGTAACAGGAGAATAATTATTTAAGAGCTCCATGTCTGAATTTAAAACTAACTCAGGCCATCTAAATTGGACCGGAGAATTCTTTGCAGTAGCCGGAGAATTCTCCAATCTCCGATGCCTAATGAACACCCTGGTATATAAATGAAAACTTATCATATAAACTTAGGCAGTACCCTCTAGAGAAATTTGCAATGTTTCTTAACTCAAGTCTTTCAAGATTGTAATAGCTCAATAAAGAACTTGTATGCAAAGACTACTGACTATACTAACGCCATACAATAGCTGTAATAAAGAGCAATAAAAAACTAAGTTAAGGGAATTAGTATATTGTTGGTAACAGGCTCATTTTAATGATCCAGGGAGTAGAGTAATTCAGTCATTGTTTTGTTGATGCCATGTTGTGTGCTTGCTGTAAATGTTTGCTGTTATTTTTGTGCAGTAACACCACACAGAAACTGCAGATTAAAACTACTGAAATTGGAGAGAATCAAAGATTATCTTCTACTTGAAGAGGAGTTTATCCAGAATCAAGAAAGACTTAAACCACAGGAGGAGAGAAACGAGGTTTGTGTAGTGTTGACTGTTGCATTTGGCACAGGATACTGTATGCTGTGCTCATGTTCAATCCATTGTTTTGGAAATTTGGTACTGGTTGTGATTGTGGTTGTGAAAATCACCACCAGGGTTCACAGTGGAAGCCAGCAACTGGCAAGTTCTGCAGTCTGTATGGACAGAGGCATCCAGCTCTAGTAACTATAAAAGTTTCTCTTTGAGTTCAAGGAAACATGGACATGGAAAAATAAATTAGCCCTAATTCAAATCAAAGTTCTTGGATCAGTTTGACCTATTTATCAAGGAATAGATGAAACCTTTAGGACAATCATTTCACAGTTCATATGATTCATGACCTATTTTGATACACGTACCTACACAAATCAAGCACTAAATATGTTGGGCTGGCATGATGATTTTTCACGTTCTGTCAACGATCATGGTATTTCATTTTTGCTGCATTCATGACTTTTTCATAATAACTGTTTTTAACATTTAATTTGCCTTCTTCCTCTTTATTATTAATGTAGGAAGAAAGATCAAAGGTGGATGACCTCAGGGGCACTCCCATGTCCGTGGGAACATTAGAAGAGATCATAGATGATAACCATGCTATTGTGTCAACATCTGTGGGTTCTGAGCATTATGTCAGCATCTTGTCATTTGTTGATAAAGACATGCTTGAACCTGGCTGTACTGTGCTTCTTAATCACAAGGTAAATGTCTTTTCCTCTACTGGTAATGCACTTGTCATGGTTTAAAAATAACTTTGCATGGACATTTGTATGTTTGTAAGGAAGTACACGTTGTATAATTCATTTGGTAATTTTCAATTCTTCCCTCGTGAGAGTAATGGTATTTTTATTTAGTGTGTGGAAACTTTTAACGTGTCATTTCTCCAGGTACATGCTGTGGTTGGTGTACTCTCTGATGATGCAGACCCCATGGTGACAGTAATGAAACTTGAAAAGGCTCCACAGGAGTCGTATGCTGATATTGGAGGCCTAGATCAACAAATTCAGGAAATCAAGGTTAGTTTTACACTAAATGCCTAAATGAACAAATGTAAAATATCCAACACGGTACCGGCTGCATTGTAACGATTAGTTCAAAGCCAACCTTTTTATAAGTTCAAAAGTGTAGTTATAAGCATTTTTCCTCTGTAAACCTGCCTAAATTGCAAATAACAGATGTCAAATTTCTGATCGAAATATAGTAGCAAAACATTGAAGGCTGCACCTTCCAAGGAATTTCTGTTGAAAGGGGAAGCTTTGAAATAAAACAAGAGTCTACAAAACATAAGACAACAAAGTGGTTCTGAGCACCATTAAGCAGTGGGTAGTTTATGTTAGTAAAACGGAGAGTTGGTTGTAATAGTTCATCTAGCAAAATTGTGACGGTTCACTGACTAGGTTGTCCTTTACATCGTGAACAAGGCCAGCTATTAACAAGTTTACAAGTTGTTCCCAAAATACCCACTAAAACAGTTGTGGTGCTATTGTTGACGCTAGGAATCTGTAGAACTTCCTTTAACCCACCCAGAGTTGTATGAAGAAATGGGGATAAAACCACCAAAAGGAGTTATATTATATGGTCCTCCTGGCACAGGTAAGGCTAATAAGAGGTCATTATTTTATCAATATGTTGCTTAAATGAACAAATGTAAAATATCATACACAGTACCAGCTGCATTGTAATGATTAGTTCAAAGCCAACCTTTTTATAAGTTCATTTTTTTTGCACAATAGGAAAGACACTGTTGGCAAAGGCTGTAGCCAATCAGACAGCAGCAACATTTTTGAGAGTTGTTGGATCTGAGTTGATTCAAAAATACCTGGTAAGAGTGTTGAAATTACAGTAGACAATCATATATATGTATACATGCAGTATGTATAAAGAAGCTGGCAAAAGTGGCTTGGAACAGGAGTGGTTTTGTTTGAAAAAGCTTATGGACTTTTCCTTTTCTTTCTCTTTTATACAAGTCATACTTTTCATGTCTCTAATGAGCTTATGGTCGTATATGAGCAACCCAAAATACTCAACTTATTTCACCACTAAGTAGTTATTAATCCTCCTGGTGAGTTTTAGACACTAGTCTTCTTCATTGGTCAGTTTGAAGAATTTGTTATCTGATCAATATTTTTGAGTTGTTATGTTTTAATTTCCATCATCTGCGTGACAACATACATGTATGTATTGACAAAGAAGGAAAGTGTGGGATTACGTCTTATCTCATCTTGGAGTTAAGAGTCCCAGTCACAATCTGGCATTAAAGTTTTACTGGTTACTTTGCTGGCTTCTCTCTAGGGTGATGGTCCCAAGCTGGTAAGAGAAATGTTCAGAGTAGCAGAGGAACATGCTCCATCTATTGTATTCATTGATGAGATAGATGCTGTCGGTACCAAAAGGTAATTTCACTATGCAGTTGTAAAAACATAATTTTGATATACATTGGAGCCCCACTATAACAAAGTGCCATGGTAGCAAAGATATTCTCTGTTATAGCGAGGTCTTCGTTATAGCGAAGACCCCATTATAACGAATTATCTGGTCAACAGCAAAAATATTTGTTATAGCGGGGTAACAATTATCAAAAATTAATCAATTATCAATACTTTAGGTAGAAAACATTCTTTTTATTCTTTGACACTGCAAACTGTAAGTGTACACATATTTGTCAAAACCGAAACAAAGCAAGCTGTGATTTATACTCAAATTTGTGGTCTTTACTGACTGCTGTGAGCGACTGGACAAAATATTTATTATAGCGGGGTAAAATGTGCGTTGGGGCTGTCAAAATCTGTTCATCATAGCAGAGATTTCGTAACAACAGAGCTTGTTTCCATATATTTTACTGTAGTTCTGCCGGGGTTTCAGATTTTGTTCATGATAATGGAATTCCACTGTATAGCCTGCAAGAGGTAGAAAGCCAGTTGGTCTGCACCAAGTCTATAATCATATACAAGTACCGCTAATTAAAAATTTACAAACTTTATACATTTCCTTCATTCAACTATGGCAGACCTTAAGGTAGATGTGATTTCTGTTCCAGGGAGAGTATAAATAGATATGTTTGCAAAGTTCAGTTGTAAATGAAGTACCTTGGTAGAAATTTGAATAGTCATTGTCAGCCAGTTTATTGACCGAAAGCGTCAGAAATTTACTTGACCAGTCAGGACACATTTACTCATAGCTTCTTTGCTGTTAAATTAAGTTCCAAACTGTGGTTTGGAAACACTGCAATAAGTACATTATAATGTCATTACACCAGGATGGGTGGTGCTGGTACATGGTTGTTCTTTGTTCAAAGTGTTATACTTGATTAACTTCCAAGGTATGATTCGAACTCAGGAGGTGAGAGAGAAATTCAGCGGACCATGTTGGAACTTCTTAACCAGCTGGATGGCTTTGATTCAAAAGGAGATGTTAAGGTAACATTGAATTTTTTTTTTCCTGTGCCCCATATGCCCAACTTTGTAGATTCCTCCAAAGCCTGTAGATATCCAACCCCATTAATTGAAGTACCTGAATCTGTAATAGTCAGGAGAACAACATTGGAAAATGAGTTTAGAGGGAGCAAGGTTGGCACAGTGGTGAGAGCACTCGCCTTCCACCAATGTGGTCCAGGTTCGATTCCCGGCATCAGCATCATGTAGGCCGAGTTTGTTGGTTCTCTACTCTGCTCCGAGAGGTTTCTCTCCGGTTTTCCCCTCTCCACAAAAAAAAACCAACATTTGATTTGATATGATTTGCTTTCATTTGTGCTTTACAGTGTCACCAATTAGCACATTAGTGCTAAGTACAGTTGACACTCAAATTAAGTTCATTATTAGTAAAGGTAATTTAAGCTACAGTGGGTGACAAAAGTGTTGAGACACTTTGACATTTTGGAGTACTTAAGGCCAATTTCCTACCTCATCACTGATACTAACCCCTCCCCCGCAAATCAATGTTGGATTTCCTGTCTCTAGAATTTGCCTCTTTCCTATACAACATTGAAAAGGGGGGGGGGTAGCTATCAATGAAAACCGGATTTGAAATGGAATGAGTGAAATGTTGTAATTAGCACTCGATTCAGGCAACTGTCTCAACTACTTATGTCGCCCATTGTACATGTAGATACAAATTTCAGGCCTACTCAGGCAAGTGCCTTTCCTGATGTACTTATTACATCAAGGGCGTTATGATACGAGACAAAGCTGTTAAACTTTCCCTCTTCGCTGTTGATATGACCTGCTTTATTAAAGACAGCAGTTCATATACAAACTCAATTTTTACTCTGAAGACCTTAAGCGACTGATCTGCTTTAAAAATAAATAATAAAAACCGAAGTCTTAGCTTTAGGAAATGGTAGATCTCTTTGGGAAGGCAATTCTGACTTGCCAAATCTTTGTAATACTATAAAAATTCTAGGCGTTTATTTTGGCCTTAGTGCTAAACAAAAAGAGGAATACTTTGGAATCGATTGGCATGTAAACTTGAAGGGCATGTAAATCACTCACCTGCACCTTGTGATTTACAAGCTCTTCTTGTGTTCTCCCAACATCCCGCATGGTTTATAATTATGCCGTTAAACCCATAGAAACTGCGGTTTATTGCTTAACTATATAGTAACTCTGCATTGCTGTAACAGCTTTTTTGTGTTTGGTCATATATATTTCTTTCTCTGTTTGTTAAATGTAATGCACCTATCAATGTTAAGCCGCAGGGGGGGGGAGGCCGGGTATAGGCGGGGGATTTGACGTAATAAGTCTGCCCGTGGTAGGGACTTTTGATCATTCGTCGAGTCCCGGGGGTCGGGACTTTTGACTTTAACCGTTAGTAGCCTGGGCTCCACCGACGCCATCTTGGATTTTCGGCGCATACGTGGGCTATTGCTGTATGAATAATGGCCATGAGTTATTAACGGACGTCAATTCAAATAAAAGTGGCATAACATTTTATGATAAGATACCAGAATTTCCTTGTTTTGCTGTCTTGTTCAGTAGTATCAGTTGATATTTTTCTATTAAATTGGATGTTACATTTTGAAGTTGCTGTTTCTTGCCTTTTTAACTTTATATAAATTTCTGTATATCCCTATTTTAATTCTTTTTTGACCAATGCCTTGACCTTTTTCTGGAGGGGGGATGGGGAATTTGCACTCTTTTGACCAGCGATAACGTCCCTGGGGTCGGGCATTTGAACAGAAAAAATGATCTGAGTTCAAATCCCCCGCCTATGCCCGGCCTCCCCCCCCAGCAGCTTAACATTGATAGGTGCATAAGTATAATGTGTTTTTTTTTGTATCTTTTTATACTTTGTATATTAAAAAGAAATTCTGTAAAAAAATATTAAATAGTAGTAATAATAAAAAAGTGCCTTTCCTGATGACTTCTTCTCTCAAGCCTACGTGTATACCAAGTATATAACAGCAGTAATAACAGCAAAAGCACTGCCATGTAAATTACAGCTTGTAGACTGTCACAAATTACTTTAAATGCAAATACCTCTTCGAACATTCTGCTAATGACACTTACTATTCCTTTGGACCATCTCAAAGTTCTTTTTTGTTTTCAGGTTATCATGGCTACAAACAGGATTGAAACATTAGATCCTGCTTTGATACGACCAGGTATAGTCACACTTATAGTCACACTTTATCAAAATGTTGCAGCCCAATTTCTGCGCACATGTAGATTTGTTTTGCAGGGGTCGGGTAGGGTTTTTGTCCCCTTTTTTCTCATTTTGAAATTTAGATTAAACAGAGGCAAAAAATGACGCAGTGATCATCTGAAATTAAACAACCCGAAAAAGGTATGGTTCTTTTGGGGTAGATCTATGAATTTTCCTGTAAACCATACACGTGGAACCTATACGCATGTGTTCAGTCTTATTTATATCCTGGAGTTCAGTTAGCTCCCCACCAGGCTGCAGTCTATGTTCTTTAGGTTAACTGTCATGCACCGATTCTAATTTGACAGGCCGTATCGATCGAAAGATTGAATTTCCACTTCCCGATGAGAAAACAAAGCGAAGGATTTTCCAGATTCATACTGGCCGCATGACGCTTTCTGAAGATGTTAACTTAGAAGAGTACATCATGGCTAAGGATGATCTCTCTGGAGCAGATATCAAGGTACAGACTGTTTAACTAAGCGGTCTGGTCAACCTAATCAAGCATAGGGGCTAGTCACAGTACTGTATCTATATCCTAAAATACTGTGGAGAATTTGGTGTTTGATCAATGAAGTATCAAATAGCACTTCTAATTCCGATCGCTTTTTTGTTTGATAATGCAGTTACGTGGAGGAGAATTTCAGTATTGATCACTTCCAGGAGTGAAAGGGTTAATAGGTGTACAGTTGAACCCCGTCAGTACGCTCACCAATGCGTCCAAAAAAAAAAAAAATTGGCCGTATTGACGGGGTGGCCGTAATACCATATATCGCACTCGCACTTCCTGAAGAACTGTTCTGTTCAGTAAATAACCAGAATGTATATGCACATAAAGTTAGTTAAAAAGCACGCCGTCTAAATAACCGTACTTAAATTCGATCACTTTTGTGTCGAAGCACAATGACTCAATCGCTTCGCAATTTGCTTAAGGGGATGTTAGAGTCGAGATTTTTTTCCTTTATCATGTTTGTAATGAAAACAGGGAGAAGTGTTGTCTACTTTGTAAGGTGAATTGTTTTACACCTTTGTATGATAGTACGGTATTAAACTATTAGGACATTATTTTGCTTCGACATTATCACCAGGCAGCAAAGCAGCATATTATCCCTGACTGACAGGGATAATATGCCATGTTCAAATGCCAAACATAAGACAGTTAATCAATTCCCTCCTGCTTCATTTTTCTTCAATTTAAGTTAAACATTTATTTTAATCAGATCACTTCAGAGCATGAAAGGGTTCATATTATTTTGGGTCTCTTTGTGTTGCAGGCCATCTGTACAGAGGCAGGTCTCATGGCACTGAGAGAAAGGAGGATGAAGGTAACAAATGAGGACTTCAGGAAATCAAAGGAAAACGTGTTATACCGAAAGAACGAGGGCACGCCCGAAGGACTCTACTTGTAAACTTACCTTTCAAAGAATTGTCTCCACTGTAACAAAGATGCTTTGATGCACAAAATAAAACCTGGCTTTTGCTATGAGAAAAGATTCTTCATTTTTCTGGAACCAATTTGGTTATCGTTAAACCACACATCGCTACTGCATTGTTGCCAAGTTTGTGCTACATCACAGTGGTGGCATGTTCTGCTAAGAGCCAGTGTACTTGATATCACTGTACTATGGTGATCTGAATTATTTGAAGTTGACCAGTACAGTGCGTGCAAGTCTAAGTATCGCAATAAGTTCCTCTGTACCATTAGAAAAGTTACGAGTAAAGTACGCAGCTAAACAGTGAACTCTGTTGCCCTGACGAAGCTTTGAGGAGCAAGGTTGTCGCAGTGGCACGAGCGCTCGCCTTCCACCAATGTGGCACGGGTTCGATTCCCGGCCCCGGCGTCACATGTGGGCTGAGTTTGTTGGTTCTCTCCGGGTACTCCGGTTTCCCCTCTCCACAAAAACCAACATTTGATTAGATCTGAATTCTTTTGTGCTTTACAGTGTCCCCAATTAGTACGTCAGTGCTAGACACAGTTGAAACTCTAATAAAGATTATTATTATTGTTATTATTATTAAACTATGAAATATTAGCAAAAACTGTTGCCAGTTTTCTAGTCAGCTCCCCTGTCAAGAATTGAGTTGGTGTGTTGGTTTTGACCAGAAACCCGTAAGTATTGTGGGTTTCTGTTGGGACATGATAGGAACAGCCTATTCCTGGGTTTATACACATGTACAGGAAATTGGCGCATTGTGGCATCTTCTATCCTTCAGTCAATTCAACTTTCTTTATCAGATCCTCTGAATACATAATGCATTACATTGAACACCTTTTATCAAAAATTCTACACCATTTCTCATACTTTAACTCTCTTCTCAGTGCTTAATAAGTGAAAGATGAAAGACAAAACACCATCTCGTGTTTGACCTTACACAAAGCAGCAGAATTGGTAAAATGCTCATTGCTTTCATTTTATTAAAAATACAACTCGGCAGTTTTCCCTCTAAAAATACTGTTTACATTCTATGTACTAAAAATACTATTTTCCATTTTACAACTTGTATATCTTGAAGTTAAAACTTTGTGATTAGTTGAATAACCACTCTAAAATCATTCAAATTGGATCTGTGGCATTTTTGTCCCATTCTAAGGTATTGATCTGTCCATTACTGCAATATGTGATTGGCCGTTTTTATACTAGGGGACGCATTATCCGTCTGGACGAACTTGGGCAAACATTCGTAGTTCGTCTGGTTATGCGTCTCTAGTATAAAGACGGGCACAAGACGTATTATGTGTCTACACGAACTATCCTTCGAAATACGTCTTGAACGAAGCATTGCTAAAGGTTGTTCGTCTGGATGCATAATGCGTCGTGTGCCCTTCTTTATACTAGAGACGCATAACCAGAAGAACTACGAATGTTTTCCCAAGTTCGTCATGACGGATAATGCGTCTCCTAGTATAAAAACGGCCATTTACAGCTAAGGTAGTGTAGTCCTTTGATTAACACCTGACAATCAGTTACGATGACACATTCAGTTAGTCCAGTTGAGTCCAGTCTCAGGCATCGGAAGGGGTGGAGAAACTTTCTGCTGTTCCATCTCGGTACATGATGCTGGTCTAAGGGGGGAAGGGATAAGGAGCAGGTCTAAGACATAAGGTACCGCTTGCATGAGAAAAGGAGCGACAAATGTGTTAACAATATCAAAACCACTCAAGTGAAGATGATCTTAACGTGGCACCCCCCCCCCCCTTAAGATAGGGAAGGGCATCCCTGGGGCTGTTTGTGTGTAACCTAGTTTCTACGCTTTCTCTCTTTTCTTGTTGCTCAAACGGAAATCTAATAGCATGGTACGTGTACTATCACACTATTGCACTGCTGGATGTCCTATAAACCAGAAAACTTGCGAATAATGCTGAAGACTCGATGCTGGGTTCAACAGCTATTTTTCTTTGACATGTTGCAATGGAGAACCCATGGAACACCGAGAACTGCAACTATACATTGCATGATCTGTGCGCACAAAGAAAGTATCCCAAATGGTGATACAAGTCTTGAAATAACACTGAGAATGGCACAGACATAAAACCACGTGAACACAGCTCCACGACACCAAAACAAATAGCTGAAATTGCCCCAAGCTACCCCGTGCGGGATTTCTCATTTTCCCGACTAGTGAATCTTGTTGGAGGGAATTCACGGGATTCCCATTTATTTCTTTCCATTGTTGTTTTAATACACAGTAGACTCAAAATAGCCTAACCTACATTCCCCAAAGTTCGCGTACCGTTCAACAAAGGAACTGAATACGTGAACTATGCGTTTAAAACATCAACACCAAAAGCCTATTCTTACCCTCTCCTCAAAACCGCTGTTCTGACGTCGCTTATGAATTATCTGTTAAGGGAAACGAAAGCAAGAGAAGATAACTTAGGCCTGGATAACGTTTGAGTTTTAGTTAGGCACATGCACAGGTTTCACAGACACGTTTATTCTATGTGACTCTTTCCTTCCCTTCCCGAGTGTATGCGCACGTGTGTACCAGCCACATGTCAAGTTTTCCCGCCAGCATGACACGGACACCGAGTACGTGTCATTTTGGTGGAAAAACAAGCCAATTCGTTAATGTCAACGTGTACTCTCCCATACCACTTCTACCACGACGTTTTTTCGAAACGAATACAACCTCGACTTAACCGTTCAACCACCTTCAACTTGACCAATCACGACGCAAGAGAAATAATAATGAACTTTCTGGTCAATTTTACAGTCGGCATTAGTCAGTGACACAAAATTTGTTTCTTCACCAATAAAGATCTTGATGGCTAGCTAGTATTAACTCTCGATTTCACCTCAAAACGGAAGAGTAGCTCAACTCCAGTAAATTTTATAGGGTCATGAACTGGTGCCCTCGAAAAAAAGGTCCGCAGTGCGTAAATGTTTGGGTTACAAGACCACGTGACAGGCGCTCGACGCCAGTGGACATATAAATAAGTAAATAAAATCCGATCGTAACATAATGTGGCTACACACTTCGTGTAAGCAACACAAAAATAGGTTTGTAACAAGTTAGTGGCGAAAACATTTTTAACTCAACAGGACAAAACTAACGCTTACTTTGAATGCTACAAATCCAACTACAACAACCACCAAGGTACAGACGACAGCGATAAAGCCAACTCCGACAACAGACAAGCCTCCCTTGTCAGGGTCTTCCTCTTCAGTCTTCTTCACAGTTCTTTCTTTCATGTACATGGGTGAAACTAACATGGCATTAGGCTCTGCTACAAAGGTTAAGCCGCTAAAGCGAATCACGATTTCGTGATTGCGAGCCTGCAAGGAAAGAAATGTTTAAACAACTTGTGAGAATCATCCATTGTCATATGACTGGTTCCTCGAGCGGGTAAGACGAGCCTATCTTGCCAGCTCGGGATATCCCGCGTTGTCCCGCGAAACAAAACAAAGCAAAATGGCCATGACTCCGCCTCGGTCAATAAAAACGCTAAAGAAATTGGGTAATATTCAGCCATCTTGACCGAACAAGATTGGTCAGTTATCCATAAATACTGCACATTCTAATTAAGTAGTCAAAGATCTCATAGCTATCTTGAGCAATGGTTTAGTCTTGCAATGAATAACTATACCATGACAATTTTCAATTTTTTTTTCCAACATGTATGCATGTATGCATGGATGCATGGGTGGATGGATGTATGTATGTATGTGTGTATGTGTGTATGTATGTGTGTGTATGTATCTATGTATGTATGTATGCCCGCTCTCACGCGTTTTAATAAGTAGGTAGTAGTATGATCAGTTAGTTCCTTATATTCTTTAACATTAAAACATTCAATAATTAATTTTACATTTAATTGCAAAACGTCATGTGTACAGTGACAATTCACTGTGGAAAGAAACCAACAAAAGCGCACTATTTCCCAACCTTTTTGGTGATATCCTCTGCGACTTCACTCAAATCTCGCCCTCCATCGGACGAATCTATACTGAATCCAACCAAAATACTGCCTTCTTGTACCTAATAAGGTACACAAGGAGATTAAACTGCAGGAGCTATGGGTGCTAATTAACCAAGCATCTGACCAAATTCTTCATGATACAACCATTCGAAAGAAAGCAACAGAATGTTATCTGCCATTGCTAACCGAGTTGGTTCTAATTCTAGTTTAATATATATATATATATATATATATATATATATATATATATATATATATATATATATATATATATATATATATATATATATGAAACGTCTATTTTTATTAAATTTTTAAACTTTTTTTAGATTTTTTACTGTATATATATATATATATATTTTTTTTTTTTTTTTTCGCTCGAAGTTGTCCGTCCTCGTGTTCCACAATTGCCTATATATATATATATATATATATATATATATACTGAGAAAACGTACCTAAAGAAATTTCACCTGACGTGAAAAATCAAAGCGTTTTAAGCTTTAGCATTTCAGACCAATGACCTTAACCAGACATAAACCAAAGCCTATTAGGCCCCCCTATTCCCCCACATCCCTGTCCTCCTCCCTTACTGCTTCCCTGCCCTATCCCCTGCCGACCCCACCCCACCCCCCTCCCCCTCTGCAGCGTCACAAACTCTCTCCAGGGTTTGCATGCAAAATAAAGTACCTTGATAAGCTCTGATTACACACTGAAACAACTAAGATGTGAAATCAAATAAAATAACAGAGATGTTTAGCCTTAAAACCAAAATTCCCTAACCCTACCCCCGACAAAACAAGAGAACCAGTCCGATAAAGACAACATGGAAAGGCAGAACGGAGTATGGACAATTCGTTGTCACCATCAAACCGTTCTCCTTCATTAAACGAAAAACGCCTGCTAGGCCCAATTCCGGGCATCGCCTGACTTTATGCAAAAACTAGACGCTTTCGGGAGCGTTCACTCGGGCTACATTTTATAATACGGCTTCGAATAAACGTGAATGTCAGTTTACGCCTAAGTTTTGTATATATTGTATACTATATGGCTGGTTCCACGACTGCAAAAATCCTACCAGACTGTATATCGCACCGCAATTCTTGTCGACATCGTATTTAACCTGAGCGATTTTATCGGAAAGATGTCTAAGGTTTTACAGAAATTTCAGTAATAATTGTGTTTGTTTACTAATCCGATTAATGTTGAGAAATCAGCTTTCTTGGTTCCCACGGTAGAAAAACAATTGTTAAACCTGATGCCAGTTATCGAAGATGAAAAAGCGATATGTGGGAAAAACAACAATATTACACCTCAATCGGATATACTATTCTTCCGATTTAGCCTTTTTGGCCCTGTTCCCGCTAATGTCTTTCCACACGAACACGCAGGCAGGAAAAAAACTTGAGTTTGAATAAGAAAAGAATCCATACATGGTTTTGAAAAGAGGCCCGAGGGAATTCGGGCTGACAAACATAGTCTCCGAGTTAATAGCTTTGTTAGCCGTTTTGCAGTCATAATTACCAAGAACTTTATTATAAACAAACAACAAGTTACATAGATTTTAGAAACAGTCTTAAATAACATTGTGTCTAGCAATCCTTTGTAACGTCAACCGTTTAACCTGCAAGCGTAATCTAACTTTGAGCGTTATCACGCTTTTGTTGTCAAGTCTTTGTCTTGCAACTACTTTCCACGCGACCACGCATGAGACAGACCGTAATTGAGAAAACTTCATCCAAAAATACTACCAAAATTTAAATTAGATGAAAAAAATCCTTATAACCTCCTTTATTCGCGTAATGTTGTCTTGCACAAATTGTTGACTCGAGGCATCCAACGACGGGTCTGTCCTGTCGCTGTACAAAATTCGTGTATTTACTTCAGCTTTTGGTCCCAATGACAACAGTAGCTGACAATACAGGAGTTAGTAGTACTCATGTGCATAACACTGGCTTTCAAAGATAGTTCAGAGTTTATCGCAGCTTCATAGTTTGCTTTCATGGCTTTCATTTAGTTCTCTTTGAGTTCGCGGAACGACGTGGCCGAAAAGTGCTCACTGCTGTAGTTTTGGGTAGGTCTACCGCGAACGGCGTCTGCGTTTGTAAAAGCGATGTGAGCATTCCAAGGAGAAACCCAAACAAAAGCAGGGCAAAGATCTTTCGCATCCAACATCGACGGTGCAATAACTTGATAACCCCGTGGGCAGCCTCGTTTTTATAATAGCAATACCCAAAGGCCTCTGCGGGTAGTCCGATTTGCGACGTTGTCGATAGACTGATAGACCGAAGAGGTAAACCTAGACTCGGGCTACCTGTGGTAGTAGCCCGAGTAAATATACCTTAAATTTTGCAGGTACGTTCTTTAAGAAACACCTATATATATATAGATAGATTTAAGCAATAGATCACACTTTCTATGGGTTTACCGGCGTGATAACCCACGCGGGATGTTGGGAGAACACGGGAAGAGCTTGTAAATCACGAGCCGAAGGCGAGTGATTTACAAGCTTTTCGAGTGTTCTCCCAACATCCCAAGTTCTTACCTCGAGAGCTTGTAGTTGGTTACTTTTCAATTTGAATAAATCAAGCAGTTGAGTAGTAAGTGATCTGAAAAGCACAGCCAACTAGCCATCAGATGTCAGCTACAAATTGTTTTGACCACGTTTCTAAGTCTACATGTCCTCACGCCTGCGGTAACATTGAGTTACCTCCCACTCTTTCGCGCGTGTGCCTGTGTGTTTGTTTCTTTTTCGCGCGTGTGTCTGTGTGTTTGTTTCTTTTGAGAATGTAGAATGTACAAAAATATGCAAGTTAAAATAAAGCTAGAAAAGAGCGGAAACCTGCACTGTAAACACAACAGACATATTACAGTAGCTAGCTGGAAAGCAAGAGCTTCACTCTTCGCTAAATCGGCCTTTACTCTACGAGTATTTCCTTTACAAAGTTGGTATGGACAAGAATGAATCGAACATAGCTCTGCCATCAATTTGCATAAAGACGAAATTTTGGTGACCACCTATTTTGCATTTATCTGTTCGCAGTTCACCCCAAGACCTCCTACCACGCTACCGACAAAAACTGACTAGTTGGATTGCTGTCACAGTTAAACCGTGCATTGGTTACCAATAAGATACGAATGCTCCATATAACTCACTCTTTGAAGTCTTTAAGAGCGTCTTTAACTAAACCAAAACTGTAGTTAAACGTCAATCCAACTCGGATAGTCCTGCAAAACAAACCAAAAACAAAGCAACATGAAAAATTTACTCACTCAAAATCAACTCAATTAGCAAAAACAAAAAAAAAACAAGGCATACTTACAAAAGCTGAGGCCCTAAAAAGAGAAAAGAAGAAGAAAATGAATAAGATTCTCTGGTCTATTTTCGTTATTCAAATATAAACACAAAGTGACATTTTGAGGAAAGATTACCCTCACGGATTTCGGCGCTCTCCTAAAGAACATATATAGAACCAAAGCCAGGTATCAACCTTTACTGGTTTGACCAGTCAACCCACTTTATCGCCACTGCTAGGAATCTAAATAGCTGGTTATGATATGGGAGAGAGTCCTTTAACGAAGCTTGGTTGGACCCTGCTCCTTTGAAGCGGTATCCTTGTTGGCATAAAAATACGAGGTGCCAAGTTCTCTATCGCTTTTCTGCACCCTTCCTAACACCACAGACAGAATTAAGGCCATAACACACGCGAACCAACTACAGCTGGTTAGTCCTGTTCATTTAACTTTAGCTATAAACTACACAGTTTATAGTGCAATCACTCATAGAAAAGTAAGAAAGAGTGGGATAAGGGTCTCAGGGAGAGAGGATGGTTGGTTATGCTACAACCTCGGACAAAACCTGTTGACACGTAACAAAAAACACCAATTTTTGCATTCACCATGACAAAAATGCTTACCGTAGCTAATTAAAACACTGTTTCCACCCTCCCCTATTGCAATGTTGTTTGCGGTAACACAGAAAATGCAAACGAGCTGTTAAGCCAAAACAACATTGCACCAGGGGTGGGGAGAGGAACGAATATGTTCCTTTTGGACACGATGGTTGCATGGCTCGAAATTTAAGATTGTATTGAAATGTCTCAATGTTTTTGTCCAGGGTTGTAGCGTTTCTTCTTCAAGGCTAAAGCGAGAGAGGTCTTGCTTGAAACAAATCTTCCCAGTCATTACATACCGTCTTCTACATCGCACTTGGGTTGTCCTCTAACTCTGGTCCCTGGCCACGTCGTGCCATCCTCAGATGCACACCAGCAGTAACCAGTTGAACCCCAGCACTGAACACGTGCATAGCTACCATCAGCGTTACACTGCGGTACAAAAGCACCTACTCGCACGGGGTGGGTGGCTTTCAGGGCTTTTTGCTGGCAATCAGTCAGACCTATCAGCGATGTACAGATATCGTTCTTCTCAAGTAGTGTAGTCACCAACAGTGTCAATATGAGTACCCTTAAAAGAGCGGAGGGCTAGCCCGGGGGGGGGGGGTACTTTAGGAATTTCTGGGTGGGGATGTGCCGCTGGAACCCTGAAACCCTTAGCCTATACCAGAGCTGGTTCAGCTGAATTTTGCTACCCTATACTAGAGTAAACCCCCCAAATCACTCCTATTCTAGAGTAGCTGTTTTCCACTAGCACAGTCTAGCCAAAACAAAACCTTATACCACAATCGTTTCTCTCTCCAAAAATGATTTTATTTATACTGGTTCAGTTTTTTTTTTTTGATTCTCAACCAACTGGTCAGTTTCGTGAAAAATGATACCCTATTCTAGACCCAAACGCTCTGATTTATATACCCTATGCTACAGTAAACTGCTTGAAAACCATACCCTTCACAGCGGCACATACCTATATAGCCCATATATGGCAGTACCCCCCCCCCCCCCCCCGGGAGGGCTAGGGAGCCAAAGAACAAAACAGTTTGCGCGTGTGCCATGTTCATGGATTCAGCCACCGAAAACTGCGAATTTCGAACCTTCCATCTCATCAGAATGCTGTAAGGCAATCTGATGTACAGTTAGAGGTATTCAAATATCAAAAAAGTGCGCTTAACTGAAACTTACCGTTCCATTAATAATGTTCCTATAAGTGTTTTTTCACTACTACTTTTAAGCACTGTGATACTTCTTGCTGCAAACGTTTTGCCCTTGCTTCGGTGCTTGCCACAAAATGATTAGTTTCCAGGGAGAACGTCCACAGGTAAACTTCACTTTCGCAGTTTAAAAGACCACGAGTTTCATACTTTGCTCGGGAAGACCATAACATGTTACACTTGGTAGCAATACATGTAACTTATTTGCCAAGCGCGAGGGCCGTACTGGGGCATATCAGCCCTAAGGTTTGACAGTACTATAGTAAAGACCTCGCTGGGCTAGGTCCGTACAAAAAACTATACCGTGGGCTTATATTCTCCGAGTACAGTACCGGGCATAATTGCAACGTTACATGATTGGGACCTGCGTATTTCAGACCAACAACTTTTGGTGCATCGCCTCTGTTACTGTGTCACTATGTGGTGCTGCTTAATGTTAAGAACCGACCGAGCATTACTCACATTGCACTTCACTTCCCATACTGTCATAGAACTTTGGTTTACAAGCGTCCTTTCCACAGCCCCCCATAGGAGCCACACACTTTGCTGTTGGGTTTCTACTACAATTAGCATCTTTACAAACATCACCGCACAGAGTCCACCGTTGGTCTGCTTTACAAACAGGCCCAGCTCTGAGAAGTCTTCGTGGGCCTAAAAAGTAACAGTTTGTTGCTTTTAGTGCTGTTAACCAAGATAAACCTAGGCTCAGAGAAAGGAGATGGTGATCAAGCAGAGGAAAATCTTAGTGTCACTGTCACCCAGTAATACCTTTCTATAAACATGCTCACGTTTTTTCAGCGAACACCTCTATTCAGTGGACATCTCCATTCAAATAACACCTCGTGGACATCCCTATTCCGCAGACACCTCAATTTAGAAGACACCTCTATTTAGAAGACACCTCTATTTAGAAGACACCTCTATTCAGCGGACACCCTATTCCGCGGACACCTCTATTTAGAAGACACCCCTATTCCGCGGACACCTATATTTAGAAGACACCCCTATTCCGCGGACACCTCTATTTAGAAGAGGCCCCTATTCCGCGGACACCTCTATTTAGAAGACACCTCTATTTAGAAGACACCTCTATTCAGCAGACACCTCTATTTAGAAGACACCTCCATTTAGTGGACACCTCCATTTAGTGGACACTTCTATTTAGTGGACATCTTTATTCAGCGGACACCTCTATTTAGAAGACACCTCTATTCAGCGGACACCTCTATTTAGAAGACACCTCTATTCAGCGGACACCTCTATTTAGAAGACACCTCTATTCAGCGGACACCTCTATTTAGAAGACACCTCTATTCAGCGGACACCTCTATTTAGAAGACACCTCTATTCAGCGGACACCTCTATTTAGAAAACACCTCTATTCAGTGGACATCTCCACTTAGCAGACACCTCTATTCAGCGGAGGCGGACACTAACTTGACTTATTATATTTTGGTAATTTCTATGGTTAAGAATCTCTATTAAGCTGACACGGAACTGAAGTTACAACGCAGCCCTGGAATGCATCCTTGAAATATTCGATGTTTAAATAGTGATAAGTCCTTACATTTAGCTGTCAACAGACCGTCGATTACACCGACATCCATATGATTATCATCCAAGAACACCCCACAACTTCCCCCATACCGTAGCACTACTGTAAGAGATAGGAAGACAACCAGTCAACTTACAGTTTGGGCGTCCCCTGATTTTGGTACCATCGATCTCCTTTCCTTCCTCAGTGACACACCAGCAGAATCCAGTGGACCCATGGCACTGTACAGGAGCATAGGAACCGTCAGCACGACAAGATGGAATGAACTTCCCTACAACGGCGGGATCACTGGTTGCGTCTAGATACTCCTGTTGACATTTGCTCAAACCTGGGATATAACATGTTCATGGAAATGAAGCAATTGTCAAAGAGGATATGGCATTTCATGGCGCTCTTGCACCAGTGTCTTCAAAATCGGGCACCTTTGATGTACCAAATTTGTAACAATTCAACTTACTGGTCCCGTAATAGCCATTAGGGTAATAACAAAAATAATAATAATAATTATACTCATACTGATACTACTACTACTCATACTACTACTACCACTATTATTACTACTACTACTACTACAACTACTACTACACAACCACCACCACTACCACTGCCACTACTACTACTACTGCTACTGCTACTGCTACTGCCACTACTAATCATCATCATCACCATCATCATCATGATAAATGACTTGCTCCCCGTTGACTTCTCGGACAGCTCAGTTGGTTAAAGCATTGCACCGGTATTGCGAGTTCATGGGTTTGAATCCAGTTCAAGCCTGAATTTTTTTCAGATCTTATCTTCCCAACTGCTTAAGTTGCGTGCATAACTGCGACAATCTTTCAGTTATTTGCTCTTTCTTTCGCAGTTCACATCTACGAAAATTTTGATGTACTCACATTCATAAAAGAAATAATCGTAATACAAATCGTAATAATAATATCATTCATTGGCTAGGGGGACAGGTCCCTAATCCAGAGAAACAGTTATACTAGCACCCGTGTTCTCTGTAGAAACCAGCAACTGAAGCGAGTTCCTCCAACAGTACGGACGAAAGTAGTCGGCTGCTGTAGCAGCAAAAGTTTCTCTTTGAATTCAAGGAAACACGTACATTGAAAATTGTTTTACCGCAAAATCAAATTAAGTAATGGTCCGCGTAAGAACTAGGCAGGTCAAACGCAAAATCGATTAAAAGGTGTGAACTCTTAATTGTTAATATCAATTAAATCGACGAATCTGATTGGTGGACGGCCAAAAATCGCCGAAAAAACAATGAAAAACCCGACATAAACAACATTTTTCTCCTTAGTTTTCCCCAGGTCCCTCCTGTCTACCTCACGGTCAAATATTACCATTGTTCTATGCGCCAAACAAAAGTTAGAGCTATTGCACTAGCCTATTGTTCTTTTGCCTAGTTCTTACGCGGACCATTACTTAAAGTCTCGCGTCAGTTTTCCGGTTATCAAGGAATTCATGAAACACCCACTTCACAGTTCATGGGATTCGTGACCTACTTTGATACCGCATAACTTGAAGTTTACAAGCAAAAGAACTTACTGATAAGCCGTCGACGATTTGTCACGATCCGTCAACGTATTGACATGCGGCAACCCAGATGTAAGGTAGTAACTTTTCGCAAAATGCACAATCACTACAAAACCTGTAACACTGTTTCTAACGATAGAAATCAATCTTCGCCTATTTTCGCCAGCGGCTAAATAGTTACTAAAAAGTAAGCAAACAGTTTAAAGTAGGCACCCACCAAGATTATTCAAAATGTGCCGACAACGGAACAATCCTATATACATGTGTGTATGAGGCAACAACCTGAGTTCACTGCTGAGACTCACTTTGTGCACAGTTGACTTTATTGTCGTGTTCATCAAAGAACTCGGCACTGCATAGTCCACACGAGTTTGCACGACACTTGGCTTTGAGGTTGGCAGGACAGCTCGCTCCTTCACACGGGTTGTCAAGACACAACATGAATGGAACAGCACGGGGACAGGCTGGCGGAATAAAAAACGGGTCAAAAGCTAGAACGCTTTTTGATCCGCTGTCGCAAAACCCAAACCAAAGTTATAACTATAGCCAATCGCTAGAGGTGAGCACAATTCAGCTAAGCAATCAAAACTCAAAACAAATACATTCCTGTACAAAGCACGAGAAAGCATGCCAGCGTGCGACGATTTGTTTTACAAACCAGTAGTACATGCTATTCTCGCTAGACATTTACAAGAACAGATGAAATTGGTTTCCAGTACAGCTGGTATTTTGGACAATATTGTAACAGTGATTACTGCTTCCATTGCCTGTTATAAACGAGTCTGACCAATTTGATTTGATGAAACTATGCACAGACTGACCACAAGCCACCTTCCAATCTCTTGTTTGTACAGTTTTATTTCATTTTCCTTTCCCTAACATAAACTTACTAAATAAACATTCTTCATCTTTTTGGTCTTAAGATCCAAAAACGCTCTTAACTGGCAGGTAAAATTTAAAAAAAAAAAACATTAAAAACATAGACAGTTTCCCATTTATATTCCACTCCAAACACAGTTCAACCTTGTCTGATAGGGACTCTGCAGATCCGGCTACATCCACTGCTACAGCACTTCTGATCTCCCTGACAATCAGAATCTGAACTGCACTCGGTCGTACAGACACCAACATGGTGGATATCAACAGCTGGACAATGGCCTGGCTTCTCTGAAATGACAAAAACAAGAGAATTACTCACTATGACAACTTCTTGCTAACTGTGTGCGGTAGTATCGTCGTGTACGGGTTAACCAACTACGTCATTATCGTACTCCCTTCGGTTTTCACGATTACCTAACCATCGTCAATCGTACTCCCCTCGGTTTACGAGACAAACTTATCACCCTAGACAACCGGAAGTGCCGAAGGTGAAATGGTTCTATTCCAGAACCCTGATCTTTTTGTCGAAATCCTTATGACACTGTGACACTGCCGGATGTGAAATTTTTCCATTTCACAACCTTCATCTTTTTGTCGAAATCCCCGTGACACTGTGACACTGCCGGATGTGAAATTTTTCCATTTCACAGCCTTCATCTTTTTGTCGAAATCCCCGTGACACTGTGACACTGCCGGATGTGAAATTTTTCCATTTCACAACCTTCATCTTTTTGTCGAAATCCCCGTGACACTGTGACACTGCCGGATGTGAAATTTTTCCATTTCACAACCTTCATATTTTTGTCGAAATCTCTGTGACACTGTGACACTGCAGTTATCCAAGCTTTCTTGTTTCCGAAATAAGAACAGTTGTAAGAGAAAGCCACACTAAGTGGATCAAACTTTTGCTGGCCGCTTACTTAAAGAAAAACAACTGCAGGACGTTCAGTGAGATGGCTAAAAGGTTGTCACAGCCACTTAACAGAGGTTTAACTTGCAAGACGCGCCTAATTCTACCACTGGTTTGGGACTCTGACCTCAGGCTGTTTAAGAGAGGGTCCAACATAGTTTCCAAGGCGGCATCATTCCTTCGAGACTCAGGACACTTGTAATCATATCGCTAACCTTGTCATCTTCATCTAGATAACAAACCCTTTGGTAATACTGACAACATGTCCTGTCTAATGCAGTTTTTTGGGCATGTCAAGACAATGTTTCTTCATCAAAAACCTAAGAACGCTTTTGGAACTCTTCTTATTGAGATCTGCACCATAGCTTGCACTTAAAGTTCAAGTACAATTTACACTTTAATACACTAACGAAAATGACAAAAAAAAATGTTTTAAAATTATGATAGAATAGCTAACTGGTCCGATGAGTGAACAATTATCATATACTCATTCACTGGTTAATAATTATTCTTGTTATATACCTAGACTTTCACTCAACAAAACAAGCACTGTGATTGGTTGATTCTTGGTGAAGTGCCCCTGAACAAATTCAAATGCATCGACCAGGATACAATTGCGCAGTTGTTGCCCGCGCGCCAGTTGCGCCGTCTTTGTTTGTTTGTTTGTTTTTATAAATATTTAACACAGCACTTAATGCATGGTCCCTCGGGAAACTAGTTAGTCTTGTTTTCCCTCGAGTTCTGATGTTTCCCTCGAGTTCTGATGTTTCCCTCGACTTCGTCTCGGGAAAACAGAACTAACTGTTTCCCTCGGGACCATACATTAAGTGTATAATATTGCATACCTTTATACTCTGGGGCGGTACAGATGTGACCACACCCATTGGAACAGCACTTCTGATTTCCAGTGCAGTCATCATCAACATGACATTTATCAGTGCATGTGCCAACCTGACCCGGCTGCGAAGCTGGACAGAAACCGGGTTTGGAAGGGCTATCTGCACACTTACATATATCGCAACCATCGCTGCCTTTTGCCCATCCAAACTGGCAGTACATTCGGCATCTGACTGGTGCACACACTAATTCAGTAACAAACACAATGCTGTTTAAATCTATAAAACGAGTCTGAAATTAAGAATGTAATAGACACTTGAAAGAGACTGACTTGGTTATGCTTTCCTGCCGCCGAAAAAATCGCCAGGCAAATATCCACGGGCACGGGACGCATCGCCCAATACCTATCCACCGATTTGCCACTACACGTCCCAAAATAGCACATAAAACCGCGCCAAAATTAATCAGTCGATTATAGTGACTTATATAACAGAGAAGTGCCTAGAGAAGTGCCTAGAGAAGTGCCTAAAGAAGTGCCTAGAGAAGTGCCTAGAGAAGTGCCTAGAGAAGTGCCTAGAGAAGTGCCTAGAGAAGTGCCCAGAGAAGTGCCCAGAGAAGTGCCCAGAGAAGTGCCCAGAGAAGTGCCCAGAGAAGTGCCTAGAGAAGTGCCTACAGAAGTGCCTACAGAAGTGCCTACAGAAGTGCCTAAAGAAGCACGAGTTGTTGGCGGCTGCTTCGATTCTCGCAGTCCTCAAGTGACCACGACATAACCCAGAGAATATAACCCAAAAAGACTGGTTGACCAGAACTGAACGTTGTTTTGATCCATACAATGCAGGCCGATATGTTCTCATTAAAACAAAAAGATTTCATCACCAAAATCTTATTGTCTGAATCAAGTACCTTTAGAACAGCTGGGTTGTCCCCTGATTTTTGTGCCTTCAATCTCCAAACCAAGTGTATTAACACACCAACAATAACCAGTAGAGCCATGACATTGCACCTCCTCAAAACTGCCATCTTCCTTGCACTGGGGTGCATATCTTCCAGGCATGGGACCACCTACAAAACATACCACATCTGTCAGTCTTAGTGGATTGAGAACAACTTATAAAATTCAAGACATAGCATAATCAATCCAACACTATAAGAGCGTAGTATCTGCTACGTCGCACAAATTAGTTGATACCGCATAAATTTTGGTATCATTATACGGGGATACATGCCATGTGCACGCTGTTGTGTTGAACCGCAACGTTGAGTGTTCAAGTTTGTGATGTATTAAAATCCTGATTATTCCGTGAGACACAACATTGTCGATTTATACAATCCTTAATCTTCACTAAGAGCGTTGCTGTCTTTCATCACAACATGAAAAACACTGTGACAATAAAGCTGTGGTCCAAAAGTCCTACTATTAAAGTACTTTAACCTTTTAAGTCCCAATATTAATACTCATTTACTCCTAACTGTTCTCATATATTTGTTATGGTAGTTAGGGAGTAGAATTTGTTTAAATATCAATACAACTCTTTCTTGGTGATTATTTTCGTTATTCTCGTAACATGAATGGTTGATGAATAGTGAATATTGTAATGAGAAATTAGATGCTGGTCACTACTGCGACTTAAGGAGGCTCGATAGGCCAAAATTCTTGAAAAATGGCAATTTTTAGATTATGGTTTTTGAGGCAAGTTTAATTATTGTAGTCTTGAGTTAGGGGTGTTTTTTCCAATTTTCTTTTAAAATAAATGTGTTTTTGAGCCATTTGTGAACTTCGGTAAAAAACACACAGACCGTTTCCATGGCAACCAGAGTTGTTTACGCGTCGTTTTTGAAACAGAAATGGGATGAAATCAAGAAAAAATGCTCCCAGGAGCAATTCAATACCTGTAGGGGCCCGGGTAAGAGACATTGGTCACTTCATGGTAAATACATGAAGCATTGAATCCTTCAAACACGAGCGTACTTTCGAGTCTCCATTTTCAGAATTTCTCCTGTCAAACAAATTGAGCAAATGCCTCCAAAGAAAAAATTTAGGAGTGGTGGAAGCAAGAAAAGGAGATTCGCAGGTAATAGATATACTGTGAAGGAAAAAAGAACGGACAACGAGGCTTCGATTGGTGAAGAATCGGCGGAAGAAACCGAAGTATCCGACACCGAAGAAAACAAGCGGAGTTTGAGTATTGATGCTACCAAAGTGAAATCTCTCACGGCTTCTGTGAGAAAACTGGACGAAATTTCAAGTGAATCAGATAAAAACTCAAGCGAAGATTATTCCGAAGGACCAGAGGGTTTTCGTTTGGTTGACATTTCTGTGCTTTCGGCAGTTTTTCATTTATTGTGTTGTCCTGTTTGCAAGCATGGCCGTGTCGAGTTGCAGGAAGACAGCGGTGCCAAGATGGGTTTCGCTTCCCTTTTTGTACTGAAGTGCGAGAACCAAAAGAGCAAGTTCTTTGAGAAATTTTGCTCTTCCTCAAAAATCGAAGGGAGCCAAGCATTCGAGGTAAACAGGAGGATAGTTGTGGCTACCAGAAACATTGGTATTGGCCATCAAGCACTTGCATAATTGTGTCATGAACATGCCCCTGCCAACTATGCAATGAATGAAAATTCTTACAGACACCATGTTGTCAGGAGTGCTACACAGGTTGTCTGTAAGCAAAGTATGGCAAATGCTGCTGAAGAAGTCAAAACCTTTTATGAGCCACAGAAAGATGGGATATTTGACACTGGAGTATCAGGAGATGGCACATGGAGGAAAAGAGGATATTCATCCTCGTATGGAGTTGTCACGGCCCTCTCCACAATCACTGGCTTGAACACTGTTGAACTTGCTGTATTTCTAGCAGTCTCACACTTTAATGAGTGTGCAGGCTCAATCCGTTTAGTCCTTCAAAAGTTAGGAATCAACCTGGGAGTGCACTGCAAGAATGGCTGCAAAAGACTTGACCACAATAGACTACGCCATTCTCGCAGAAAGAGTACAGAGCATTCAAAGAAGAGAAGAAGGCAAATTAGAAACTTTAAGAAAGGATACACTGAGACTTAAGAGGCACTTGAAGGGCCACACTATGAAGCTGGAGCCTTTTAAGACATAACTGTGATTCAAATTGTACTGCTCATCTTTTACACTCATTTTTCTTAAATTCCGTACGCGAGGCTTACTTGGACATGGTAAACGTAATATCTCAAAGAATATTTGGAATAATCAAACAAAATTTTCACTCAGTGTTTAGTATGAATAGAGCTATGCAATGAACTAAAACAATGAGGTTTTGAGCAATGTGTTATGACTTATGCTATTTTTTGTCCAAGGACTTCATGCAAATTTGTTTTCACTTTTTTGAGAGAGTGTTAATTGCTATCATTTCATAGTAAGTTGATATTCCTAGTTCATTGCACAGCTCTGGACATTGGTTTCCAGTGTGCCAAATCTCAGTTATCCACTATGAAGCGTACTGGAGATATTGTGTTTACTGGTTACCCCATAATTCGATTTGCAGAAATGGGTGTGGTTCTTTGAGGGGGTGTGGTTTATCAGGAATGTAAGGAATTTGGGTAAAACTTGTTGGAACTTATTCTTTGAAGGCTATTCAGTGCTATTGACTTTAATAAAAGGCCATGGGTGAAGGTAAACTGTTTAAAAAATGTTAACAAAATTTGCCATTTTTGGACTATCGAGCCACCTTAAAGGGTTAAACAATCAAAGGCGATGACCCATTTCAGCTTATGTCAAAGCATCAGGACACCAAAGATTGCAACTTTAATGTCTGCAAACATAACATATCATGAGGAAAAATAACATACCGCTCTGTTGACGCTGTAGCTGGCACAATGTCAGACCTAATAAGAGACAAAGCAAGGAGCTTAAATAAACTTTTTATGACCCTCACTGTATCTATCAAATAGTTCTGATAAAACAGAATATTTGTTAAAATTGAAAAATTGTTACACTGAGTTTATTGGTGTATTCTAACATTAATATGAGAGATCAGAATCATTACTATTACTATCATTATCATTATTATTATTGTTGTTGCTTTTATCGTCATTATTATGATCATGATTATTATTATTTTAAAATTATTAGTATTATTAGTATTATTATTATTATTATTATTATTATAACATATTATTATTATTAACTCATTCTATACAAAACTTGTTTGTTTATTGTGTTAAGTGTTATCAATTATTTAAAACAATGTCCTTTTCTAAATCTAATTAGCTTCTTACCTCACCCAAATTGATAAAGTTACTTCTAACCTCCAACCTTGCTATAAACACAGCAACAAACTCTTTGTTTTCTCAACAAGAAGTGACAATTCAATGATTTTCCCCAATAAAATGCACGTAGTAACACTTAATAACTGCTATGCACTTTACATTGGTCAAAACATTTACCGTAAGTATGAAAGTATAAAGAATTGTATGAAACTATTAAGACTTGTATACAATGCTGCACCAAGAACAGTCGACCCCATCGCCTGAAGAAGACTAGCAGTAAGCAGTCGAAACGTCGCGACCACCACCCAAGTGACTCCATTCTGAGACCATAAAACTAATTTATATTATCATTATTAAAAATTGGTTCATGCTTAGCGTGTGTATATAGAGTTATGGATGCACGCGGGAAGTTTGAAGAGCACGAAAGAAGCGTAAGAGTTCCTCGAGGCGCAGCCGAGAGCAACTCTAGTTTCTTGAGTGCTGGTTAAAAACACGCCACAATCAGTTGAGCGAGTATTCTTCATCTCGGCTGGTTCGTAAAATTGTCAAAGGAATATTCGCTTCTTCTAACGAGTGAAAATCTTTGCAACAAAAGTCAAAATCCTCAATTGAAATGTCAACAAACAAAATCAAAGTTTTAGTAAAGAACTGTTTTGGTTAAAATCAAATGACCGAAGTAGGGTTTGGATTGTTGAGAACGATGTTCACACTGAAGTGAACAGTGCAGTTGTTGAAGAAAGACTCTAAGACTAACGCATCGTTTACACGGACTCGGTTTCCGATCGAAACGGTTTCATGACCTCGAAACCACATCGGAAACGACACGGTTTCGATGTGTTTACACGGAACCCATGCAACCGTTTACGTCATGAAGATCTCGTTCTCAGGCCCTTGCACTTCGTCGATTGGATCTGGGAACGAGTAAAGAGTTCATGTCCTCCCGCAACTTCTTACGATATGCCTCTCGGTTTATAGAGAGTAGGTTTATAGAGAGTGAAATAAAAGAAAGTTGAAAAACCGAAGTTAAACCACAGATCAAAGTTGTATTTGTGCAACAAAAGCGCTGCACTCCGTGCGAGCATACTAACTATGGTGCGAGGTTCACCATATTTACCTTTCGCGAGCCAGCCAATTTCACGCCAAAATAAGAAACCGTTTTTAAATCGATCGATGCGGTTTCGCCGTTTAGACGACCGATTAAACCGTATCGTTTTGAAAACGACCCAGCTCTGTTTACGAACTCGACCGGCGCCGTGTAAACGAAAGGCATAGCCGTGCGGTTACGTTTCGATGCGGTTACAAATGAAACCGCGTCCGTATAAACAGGGCCGAAGAAATTTGCAGGAAAAAGAAAACGTAAAACACAAACTGGCGATTGAAAACGAAGATTTGGTGCGGTTGAAATTCTCGCATATTTTTACACGTCATCGGCACGGCCGATTTACACACGTCTGGGAAAACGTCAGTAACGTCTCTTAAAATTAATGGTTTGACGATAACCGATACACGAGAGATATCAAACGAGTTTAATAACCATTTCTCTACTATTGGTCCAAAACTTGCCAGTGAGATTGAGTCCGATAGCGGAGACTACCAAAGGTATCTCACTCGCACAGATAAACGGTTCTATCTTCATCCAACTGATGCAAACAAAGTGTTTTCACTCATGAACAAACTAAACAAGCCTAAGGCAACTGGCCTGGACAGAATATCTGCGAGGCTTATTCGAGAGTGTGCCGATCTCATTTGTGTGCCTATATGCGATATTTTTTAACAAATCTTTTAGTCAAGGTAAACTCCCAGAAGACTGGAAATCGGCTAGAGTCACACCCATTTTCAAGCAAGGCGATCGAGACGACGTAAACAACTATCGTCCGATCTCGGTTATCCCAGTTGTGGTCAAGGTCTTGGAGAGAATCATTTACGAACAATTATATGCCTATTTAGAGGAGCACGATATACTACGTAAACATCAGTCGGGTTTTCGTGCGATTCACTCAACTGTTACAGCTTTGCTTGAGGCAACTGACTCCTGGGCATATAATATAGATATTGGGAAAATCAACGCGGTTATTTTCCTAGATCTAAAGAAAGCTTTCGATACCGTTGACCACGAGATTCTTTTGTCTAAGCTTGATTGTTATGGTATAGTTGGTGGGTCCTTATCTGACAGCCGTTTATTGACGTGTGGTGTCCCTCAGGGGACCATCCTCGGTCCACTCTTATTCTTATTATATATAAATTACCTTCCAAATTGTTTGTCACATTGTGAACCGAGGATGTACGCCGATGATACGCATTTGACATATGCAGATAATAATGTAGGTAGCATTGAATCATGTCTTAGTGAGGACCTATTGAACGTGCATACTTGGTTAAACGCGAACAAACTTACTCTAAATATGACCAAAACAGAATTCATGCTGATAGAATCTGGCCAAAGGCTAAATACCATTGCTGTTTCCCCCTCACTCTTAACATAGTTAAGAGTGAGGGAGAAACTAACACTCCTCTACGAACACTCCTCTACTAACTATGCTCTTAATGAACGGTACTCGGGTGAAACAGGTTGCAAGTACGAAATAACTTGGAATAACAATTGATGACAAACTCAGCTGGAATAACCACATTGAAAAACTAGCTAAAAAGATCGCTTCTGGGATCGGTGCCATGAAACGTGTTAGGCACCTGGTTCCTACGGCGACCTTACATCTTATATATCAAGTTTTAATACAACCTCACTTTGACTACTGTAGTTCTGTTTGGGGAACCTGTGGGGTTACTTTAAAAGACAAGCTGCAAAAATTGCAGAATAGAGCAGCCCGTGTTTTAACTTTCTCTAATTATGACGTTCATGCTGGCCAATTGCTGGAAATTTTGGGGTGGAAAAATCTCGACCGCCAGCGAAACATACAAAAGGCTATCATGGTATTTAAATGCCTGCATGGGTTAGCTCCGGACTATTTAATATCGAAATTTTCTGATCGAAATATAAGCTACAACTTGAGGGACTCCGAGAACAAACTTAATGTTAGGTTGCCACGCACAAATTATTTTAAAAATAGTTTTAGTTATAGTGGCGCCACACTTTGGAGTCGCCTTCCTTATGAGGTTAGGTGCGCGGAGTCCTTAAGGTCGTTCAAACGAGATATCAACAAAGCTCTATAAGGCACGGCATTCACGGAAAGCAGCTTTTTAATATATTTTAGTTTATAGTTTTTAGTTGAGCAGTTATAATTTTTATACTTTTGTAAATAGCTGATGAATTTGCCCGTGGTTAAATAAAGTTTCATTTCATTCATCGGCACGGCACGCATGTGCGTATGTAGAGATTTTTACCGTGATTGCTCAGTGCGTATGTAGAGATTTTTACCATGATTGCTCATTGCGTATGTAGAGATTTTTACCACGATTGCTCAGTGCGTATGTAGAGATTTTTACCATGATTGCTCAGTGCGTATGTAGAGATTTTTTACCATGATTGCTCAATAGGAATTAGTTAGGAGAAGAGCGCGCGCGCTATGTTAGACCCTGTCCACACTAATACGTTTTCGTTTAAACAACGCACACTTTTCAATGCGTTATGGCCTTGCGTCCACACTAAAAATCATCGATTCATAAACGCCCTCCAAAGTGGAGACATTTGAAAACGCACCGTTTTGAAAACGCTCCGTTTCTAGTGTGGACAGGTGAAAACGGACACTTTTCAAAACGATTACGTTAAAAGCGTCATATGCAATCGGCTCCAGTCCAAATCGAGCATCTAACACATGCGCAGTCCTTGGCTCCAGTCGTTTTCAGTCATTTTCATCGTTCTTTTATGCGTTTTAGTGTGGATAGGTGAAAACGATACCAGTGTGGATGGAAATGTTCTGCTTCGTTTTTGCCAAGTTGAAAACGAAGACTTTTGAAAACGCATTAATGTGAATGGGGCCTTATAATATAGTTTATATAGCACAAAATAATTTTTTGCTGTGGGATATACATGTACAATCACATCTACTGTTTTACTGATTGAAATTAAAATATCTGAAATCGTTTCAGTAGAACCCGATATGAACGTGGGTGTCAGCAACTTATCTTAGACAAACTCACCAGTTTTTATGTGTGCACTGCAGTTTAGCTTCTGTGAGTTAACCTTGGTTCCATTCACTTCCCTTCCATCTTTATCAACACACCAACAGTAGCCCTCATAGCACTGAGTTTGTTCAAAGCTGCCATCGCTCTTGCAGTTGGGAATAAATTCACCAAGCAGGCCGTGGGCTGATTGCTGACGAACTTGACAAGGAGTCAGACCTGCAGTACAACAAACCTTGGTAAAAGGGATGGCGTGTATAAAAGCGAAGTCATAAAACTCTTGAAAACTCTACCTTCAATGGAGTATTGTATTATATCTCTCAGGCAAGAGGCAAACACAGTGTTAACTGGTTAGGTAAAGTGTATGTACTAAAATTTACTGTAAAAATAGATCACTAAATTCTTAATTTTTTTTCAAACAATGAGTGTGTGTGGCAGTTATACAGGAACAATACAGAGAGTGATACATGAATATATGAAGGACCATATATTTGAACTGCGGAGTAATATGTAATGACATAAACTGATCATCGCAGTTATGTACACAACTTAAGCAGCTGTGAAATTAAAGCCTGAAAAAAACTCAGGCCTGAACGGGATCGTCATTAAATACAGAGAGTCGTACCAACTATAACCAGATTTGAGAATGAGAGGGTCATAATACGTTAATCAATCCCTCTTAAGACAGCTAATGAACAAGTTGCCATCAGTAAAAATATAGTAAACAGGTCCAGAGTTTACATAACGTCAATCATCGAACCTTGAGTGCAGTTAACAACGTTGCCTTTCTGGTCACGGAATTCAATCTTGCACATCTGGCATGGATTTGAGAAGCAGGTTGCGTTTGGGAAGGCAGGGCATTTTGCAAGCTGACACAAATTCAAACACAGAAGGAAAGGCCTTCCATATGGACAAGCTGAAAGGAGAAAATAATGAAGTACGGGTAGTTACAGTTAACTACATGAACGTAGTAGCGTCTTTGTGCCCTCAAAAGGGGTATACATGTATATGTTAGAGTTCAATTTTTTTCTTGGTTTAAATTTATTTTCCTTTGTTTCAAATTCATTATCATACACTACCATACCAAAAAATGAGGAATATAAAATTTAAACCAAGAGAAAAAATTGAACTACAACATCTATATAAAGGGGGGAGGGCAACGTTGACAATCACAATAAATTTATACAACATTTTATCATAATTATCAACAAAGTATGGTCATTTTGAAACACCTTGGTTGACATTGTCAGAAATGCTTAATTTTGTAGTGGCTAATGACCATTCATGTCCAATACAACCAAAATGAGTTGAACCTGCAACTATCTACAGAGCGGATCAATCAAGGTCACAGAACAAAAGCAGTTGGAACCCCTCTAGGAACGAGGTGAAATCTGAGATGATGTGTTAATTGACTCAATTGTTGTATTGGCATTTATTCTGAAAAGACTTGTACACAAAACATTTTATATACACTCCCAAGACTAGGAATTGTCCTTATTAGTCGGGCAACCGACTATAGGTTTACACTCGAGTTTCATCGCAAATCGCAGTCACGTGCAATGGGGAATACCGCAAACTTCTTTCTACGATGTCGAAGTCGATGGCGAATATGTTGAAAACAAATGGTGTCATCTATTCTACGCTCAAACATACAGACCCACACACCGTTCGCGGTAGACCCACTCTAAAAGATGGCGTGTGTAATGAGTGTATATTTCGAAACGGGTTGCTCCGCGAACGGAATATAGCAAAAGAATCAAATGATTTAGCGAATGTCTCACTAGAATCAAACCAGAAATCAAACGAGTTACCAGTGAACAGAAAATGTGGACAGAATGACAGAAGAGCATTTGCTGATTAAGACAAGGTGCCTCGCGATGAAACTCGAGGAAACGACGACAAAGATGCCACGTTGGAAACCAGGACCTTGGTACCCTTAGCATTTCTTTTTTGGACCACTCCGCACCATAAGTGGTCAACACTCGTAACACTGCATAACAGCACGTCTACCTGTTGTCCGACTTACGATCTTAGAAACTTAGCCACCCTCCTTAAATGAAAAATGAAAAATGAAAAATCATGTCCACGGTTTACCGCTGGTCTAGTGATGTACATGTGGTCATTCTGGTTCCAGCTGGTACACAATTGCATTTGTATGTAGTATGGTAGTCTGGTTTGATGTGTTTATTTTGATTTGCAAGAACAAAAACACAAGGCATGTACCCCAGCTAATATTCAACACTGAATGCTTTCCTCTTTACCTGTAAACAGTGGTTTTTGGCACACACTACCACAGCCCTGGACATTACAGCACTTGTGTGTACCTGTGCAGTCACTATCAGCACTGCAAGAACTACCACACTCAGATGATCCGTTCCTTGGTTGCTTTTCAACTGGGCAAAAGCCATCCTTAACAACTGATCCTAGAAAATAAAAAAGTAGCAGTAGTAGTAAACTTTATTTAAGTGTCAATCGTTCTAGCATTTTACACAATAATTGGTGACACTAAAAAGCAATCTCGTGAAAATTGAAACCCTTATTCTAAATAAAACTCTAGTTAAAAACATGTTTAAAACATACACTTATTCTAAATAGAAACTTTAGTTACAAACGTACTTAAAAACATACACTGATTACATATAAAGTATGATCATAATTATGATGAAAAAAGGAGAAACGTGACCACTTAAAAGGGTGAAATAAGAGTTTGCAGTAACGTCCAAGTAGCATTGGGTTATTTTGGGTGTGGTATTGCATTAGGTAATCATATAATTTGTATTTGAAAGTTTAGTATGGCAAGACCAAGCAGTTACGGTAATTTTGGTAAATCTTGATGCCATATTGCAGTATTTTTACCTTTGTCTGTGCTATGATATGGTATTTAAACCCCCATTAATACTTCCCCCTATTTATTATAATAATCATGTTAAATAATCATTGGTCAGGATCACACGGATCTACGAAGCTCCATAGTAATAACAATAATAATAATGATAATAATATCACATCCAATGAAACCATCCTATCAAAGAGCCTATAAAAAAGTATGAAACGAAATATAATTAAACTTTTACGTACAGCATCCAGAGTGCAATAAGATTGACACAGATATACATATAACAGTGCATAATTATTCAATTGGAAAAAAGAAAGGGTATTTACTTTTAAGTATTGATCTTGCAGATCTTCCAGTGCACACTGGCCTGCCTCGCACTTTTGTACCAGCTATCTCCTCACCATCCTTGTCAGCACACCAGCAGAAACCAGTAGAAGCCCAACACTGTATCTGGGAGTACCTGCCATCTGATTCACACTGTGGTACATATCTGCCAACAGGCTGGAGACCACTGCTGCTGCTAGCAGTAGCCTTGGCTCTCTCTAATTGGCACTTGGTTAATCCTGGAGAAATTTTGGACAAATACATTTACTGATAAAACTGTTTGAAATCATAGGCACTTTTAAAGTGAAACCCATCTTACAATTTTCAGGCAAGGAGGACCCACTGCTGCCTAGTTGCTGCAAAGCACTTAGTGTAACACTCATCGACAAAAGCAGCTCAGAAATGCTTTCCAAGGAACAAACAACCAATAAAATAAACTAATGAATGAGGGCCTTGGATTTTGCAGTAAGTAGCAATATCCCTCATTTCAGTGCAACTGGCTTGATTCAAATAAAGGAGTTGGTTTCTAAAAAAAATGGTGTTGTGTTGGAAGGAAATTGAAACACATGCAAAATGGTTTATCAAACCATGTTGGTAATGAAAGTTGTACACCATAAGAACAAAGGAAAGCTAACATTTCCAGCTTAAATTACTCCCTCATCAGAGCAAATGATTTTTATTATATCCGGATTTCATTAAGCCTTAAGAACTGATTCATGTCTCACATTTACCTTCTTTACAGTCTACTACATTTCCACTATTATCAAGAAACTCCACATTGCAGCCACCACATGGATTAACACGACATTTGGCATCAGGACGGGCAGGGCATGTGGACCACTGACAGAAATTCCTCAGACAGGTGAACAATGGCTTGTTTGCTGGACAAACTGATCATAAAAAAAGTAACTAATCAAAAAAGTCAGCCATACTCAAAAATAAAGTGTAATGTGGTTCTTTATGTTTTACTATACAGTGTGGCCATAACGATTCCACCCACAGATGGAACTATGCTGTCTGACTATCCTTTAAACCACTTGCCAAAGCTTGAGGTTTTGTTTACTTGTATATTCAACTCTTGTAAATTCAACAAATATGTCGCTTTACACTGTACCAACACTTGTACTGTGCATTTAAACTTAGAACTCTTACTGCTGTGGCTATGTTATTTTGCAGTTATGTCTCAAATGAAGGGGTGTGTGGAATAAAACCCTAAATGACTCTTGATCCAGAATCAAATTCTCCCTTCATTTTCCAAGAAAATACAGGGTAAATTGGAAGGAGAATTGATCAGTGGTTACTTGGGGCCTTATTCCACACACCCCTTCAAATTGTAGCTCATACGTGCATGTATTATGTTTGTACCACACTGCATGAATACAAAACTTAATTTGGATTTGGAACACCTTCACCCCTTTATAAAGATGGTGCTGGTGTTGGCTATGTCCTTTTGAACAGTGCTCCACCCACAACCAAAATATATTTTCTCCCAACTAGCTGTCATAATAAGGCAGTAATGAACCAACAGAGTTCAGAATTTTGTTCCCTCAAAATTTGGAACTCATAATTTCTCAGTTCTCTTGGTGTTTTGTTGGTGCTCCACTCGTCAGTTTCCATTTGAAGGATGCATTCCCTGTTACTTCTGTCTGGTACTGTAATGTCTCAAAAATCTAACTTTGTTTATATAATGAAGAGTGAATTATAATTAATGCACCTCCAACAGCAGTCTTATTACAGTGTGGCATTCCTCGGGTCATAGTTTCAAGAACTGGACCTCCATAGCTGTCCACGCACCAGCAGTATCCAGTAGACCCATAGCATTGGACTTCTTCATACTTGCCATCTGGGGTGCACTGTGCCACATAACGACCCATGATAGCGTGCTTAGACTTTTCATCTAGAAAGCTCGTACCAAGTGCTTCAAGTCTTTGCTGTTGACACTTGGAAAGGCCTGGTAAAATGACAATGACAATAGCACTGAAACTCTTTCTACTTTAATTATAAAAACTTAAGGCAATTTGACACCTTTACAATACTCTTTGACTAATGTACTGGTAAATTAAATTAAAAAGGAAAAAGATCTATGCAGTGGATGCAGAAAATAGTCTGCCTCAGGAGGGAGCGAAAATTAATATATATTTGCCAGTTAATTGTTACCCTTTTCCCAACTCAAAAACAACTCAATAAGGTACTGTAGTTCCAAATTTTGTCATGAAGTCAACTACCAAACTTCTGTCAATAGGAAATTCAAGTTACACACACTGTACATCCCTGAATATCCAGAGTGGTCCAATACTCTGACAAATTTATGTACAGCATTGTATTGAAATGCATTGTGTTGTATTGTGTCGTTCTAGAATGCATTGTTGAACTATTGTTATGGCCATATAATACAATACAATGCAATGTATTAATGTATAAATACCTGACATCTTACTGTACTTACAATTGACCTTCCTCCCATATTGATCCAAAAATTCAGCTTCACACTTGCCACAGGGATTCACTCTGCAAGACACATTCTCTTTTCCAGGGCAAGATGCTGTGCGGCACAAGAGAGGGTCACACTGAAGTTGCTCTACCCCAGGAGGACACACTGACAACAAAACAAACTAAGGCATCTTTTACCAAATCATAACAGATTTGAAAACAAAGTCACTCCAAATATAATGTCATACATACTCCTTCGGTACACATCTTATTCTGTAGCTTGTCATTTGGAGTACAGTTACAAGTCATTAGAGAGCTTTAGATTCAAGGAAGAGTGTGAGTAAAAGTTTACTAGCCCATACATATGGCACATGTGTATGTCTCCACGATAATGTCACCCAAGTGTAAAACTTGTTATCAGCAGCTTGCTGACCATAAGAAATCTTTTGTACAAGAGTTATCCTATTGAGAATGAGTTTCCAAATTAACGTTAATTTAAGGTTCATGTGTTGCAACGTTTGTCTAAAATGTTACATGTTATTACATCAAATAAAATCCAGAGTACAATCTCTTCTTGTTACTTTTTTTGTTTGGCTTAGCAGGCAGCTATTCTATTCCCAAAAGCAACAGTTATGTAACTGCAGATGAAGTATTCAGGAATCTGTACAGCCTCTGCCAGGAGTGGAAGCTCTGAAATACCAAATCTTTGATTGGATTTTATCTTGGCAGACATGATGATTGCCTTGGAGAAGAAACAGATGACATGTTGCAACATGTCATCTATTTCTTCTCCAGCGCAATCATATTTCCAGTACAAAAAGGGAGGGCGTTTTATCCGTTTTACTCTGTAAACACATGAAGCAACTGATCTTTGAAAGTTGACGAAGTTCACACTAAAGAGCAAATTTGATGCTGCCAAGAGAGTCTTCAAGACATTTTTCCTTTCAAGTATTGCCAAAGTGATACCATATAGTATTCATGAGTTAATTTATTGCAAAAGGGTCAAACAGTCCTAGCTCATGATAGCTTTTTTATGTTACTATCCATGACCTCTTTCAAATTCAAAAATCTCTAAAAAAAGAAAACAGTACCTGATGCTTTGCAATCCAGGTCTCCACGTGTTCGGGTTCCGAGCCACTCCTGTCCATTCTCATCCACACACCAGCACAGACCAGTTGATCCATGACACTGTTTCTCCTCAAATGAACCGTCACTCTTACACTGCGGTACAAAGCTACCGATGGCAGGCAGCTTCTGGGCATCTTGCTTTTTCTTCTGACAAAGTGTTAATTCTAACAAGAAAAATTAAGCTAAAAGACCTTTATGTGACTGCTTGGTTCTCAGATTCAAAAAAGCTAGAACTTGGCCAATATAAAACCATCTTGTTCACACTTGGTCAGTAATGCATATATATATTGTTATTTCTAATTAAATTTCGTAATTTATAACCCCTAGGTGAATTCTCTGTTACTTTATTTATGCTTGACACTGTACTTACATTGACAATAAATTTCAATTTTCATTACCTACATTCTTGTCAATGCATCAATCAATATTGTACCAGAAGTAATTGTTGATTGATCAATTCTGAGAGTAGAAGGTAAAATTTTGCAGCAGCTATACCTGAACACTTTGGTTTCCCAAATCTGGTCTTTGTTGAAAAGTCTGGTGTTCCTCGTTTATCAACACAAAAGCAGTATCCTTCATGGCACTGGACATTCTCAAAATGCCCAGCAGAATCACACGATGGAATATACTGGCCAAAGAGGAGCGGTTTACTCTGGGTAGCGGCAAGCATTCGTTTACACATGGTCTCAACTAAAAAAAATTTTGACACAATGTGTAGCACTTTAGGAAGCAGTGTCTTAAAATACTGTGTATACCTTATTCAAAATAAGTTAGTTAATAAATGTGGGTTTTAACTGTGGTATAAAAGCTATAATTGCCACTTGAAAAGACTAACCCCTATTCTTAAGAGCATATTAAAAGTTGTACTTATACCCTTCTTAGCAGATACTTTTAAAAGAGAGAAAAGTTGACATACAGGTATGTAAGGTAGTCTGCAGGAAAAACTCAAAGCCTGCAATTTCTGAGTTCTAAAGGAGCCCTTTGCATCTTTGACTTATTAGGACGTACTCTACAAGCTTACATATAAGTGCAGATTTTAAGTTAACAAATATCCCACAGGAAAAAGATCCCTGTCAAAGTACAATACTTAACAGGTAAATGTAGGATACAGTAAACTGAATACAAGTCATGAAAAGAACATGGTACTACAAAACCACATCAATATTAATCTAATACCTGGTCCACAGTCAACCGCTTCACCAGTAGTGGTGTTGATAAATTTAACACTACATTTCCCACAGAATTCCACAACACATTGGAAACTCTCTTGAGATTTGCCAGGACACCCAACATAGTTACATAGTTGGGTGGGGCAGTTCACATGTTTCTGACCGAGAGGGCACACTAAAAAAGAAATTTGGCATAAATTAAAGGATAATCATTATTAATATCATTAATTATCATTATTACAATTCCAATTAATTTAAGCTTAAAGAATGCTTGGTCAAAGATAAATATCACTTTCTGTGTCTGAGAGAGAAACTGATCTGTTTTAAAATATGACTATGGCTCTTAAGATTACCAGTTACTTGTAAGAGAATGTTCCAAGTCTCACCCTGCAAAGTTTGGCAGGACTTGTTGCCAAATAACTGAAGGTTTAAGCCCAGGCTTGATAACATGACTATAATATTATACTTTAATATAAAATCACATGGTTTGTTAGTTTATACATAGTTCTATGATACTAAGTCCAATATAAAAGCATTACTATTGTGGCTTTAATCACAACAGTCCAATACACACACCGGCAATGAAAGCAAATATACCATAGAACACTAGCATCTGTCCTCGTATCCAAGGAACACCTGCCAGATTTTGTTTTTGAACATTCTTAAGGTGAGGGTTACCAATTATGGAATAACAGCGGCCTGTGAGAGGAGCTGCCCAATGAATTTGGAATTTCTGAAGCTACAAAAGTGGGGAATGACTGGGTATGGATACTTTCCCACGCACATGTATTCCAGCTGATGCACATTTAAAAACTATACTTTCTGACAATAGAGGTTTTGCACGCGTCACGTGATCTCTAGCAACAGTAACTACGCCGCCATCTTGCATGCCAGGTCAAAACAACATGGCGGCTGTAGTGGGCGATCGAGTACCATCTTTAAGAGGTTACAGAGACTCACTCAGTGCTGAAAATCGAGCAATATACGATGCGAAACTTATACTTACTGCAAATATTGTTCCATACTCCGTGAGTGCGAATTTTTTCTCTTAGTATATGGCTAAATGGCAAAAGATCGAGTTTCCTGATATTGTGAATTGCTTGCTGTTTTCCACAAGCAAGTTTACGAAAGAGCAAGTGAAAGCCTACAAAAGCCAGCAGGCCTATCAAGACTTCGTTGCTGGCTGGGTGAGAGGCGCCATTACATTGGAAATGCTACGTCAGACACGACAGTTTTAACGGAAAAGGTAACACAAACCCACCAGTTACATATTTGTGTGTTAGATCGTTGGAAGTGATCTCATGTTTTTAGCGGTCACTGCTAAGTTTTAAAAGATTTCTTTACCACATTTTTTAGGTAAACCACTCTCAGCGGCTAAGTGAAGCACCTTTGAAACCCTGGCTGGCTGTCAAAATGAATGGAACCGTCCTTACGGGACATTGCAACTGTATGGCTGGACTCGGAGAGGTTTGCCCTCATATTGGTGCTGTCCTAATTGCAGTTGAAGCTGGAGTAACTGGGGAGTTAGTCCAGATATTCTAGCTTCCTTTTCTTTGTGTTTGAAGTTCAGCATACGGCATATTGCTGACAGCTGAGGGCATAAGCCACTGGCAAGGCAAGGCAAGTTTTGGCTTTGAGCATTCTTACTCCAGCTTCAACTGCAAATAGGACAGCACCAACATGAGAGCAAATCTCTCCGAGTCCAGTCATACAGTTGCAATGTCCCGTAAGGACGGTTCTATTCGTTTTGACAGCCAGCTAGGGTTAAAAAAGGTGCTTCGCTTAGCCGCTAAGAGTGGTTTACCTAAAAAATTGCGATAAAGAAATGTTTTAAAACTCAGCAGTGACCGCTAAAAACATGAGATCACTTCCATTGATGTAACATATAAATATCTAACTGGTGGGTTTGTGTTACCTTTCCGATTAAAATTATCGTCTCTGACGTAGCATTTCCAATGTAGATGCTTCTCACCCAGCCAGCAACGAGGTATTGATAGGCCTGCTGGCTTTTGTAGGCTTTCACTTGCTCTTTCGTAAACTTGCTTGTGGAAAACAGCAAGTAATTCAGGAAACTCGATCTCTGGCCATTTAACCATTGACTGAGAGACAAAATTCGCACTTACGGAGTATGGATCAATATTTGCAGTAAGTATAAGTTTCGCATCGTATATTGCTCGATTTTCAGCACTGAGTGAGTCTCTGTAACCTCTTAAAGATGGAACTCGATCGCCCCCTACAGCCGCCATGTTGTTTTGACCTGGCATGCAAGATGGCGGCGTAGTTACTGTTGCTATGAGATCACGTGACGCGTGCAAAACCTCTATACTACCAAATTCAAGTTGTTTCTAAATGCTGTTGTATTGACATTATAACAGAGGTGATAGCAAACAATAAAAAGCAATCACCCACCAAATAAGAAAAAAGAGTGGAATTGTAAAAGGAAAAGTACAATACCACAAACATGCACATAGAGCAGTTATGAGATTTGGGGTTTAATCTTACTTGGTTCTACACACCAAGAACCACACCCATTACTGCAGCACTTCTTTGAACCATCACAATCTTCATCAGCCCCACAGGTGACAAAACATGGGCCATAAGGAGCTGCTCTTGGGCAGAGGCCATCCTTGACTGAAAGCAGAGACATTTATTTATTTATTACACAGTATTAAGAGCATAACAGAGCCAATAAAATCTAGATACATGTCATATCAGTTTCTGGGTGACACTCGTGGAACTTAAATTGTTACTGTGTTACAGGGCAGGTTTTTTTTAAAATATAATCATCAGTTTCAGTTTCTATTCCTCAAAGGAGCTGGCACAAGATACAGCCAAATTCAAACAGAAAACAGAAAAGTACATTGCCTCAAAAAATAATGATCTATTAAACTTTTATAATAAGTGGCCAGACAATATTTCTCTTTGGTCTGTATTTCCCCTAATTTTGTTAGTTAATGTTTTCTTATTAGTAACAAATGTATGTACAAATGCATGTTTTCTTACAATGTCATAAAACACTGTATTATTATATTTGATGAATTGTAGCATTTTAAAAATGTAATTATTTGTTTAACTTAAGAATAGAAAAAAAAGTCATTTTATAATATAAATATATAATTATAAATATTAAAAAAAAAGAAAAAATAGTAATTGTGCAACTATTTTTTTCTTTTTTTTTTGTTTCTTAAAAAAAGAACACTGTAAAGTATGTAATTGTAAGTTATTCTAAGTGATTGTAAGTAACTGTAACTGTAACTAAATATGTAAGTAATGTTGTAAGTATTATAATAATAAATATATAATATTAATTAAAAAAAACAGCAAGAACAGAACTGATATTAAAATAATAATTTGGGCAGAACCTTAATCTGAAGTACTATGCATTTTGTTAGTTTCTAATGTGAGAACAAACTGTGCACAATTTTGATATCAAATTTATTGTAGAAACTGCACAGTATAAATAGCACTGAACACTGTGCAGGGATTATTCATGTACTGGTAGTGGTTCAAGAATGTTTATCTTGTTATGCTAATTATACTGTGACCCTAGAAGAAATTCATGAAAATTTTCATTTTCTATTTTCTGTTCTTGTTCCTCTTAAGTTTTTTTTTATTATTGTTACTAACTTCTTAGACTGACAAAAATCTAAATGGTTCCTGTGATTCTTACTTACCAGCACTCAAGAGAGTAGCCTGAAAAGAAAAAGATTGATGGATTAGGTCACAGGTCAGCTTCTGTACAATAATATTTGTTTTGTTCAATAATGAAAATGGTGAATTTTGAACCTGGAAAATTTGTGAAAGATGAATTTTTTGGCACTGTCGCAGGTAAACTCAGAAAAACAACTCCAAGTTCTTCCAACAAGAGTCAAACCTACGATCTGATTAATTACTAGTTTGGACACTACACCACTGAGTTATAGAGACTAATGTATTAAAGAGCAAGGCCATTTAACTATACTGTAGGTTCATGGGCATAACTATTCAAGACTCATTTTGCTTATGGTAAACCTGAGATTCATCAAAATATTTGATTTCATAATTTTTCTAAAGATCATCACTGGAAAATAATCATGACTTGGGTATAATTAACGTCTAGGGACATACTCTTATTTTCAAGGATGTAATGAATTAACTAGGTCTTTTGCAATTCTCATCACAAATAGGTTTACCCAATAAGGTCAGACCCACATGGGACACTTTGCTAGGAAATGGAAGTAATGACTTTATTTGATGCTGCACTGGTTTGAAATCATGAATGTAAAGAAAAACCACTTGATATCAAACTTTGTCTGACTGTGACCACCTTGTTGCAATGTGTACTTTTCCTTTGAATGAAAGTAAATTAAACAAGAGCTTTGAAAAACGACAAAAGGAAAAGGACACAAAGGAAATGAAACTGTGTACACAAGTACAAAATAGACATGACCACAAAAAGTGAAATTTTATCCAAAACTGAAAAACTCTAAATCAAGAAAATCGTTATTAGGCAAAGGTCTAGCTTACCTGAGTTAGGAGAAAGACAAATCCAAGTTTAAATAACGGCATGGCTCTTAAAGCCTGCAAAAGGAATAGCATGCGAGTCTTGAAGAAGTCGACAGGATAACCTTGCAACAAATACTTCTGAATGTTGGCGCTCGATAAATCAAAGATCTTTCATTGGCGAGAGCGTGAGTTGTACACACCGCTGCAAACAAGTACAACTTTTTACACGGTTAGAGGTCATTTCACAATTAAAGACGTATTAAAAACAGATCTGGGTTCCAGGAGTTGGCAAGGTCACATACGCTCGTGACAAAAAATCAAGATCTATTTTTTAAAAGTGCTTTTAAAAACAAGTCTCTTGGGCAATCTGTAACATAAACCCGGAACGTGCACGATTCCACTAATCGAATGATCTCCCAGCGGGAGTCACGTAAATTATTTTTTAAAAAAATAATGTCACAAAAGAAAATCCGTGCCTGGGAAAAACCACCGCGACCGCTTTATATCTACTTGAGGTGACAGGATTAACGTTGTGACAATGATTTGCGAAATAGAATCGGCGCCAAGAGCCCAAATCACTGCAGAACACACGATCGCTAAAATTCGAATACAATCTAGTCAGAATATCCAAAAATGGCTTTGTCGTGGAACGAACACGTAATCAATTCCCGGAAAGCGGGACAAGAAAAACAACGGGTAAAAGAGGCGCAAAGTTCACAATGCAAGTGTCGTTTCCGCCGCCACCATAAATTGCATTTTCGTTTTGGGTAGAAATAAATAGTCTGGAACTTTTCGGTATATCAACAAAACTACTGCAAAGCGTTGTTCTCTGCAGTGATTATTGTTTGCTTCCGCTTGAAGAGGGGGTCTCCACTTGTAACTTTGAATGGATACAAAATGTCTTCAATCTCCTCGTAACTATCAAACTAAATACCCCACTGTACACAGGTAGAAATTGCTGCGCTTCCTTGAGCGTCATGTTCAGTTGTGGACCAAATGAGAAATACTGGAACAATGGAGACCAAGTTACGCAGACTTATACCTGCATGGCGGAGCGTATGATGCTAGTTAGCTATAAAGATACAAGTAGATTTACTGTACGCATTTACGGTTCAGAGATTCAGCTTTCCAGTTGAGAGCTCACAATTGCTTTTGAGACTTGATACAAACAACGGACATGATTCGGACACGGCAAGGCTTGAGGACCCTAAGGTGCACCGCCGACCTGAGCCAGGTTGTCTGAGCTGTAAATCAAACCTTCAGTTTATGCCATAAACGTAAGGCGGCATGCAATTCCAAAGGTCTTTAAGGTAAAAACACACCTTTCCTAACACATGTAATAGATTCTTGTTGATTAAAAGCGCTAGCCACCTACCAGCTAACAAGACGACAGGTCCGGTCAGATCAACTCGTACAACAAGAGAAAGCAGGCGGTTCGGCGATCGTCATTTGACGCGGTTGAACGGGTCAGCTACGGAGGGATAGAGAGCATGCATTATGTGTTAGTCAGCGGTAATACGAACTGGCACATGATATCAAGTTATTAAATAGATTTAGGCAAGCCTAAAAGCGGAGCTCCTCACACAGACCCTCACACATTGAAAAATGCTGTCACTAAAGTTATTAAATACGCCTGGTGTACGCAACTACTTAAAGAAGATTCGATAGTTGAAATAAATCGTCAAAAAAAAAACATCTAGCTCGCGACTCAACGGAAGAACCATTACCTGGGGCCCGTTTCTCGAAAGACCCGCTAAGTTATCGGGCCCGGAATTTACCGGGTCTTTCGAGAAACGGGCCCCAGGTCAGCAAAATTATAATAGTTTTAAAGCAACACCAAAAGCAGCTAGGCAGCTCTTTAACAAATGAAAAATAGACACTCAGCTTTATGTAAATGTCCCTCCAAAAATGCTTGAAAACTTGTAGGAAGAACTCAGCTTTATGCTTATGTTCCTCCAAAAACGCTTGAAAACTTGTAGGAAGAAAATTTTTCCTCCAAAACCGCTATGAATAATCCGTTTCTTCAGCAAAATATTGTAGACTGCTGTAGACTGCTGGCTGTAGGTTGTGTAGCCGCGGCAAGCCGCGAAAAGCGCGCGAAAAATAAAGCCTCGTTTCGGTTTAAGACCTTCTAAATATCCCGGATGACTATGGCCGCCATGTTGGGGCAACGTCGTCGTCGTCGTCGTCGCTAGGCGCACGCGCCCGCGAGCCATGCCGCTAGCCACGATGACCATGAAAACTCAAAAGCATGGTTTTCTCAATTTCTATCCTCGCACGGTAGTTATGGGGCTCCGCTCTGCGGCTCTTCGAGCCGCTGTGGAGCTCCGCTATTAACAACTTCTTACCTCATCCAATTCCGATGTTAGGCGCTTTAGGTGACTACGAACATCTATTAACCCACAGAATGGAAGCTGGGTTGAAACATTACAAAGTTTTCAGCGTTCGTAGATGGTTTCAGGGACGGTGGATCTGGGGGGGGGTTTACATGGGCTTCCTTCCCTTTGGTCGTAACCGTATTTCTCCTACAAAACTCACTTCCGGCGTTTCTGCGCAAGCGCGTACTTTCAGGTCCCAACAAAATGAAAAACCGCGTGGATTCTGGGGACGAGAAAAAACTATTTCCGGCCCTCCAGGAGCATGTCTTTGCGCGTAATACAGCCCACAAGGTTGTCTTCGTGTTTTCAGGCGATAGTCGAACATTCTGTTGAAAGACTTTTAGTCAGAAGGTCGACATGGCCACAGGTTTGGCAAACGGTGTCATGGCAAATACGGTCAAATTACTTACAAACGTCCACGCCGTTGGCGGAATACCTCTACTGAAAGATAATGAACTACAGTCAGAAAGGGGTTGCTCCACGAACTCCTAGCGAATATGTCAAACATGTTCTTACCAGCTCTATGTGAAAGATCATCTGACCCGCGTGTGAAAATTCCCGTTTGTAAAAAGGGATGTACCTTCCACAGCCAGCTGAGTACTTCAATTCCACTCTCGGCAAATCTAACTTCCACTTGGAAGCCCAAGTGGAGGCCTCTTGTTTGAATTTAAGCCACTGCAGCGTTAGTAACTCACTGTTTAGTCAGCTAGTGCTTAAATGCTCTCTGTTAGAGAGTGTCTAACTGTTACACAAGCATCTTAAAATTTTGAGTGTTGCGTACAACAGGGCAGCTCTTTCTACATCCTGCATTGTAGAATTGCTGAAATACAGCAACAGTTTGACAGTACTCTTGGATATTCGGGGACATAATTTAACAGAATTTGAATAGAAGCACATCAGTAGGGGGCACCCGGATGCATAGGCACGAACCATAGAATTAGATGATTACATCGACATGCTTTACTAAGAGGGTACAATGAGTCACCCCTAATTTGACTGAAACGTTTTCAAAACACCACAGTAATGTCTAGAGAAAACAAATCCAATGAGAGCATGAGAGGTGGGGAATCAATCGCACAATACTTCTTATAAACTACGAACCAAGCAGGCATTACAAAAGAGACGGAGACCACGCCTTCATCATTACAGCACAGTGACACGCGTGGAGTTGCAGAAGGAGTGGTTAGTGAAGTGGAACAGCATCACAATCGTAAAGAGAGGGAAATAGGGCAGCAGGCAACATCAATGATTTCGCCAAACCAACCAAGTAACTTCCAGTCTCCAAAGACTGGTTTGGAAAGCAGAGTCGCTCTTTTCAAAGCGCCTGGCTTAGGGGCTATCCATGGTTGTCATGCAATAGTGCTTTACGGCATGTTTCTTAGTCTGATTGAAGAGAAAGCGCTTACTCGCTTCACAGAACAGTAGTGCTGCCTTCCATCCGACTCAACTAACAGCAGGTTTATCTGCGGTACATTGGCGTCCTTCCTGCTAATCCTGTGTACGATCAAGCAGTTGTTCTCCCAACCAAAGACGTTTATTGCAAGGCCCCCGTTTTGGGAGGGTCTGAATGGGGGGGTCCACTTGTCGGTAGTCGGTTAAAATTTTCGATCTTTGTCGGTTGTCGGTAAATCTCAGTTAATAATTATAATGCATGTTCATTATTAATGTTTGTTATAAAATTTACCTACTTTTAAGACTTTGAGCCCCATGTGACGTGCAAAACTTGTACCTTGGAAGATTGCATCATCGTAAGCTACAAAAAATACAAAATGCTCTTCTGATCTCTTCTTTCTAAAACAAATGTTGATATTGGCGGTCCATGTCGGTAGTCGGTTAATTTTTTTTCTGTCGGTAGTCAGTAATTTTTTTCTCGTTTTGTCGGTAGTTGGTAGTATTTTTCGCCCTTTGTCGCTAGTCGGTTAACCCCATTCAGACCCTCTTTTGGGCCTCAAGCTTCTCTATTGGTCCCACCAGCGTTGCGAATACGATGCCTGTGTAATTAATACCATCGTCAACGGGGTAACTGCTTGGTCGTTGTGCGTTCATGCCATCTTTCGGAGGGAATAGCGCGGCTCTGAGTGCCAACTTCAGACATTCATTGTCCCTGTCCCTGACGTAGACGATAGCCTTCTTTTTCCCCAGACTAGCTGGAAGAGGCAAATAAGTCCCTCCGCGAAGTGGCTGGTAAAGCACCACATTCACATACGCGGTCATGATCCTCTCAAAGACCCATCCCGACCCTCTCTCCCACCAGGCCTCTATCTCCCCCTTCAACCTTTTAACAAATCCGTCGAACTCTGTTCCCACCAAACCCCCATCGTGCCTACTGAACACGTCTGGCTCATCCCCCCAGAAATAATGCACCATCTCCTCTGTCTCACCATCCCTCTCGATCAAGAACTCCGTCTCCTACCCAAAATCTGCTTTGGCGCCGTGTAATGCCGCGATCGTTCTCACCCTCTACTATATCGAAGTCAGCTGATTATAAAGAACTACATCAGCTAATAAAATCCTTGGAGGAATCTGTTGTCAATGTTCAAGATTGGGCTGCTGGTTAAAGCAAGAACATGGTTACAGTAACCAACTTTGCCAGCTTTGCATGAACAGTTTGCATGGATGACTTGACCAGAGACAATGCACATGGCAAAACGAAGAGCATGGGGAGTCTCACTTTTCTTAAAACTATGGTAACACTTTGCCCTCAAATAAAAGTACCTTTCATCGCTGTTTGCCTCGATCTCCTTCATATATTCATCCTGCAAAAAGGTTTTAGCTTTTCTCAAATTGGTTGGAATCGAATGGTGCTCAGTATTGGCAACTCGTTTTCCAGAATTTGCCACGTGCTGGTTCATCTCAGCTCTGGTAAAAGCAGGCATCCTTTCAAGCGATTTACCCCAGCCATCGCTCGGATATTTGACACGTGATGAAGTAGCGGCGTCTTTCGGAAGGTTCGAAGCCCTTGCTTTTCGTTTTGTGTAGATTTCATCGGGATCGGGATCGACCACCATTTTATCCCTTCCACTTTTAATATACTCGTTGACTCTGCAGAAAAGGAGAGAATTCTTAATACTACAGAAACAAAATTTCGTGACTTCTCTTGAGGCAAATCACAAAGATGCGAGCAAGTGCTTCGATCGGTTTCTGTGTTTTGATGATTACCTCTTTATGAGCTGTGCCTTCGTCTTAATTCCCTTTAGCGAATCGCCTCGACATCGCAACCAAAACCTGAGTTCTTCATTCTTTAGTGAAGAAGGGTTTCTTCCAGCTAAAGAAGCTCCGGGAATATCGTCTTCGGTGAGGATAACTGTGTCACAATCTCCACTAGAAGAAGCCATTTTTGTTGTGATCTGTGATGCGTGGGCTACCAAGCCTCGTTTTCATGTTTTCCAAACCAGGCCGTTCCGCGCGGCCGCCATTTATGAATACGGTGTATAAGATGCCACTGAATGAAAAAAAGACAAAGTTTCTACTAATTACTGGGAAACGTCTGGCTTCTATGATTGGTGAACTGAGTCCACCAGTACCGCAAGACATTAAGCGAGTTTCAAGTACAAAGTTACTTGGTTTAGTTGTCGATGATAAACTTAGTTTTAATGAACATATTGATTACATTTGTGGAAAGCTTGCGAAACGTATTGGAATACTAAAGAGGATCAGAAACTGTTTGTCAGTTAATCAAAGGCAATTATACTATAACGCTATTATTAAGCCTGTTATGATGTTGGATCTATTACATGGTCTATTTGTAGTAAAGCAAATCAAACTAGGGTATTACAACTGCAAAAAAGGGCTGCAAGGGTGATTTTAGATTCCTCAAGACTATCACCGTCAGTTGAACTTTTTAATAAGTTGGGATGGCTTCCTTTCTATGAAGAAATTAAAGTGAATAAATGTAGTTTGACTTATAAACGTGTAAATGGTGAAGTTCCATCATATATTTTTGAAGCGTTAAAATTGAATAGCCAAATGCATGCTAGAAATACCAGACATGCAAATTTAAACTTGATTTGTCCTAAGGTTAACAGGAAAACTGAGGGTGGCAAAATGTTCTCTGTTACAGCGGCTCAACTTTGGAATAGTTTATCATTAAATTTAAGAAGGCAGGCATCGGCTAGCTTGTTTAGAAAGAAATTTGAAAAGTTGTTATTAGATGAACAAAAATTTTTAGTACATTTTTGTCCGTGATTTGCAATGCATTAGCTTTTATATACTTTTTAGGTCTGTATTATTACGTATTTAGTCGATTTTTAGGTGTTTATAAATTTTAATCTGTATTTCGTGAGGGCTACAAGTTTGTTAGTACTTTTGTACTATTATGTACTACCCTCGTTAAATAAAGCCGTTACTTACTTACTTACTTACTACCCTCAACCAAATTGACGAACCTCGCCCTCGTCTCCCTCGCAAACACCAGAAGATCCTCACTGTTTTCGTTGCCCTCTGGCACCATCATCTTCCACACACGAAGCCAATCCCGAATATCGTTTTGGGTTGATACAAACCCTCAGCCGCCGGCCTCCTCCGCTATTGATTTACTGGACATTCGCAAAATATCTGACGAATATCTCATAGCCACCATCTCAGCGTATGTACTAGGATGCACATTTCTCTAAGAGGAAATATTTCTGGATCAGTGCTTCCTCGCACGGTTCACAAGTGAAGCAGAAAAATAACTCCCCCTCCTCCTCTTTTTTCGTCTTGTTTGCCATCCCCGGCTCACACGGTTCTGAGAAAGCATCGTAATCATTCCTTTATTATTATTATTATTATTATTAATATTATTTCGCCACACAGAATGAATTACAAATAGAATAGAAAAGATAATAAATAAGCTATTTACTGTTAAATTTAAAATAAGCATACAACTTGGAAGGAGTGACTGTGGCGGGGAAATCTCTGAGAAGCAGAGCTTATGAGGAATAGAGATTTCCCCCCTCGGGCAATTTAAATACTAGGCAGCCTTTAAAAATAAAGAAAAAAGACGTGTATTTTAATCATAACAGTGTGCTTAGAAAAAATGAAAAATATAGATATAAGGTGTTAAGGTAATTAGATTGTATCCTGTCTAACCCTTAAAATGGTTTTATCAGGGTCTGGGATATAATGCCTAACCTTATTCCTAATACATCCCGAACAGAGCCTATGCAGCCCACATCTTCTACATTGACGACAAAGGAGGACCCTCACGATCCAGGATTGTTCCTCATAGTAGGCTGCGTTATGCAGCTTCCAGTGGACCTCGTCCCAACCCAGCACCAATCGCTTCAGGGGCTCTACCCCTCGTGCGGTATCCTCCTTGCCTATCGTCCTCCGAAACCCTGGTCGAGTGCTCTGGACGGCCTCGGAGATTACTAGTCCGCCTACCAAGCCTGACAGGTATCTTGCGGCTGCCATTTTCTCAAGTGGTCGTACTCGGACACCCTGTTGACTGTTGCTGCCCACCATATGCTCATATATTATATAAGCCACATTTCTCTAATAGGAAATATTTCCAGATCAGGTCACCTTGAATACAACGCGGGGTGCTCACTATTGAACAAATGTGCCCCCAAGGTATCTCGACTATGAGTTTCTCTGCGAATCAACACAATGACGGAACTTCACAAGGCTATTGGCCGTCGGCAGAATGCTTCACTGAACAGCAGACAATCAAAAAGTGGCGTGATCTCCCGCTTGGCATTTACAATGTGACGGGTCGAAATCAGTATGGTGTTTCACTCGTACTAACCTTCCAGACAAAGGATGGTAATTACTTTCGTGTACGGGCACCGACAAGAATGGTAAACGAGATAGGTGCAGTGGGGTCTTTTGTTGCCAACAATGGTCTCAAAGTCTTATCCGACGGTAGGCAGTGTTTTAATTTCAAGACGAAACGACTAAGCACTAGGCTTCATCCCAAGTCCTTCGCCTGGTGGTGAGATGGTGGTCGAGATAAAAATCACACCCACACACAAGTACGAGGGGACAGTTCTGGCACACGTGATGGGGTGGGTATTCTAGAATAACGAGGCGATCGGTGGGAGCTGAGTTATGCTAGAATACACACCCCATCAGGTGTGTCAGAAATCCCCTCATACTTGTACCATTGCAGTTCATTCATAACCGGCACCCGGTTAGCTCGGTTGGTAGAGCGCCGGCCTAGCGAGTGGGAGCTCGTGAGTTCAAGCCTCGGCCGGACCAACACTCAAGGTCTTAAAATAACTGAGGACAATGTACAATGTACTGCCTTTGTTATGACATCTGCAAATGGTTAGACATTCTAGTCTTCTCAGATAAGGACGAAAAACTGTAGTCAACGTCTCACAGCACTGTTCTTGTGGGACGCTAAAGATCCCACAACACTGTTCGAAAAGAGTAGGGAACGTAGACCCCGGTGTGGTGGTCGACCATTGATTAAAAAGTTTGATTGTAATTAATTAATTAATAGGAGAATTGATGCAAAGCGCCTTTGAACATATCCACATGAAAAAGAGCGCTATACAAATTCATTATCATTTGGAATTTTACCGTTCTCCTGTAATCCAGAGCAGCTTGTGTAAGACGAGTCACAAGGAAGCACAGTTTACTGACTCACCAGGAGTTCGAATCAGACGCAAATACGTGTTCACAAATAAGGAGCCCGCGTAGCTTGAAATGAGGCAATTGTCGCTCTCGCGCGACATGAGTAAGGACCATAACCTGTGGAAGCTGTCCCGTAACTAGTTGGAATGAGCGTTTTGCAGTCTTGTTCTTTTTTAGAAGTAAGCTTTCCAAGTCACGGCGGCCATGTTAGACTTCCCACCCCTTTGAGCTTAACCGTTTTTCTACGCAAATTCCTCGTAAACAATATTGTCTTTATTTGTTCTGTACACCAACAAGATTGCCTTGTCATATTAGCGAAAGCGCTTTTCAGTACTTCATTTTGGGTACGGTCAGCATCCCTATCCCACTTGCCTGGCGCTCGCTCGTTCCCCTCTCCAGTATTACCACAGTACATTAATTTCTACTGAAAGAATGATAGCACAGTATGATTTTACTCACAAATGAATAAGTACTATAAAGTAACAATTGAATTCCCCTGGACTAACAACAATACTAGCCCTTCTCGAATAAAGTTAATGGCTTAAAGAAGCCGTGTTGGTATCCATATGTAATGTGGCCAAGAGTTAATTTTCATAGAACGCTTGTATAAGTAAAGCTGAATACAGTACATGCATAAATATTTGAATTCTAAATCACCATTTATGCCGACATACAATAGGGGATAAAGGATTTTGAAATGATTCTGGAAAACAATTTATCGAAAATTGCCTCATGTTTTTCAAGCGTTGCACTGGTATCGCAAGGTCATGGGTTCGAAACCCGTTCAAACCTGATTTTTTTCAGGTTATATCTCTGCAACTGACTATATTGCTTACATAACTGCGAGGATCATTCATTTATTAAACATATTTTGGAAAATGTTGTCAACTATCTGCCATACTTCGGTAAAGTGAGATGACAGAAACTCGAAAAACACTGATGAATTCCCGAAGTATTAATGCTACAGGGGTTTTAGAGAAAAACATAATTTTCAAGTGGGTTTTTATATTGAAAATGCATTAGCAATCCCGCTTCCTCGTAATAGCAAAATAAATCTCGATAAAAAGGCTTTTAAAACCGTAACCACGGACCAAGAATTATGAAAAAGGAATTTTAAATGAGAAAAAAAGGAATGATAAAGTATAGTGCTTCTTATGAAGACCTAGAAGGCTTATTACGAGTTAATAAAACTAGTATATATCTATAGAGATTATTATAGGTAAGGAACGTACGACGATCAGTTCATCAAAATGAAACTACCCTTTATTGTCAGAGATCAATTCCGTAACCATAGCAGAAGATTCAATTCCCGCAAAAGAATAAAACGTGTCGTTGATTGTAGTAAGAAATGTTATTTTAGTAATGCTTTTCGATGATTTCTTTGCTCTAATGACGGCAGTCTATTTAGTAAGCGACAAATATTGTGCACATCGGAGCAAAATCAATCAATTTTCCAGGTGAAATGGGAGAACCAGGAGAGTCAGTTTACATCCACACCCGGGGGGGGACTCCCATATGGAATGGACGGGGATGCTCGTCTTCTCGTTTAGGGACGGACCATTAGAAAAGTGACGGGGGAGGGGTGGGGAAAAAAAACAAAAAAAAATTCATGCAAGGGAAAATGCCAAAAAAAAATTCATGCAAAGAAGAAGGTAAAAAAAAAAATTCATGCAGAAGGAAGGTCCAATTGTGACTTTTTCACAAGTAGTAAAAAAAAATTCGTGCAGAGGGGTTCACCTGAAAAAAATTCCTGCACAAGCAGTGAGCGAAAAAAAAAATTCGTGCAAGCTGAAAATTCCCCACCCCCCCCCCCCCATCACTTTTCTAATGGTCCGTCCCTTAGGGGTGTAAATTTCGGATTTTGGTCTCGCTTAGGGTGTTATGAGCAAAATGTCATTATTTTTAGCCATCAAGGTCTCGTTAAGGGTTGCACGCGAAGAAATAACAAAACAGAAAGAATTTTTATTTTTATTTTAGGGGTCTGCATAAGCTTCGGCCACGCCCAGATTAGTCTCTTTTAGGGGTCAAATTCAAAATTTCCGACGAGCATCCCCGTCCACTCCATATGCGAGTCCCTCCCCCCGGGCATCCACGCATCTGAGTGTTAGAGCTAGTGGAGGAGCTTGACTCCCATTGTCTACTGATAAGCCAAGCTAGTTTGAGGTGGAGTATCTTGTATTGAATACTCAAATTTCATCAATATTGATGGCTCCTGTCTTTGTATATAAGATAAACTGGAGCAAGTCAGAAGTCAGCAATGCAGCTTAGGGTTTGACTGTGTGAGTAAATCCTGAAGATGTCAATGATTGTCTGATTGCGTGAATAAAACGTGAGCAAGTCAGAACCCAAAGTATGTAACAAGGGTTGACCCCGCATATGAAAGGATTAAAAGTTATCATTTATTATAAAATACTGTATTTTAGTCGCACTTGGTCTCTAATGTCTACTTAGGGGAGTAGATTTGAAGCGAAAGTTTCCTAATAAACCGATAACAGCAAACTGCGTTTGTTCAATAATTGAAACATGTCAAGTGCAGTGGGATTTTTTTCTTAGTGACTTGGCTTTTTTAACAATTTTTACACTCCTTAACTGCATATCTAAGGCCAAAATCTGAGCGGTACTCCCCTATAAATAAAGGGATAAATAAGGACCCTCCTAATTTTGTTTGAAAATTATTAGTGATCCTGACAATACCCTCGACCTTATATTCTATACTTTAACTAGAATGCGACAAAGGGATTTTCCTCATAAAGAAAATGCCGGGCTCAACAGCAATAACACATGAAAACTCTGCCGGAAAATGTTTTCGAAAAAGTGATAGGCGGTTTTTCACTTACGTTTACCAAAGAGACAGCTTACATGGACGCAAATTATATTAGATAATATGAAACCTAAAAGCACTCAGTTTTAAAGATAAAACCCAATTTGCTAAGAACGCAATTATTATGATTACTATGACATCAAGGTAAGCTGAATAGAGTTGATTCGTGTCATATAATTTCTTCAAAATTATCATCTGTTCCATGGTCTGACTACGTTTTCAGCATGAAGGAGAAGTAAATCAATACCCGACTTCATGAATGTTCTGAGAACAAGAAAGGTTCAACTCAACACCCCTAAATTCCCTCTCTAATTTTGCCATTTTTCGTCGATGACGGAGCTGTAACGCTATCTGTTCTTAACCCTTTCCTTCCGCTTTCCTGTTCATCCTTGTTGCAGTTGCTGCTCTTTCGAGAAGACCGAAAAGAATCTCTGGAATGCCGAGGAAATAAAGTGCACCGTAAGGCGCGCCTATACGAAGGAAGTCTCCACGCGTAGATGAAAATATCCAGCGCGACTTTTATAAAAAGCATTAAATCACTGACACGAAGACCAATATGAATGTTAATGTTTTCTACTTCGTTTTTCGGCTTCCTAAATAGAAAAATGTAGAGTACTACGGTGTGAAACGAAGCAGAAGCGAGAAGTATAGCCGTAAGGTAAAACGTCATGATGGTAAACTGTCGCTCGTGGTGTCGCTTCTTATACCAATTTCTTTTTTCTGCGGACTGATTAGCCGATGCTTTTCGCCTTAGCGTGTTACTGTGGCCAAGATACCGATTATAAGATGTATACAGTAGAACGTGAACCACCACTAATATGATAGATATCAATGTAGGGTGTATGATCAAGTCCACTTTGAAGTACGTGTCGATGTCTATTTTCACGAACTGCAGCATAGAGAAAACGGTAATGTAAGCGAAGCTAACGGCGAGGCAGGCCAAAACCCTTTCCTTGGAGATGATTTTCTTAAAGCGGTGCGGGTAAGTTACGGCGATATATTGAGAAATCGACAAAGCCAGAACCACGAAAAAAGACGCGCTGATCGCGATAGTAGAGATGATCCTACCGATCAGGTAGATCTGCTGGTACACTTTGCTCGGTCTGTTCCTGAAGTCGGAGAACTCGGCGAAGTAGTATAACGCAAAGAACGGCTCCACAGTCAGGCCCGTCAGCAAGTCGGCAAGGGCGAGACCGACGATGAAATAGGTAACAGGAGTTCGAAAGCATCGCAGCGGATCCCTGTAAATTGCCGTCAAGAACAAAGCGTTGGAGCCCACAGTTATGGGAGAGAGAATACACAGAGAAATGGCCGTGGCTAGTTGAACATGACGATAAATTCGCAACTCAGGAAGAATGGCGTCTTTCTGCACCGTGCTTGTAGCATTGACTGGAATTTGCAAACTGCTGTTCATTGCTGCGGCTTTCTAAGTTGGTGTTGTCTTGAACCAGCTGGGAGAAAAACGTTCACGATGCAAACAATTCACCTGCAAAACGAGTGTCTAACGTACGAAAATTGCGCTTTTCACGAACTTAGAACGACGAAGCAGCAACCTTGCTTAACTTAAAAACACTCCAATCTCCCGTTTGTAATTATTACCAAAATGCGTTATCGAGACTGGTTCTATAGCCAGACCAACCAGCTGTCTTGAAAGAACTAGTCAACGAGAATGAAGTTGATATCCCGGAGGGTTTTAAATTAACCAACGCTCTATAATTATAAATGATTCGCGTCGACCAAGCAATCACGCAGCAAATGGAGAACCTCAACCACGCCGTTTTTGAGGGAGGATAAAATAACCTTGACAAATTAAAAATTAAATTTGCAAAGAAATATTGTTCTTCTAGTTCTGTAGTGACAGGTGTTTTTCTATCAAAAATATATTCCGTTTGCACTGAGCATAAATGACGGGAACACTCGCTCCGTGTAAAGTTTCACCGCAAAGGTGGTAGCTGTGCTTGTATCTCGTCAAGCTGGCTCTGTGAACATAAACAGAAATGTGTCGAAAAAGTAATATGAGAAAAAACAAAATATTTTCAACAAGGCAGTAGCCACTTGGAGGGTTTCACTTCTATCTGAAAAAGTTCTAGTGAAACAGTGGGCGATGCTGAGGACAACAAAGGGCTGTATTATTCACTGATTAGTCAAACCCTATCTCCAGCTTGGACCAGTTTCAGTATGAAGAACTAACGGTCTCTCAAACCATAGCCGAATAGAAACGTAAAATAATAAAAAAAACACTCGGATGATATGCGATTGAATTATTACCGAGAACAATAGTTTTATGTCTTGAAGTTAAAGTAGATTGGCGGTATTTTACTTACTGAACTCACTAAATCGTTTTACTTACTGAGGAGTAGGTTTAGAACTCGTGGTTTCGGTTAGCTCCGACTAACGTCCGTTGCAGTGAGCAGAAGTGGTTATATTGGAAGGCTGTCCTCCTTTTACTCGTGACTCAAATGGATGGCCTTGACGAAAATGTATAAGTGTCGTTTCTGACGCAATATGTGGTAAAAAAATCACCCCCACTCAACGCGGCACAGTGGAAACAAATGCAGTGTCGATTTAGTAGGATATCAGCTCCTCGGTGCCACACAATGACAAATGATAAACAACTTAAAGACGGAGTTCCCTATTTTGTGAAGCGACAACGTGTAATTGGAGCACAGTTAAGAAAAGTCCCCTCGCAAATGGGTGATAACAATTAGATGGCTATGTAAACAGGCCTTGTGGCAGAGCTGTCCTTCATAACATACGCGAATTGCGTGGGCTGACACATGACTGCACAATGCAAATTTCAAGGTTTGTTGATATGTGTTCTAAAGCACCAATTTGTTGACACAATTGTTTTCCCAACGAAGAAAAGCTTTGCTATATCTCATGTATTACGAAATGGACATTAATAAAACACGACCCCAATTGAAAAGCCGGGCAACTCCGTGAAACAAAGATCGGGATTAAGAGAAAAAGGTAAAACGGCCCATAAAAACGGCCCACAACTTGAAACCTACGCGTCTCTTACGAAAATTTCAAAATCGAATCGAAGAAAGCAGTGGACGTCTCAGAATTGCTAACATTCATTGGATATTTAGATCGCTGTTTTCATTTTTATATACAGCCAGCAATAAATAACCTTTATCAATAACATTGGTTGCCTTTTTATCATAGGTTTTATTTTATTCGGTATTTGTTGGACTCTATTGGCTAGTATTTCCTTATTCACTCAAGTGTACCATTTTCATCCAAAGCAAAAATTTTTGGATTCGAAGCATAAAGCTGGCAATATTAAAAGATCTAATAGCACCTACGGGCGTCGGCCTATTCGCTTTCATTCAATGCAATGAGAAAAAAAAATGATTCCCGGTGGCACTGTTTAGAAAAAGACCGAGTAAATTGTTGTAAAACTGAGTCGTTATCGCCACAGCAAGCGGCTAAAGCTCGTACAGGAGTACGCCATATAAACACCAAAAACCTTATTTTATTCATCTTAATTCATTCACCGGAGGATAAAAATAGTTGTGTTTGTACAATGCTTTCAGCCGTCCAACTCTGACAGGTTTCCGGTTTTTATCGACACCACTTGTTTGTGAAAAGAACTTCGGTATTTGCCTTTCAGATAAGCCATCACAAGGTGTTTATGGTAAGTGAATGGAAACGAGAGATTCTCTTTGGACCAGAACTGCAATACCTTCCGCGATAAAAAAACCTAATACTTAAGGAAATCTTAGGCGGAAAAAGAGTCCTTCACGTAAAAGCTCGCAAGAATGACAAATCTTCGGGTACTTGCAAGCCGGAGCGGTTGAAAAATACGATTATTTTATGTTTTCTCGATTTCGTTTACACTACATATTTCACTACAGAATCAAGGGGGAATTTTCCAGAAAGGAAAACGGCTCGCTCGAAAATGGTGTTTCCGCCATATATTTCCTTTCCCTAGGTTCCCAAAAAAGTCAAGAAAGTAGCGTGAGTACAGCCGCCTCCTATTGCCGTTGATGCACGAGCTCATCAAACAAGAAAGTAATTCTAAGGACGTTAAATAACTAAACAAAATTCTTGAATTGGTTTATCTGTTGTTCCTTCACTGTTTATTAGACAAACCTAGAAGAAATCGTGGCGGGTCATTCGTTTATTCTTTCGGTTCTTTAACTTACTGAATTGCTCCGAAACAGGGGCGTAACTGCATTTAAGCCATTAGGAATTGAAGCAAAAACAAAGGTGTTGATATTCATTCATTATTATTATTAATCTCTAACCACCTGGTTCTAAAAGGAAAAAATGCCCGGCTAAGCCCCTGTGAACATATTGCCACGATATTACAGTAACAAAATGCAACAATTGACCGATGACTGAAATAACCGTCTCCAATACCTATGAATACTCATTCAATTATTGCCTCAGGGCTGGTAAAAACAGCAATGCGAAAGTACTTGCTTTTCGACTACGGTTAGCAGCTTATAATACTTTATAAGAGGAGGGTTGCTAAGCGACCTAAACAGTCACCATAAGTCAATTAACTGGCTGCTCCAATCCCGGATTCAACATTAAAATGTCTTAAAGTTATCGCTGTTTGAATAAACAAGTGGTTTCCTATATTCATAGTTTTCGCATTTATAATTTAGCATCATCTTAAAGTTTCGAGCTTGCCTGAACATGTGAAACTGATCAAATGGTTTCAATTTTTTTCTCAATAATGATTGTTAATCTGACCGGATCCACCCAGGGACCTCAGCGCTAAGACACTTAGATTTGTTTTTCTTCGTTAGGTAGCACATGAGGTCGCGATGTAGACCATATACTAACGGGAAACAAACTCAACTGGATTCACTTCAACAGTTACACGTTGTATAGAGCTTATATGCGGCCAAAAGTCCTTTTAAGTTATCACAATTTCACAAGTTTTTGATTGTACGTCGGGTAACATATCTTTAACTCGTATCTTAATGAGAGGTAGACAAGTAGATTCTAACGGTGTTTATTTTCGTTACCACGGTAATTTGTATCTTGGTCAAGAGACCGGCTCTGACGTGCAACTTCAGGGAAATCAATTAATGTTTCTCCGACTGAAATTGTTTCTGATTAGTAACCTAGGAAAATTGCTTTAAAATTTCCAAAAACCCTAACTTCTAAACAAAAACGAAAGCTTAACGTTGCAGAGCATTCTTCACCGCGCTTGATTTGCATGCTGTAATGATTTTTGGCAAACACTGTACTGGCACTGTGGGGTGCTGGGACTTCCTGAGACGCACGTTTTCAGTCAAGTAAACGTTCCAGTTTTGAAAAGAAATCTTTCTTCAACATTTGAGATCGTTCTTTTCTTCATCATTCCTACCAAATTAAAAAAGACGTGAATTGGGTATTTGGAAAATGGTAAAGAAGAATTAATTGTCCAGATTTGAGACCTTATTTTCGACATGAATGCTACATTTTCGAGATGTTGCTAAAATGCAGCATTAACGATGTTTCGCGTATTTCATAAAAACAACCGGTCGAAGGTTTTTTCTTTGCGTATCAGCGATAATAGAAAACTCGTAAAGCAACATCCTGTGACTGACAAACTGATAGAATATTTAGACAGGTGTGTGGGGGCGAATGTTATAACGACGATTGCGGATAACGAAAAGTAACGCTGAATTCCTCACGCTTTAAACACGTTCTTAACGCGATTACATATAAAACCAGAGGATCAGTCGAAATGTCTCGCAGCTAGGGTCTAACACAGACTCAGTTTTAACACAGTTGCGGATGAAACCATTCACAATGTGTTAACATTCGATTGAACAATAATGGACTGTGTTCTATGAAGAATATTGTTTTCTAATTTTTCCAGTTTGCAATTAGGGTCGGCATTTTATAGAATTGTGCTTTGTATCCTGGTCATATAAGGATGAAACAAACTAACAATGATTTACGTAAAATACGCAAATAAAGTGCGTGTAGAGGCTATTTGAAAACAAAAAAAGGGAAAAGTAACAGACATACCAGGATACAATTAAAAAAATTGATGAAACGAAATTTTCGTCTGTAATGCCCATTTCGTCTGGCCGGAAGAAAACGAAACCTACCAAGTCAACATTCTGCTCTCCACGAGTAAATTTAAAGGTTTAACTTCGTAAAGTAAAACTTTGATCACACAGCGCACGTTTTTCTCTTAGCTTAGCAAGAAACAAAATTATTTGGCGATACTGAATCTTTATGATACAGCTTGGTTTATGTTATATCAGGTGCAAACTTTGTAATCGCTGTTCAGAAAAGGAACATGTACAACAGAAATTAAGTGTGGATAATACTCACTCAAAAACACATCAAATCTTTGCGCATCTTCACCTGTTTGTTTGACGCCGATATCAGTGGGTGGTCAGTTTTGGCCTTGAATACTGATTGTGCGACTTAACCTAAGCTGAGCCCACGTCTAGGAGAGGAAATTCGATGGCAAATTTATAGCTTGGTGTTGACCGAAGAAGCGTAATGTTGCTTTGCTGTCGTACTTGGTTTCTTGTGTTAAAGGCTAGAAAAATGAAGTAAACTGAAGTTCGAGAGGACGATACACCACCTTGGCCTCCTATCAGTGCAACGAAATCAGAAATAATGGATTTAATGAGTGTCCCTGATTCAGAATTCATTAATTTTATAGCAATGCCGACACAATAATAAAATCAAGAAATCAAAATCACGCAGAAGCCCAAATAATTTTAGTGGTTCTTGCACTCAGGAAACGTCAAACACAAACACGACACTTTGTTGTCATTGGTCGAAAACTTCGTAACTGATAAAGCCGAGTCGCATTTGATAGACGTCAAGCTGGAGTGCCTCAGTAGAAAGCACCACAGAATATTTCTCATTGAATGTTTGATTTATATTAACGTTGATTTGGGGAAGAATGTTATAAGAAGTGGGGAAGAATGTTATAAGAAGTGGGGCTCGAAAAAGACTTGCATATGTAAACTGGGGTAATGGTAGAGGTTGGGGGTGGGGTGGGTGGTTGGCGGTAGCAGGGAGTGCTGGTTAGGTCAAAACGTCAACAAAGGCGAACGAAAAGAAACTATTCCTTGCGCTCATGAAGGAGCTAAACTTTGGAGATTTAAACCTTTGAATCTCGCTTTCTTTTATAAGCCACAGTTGATTTACTGATTAATAATTTGGAATCATTAAACCTTGTAACTGTTTAACATCTTTTACTGTAAGCAATGTCGCTCAATAAATCATATTATGTCTTGCTCCTTATCTGTCTGGGAATGAAAATATCAAACACTGTAATCTATGTTTTCATAACATTTTGCAAAATTAAAGTTGTCACTTGACATTTTTATTTTACAAGTAAAAGATAATTTTCCGGAAGTGAGGAATTTTTAACTACCGCCATGTTTTAGGTGTTTTCACTGAGTATTTCGTTTCTTTTTATCGTTCCGCCACTATTTTTAGAAGCTAAAACCTGAGATTTTCTAACGGATTCAACTTTGTAAAAAAGGGACGACAGATAAATATATGGCGGTAAGAGTTGGAGAAAGCAATCTAAGAAACCGCCCAAACTTCCACCCATTGTGCAAGTGAATCAAAATAGGAAATCCCACTACGTAATAATTTAAAATACCTCAAACGCTGTTCTTTAGTTTGTTATTTTGATCAGAAATGCGCGTCAGCAATGACTAAAACAACCAAATGTGGTGAAACTTTGATGATGACCCCCATGGCCAAAAAGCAAATTACTAAGACGTTATTAATTTTTGTACTGATATATATTTTAATATTCCATGTTTTTCCCAGATCAATTTTAATATTCCAGATTTTTGAACATTATAAACACCGCTCTTTGCGCAATTTACATCTTGCGCTATCTTTTTTGTTTTCAATTATGGCTTTTTAAAAGTGTTTTTTTTGTCTGACAATAGAAACATGACAATCCGTTAAGTTTGTCTAAATCTTGAAATATCCCGCTAACGAGAAAACAAGTGAATAACTGAATATTCAGGGTCTAGGAAATGTTCAGAGACTCTTATAGAAAAAAAAATAATTGCGAAGTGTATAACTTCAATAGAAAAAACATTTGAAGAATCACAAACCTTACTAAATTATGAGTGTTTTCAATCAACAAAACATCAAAATTTTTAAACCAGCTGAGTTTCGATCAGCCCACAGGGTCCGTTAAATTGCTTGTTTCCCATTTTCAAGCCAAGCAACTTGGTCCTGGAATACTCTAATTTGGCATATTCTTCCAGTAGAACAAGGAAAAACTGACGCTGTAGTACATGAAATTGTATTTAACAAATATTTCATACCATCTTAACACTTCTGAAAGATTATAAACAGTGTTTACTGTAGTCACTACAAGACGCCAGTTTTGTTATGAAATGTTTAGGTTGGCGCGAAGGAAAATTGGTGTTGGGCAGAAGACAAAGATGGTTGCGCGTTACTTCATCATTTTGCGTGAATTATTTTTTAGTGTTTTGCTCTGCTTTGAGTCCTTCATGTCCCGGTACCCAAAGTGAAAGAAAAAAATCAAAGGCTCAAAAAATGAAATGAAATAAAATAAACACTCACTCCGATCATTCTCATTCTATAACTGTAATTTATTTCAACAGGACAACTTTATTTGTTCTGTGGTTAAAATTTTGTCACGGTGATTTGCAGTGAAGAGAGCATAAGGGATACAAGCAGACTCATTTCTCGCGCTTTGGCTTATGTTTACATTACTGTCATCTTTTAAATACGCTTATATTTATGCTTGTGTAGCCAAAAGGGGTTCATCCTCGGTGTAAACTCATGTTACGTTCATGAGCGACGTAGAACAAAGAAAACAAAGAAGACAAAACAATAGAGAGTAGGAAAATAATAGAGAAAAAAACAAAGAGAAACTTCACTGGTTTTTACACCGAGGTAAACCCCCAAGAGGGACCAGCCTTAATCATCCAATGTACAAGTAATATCGCACCACCCTCTTACTCTCGTCGACAGTAAAAAAGACGACTGACAGAAGTCATCGAACCATCCCAAGAAATATTGTTACCCATCGCCTTACCTTTCATAAAAGTAGGTTCCTTGGTCAGACAAAGAGGGAAAAAATATTATTACCACTTTGTTGGGTATTGTGGCACATTTTGCGGTCTAAAAAATAAAGAATTTGGCAGGCAAAAAATGCAGCCCGCTGAAACAAACTAATGAAAAGTGTGAATCAAATTATTGTACGGTTTAAGCAGCCAATGAAGATGTATTTCTTCGATTTTCTTGACAACTCACATAGGAAGATTGTATAATTCTTAGCCAGCTTCGATGGTGTGTTTTCATTGTGGGAAAATAAAAGTTGTAACCGCTCGCTGTTTTGTTGACAAGTTTTTTTTTTCTGTTTATATTTTCTCAATGCCATCCAAAGTGATATTAATATTAACAGAGTTCACGTCCTTGGGCATAAATACGTTTTAGGCCCCTTTCAGAGCTCAATGAGTCTGAGTTGGGCCCAAGACATTTATTCCCACGAACATAGACTCTATTGTTGTGCTAACCGAGGGACACTAAGTCCAGGAAGAGCCTGGATGCTAAGTAAGGAAGGCCTGCTTAGATGTGTGCTTCCGGTTCCCAGTTTTTTTGTGAATATCCAATCTCATATTTGACAATTTTAAAAGTTATCAGCATTTTGTTTTGCCTTCCCTTAAAGATGTGTCAGTCTGGCTATGAAACATTTTATAGGAATGACCGTGCAACTCAGTACCTCACTGTTCGTCAGCTGTAATGTTCTTAACCATCTCTTAGCGACAAAATGAAAATGAATGAAAATCTACGCCTATAAGTGGCTGAAAAATCCTTCAATTGCGGTGTATTGAACAAACTGTATGCAGCTTATTTACTTTTTTCTTTCCAGCCGACAAGTATCCTTGTTAACTAATATGACAGGTATCCTTGTTCACTAATATGACAAGTATCGTTGTTAACTAATATGACAAGTATCCTTGTTCACTAATATGACAAGTATCCTTGTTAACTAATATAACAAGTATCCTTGTTAACTAATATGACAGGTATCCTTGTTCACTAATATGACAAGTATCGTTGTTAACTAATATGACAAGTATCCTTGTTAACTAATAACTAATATGACAAGTATCGTTGTTAACTAATATAACAAGTATCCTTGTTCACTAATATGACAAGTATCCTTGTTAACTAATATGACAGGTATCCTTGTTCACTAATATGACAAGTATCGTTGTTAACTAATATGACAAGTATCCTTGTTCACTAATATGACAAGTATCCTTGTTCACTAATATGACAAGTATCCTTGTTAACTAATATGACAAGTATCCTTGTTAACTAATATGACAAGTATCCTTGTTCACTAATATGACAAGTATCCTTGTTAACTAATATGACAAGTATCCTTGTTCACTAATATGACAAGTATCCTTGTTCACTAATATGACAAGTATCCTTGTTCACTAATATGACAAGTATCCTTGTTAACTAATATGACAAGTATCCTTGTTCACTAATATGACAAGTATCCTTGTTAACTAATATGACAAGTATCCTTGTTAACTAATATGACAAGTATCCTTGTTCACTAATATGACAAGTATCCTTGTTCACTAATATGACAAGTATCCTTGTTAACTAATATGACAAGTATCCTTGTTCACTAATATGACAAGTATCCTTGTTCACTAATATGACAAGTATCCTTGTTAACTAATATGACAAGTATCCTTGTTCACTAATATGACAAGTATCCTTGTTCACTAATATGACAAGTATCCTTGTTAACTAATATGACAAGTATCCTTGTTCACTAATATGACAAGTATCCTTGTTCACTAATATGACAAGTATCCTTGTTAACTAATATGACAAGTATCCTTGTTCACTAATATGACAAGTATCCTTGTTCACTAATATGACAAGTATCCTTGTTAACTAATATGACAAGTATCCTTGTTAACTAATATGACAAGTATCCTTGTTAACTAATAACTAATATGACAAGTATCCTTGTTAACTAATATGACAAGTATCCTTGTTCACTAATATGACAAGTATCCTTGTTAACTAATATGACAAGTATCCTTGTTAACTAATATGACAAGTATCCTTGTTAACTAATAACTAATATGACAAGTATCCTTGTTAACTAATATGACAAGTATCCTTGTTCACTAATATGACAAGTATCCTTGTTAACTAATATAACAAGTATCCTTGTTAACTAATATGACAAGTATCCTTGTTAACTAATATGACATTCAAGTTGGAAGTACCCGACTTGGGCTCAAAGTCTAGCATCTTCGTTCTCTTGAATTTGAATTCTCGAGAGGGAGATCGGTCCATCGTCGGTTCCAACGCGTGTTTCTTCCTCTGTCGCGGATATTTTCTCCGAGTCCTGCCAGTGACTGATGATTACCAGGCTGCTGATAGAGAGCTGGAGCACGAGAAAAGCTCCTCCTTGTCAGTGCTAGCGAGTTCTTGATCTCTCTCCCTATCTCCTGTCTGCGTGTCCTCAAACAGAGACCAAATACGCCGAAGATTTTGCACTTTCATTCTCTTCTGGGGAGGGGACAGGATCAACTTCGACTCGACCAGTCTGACATATCTACTTTCAGTCAAAGCGTCCTCTGCCAGTATCGAGACTCTACGGTTGATTTCTCTCAGGCGATTTTCTAAGTAGGAGCATTCTTTCTCAAACGTCATGTTATCACAATAAAGTTTCCTCCTCTTCTGTCCCTTTTTGCGAAAAACACCCGACACTCTTTTGGTAAAAAGGACCGACATGAACAAGGCCAGGTCAAGCTCGTCCGATTTGGTATTAATACGATTTTTGACGTCGTCCAAAGCCGTATTCAAGATGACGATAAACACGTTTAGGAGGAAAATGGTCATACTACTAATGTAAAGGACGGAGAACAGAAATGCGAGAAGGGGTTGCACTTTACCCATCTCAAACCTCGGCACAGCCTTTCCTAACAGAAATTCAAACTGGGACACGCAGACCCGAGCGATTGTTGAGTATGATTCTACACTTCTTCCAAACGCTGCCATCCCACACAATGCAAACGAGATGAAGATTATGAGAAACACGAACGTAAACGAGACGAGATGCTTGCCAGCGTAGCGCAGAGTAATCGTTAGAGACATGATCTCTTTGCTGAAGCGAACCAGATGTAGCAGCTTAAGCGTAGAAACGAAGACAGCTACGGACAGCAAAATGGTTTCTACCTCGATTAATGCAATAGCTTCATGGAAGCTCACAGGAGCAAAAGGATTTTTCTGGAGTTCTTTCATGGCACTCTCGGTGCTTTCCTCTCGGAGAACGTGTATGACAATGACTGTGATAGCCGTGGCAATTAGGATAACGGTCAGCAAATTCCAAATGTTGTCAAGGTAAGATTTCTTTTGACGGTACATTTTTACAATTTCCACAACCAAGTACCCTAAGATCATGATGATGAGAATAAGGTGACACAAAAGAATGAACTGGAATAAGCCGGTGTCTTCATTATATGACTGAACAATTTGCAGCTTAACGTGACTGAACGAGCCCCCCGTGGGAAGGAACTCAAAGAAATAATTTGCCACGATTAAGACGTTTAAATTGATATTGAAAACTGTAAATTCCACTATAACTGCCCGCGTCTGCCGATCAATCCATTCGCTAGTGCTCAGTTCATCAAGAACTTGTCGTGCCGTTTGCAGGTCATAACCCAGATCAGCTATGTAACCACCACCGCCATATATCGTTCGTGGACTTATTAGAGGTAGATTACCTGTTTCTTCGCTTGACTGGTACCTCCAGGGCTTAGGGCACAAGTCGAGAGAGGATGGAGACGCGTCTGGCGGTAGAGGCTTCCATCCTGGGAGGTACATCGGTGTGGTGTCTTCAACCCGTTTGGAGTAATACGGGAAGCATACTGATGCAGCACTGTAACTCTCAAGCATCTTGGCACAGTTATCTGGCGAATTAAAGATGAATAAATTTAGTGAAAAGACAATCACAAAACATCGTTCATGCTTAGTGATTCATTGGTAATTAACTTTTTACTATCAAGTGCTCAAGTTTTTACTAGCCGGACCACATAAAGTGCACTCCTCCGAGGATGAAATTGCAGAACACGATCGCTTACCTTTGTTAACTCTCAGCTGCCTTATTCGTGGTATTCCAGTCAAAATAGAGACCCTATTGCTTATATAAACATCAACGTCTTCTTTCTGTCCATTGTACCAAGTTCTATAGAAGATTCCTGGAGCAAAAATATTGTTCATCCAAGTCCAGAATTCCAAATGGTCACTAACCTAAGAGAGAAATATTGCATGGCATGATCAACTCCAAGCATTTGTCCGACCTACAGTATATTCATCAATGCGTATCGCCCTTAAATCCTTTCACGTTATGAGTTAAATGTTGATATCAGTGTGAAACAGCACGCCTTGAAAAGTAAACTCCCAGTTAACCGCCGACCGGTTAGCTCAGTTGGTAGAGCACGGGACTATCGTGCGGAAGGTCGTGGGTTCAATCACTCAGGGTCTTAAAAAAAACTGAGAATGTGCTGCCTGTGCAATGACATCTGTAAATGGTTAGACTTTCTAGTCTTCTCGGATAAGGACGATAAACCGTAGGTCCCGTCTCACGACCTTTGTTCGCAATAACTTCGTGGTACGATAAAGAATCCACACACTGTTCTCGAGGAGTAGGGGATGTTGTGGTTTGGCCGGGGTGAGATCAAATATGGACTGATAGTGGCTACCAGAGGCGCTTTTACAGGCTGACGTCCGATCTCATCCCCGAGAAAAGAATTGTAACACCTCACTGGAAAGCTCCGAGGGGATGTGGGATAAAATGTATGTATGTATCTATGTATTTAACCCATGAAGGCAAATATAGACTATACTCGCCTTTTCTGCATCTGGAAAAATGCTCTTGATCTCTTCTCTCATCAAGAAAAGATGGTAATCTTTATTTCCGTAACAGACGACTCCAAGGACAAAGATAAAAGGCACAAAGCAACACAGTCCCAAAAATGCTGACATTGCTTTGGCCTCCTTTTTTCTGTAATTCTTGTACCATTCAAGTTGGTCGGGATCTGGTAAGGTGGCATTTGCAAAGCTTGGTGTCTCGATCTCGCACGCCTCCTCCTTTTCGATCTTCGCCCTACAATAAGCCCGACAAAAATAATAATAATAATAATAGCAGTAGTGGAGGTGATGATACTGAATAGCTTTATTAAAAGGAGGTAACACGTTACAGTTAGAGGTGATAGACAAAAGGCCCTCGAGTACCAAATCGGTGTTGGTCTTCACGGAGGGAAGAAAAACCTGAGAACCCGGTATAACCCTTGGAAGAAGGAGGGGAACAACAAAAAAACTCAGCCAGCCCACACGAGACCTTGGGTCACAGAGAAAGGAGATGAGTGTACTCACTAATGCAGTCTCTTTCCCAAACTGACAAATACCTTCACTTTGACCCCTGGAATACTCAGCTATGACTACATGTACAAGTTTTACCGCCAAGCTGAAAATGGAGGCTCCATTCTCAGTAAAAGTGGTCAAACGAGAAATCGTTAGTAGCCCAAACACCAATTTACCTTGAAACAGCGCTTCTGTGCTTTCGAATGGTACTGGTGCACGAGTTTCTCATAATTCTACGTTAGGACTTTTTACTTGAATTCACACCTACGATTCTTGGGGCTAATTAATTAAACGCGGGAAGAGGTTGTTTAGCAAGCCTCTATTATATGACACTATTTCCAACAAAGTCTTCTTGGGGAAGCAAGTTGTACACCCAGGGTTTCTGGAAATTTGTTAACTCCTTCTATTCTCCGCACGTTTTTCTAGCACATTTCGGTGTAGTTTGTGAGGACCTCGCTTACCTCACTCTAAATTTTGTCATGTGCGTACCGAGTTTGCAATAAAGTATTGTTGAAAAAAAGTAATAAAGACAAAACCATTAAAAAATAGAGGCCGGTTTAGCCCCAACTAAACGTCCCAACGTTGCTCATCAACAAGTTGGAACCTTACCCCTCGCTGTTAACGGGTAACGGTTCGCCAAAGTTCGGCTTTCGATCAAAAATGTTGCTCAACATTTTTGCTGGACACAGAAATGCTAGACGCAACAATATTGGGAGGATATTTGAAACAGGCGTCCTGACATTGATGGCATGGCAGAAACTCCATTTGAATATTACTGTTTCTAGGCAACATTCGGAACGTTTAGCCAGGTGGTAGTGAAGAAGACGCTTACTTGCCACGCCTTAGTTTTTCTTTGGTTTTCAAGGCCCTTGTGGTAACTATGGCAGCCATCGCAGCTAGCACTATCAGCTTTACAGGCTGAATGGCAAGTATGTCCATTACTATAGACATCAGAATTGATGAGATCCATTCATCGGCGGTTTCTTTACCCCAAATGAGACTGAAAGAGAACACCACTGCAGCCGCTGAAATGGCCGTAGACAACGCAAGGAACCAGGCAGCAAAAGTAAAAATGTGGTTAAGAGGTTTCGTATCTTCCTCATCCAGATACCATTCGTCCACTGAAGGCTCCGCACAGCAGTGTCTGTCAAAGCTAGCCCTTGAGTTTTTGAAAATGGCGACGATAAGAAAGTTAATAGGTGCGATTATGAGGCAACTTTGGAATGTAATGACTATTTGCCGGATTGAAACCTTCAAGGGACCGAGTCTAATAGTACTGCTTGTCTGGCCCCCTAAGTTGTAGAACATGGCGTTGGCTAACATGGCGGTGAGGACAAGGCAAAGACAACACGTCACACGTTGTACACGTGTAAAGGAGTTCCCAGGTCGCTTAGTGAATGATGATATCCACAGATGACTCTCATATAGAGAACCAGAAAGAGTAGCGCGAAACTTATCCTGGAACTTGGGAAGTGAAGCTTTCTTTTCTACCGATATCATTTTAGCGATCGTCCCATCGTCCTTTTCAGGTGCAAACCACTGGTTGCATTGAAAATTCCATTCTTTACCAGTCTCCTTGCTTCTGATGGTGACATAGTCCAAGAACCAGGAGGCACTTTCGCCCGAGTTGTCGTGCCAAACGTACGCGTGATGTAACGTTCCGAGCGATTCTGGGAGGCACAAGACAAATTGGTCAACATTTCCGCGGCATAAAAGGACTCGGGATGGTTCAAGATCTGGACGCAATACGATTGGACCACTGTTACCAAGACTACCGTAAAACACCATTGTAACTTGGGATGTGGTGCCACTGTCAGGTCGCACACCTGTACTGACAGTCATTTTGTATTCTTTCGATGAAAAGACATCATTCACACCCAGAAATATCCTGGAACCAGTCTACAAAAAGGTGAAAAAAGCTTGGAATAGGAGCGATTTTCAAGTCACTAAAGACATCAGTTCAACGATTGCAGTAAATTTGCAACGCTACGATGGGTGATTGGCATAAGATTCTCGGCCACTGTTTAAACCAACTGATCAGAACCAGAACTAAAACCAATTGCAATCAATACATAAGCGTTATTGACCGAGCGTGAGGTCAACATATATATATATATATATATATGTTATAGACCAAGCGTGAGGTTGACTGAACAAGCTTCGTCAATAAAGGATGTATCATATCGCCATTTTACTGTGTTTTTTTCGAAGGGACAACGCTGGAAATCCCGAGCGGGCAAGCTTGGCCCATGTTGCCCGCTTGGGCAAGCCAATCAGAACACAAGATTCACCTCATCTTACCCACTCGCGGAACGAGCCATATAATAGAGAGATTTAGCATCACGTTTACGTGAAACGCGAACGACAAAAGTTACCACGTGACCATGGTTTTCCCGCCATTTTTGGCGTTTGCCGGTTGCCGGTTGCCGTTTCTACGTGAAAGGAGGCATTTTCGCTACTGTTATTTTCCGCCACCATAAGTTCCACTATTTCGTTAATTCGTCGTCTGGTAACGAGATTAACATATGACTAGGATTATATTTCAAACCAGAATATGGAAACACAACGAACTGTTTCAAAACATAGCAACAATTTGTCACATTGCCACAAAGTACATACCGTCTCTTAGCCGCCATTTTGTAATGTTGCAAACTTGGAGTGTTCACTAGTGCCAGTCCATTCTGAGCTGACGTGGGTCACGCAAAGCTAAAGTCGAAAGCTTCACCCCATTTTACGTGAAACGTGAAACGGCAAGCCGACGTTTGTCGTTTCACGTAAACGTGATGCTAAATCTCTCTAATAAAAATGCATTCTCTCACGCTTGGCAATGACATCTATTTTGCTCGAGTTCCGATTGGTTTATTGGAGTGTAGGTATCTCTTATGACTGGACAGAAAAATTAAATTATCATTTGAATCAGTACACAATGGTGATTTCATAAGCAGAAGAATTTTCAAGATAACTGCTCTACCTAATGTCCTTAAAGTAGTTTAACGAAACAGTATACAATTCAGTTTCAACTTAATACTCTGCGAGGTACAACATGAGATACTAGAAGGAACGTTTTATGAATTCACGTTTCATTAATTCACGAGTGAGCATGGTTTTGTTTCTGTTGCAGTTATGACAGCATATTCGGTTCTTGCTTATTGACGTATACTCTATGTAGTTAGCTAATGATACGGTCTCATGCATGCAAACATGATAGTGTGGAAAGGAACCTTTAAGAGGTACATGAATGAACACACAGAGTCGAGTAACTGTGTTTGTTTTCTCCAGCATTAGACCTAGTTCTCGTATTTCTTCAATTAATATATTACGAGGAAACAATGAATACCTCCAAATTTAGCTATCATACCTTGAGCTGGTCCTTCCTGTCTGCTCTTCTGGCGAAGACAACAGCAACACAGTACAACAAAGTGACCAAAATGATCGTCAAGAGAACACCAAAATTCCCAGTCTCATCAAGTCGACTCAATTCTTTAAAAACGGTGTCCATATCGATTGGATTAGGTGCCACAAGAAGCCCTCCCCCGAATGACGTCAGGTGGTTGCACATGCAGAGAAGGTGACGTTTAGTTGAGTGAGGACCGACCTACAGTTAAGAAAACAGTGAACAATAGTGTATTTGGTCTCCATCGCATCCCTCCTCCCCGATACGTAACCCAGCAGATAGCGGCTGAGAAGGAAACTGTGACAACAATGACGACAAAAACAACAACAGCAACAGCAAGAATTATAACAATAGCAAAAATAATAACATTAACAACAATAACAAAAGAAATAATGATACCAACAACAAAAGTGAAAATGACAACAATAACAATTAAGACAACTATAACAATAACATGTAATGACACTGATTGATCATCGCAGTTATAACAGCTGTGTTTTTACAAGACCAATTTACACTAGTTTAACTTGGAAACTCCGGAAAAACAGGGTAAAAAGCCTAGCAAAATTTAAGCGAGTTTAAATTTTCAAGTGTTTTCACTCAGGAAATTGAAGGTTTTAAGCGAAACAACATTGGAAACCACGTCAATTTTAAGCGACCTGAAGAGATGGTTTAACTAAGCCAAGTAAACACATCAGCCTATCACGGCGTTCTGCTTGACAAATCCTTGTCAGATAATTTACCACGAGGTTACCTACTCCAGCGTTCGTGCACAAGACGTTCTTTCTAATCCCCATGTAGGCTTTGATACAAAATTTCCGAAATTTCCCCAAGAAAACTAAAAAATTATCAAAAAAAATTCTGAAAAATCTTAACCTTTTTTTAGGAGATATAGCAATAACCATAACAGCATCTGAAAACATATTGCTGTATCAAAGCTGCTGAAATGATAATGAATAAAGATACTAATAGAATTTAATAAAAATCTACCAGTACACTTATACAAATGCCGGAATCTGATTGGCTGCGCTTCCGCACACTATCAGCCATTAGAGTGCAGCATTTGGTTGAAGATCGTTTTCAAAATGGCTACGTCTTCGCGCTTTTGGAGAAGTTTCGCAGGAAGATTAAGTACTTTGGTACTTTATTCACAGACACATGATTCGTTTATTATGATTTTTACCAAAACAATTAAATTATTCGCTCTGGATTTCTATGAGGTGATAAAAATTGTATGTCCTCATGGTGTTAACGAACGCTTTTCATCCATCAAACTCGCTCCAGTTCACACACTGCTAAGGTTTCACCAATGGGACTACTCCCAAAAGTGACCAATAATAGGCAACTCCATTATATCTCCAGCTATATTTAAGCAAGGAGATGATAAAATTGAACTTGTTATCAAATTAAGGGTATTGAATTGATCCAGCATCAAATTCTCAAACCTAACACACAAGGAGGAGTGAAAATATTTCAAAATACCTTACACCCTTCCGTCAGCCATTTTTCTTCCCCTTTGGACCAAAAGCGGCAGCTTAGCTCCTCGTTCTCAATTGTGTAGTTCTTGTCCGTCCGTGAATCATAAACAACGCGAACAGTCTCGTACTCGCCAACGGGAGGCGGTGGATCTTTTGTTTCAATGCAAGACCGTTTTTGTCTTTTGGTGGTAAAGCAGGACCGACGGGAACGGCCATTATCCCTGGTGTCGTCGTTCCTTGATAGTAATAATCCCAGATAATACACTCCCGGTTTCTTTATCACATCGTTAGTTAGCAGTATGGTGTATGGGTCGCTACTGCAGTCGTATTCTTGAAGATCTTCGTCTTTCGTGCACAATGAGAAGTCCGGCACGGCAAAGTTCTGTTCATGATTCTCTGCTGTTGGTTTAGTGCCGTATTTAACAAAAACGTTAAGAGAAGCTTCAGACTCAACTCTGATCAAAAGAGACGTCCTTTCCTCAATCAAATCAACTCTGCGATATTGCATCAGACCGGGTTTCAAGAAGCTCTCCTCTCCCTCACTGGTTGAGTTCTCAGCTGGCTGTTCACCAACTTGCAGTGTCAGCACTATATCTGCCGATAGGTTTGCTACTGATACTCTTTCACCGGAGTCGTTTTTCAGATCGACAGTAAGAACATGTGAAGTGATACTCTGCGCGCTCGGATCCCAGTTTAGGTAGTTCACAGAAGAAGAAAAGACCTTCAAGAAACATTTCCTGTTAGTCTTGTATTACCAGTTGGTTAAATGTTGCTTTTAGGTGTACAACGGGGCCCGGTCCTCAAAATCCTGGTACCATACCGGGCCCGGAAAGCCGTTTCTTCGTCAGCATGTTTACAACGGGGATCACAATTTTGATGGTTTTCAAGGTTACCCAATAAAATAGAGGATGGCCAATGGCCTTTCATATGCGTTTCATCACCTATCCTGTCTTTTAATAGATATAAAGTAAGCTGTTACATATACTATATAGTATCTTTCCTTCTGTTGTAAGAAAATCTTAGTTCTTTGCTTCTCTCGTATGTACTAGAACACTTATTCTGTTGCAGCTCCGGGGGTAGTGTTTTTATGGATATCTGCCTCAACTGAAATAGAATAAGTGGTTAATAACAGAGATTGATTTGAATGTAAATGCAGTTTGGTAAGAAGGTGTGCGCGTTGTTTCAAAATCGAACGAACGGGCAGGTTCTCATCCTACTAAAATACATGAAAAATATTTCGATATTTCGAATTGGCCGAGAACTCGCCAATTAATCCCAAACAGTGCAGAAAGTTAAAATTGAGTGAAATAAGTGGCAATCGAGTAAAATAAGTTGCAAGTGAGTGAAATAAGTTGCATTTGAGTGAAATAAGTTGCATTTGAGTGAAATAAGTTGCAATTGAGCGAAATAAGTTGCAATTGCGTGAAATAAGTGGCAATTGAGTGAAATAAGTTGCAATTGAGCGAAATAAGTTGCAATTGAGCGAAATAAGTTGCAATTGAGCGAAATAAGTTGCAATCGTTTGCCGAAATGTGAAATCAATAAGTAATCAAATGATTTCGAGTTTAATCTGGGCTAAATGAACACTCTGTAATCTTGCAGAGCCCAGGCACTTGATCTGACATTACCTGAATTTCCACAAATTCCCCAGCGCCGTATAAAAGCGCGTTCATATCTGGTGAACTAGGAAACTGAACTGCACCAGAATCCATAGGTAAAAGGTAACCAGAAGCGTCTTCAGGATACAGTCTTAAGACAGCTGCTTCAATGCTTTTAGTGCGTATCACAGTTGGCGCCTGGCCAGGAGCTTTGGTAGAGGCTGCATTATTCATTATTACATGAATTATTTGCAGGGACGTCAGAGTATTATTTTTGCGGCTCTAGAAGAAAACATAAAAACTGTAACTGAGATGACAATATTTTTCATTACTGAGGCAACGAAATCCTTGAAAGTATCATTGTGCGATTACTGATGGCAACAGAACTTAGTGGGGTCCAATTAGTAGGTCGGCAATAATACGAGTCATTACAAAGTCTTTAGTATGAGTCCGTTATCAATCATAACCATTACAACTTCCGAGAATAGCAAATATATCTGTATGAAAATGGCTTCTAAAATCAATTTACAAAACATTGGACGAGTAACTTTCCTTTAATTAAAGACTAAAAAGCAAATACGTCATCGCTGACTTTTCTAAACCTTTCGCCCGCCACTACTTAAACGGGGAGGCCTAGGCCATGACGTCATCGATCTCTTCGCATGCGAGGATATGGAAATAAGCCACTCAGTCTCCGCACGTAATTTCAAACGAATATTACACGCGATATATTTATCATTAAAACACGCACATGATAATAACAATAATAATAATGATAATAATAATACTAATTAACTTTATTAAAACACTTTATTAGCTCATAAAAAAGAAACATGAATTATAAGTATTTAAATAACAATAAAATACCTGTATACATATTAAAAATGTTTTCCTTTCAAGAAAAAAAATTGCAAATGAAAAAAAAGAAAAAAATAATAATATATAATAATAATAATAATCATAATAATGATAATTATAATAATAATTATAATAATTACAACATTACAACAATAGTTATTGTTTCGTTGATTAGTATTAAGTTCGTTTATTGACATTTGATTATTTAATTAGTCGCGTAATTGACAGCCGATGGCGTAATCGCTAAGTAAGTTGATCTTTAAGTTAGAATGACACGTTTTAAGAACCACGAAATCAGAGACAAAGGTCATAAAGCGTTTTATACCTTACGTTGAACATCGCTAACCTGTAGTGTTTTACTGCTCGATCTGCTGACCCGTTTTGCTGACCTGTTACCGAAATAAGTTTGACTGGATATCGCTACAGAAGTAAGTGATCTTTTGTTTATGTAATCTGTTGAATTTTGAGTTATATTTTCCATGCAATTTCATGAATCGCTCGCTATTAGGTTTTCTAAGAATTATGTATCTTATATATCTTCCTTATAGATCGAATAAAACAATATAAAGATTATACGATTCCGTATCCAGTCATTCATCCGAGAACCATATTTTTCCTTGGACCAGTTATATCTATAATCATAATTATGATCAGAATCCCAACTATTATAATAGATTTCAATTACCAGGCTAATGCAATATTTACCACAATGCAAGGACTGTAAGCCCTCACATGCACCTTTCAGTTTTGCTTCGGTTTAATACATTCCGATTGTTTTACTGTACCTCTTGTTGGACCATATCCCCTTCAGCCCCCGCGGACGATGCCTGTATATATTCGCCTGCAGCAGACATCAGATTACTTCCTGCTATCTCTAACAAAGGTAAATCATCAACAGTGGCTCTAGCGCTGATAGAAGAGTGTAATCCAGCCATCTGATACACGCTTTCCAAAATAGGTCCCTGTATTTCATGGAGACGAAAATTGTAGAAAGGGTTTTGACGATATAGTTCGGTGGTGAGCACTAACATTTATATAAATTTTAATAAATTAAATGTACGTTAAGGGCAGAAGTGGTAAAAATAACAGATTGCGCAGCCCAAAATGGTTATACTAAATACCTAAATTGGCAGGTTTCAATTTAGAAATTTCGCCGAATCTGTTTTTGACTTAGTTGACTATATTGAAATTTCCAATTGCACAAATTAAGTTGAGGTAAGAGGTAGTCTACCAGTCAAATAATAAAAAAAGCAAAAATACTAATATATTAATAATTATAGTAACAGTTCAACTGTTCAACTGACCATGAGGTCTTGTTCGATTTCTGTTGGATCGTCCAGTGCGAGTGCCATCACGGACGAGACTTGGTTCAGATCCACTAAACTACTGACTTCCACATGAAGCATAAGTTCAGTGAGGGAACTTTTTATCTGCAATTACAAATAAAATCCATTACGAGTATACAGAGTAGTTGCAAAAAAAGCCTGGATTCTTATCGTTCTTTATTCACTCTATTTCATGTCACTTTCATTATTATACATTGAACTCACTATCTCTTTTCTGATTGGCCGAAAGCGTACAATGAATTTTTGAAATCTGCGCCTGTGACGTCATAACTGCAGATTATACAATAATCATGTCAAGGACACTCAAGGTCACTGCTTGCAACACATTTTTGTTACTTACAACAATATTTGAATACTGCACTCAAAATTCTCGCAGCAATACATGTAATTACTAAATATTTAAGCGCTTTTCTTTAATTATTTCTTTTCTGCGTACTTTTCTTTTAAGGCAAACTATAATAGCTTACAATTTATATTGTTACCTGGTTCTTTTGCTTCCTATTTGTGTCTTCTGTAATGTTGCATTTTGTCGATTTGTTACACAAATAAAGATAATATTTAAAAAAAGTACATGCAATTGCAATACCATTGGATAGTCGTGGAAAGGTTTAAACCTTACAAAAGTACTTACAAAATTACGGGAAATTACAGCGGACACAAAACGACAAAAACCCAACTTTAGTAGTAGTAGCAGTAGCAGTAGCAGTAGCAGTAGCAGTAGCAGTAGCAGTAGCAGTAGCAGTAGCAGTAGTAGTAGTAGTAGTAGTAGTAGTAGTAGTAGTAGTAGTAGTAGTAGTAGTAGTAGTGGTAGTGGTAGTGGTAGTGGTAGTGGTAGTGGTAGTGGTAGTGGTAGTGGTAGTGGTAGTGGTAGTGGTAGTGGTAGTGGTAGTGGTAGTGGTAGTGGTAGTGGTAGTGGTAGTGGTAGTGGTAGTGGTAGTGGTAGCAGTAGTAGTAGTAGTAGTAGTAGTAGTAGTAGTAGTAATAGTAGTAGTAGCAGTAGTAGCAGTAGTAGCAGTAGTAGCAGTAGTAGCAGTAGCAGCAGTAGCAGCAGTAGAAGCAGTAGCAGCAGTAGCAGCAGTAGCAGCAGTAGTAGCAGTAGTAGCAGTAGTAGCAGTAGTAGCAGTAGCAGTAGTAGCAGTAGTAGCAGTAGTAGCAGTAGTAGCAGTAGTAGCAGTAGTAGCAGTAGTAGCAGTAGTAGTAGTAGTAGTAGTAGTAGTAGTAGTAGTAGTAGTAGTAGTAGTAGTAGTAGTAGTAGTAGTAGTAGTAGTAGTAGTAGTAGTAGTAGTAGTAGTAGTAGTAGTAGTAGTAGTAATAGTAGTCGTAGTAGTAGTAGTAGTAGAAGTAGTAGTAGTTGTAGTAGTCGTCGTCGTCGTCGCAGTAGTAATAGTAGTCGTAGTAGTAGTAGTAGTCGTAGTAGTAGTAGTAGTAGCAGCAGTAGTAGTGGTAGTAGTAATAGTAATAGTAGTAGTTTATTAAACTCTCTTGCAGAAACTTGAATAATAACTGTGCTAGCTGTCATGGCGGACGGACTTGTGTTTTGAGCTCTCTACAAGTTTAACTTTAAGAAGACTCTTCTTCTCTTCACGTTAGCACTTTACAATTGTATACTGCATAACAAGTATAATATTCATTATGACTAAGCCAAAAGGGAAAAACACAGCTTCTAGAGGCTCTGGAGAAACAGATAAAGTGAATAATCGATCAAGCTTGCAGGAAGCCGAAGGTGACGAAGAGTACGTGTCCTTGACTATGCTTAAACAGATGCTCTCTGTCCAGGAACCGATGCTCAATTAAGGCACTCTTCCATTCAGTGATTTCTTCCGTGACTACTCGTGTTGACGATCTATTGAAGACGGTAACTGAATTAAAAAAAAGTCTCGAGTTTACTCAGAAGAATGTCGAAGAGCTCGATACAATGGCGACCAAAGTCGAAGACGCTGAAGGTGAAATTGGCTCCCTTCAAAAGACTCTTGATGAACATAGTTCTAAGAAGGAATATCTTGAAAACCAAAGCAGGAGAAACAATATTAGAGTTTCAGGAATACCGGAATCGGCTGATGAAACGTGGGAGATTGCTGAAGAGAAAGTCAAGAAAGCAATCAGGGAGAAGCTTGATATGGAAATCGATATTGAGCGAGCACATAGAGTGGGAAGGAAAAAGAAACCAGAGGGAGCTAAAAAATCAGGACAGCCGAGGACCATTGTCTGTCGCCTGAAGAATTGGAAACAGAAGGAAGCGGTGGTTAGAAAGGCCAGGAAGGAGAAACCTGAGGGCTTATTCATTTGTGAAGATCTAGCTGTCGCCACTTTGGAGAAACGAGCCAGGCAAGTCGAAAAGCTAAAAGCAGCCAAGAAGGCAGGGAAAACTGCATACTTTATTCTAGATCGCTTAATAATTCGCGACAAGCGTCAGGTATCTCATGATGAGGGATAAGATAAGTAAACCCAATTTTCTTTCGAGTCATGTTTACGTGAATTGCCGTTTTTCCATTTAGATGATGAAAATTTTAGATTAGCTGCGTTTGAACAACTTAATGGGCGGGTTAACTATGATGTGGATAGATTGTCTTGTCTGAAGCTGAATCCTTTATTATCTGAAATACATACAAACTTAAGTCTTTGTAAAGATATAGACCCAGACTCTAATATGTTTTCCGAACTAGGCAACTGTGAGTATTATGTTGAAGAACAATTTAATGATCTCTTACAAAAACAAAAAATTGATAACAACCGCTCTTCATTTATGCATGTAAATGCGCGAAGTCTTCAATGCAATCTAAGTGGACTAACGAATCTATTAGCTATTGTTAACTTAAGATTTTCTTTTATCGGAATAACCGAGACTTGGCTGCATTTATGAATTCGTTATACCTACAGCCAACTACTGAGCAGGAAATTATTGAAATTTGTGCTAGTTTTTCGTGCAGGAACTGCTGCAGGCTATGACCAAATTACTATGAACGTAATTAAAGAAATAATAGATTTAATAGTCCAGCCATTAATGAACATAACGAATTTATCGTTAAGTTCTGGTACCGCTCCCGATCAAATGAAGATAGCCCGAGTTGTTCCTTTATTTAAAACAGGTGATCTCTCTCTGTTTACCAATTATAGACCAGTTTCCGTTTTGCCGGCTTTTTCTAAGATTCTAGAAAGGATTGTTTATAATCGTTTGATAAATTTCTTGAATAAATTTAGCATCCTTTCTAATAATCAACATGGTTTTAGGAAAAATCACTCTACTGCCTATGCGTTAATTAAATTATATGATAAACTTTCAGATGCGATTGATCAAGGAAAGGTTACCTTGGGACTATTTATTGACCTATCCAAGGCCTTCGACACTATGAACCATGATATCCTACTTGCCAAACTAGAGTTTTATGGGGTTCGTGGTTGTGCATTACAGTGGTTCAAAATCTTTCTTGTAGAATTCAATTTGTACAGTACAATGGCTATAATTCTTCCTCTAAACACATCAAATGTGGAGTGCCTCAAGGATCGATTTTAGGACCATTATTGTTTTTGTTATACATTAATGACTTGTGTAATGTGTCAGAGGCCTTGGATTTCATACTTTTTGCCGATGATACCAACATTTTTTTTTCTCATAACGACTCAAATCAAATGATGGAAATTGTGAATAATGAATTGAAGAAACTATCAAGCTGGTTTCAGGCTAATAAGCTTTCTATGAACATCAAAAAGTCAAATTTTATTCTATTTAAAACAAAGCAAAACAAGCAAAAACTTGACTTACATTTTTCAATTAATGATATTGAAATTGGTCGTGTAAATGAAGTTCTGTTTTTGGGAGTTATACTTGATGAACACTTATCTTGGAAATCTCAAATACAAAACATAGCAAGAAAAGTCTCAAAATCAGTGGGCATTATTTACAAATCAAGTTTTTGCCTTAATAAGATCTCGTTATGTACTCTCTATTATAGTTTAGTTTATCGTTATTTACATTACTGTGCGATTGTGTGGGGCTCAACTTATCAGTCAAATCTAAAGCGTCTGATTAATCTTCAGAAACGGGTTATTAGAATAGTTTCAAGGAGTTCTTTTGATGCGCATGCCAATTCTATCTTTATAAGCTTACGAATTCTAAAATTTGAAGACATTATCAAATTCCAAATAGGTAAAGTTATGTACCTTTATAAAAACGGCCTCCTTCCTGATAGTTTCAATGACATGTTTTTGCTTAACTGTGACATTCATTCATATAATACTAGAAGTAAGAATTCCTTCCGTTTGCCCAACTGTAGGACAAATGTAAGGAAATTTTCACTTCGTTTTGAAGGGCCCAAAATACTTAATTCCCTTAGCTCTGAAATTCAGAATGCCTCTAGTACTGCTTTGTTCAATTCTAAACTTAAGTCATTTTTTCTTGGTATAAGCACAATTTAGTTCTCCTAATGCTTGTGTGTAGTTTTTCTCTTCTTCGCTTTTTTTTCTCGTTTATTCTTGCATTTTTTTTTCACCTTTTCTTTCTCGTCCTTTTTTTTTATTTTATTATTATTTTTTTTACACTTACACGTTCAGCCTTTTCTATTTTTATCCTATTTTAATGATTATTTTCTATGTTCAAAACAAATATAAGTACTTAGAGTTAAATTGCCGATGTTAGCATTGTAATTATCAATTAAATAACATAATTTTAAAAGGTGGCTCTATTCATAAGCCTTATTGGCTTTCTTGGGCTTCCTTGCCTCGTCTTTTTTTTTTAAATTTTACATGTATATTTTGTGTGTATGGCAAAATAATAATAAATAAATAAAACAAATAAATAAATAAATAACTTACTGAATTAACGAGTTATAGTAAAATGAAAACTTAATAAACTCAGCTATGAACATTTTTGTATACAATTAGTAAAAATTATATGCACCACACCAGAACAAGCATCACAATTGTTAAAAATACTTAAATTATTATCATTATTATTATTATTATTATTATTATTATTATTATTATTATTATTATTATTATATCTCACGGAAAGATGATGTAAAGAACAAAGAAAATTGCTTTCAGCGCCCTGTTACCTCAATGCAGTCACTGCTAAGAAATTCCTTTTAAGTTTCAACCAACTGCTTTTTGAACTGGTTGTACTTCTTATATAATACCTATCTATTAAACTCAAATTATTCTGTCTGTGAAAAACTTGTCATCTTATTTTAATCCCTTAATTGTTGCTATAGTTTCTCAGTTACCATTTCAGATAGTTTTATATCCTGTTTATATATATATATTTAGTATATATCACCTCAGCAACCTTGGCATTTTGAGCAATCTGATTCCATTTTCGCTTTACAGCTTTTTGGAAGGGGTTTTACTAGGGAAATTAAGCAAAACACTACCATGATGAAACGTTAAACAATAGCGCAAGTGAAAGTCGCAATAAAACTGCAGTGTGCAAAATAAAGTCCAGTGAGTCTTTTTATCATACGAACTACGCTTCAACAATTCATTTTTTTCACCAGTTGTTATCCTCGGCGTCATTGTCGTGTTTTTTCAAGCTCCCTACTGAGGTTGCTTCATTGGTATATACTAAAACAGTTATTCTCTGCAATCTCGGTGAATAGCGGCTTTAAGAATTTTTACCGAGCTGCTTCGCATCTCGGTAAATATTCTGCCACTATTCAACTCTATTTTTGAGAATAATTGTTAAATATACACTTCACCACACACATTTTTCTTCAACATTTTTCTACCGTGTTTGAGTAAAAATCACGATCATGATACTGACCTTGATTGTTTCTGTTTTATTCTTCTTGTCTTTTTTCTGATGTTTCAGGAATCGAAAAGCACCCAAGGTATATTGCGCGGCTAATCCAATATTTCCTCGTCGGAGTTGCCTCCGAACAGATTTGTCTAGAAAACCCCTTGCGCTGTCTGACGAGTCCCTTAAGTCATCCAAACTCCAAGGCAATACCTGAAAGTACATATATATATATATATATATATATATATATGTTATTTACCGGGCAGAAGGTTCGTACGGGAAAAAACTGTACCCGAGGTCTTGAGTACTCAAGACCAAGAGCACAGTTTTTTTCCTACACGTGTAGTGTTTATGTCTCTGTTCAACGTTGTGATTGGTTGTTTAAGCCGTGATGTTATTGGCTGTTTCTCTGTAAGACCATGATGTCATTGGCTGTGAAGACTCCAACAGAGTCAGGATTTTTCGTATCTTTCACAGTGCCGTAGCAAGGGTAAAATAAGTGGAAGGGGGGGGGGGGGTGGCACGCGAGATAAAATTTTATTTTCAGCATTTTATACAGGTCTGTTTTTACTTTTTGGGAAAAAAAAACTGGGGGAGGGGGGGAAGGCCCCTTCCCTTGCTACGAAACTGGTTCAGACCGCCACTCTTACATGTATCACGTATACATTTTTACTATATATCTCAGAAATCCTTCTAGCAAAGGGGTTGCATCCCGCATAGACACCAGGAACTCTAACCCCGCTAGTCTCCCTTTGTATTGGTTTTACTATTATTACTTCTTTCTCTTCAGCTGTTGTTTCAGCCGTTACATTTTAAATTTTTCCAGCTCTGATATGCCGCGCACTCTGATTGGCTGTGATGTTACGAGAATCTCGGCTTACACTCTATATAGCAAAAACGTCAGTTACTAAGGGATGTATAAACACGGAAAGCTAATCAAACCTTTGAGGAAAAAGAGAGGAAAAAATACTATCCACTCTTGGGCGATCGATCGTGGACACATTTTTTAGTTTCTTTTCGCCGTTACTTGATATATTTTTACAAACTGAATTTTCGGTGGCCGATGTTCACCTTCATCAGAGTTGGAAATCCGAACGCTACATTCTTAGTTTGAATTTCCACTTTTCAAAGGAAAGTATGAGAACTTCGGCAATCTTTATGGCCACTTACCGTGACGTCCATAGAATACTTGGTCCAAGCACCATCAGAATTGATGATTTTAACGTGGATTGTGAGAGAATAATTCTTGGACGAATCTCCTGCTGGCAACACGACCTCTGCAGAGCTTGCAGACCCATATGACAGCACTGTACTTACCCCCTCCTCTGTGTCAACACGGAATTCATACGACAGAGGTTTGCGTGGATCCTCCCAATTTGAACACGTCAGAGTAGAAAAGGCGGCAAACCCCGAGGCAGTGTGAACACTGCACGCGCCTCCCGTGGGGACACTGCTGGTACTGAAGGGCCAAACCACTGTGCCGTTTGAGTTGCTATCATTCAAATTTACTACAGCATGAACCAGCCGGTAGCTTTGTCCCACTAGCAGCGTATTGGCCTTTAAAGTCAACCCTTTGGAAGTGGTTTTAGCAACTGCAGTCATACTCTCAAGTTGATCAACCTCAATCCATGAGTCGACAGATTGAAGAAATAAAGACCACTGGCGACGAAAAACGACGTTTGGAACAAAGCATGGGGAATTTGTACATTTTGCGACAAGGCTTGTCTCTATTGAGGGGTTCACTGGCGGATCGCAATTGAACATACAACTGGAAGATAAGTATCAGGCAAGTATAGGGATTAGCTCAATAAGAGGTTACCAGGGGGTTTAAGATTCATTATTTTGTGTATAGAAACAGTGCGATCACTTAAACACTACTTCATTGAAAGATTCTTCAACCACCAGCGAAAAGATATTTTGCCATTTACGAGACCGTGGGAGACATAGAAACGAAGAAAAACCTTTCAGGACCAGGGTTTCACAATACTTGATTGGCTGGAGAATCTGACACCACTTTCAATCAATCAGAAGTAAAACTTAAACCAATCGCGACTAGATCCCGGGGATTTTCCCGCGCTTGCTTCTGACGACATGTATTTCCTTTTGAGTTCTCCACAGTAGGTGGTTCATTGTAATTGGTTTTACGGCAGTGAAATGAAAATTAATCTTATTTTGGTAATGGTGATCTTACGGTATCGAGTTTAATTTGTGATTTGCTTGTACATGTGAGTTTTTCAGAAAGCACAAATTGCATGAGCCGCTTCGGCAAATGAAATTGAAGCTTTTTGGAAAAATCACGAGTGTAAATAAATCACAAATTGAACAAGAAAAACCGTACTGCACTGGTATTGCACTTTTTGCAATGGTTTTACACTTGAACGGCACTGCTCTTAGCCAATCACAATCGAGTAATCTTTTCATATATATTGTTTACAGCTCATAACCAGAGTAGCAAGAAGAAGCAACATACTTTATCTCGACGTACAGAGGTTCACCGGAGACAATACGTACTCGCTGTACAAAACTACTGTTCATTCGGTCCTTGAAAACAGTTAGTCGTATATCGTATTGTTCATTGAGTTGCATTTCTCCAGCATCCAGCAAAATAATCCTGCTTGTTAGCTCGAGTTTTTGTGTTCCATTGCCAAAACAACCTTCATCAGCACTAGTGGGGGTATCCGAGAAGATTTCGTCTTTTCGTTTGCACCACCAAGAGAATGTCATGCCATCATAGGTGTCTCGCTCAAGATCTGGATCGTACGAAGGAGAAGCGTCAAAAAGAAGGGTGGAGCCATGCTTACGAGTGACCTCCAGCCCACCTGCAATACTCGCAACAGGCGGGGAAGGGATTACCCTAAAAAAGCCCCAGTCCAGGACAAAATCCGAGCCAGAATACACAGTAAACGTTAACAAATACGTTCCATCTTGAAGGGAGGTGAAATCGCTCCATTCCCGCTGATGTCCTACTGTTAGGCTCTTGTCCAACTCTATCGTCAACGGAAAAAGTGTTATGTTGGTAATATTCCATTCAAATCGTAGACCGCTGCAGTTTGTTTCCAAGAGCGTCGAGAATGTATTTCGATTCGTCTTTCGGAATATTGTGCTGGTGGAAATATTTTTATCGATATTCGGAATTGTTACAATTGACCCTGCAGCACACGACGAAAAATCTGAAATTCAGTAAAGAAAGAAAATAATTCAAGTAAATATTTTACCAAGGGGGGTCTATCTTGACCGCTTTGTTCCACAAATGTACATATAATGAATCCTTTTTTGACCAAACTTGTTCGGTCAAGATACCTGGATTTTGGCGTTGTTATTCTTCGTCTCGATCGTTAAAACGCAAAAGGAGAACTTTACCAATATCCAGCAATCCTGACCGAACAGAAATTGGAATAATTAAACGAATTGATAAAGTAAGTTATACCACCGTAGGGTAAAAGGAGGTGCTGACGTTTCGAGCGTTAGCCCTTCGCTGGAGCGGATGAGACCGAACAGAGTCGCGCATATTAAAAGTGGATACTGTTAATGCAATCCCTACGAAACATATTAAGTAAACAACACTACCTTGCACATTCGTCGCTGGCAGACAAAAAAACGAGCCATTTCCATTAATGCAAGTTTCACCGCTTTGACAGGGATCACTGAGACATTCGTCAAGATCTTACCAAAATAAAAAAAGAAAAAACAAATTAATAAATCACGACATCTGATTAGTTCACTACGAACATGCTATGGAGACCTAATGGATGCCTGTCATGTGAAACTCCAATGGCTGATGGCTGAACTCAAGAAAACAACGAATTTTGTCCATCGGTCAAAGCTTGGAGACTTCTAGTGAGAAATACGACTCTGGTTTAATTTTGAACAAGCTCTTAGAAATGGGGGAAAATCAGTGAAAATGCAAGTTCTATATAGTAACTACAGCAAAGCTATTCCCCTTCAACCGATAAGCGTTTTCTTGAATTTATCCCATATAAATTGAATATACTTCCTATTAGGTAAACGTCGCCTGTTGTTGGTTATTAGTGCGTTAAAACTTATTCCTGGGTTTACGCTCCATTACGCTGTTATCCGTTTAATAATAAACTACGAATCAAAAATATACTATGCAATATATCTAACAAGAAGTATAGTATTTGACCAATAAAATTGTTTTGTGTTGTACAATGCTTTTTCTTTTCTTTTTTTGAAATAATCACCTGTGTATTTATACTAAAACAATCATTCGCCTCAGGCTCAGTGATTATCGGTGAATATTCACCAATAATCACTGAGCCTGAGTTGAATAATTGTTAAATATTGGTAGCTTAATGCTTCGCAAGTGTAACATGACATGGACGTTACGTAAGCAATGGATATGTGGTTGTATGGATAGACTGTAAAATGTGAAGATTATAAATCACCTGTGCAAGCAACGCCAGAACCTGTCGTACCGTCCAAACAGCGACACTGGAAGGAGACCAAGGTGTTGATGCATTCAGCAAATTCATGACAGTTATCAATTTGAGATTCACATTCGTCTAAATCTGCAAATCAAGAACGCTACTCGTTGAGGTAAACTACGCTCATTGATAGAGGTTTCTAAATTTCCATTACTTACTCATTTTTCTCTCATTCCACTTACTTTGCGCAAGTGGTTTCCCACCCCGCTCTTACTCCCCACAACAAGTCACTCCCCCTCCTCACACCACACCACTCTACCCCACATCCCATACTACTCTCCCTCGCAACCCACATAACTCTCCCCCCCGCCCCACCTCACTCTTCCCCTTATTCCACACCACTCTTTCCCTGAACCCACCTCACTCACCCCCCACCCCAGCGCACTCTCCCCCTGAACCCATCTCACTCACCCCCACCCTAGCGCACTCTTTCCCTGAACCCATCTCACTCACCGCCCACCCCAGCGCACTCTCCACCTGAACCCACCTCACTCACCCCACACCCCAGCGCACTCTCCACCTGAACCCATCTCACTCACCCCCCACCCCAGCGCACTCTTCTCCTGAACCCACCTCACTCTCCCCCTGAACCCATCTCACTCACCCCCCACCCAGGCGCACTCTCTCCCTCACTCCACCTCACTTTCGTCCTACCGCATACCACTCTCCCTCTCACCCCCAAAACAACTTTGATCAGCTGTAGGTTTGATTGATGCAAAGTACCAGCAAAGGTGCGGCCTTTAGATAAGTCTCTCCTTCCATCAGAGTAGCCCCTACTCACCCACAGATAGATGCCAAGCTCCTTTTACTTAGTAACTACGTCAAAATGTAGTAAGGGTATGTTTTTGACGTTGTCATTTTAAGCCACATCCCACAAACCTACTATGTTTCATCCTTTTACTTTGTACTCGACCATGTCAACCACAAAGATCGAAATGGAATTTGGACACGTTACTTTTATGGTGGAAGGAAAAACTCTTAGAACTAGGAGAGAGCCAATCACAAACTCAACTTACACCAGACTGCAGGAACCAAACCCTGGTTACAGAGGTGGGAGGGAAGTGGTCTTACCACGGAGCCAACCTTCTCCCCAAACATAACAAACACGAAATAGCAAGATCCAACACAGAGGGTGTGGTAGGGCTCAATTTCCGCTCATTTGCATATACTCGTCAAATATATTATGTATACGAGTATCCTCCACCCCAATCTTGTGAATAAAGAGAACATAAGGTACAGAGAGGGACACGCATTGCGTCGCCTGGGATATGAAAAATTCAGTAAAGATATTTACAGAAACGGAAGTACGTTTTCCGAGAGGTCCGCATGAATCTATTGCACCCCAATTCTTCGAGCCATCTGTATTCAATGGCTGATCGCTGCTCTTGAATATGTATGGTTTCTCTAATTATGGATTATTCAGGCTGAATTTACAAACAAGATTCTTACTCAGTACGCCATGATCATCCATGAGCATCACAATGAGGCATGCAGACCCCACGGAAAACAAACTTCCGTGTCCAAAAATAACTTTTCTGAAGTTTCATATCCCAAGGGCTGGACTGGGAGTGTCCCTCTCTGTCCCTTATGATCTCTTGACTGGGAGTGTCCCTCTCTGTCCCTTATGATTTCTTGACTGGGAGTGTCCCTCTCTGTCCCTTATGATCTCTTGACTGGGAGTGTCCCTCTCTGTCCCTTATGATCTCTTGACTGGGAGTGTCCCTCTCTGTCCCTTATGATCTCTTGACTGGGAGTGTCCCTCTCTGTCCCTTATGATTTCTTGACTGGGAGTGTCCCTCTCTGTCCCTTATGATCTCTTGACTGGGAGGGTCCCTCTCTGTCACTTATGATCTCTTGAGTGATTAAATCAACCCTTACCGTATGCATCTGTAGTAACGTTTATTGCAGTGTGTACCCCATCACCAACGATAGTAGATCCATACACTTTTATTTGATAAGCGGTAAAACTCTGCAGATCGGTAACAACAGTTTCCCTGGTAGTTGGCGGAAAGACCAATGTGCGCTCTACACTCAAATCAGACGCTAGAAACACATCAACGTGATATTCTATTATTATGCCATTCTTTGATTCTTTTGGAATTTCATCCCATTGGACTTTGATTGCGGTAGAGCTTATGTTGTGGGCTATAACTGAAGCTGGAGGTGCGTCAGGTACTGAAGAAAAAATGAAATTGTGTAAACATCTATAGCGATGGACCCTCAATTCCTCTATAAACTTTCCTTAATTCATACAAATCCAAACCCATTTGGGGGAAACGTATCGCGCCACAAACACCACAGAGACTGGAATTTTTCCTTTTTTTGTGAGGATGAAAAGGAGTTGAAACAGAGCTTGGTTTCCACAGACTTCAGAGGTTAGCATTACTTTTATTATATAAAGAGCAATGAAGTACCAGGTGAACTTTCGCGAGAAAACATGATACCTCCACAGGTGAAAAGATCACCGTTGGTATGGCGCCATCATAAATCGCACTGATCGCACTCTAGGACTACAACAAAGACTTAAGTATTCCATTGGTATCTAATAATAATTAGTATAAATCTACTAGCGTTCTATCACAAATGCTGCGCTCTGATTGGCTACGCTACCCACTATCTATTCTGTGATAGATAGTGAGTAGCGTAATGGCGGCCGCTTCTTCACGTTTTCGAAGTATTCGTGAAGAAGATTTAGACAGTTTACTGGTCGAGGTTGTTCCAGAAAAGACAAAGTTTTGAACGACTAGTAGATTTATACTAAAACAATTAGATTATTCGCTCTCAATTTCTATGCGTGATAGTTGACTCGGGCTGCGCCCTCGTCAACTATCACGCGATAGAAATCTCGAGCTCATAATCTAATTGTTTAATAGATCATTACATGGCCGCTTGGAGATACGAAATTTCTCTTGAAATGTCGATTGAATTGATCAGACCCTTTTCCAAGACAATAGGGTGAGTCCATCCAGATTCACTTTCAGCAGTGGAGAAAAAGGGCAAAACATTCTACCATTTCTTTGCAAGCTGGCATACATAACGAAAATGACTGTGTAGTCCCATTCTGTCTGCGATCATACGAGTGATTACAAAATCGGACGGAAGAAATTACCAGTTAATTATGACCAAGAAAAACATAGAAAGAAATACATTTATTTGAGAAAATACTCTTAATATCAATTATGAAAAAATATGCTTTTGTAGGATAAGTTGGGTAGGTTGGGTAGGTTATTGCTATAGTTAATGAAATCAATTCTGTGATTGGTGGAAACAGCTAAGGACACCCAGTATGATTGGCTGATGTAACTGTCCTATTACAACCAGGTGTCCGATTACACTTTCCTATTACAACTGTACAGAGTAATTTAAATTCGTGAAAAATAAAGCAGTTATTGGGCAATCAAATTTAAAGAAATTGTAATGGTTACAATTCACAACGGAAAGCTACTTCCTGTGAACTAACGTTGTATCCAAAAGTACAGGACCTACCATCTTCCAGAGTGGTTTTTTCAACAGCAGTGCTGTATGTTGCACCAGCCCCCGTGAATGCACCAACCGACACATTGTACTTTGTGTACGGTCTGAGACCAGTTACTTTTGTAAAAGTTGACACATCGACTTGCAGCATACCACTAGTAAGCGTTATACCGTCTAGAGAGGTGTAGTTGATGTTAAAGCCTCTTAAAACTCCCGGGACGTTTTGTCTGGAGTCGTCAAAGGTCCAAGACACTCTGATGCTGGTCGAGCTCAAAGGCTCTACTGCCTGGATATCGGGAGGTTCCACTGGGGCTAACAGGATGCATTTTCGGTTAATTAGTAATGAAAAACCTAAATGAATAACTTAAACAAGAAGGTCATATTTAAAATTCATTATCACTGCGTATGGAAGTAAATCTGAGGATTGAAACCAAAGCTGTTCCGAACAAAGGCGGCCCAAGCTTGCCATTTCTTAAGACAGCTACAAACAGCGAGCGCCAAGGAGGCTAAAACAGCGGAGGAAATACCAAGAGTGGAATAAATGCCTTAAGGGCAGATTTTTGTTTCGTTTCATTGATTCGTTGGCACAATTTGAATTAATTCACAAAGCGAAACTACTTTATATTTTTCTCCATACAACGACTTATAAATATCAGGCGCCGTGTACGGTCCAGTGCACGTGTCAAGAGCACGTGTCAAGAGCGAAGTTCTGCAATATTAAAGGCGCTGTTACGTGCAAGTAGTCTACCAATGGCGTTGCAAGACAAGTTGCACGAAACACATTGCACAGTGTCAGGAGCCCATCTATTGATGGGCTCCTGACACTGTGCAATGTGTTTCGTGCAACTTGTCTTGCAACGCCATTGGTAGACTACTTGCACGTAACAGCGCCTTTAATATTGCAGTGTAACATACCTTGCAACGACTAAAATCATTGAGAGGCAAGTTGCACGAACCGTTGCAGAAACTAGAACTCGATTATACTTTCTGCAACGGTTCGTGCAACTTGCCTCGCAACGCCAAGTTGCACAAGACATTGCACAGTGTAACAGCGCCTTAATACAATGTAAAGGACAAATACTGAGAGGGTTAGCCTTATAGTCCATCTAAAAATGTTGAGGCGTATGTAAATTCGATCTTTTTGTTTTTTTTTTACACCTCTTAAGTTTTGCTCGCCGGGCAAAGGAGACATTTTCGCAGTGTTTGGCTCTCATGCTTGCAAATTAGTTCCACTGCAAGATTATGTCATCTAGTTTGTGTTTTGGTGCTACAAAAGGCATCATGTTAAGTTGTATCTTATTAACTCGGTCGTCGGTCCAAATAGTTGACTTAGATGAAATAAGATGACGAGCGTTAAGATACACAACAAAAGGCTACATCGCCCATCCTGACTTCTGTGAAAGCGTAAGCTTAAGGTGTCTGAGGGAAACATCTGTTACTTAATGGCACCAAGGAAGGTCATTTGACATGGGGGAGCTGGCGGCTGTCCTATTCCTTGAACGAAAACAAAAAAGGAAAACGCAATTCCATCCCTACTCCAAACGAAATGAAGGATACAGATGTTCCTCCGCTTACTTCATTTAGGAGGCTGACTATTTACCTTTAAAATACTATAAACTATAAACCACTTTTGAGGTGGAGGCACAGTAGTGTAGTGGTTAGCGTGTCGGACTTCCAAGCAGAAGGCTTGGAGTTCGAGCCCTGGTGCTGGTAATGTGTTGTTTCCTTAGACAAGAAACTTTACTCCACACTGTCTCTCTCCACCCAGGTGTATAAATGGGTACCGGCGATACAATTCTGGGGGTGACCCTGCGATGGACTAGCATAGCATCCAGGTGCTTCATGCTACAGAAACCGGGATAAGCTCCGGCCTTTTTGTGGGCCGCAAGGCTCGTGTGCGCCGCCTTTACTATGGCAGACTCGGACTAACTGGCCCATTAGTGAACGGTTGTGCTGAAAGCAAAACCATGGCGGAAGGCCGTCATTTTTCTTTTTTGCGAAAATAATCAAGTACCTTCGTCATAAAGAGAGGTAAAGGCTAAAGCAGTTGACGGCATTCTGTTGTACATTGAGATTAACCGCTTACTAAACGAGCACGAGGTCCGTACTTGGGAATATTGGCCCGACGACGTGTCAGTGCGGACCGAGCGCAGCGAGGTCCCGTACAAGAACGACCGAGGCTAAATATTTCCCAGTATGGCCCGAACAAGCTAGGTTAGTAAATAGCTTATTATGTGGCAGCTAGTCTGGCCATTCACGGTCACTCCTTTGTCAAAGCACACTTCTGAATTACTGCAAAAACGCACCGTCTTCGTAATTAAGCTCTGTAGTACCATCTCTTACGTAGTTTCTTTAAAGGAGATTGTTTAAACGTCTTCTTTTCCCTGTGTTTTTCGAAAATTTTGAATTTGCCGGCTTTTGTAAACAAAAAATACACGGCACATGACTGTTTGCATGGAAACGGTCCTTATGGCAAAATCCCAACCGAAGAAGAACCATGCAATTAGAACGTTCGGATTCCACTCCAGACTACTATGCCATGTAATAATTCAGGATATGGACTTCTGATGCGTGTTCTTCCTTTATCTACTTACCTAATTCACCAGTCAGACCCGTCTCCTCTGAAGGAGGCCCATCTCCTTTGCTGGTGAATGGAGTAACTGAGACGGAATATGTATGATGCGGCAGAAGTTCAAGGAACTTGTATTCCCTTATTGATGGATCCACTGTCACGTTGGTGGTCGGAATTTGCTGACTGGGATCAAAAAAGCGAACGTGATAGCCACGAATAATACCATTCCTGTGAAGAAGCGAAACTTCACTCCACTCGGCCAACAAACTCCAAGGACTTGTTGCAGTGAGACGCAAAGAATCTGGACCTTCGGAAGGAACTTATAAAAAGAAATAAAAAGAAGAACTGAGAACGACGTTAACTGCTTTTCCACCAAGACACCCTTCCATAATTAGGGCAAACTATAAACCACTTTGGAGGTGGAGGCACACTAGTGTAGTGGTTAGCGTGTCGGACTTCCGAGCAGAAGGCTTCGAGTTCGAGCCCTGGTGCTGGCACAGTGTTGTTTCCTTAGACAAGAAACTTTACTCCACACTGTCTCTCTCCACCCAGGTGTATAAATGGGTACCAGCGATGTAATGCTGGGGGTAACCCTGCGATGGACTAGCATCTCATCCAGGGGGGAGTAAAAATACTCCCAGGTGCTTCATGCTATTGAAACCGGGATAAGCTCCGGCTTTGGGGGCCTTAAGGGTCGTGTGCGCCTTTAGCTTAACTATAAACCACTTTCATAAATGGCGGCCGATTTATTATTCTTTTGATTTCATGGTTATGAGCCTTACTGGCCTCGCTAGGATGTGCAAAACTCAATAGAATTTTTGGTCCAAAATCAGGCCAGTGGGTCTAACTAACATACATACAAAAGAATAATATATCAGCCGCCATTTATGAAAGTGGTCTATTGAACGACGGCCTTTGACCATTTGCCTTGTGTCAACTTAGGTTATGATGATGTCTACAATTAGCCTGAAGTACGATAAACACTATCCTCTTACGATTCGGTTAAACTGAGTTATTAGTTTTCCATTCCATGTACATGTTTTTATTCTTCTATCCACGTTTATTCAAGTTTTCCCTGCATAATAATGGTCTCATACAAATGACTCAACCAAGCTGCTTGTTTAAAAACAAGTAGCTATTAACTTTTTAGCGCACTTATCCAATGCTATTTTTGAAAGGAAATTCATATATTGGGCCATTCACACAAAGTTTCGTTCGGCTACAAGTCAAATGCAATGGTTTTATCATTCACCAGCACCACACAGAACTGGCCAATCATCGTTAAATAAGCTGGAGCCCGTTTTCAGGGTTGCAAATAACAGTCGGTTATCGATCACTGGCCAACCAAAACTAGCTCATGTCCGACGAAATCCCAACTGTGGTCGGACATGATGTCCAAACCATTTTTATCGAGTATTATTTTAATTAATAGTAAAGATGAATAAAATTCAAAATTTTTTTTGGTGATATCCGACTTCATTTTTGTTTTGTCCGACCAAAATGCTTACTTAGTCGGACATATGTCCTTTCAAAAAGAATTATTTGCAGCCCTGCGTTTCTCGAAAGACCCAGTAACTTAGCGGGCCTGGAGACCCATTATTCAGTCAGAGAAAATCGAATGTTTTTGACGTTCTTAGCGAATAAGCTAGCCTAAAGGTCGATTTATCTGGGAATTGTATTGTATAATCTTAGAAACCAACAAACTTGTAATTCCCATTGTAAACATTGTGATCGTGTAGTAATGTTCCGGGCCCGGTAAGTTACCGGGTCTTTCTCGGGTGCTCGGACGCGAAGATTATAAAAGGGGATGTCGGAACCAATCAGAAGTGTTCAAACTAACAAGAGCATGCAACCCATGAACTTGTGATGAATATAATACAGGCAAATTACTTATGCAACGCTTTCTCGTTGTATACCGTGGAAAATCCCAGTCACTTTAGAAAATACAAATAACAGTCGAAAGAAGATGCCGAGAATCGCAATGCACGATGGGTAGATTGGGTGTGATACCGTTGACTTGTAGTAGGGAACTTAAGCGTTGGACGTTTTCGGGGCGACGGCGACTTGATCCAGAAGTAGGTCCATATTTTGTGCTACATTGCGCATGCCTTTGCTCAGAAGCTTGCCGTAGCGACCACGTCGACGACGTGAAAGCGTGCTGTTTGACGTTCTTTCGTATCTTTACGTTCTTTAGTATCTCCTCGTTCATATTTCTACGTTTTAAGGGTTCTTGAACAGAAATAATGCAAAATTATTTCAACTAGTTATCCTTAGATATTTCTACGGTGTTTGCAACTCAGATCTAAGCACTGTTCTAGGCTATAACTCGACATCTGTAATCCTATTCCGTTTCAGAGTCGAATGATGGCAAACACCAAACAGTAAGTATGCCGGTTCTATTTTAGTAACCGAAATAATATGCGCATTTTACGCAGAAAAAACGTTTTAAGACGAGACATTCGCAGTTGATTTTCTTGTCGTCTGGTACTGAAGAAAATGCATTTGTGTAAACATCTATAGCGATGGACCCTCAATTCCTCTATAAACTTTCCTTAATTCATACAAATCCAAACCCATTATTTTCATACGAAACACAAATGCATAAGAATGATCACTATCACCTGTCCTTCCGCTTATTGTACAAGGGAAAAAACATAGCGATTGTGGTCATAGTAGAAAGAGACAGAACCACATGAAAATACTGTTCAGATTCGGTACCTGTCCAAAGATAGGTTACAGCCCATGGTTTCAACCACATAATATATTTTTGGGACATGTAGACAGTGATGCACTTTTTTGAAAGTCAAACTGAAAGAATTAAAACTTCGGCAAGAATCCGCAGATCTCTTTTTTCAACACGAGCTTCAGCCTTGCATTCGGCTGCTTCCATTTCTTCGAGGCTGAATTATCGAATGAACCATAAATACTAGTTGGAAAATCCGGATTTCTGGCGTAACACATCAGCAGCAATTCTCGCATTTCTTTAAAAGAAGACATTTTGCAACGTTATCGTGGTTTTCAGTATTTACCCCACACTAAATGCTTAATGTTTGAAATTGGCGGGAAGCCACGGCGACCTCAACCTCAGTTTTCCACCGCGAATAAGTCGCCGTCGTCCTCGAAAAAAGGGACCTTTAGCAAGGACGACGTCGACGAGAACGAGAACGCCAAAAAAACAATAGGCATAATGAGCAAAAACAATGGCTCTGCACGCCCCACACGTGCGTTTTGCATTTTGGTACATTTCGTTGCCGTTCTCTCAGAAACAACGGCGTGAAATGACCAAATTTAAAGTTGTGTGGAAGAAGTGAGCACAAGTAGAGAAATGTTCAATTTATTTGGATAACATCAACGCCGTTCATGCAAGTTAAATTCAGGGACAGATGGCATGAGTTTCACAAGGAGAATGTGTTGAAATAATTGCAACTTCATTGCAGTAATGCGAATTTGTGTTTTTCGTTGTCGTTCTCGTTGACGTCGGCGTCGTCCTTGCTAAAGGTCCCTAATGTCCGATGCTTAAGTTAATGATCGATGGGAAGGGTCGGTGGAATACTGACGAATATACAACGGCTTACCTGCATTCTGATTGGGTGCACTTTCTATGGAATAGTATATAGGCTGAAAAGATTCCCTACCCATTTAACTCCCACTGGCTAAAAGAAGGTCCTAAAGCAGCTGAGAACAACTTCTCAATTCAGAATTAAACGGCCTACCATCTTCATCCGTCCAGGCTTGTAAATAGTTTTCCGCTCCTGCTCCACCGTTAGTCCGTCCAGATACGTACACATTATATAAAGTATATTTATGAAGTCCCTCGATTGTCAAGTTGTTCACCTCCAGTCCAACGTCCACAAAGGTTCTGAACTTCCAAAGTACACGGTAACCAATTAAAATTCCATTGTATGCTTCTGGGGGTATACTGTGGATCCAGGTCACGTGCAGACTCGTAGAACTAGTGTTGTATAGGCTTGTAATGTTCGGTGCCACACTCGGTCCTGTGGAGAAAAAAAAAATTAGTCTGTTAAAGCATACCAAATTTTACCACAATTGCTACTAATCTCGCAATCTGATACTGGCGCGGATCTTAAGCATGAGTTTCTGGATGGACATGGGAATGGACTTGAGCACACGTGACGAAGCACGTGGACAAAGATATGAATAAGTATCCGAGTATGGACACCCATAACACGAAGAAAATGACATAAGAACATACATGAACGTGAGCATAAACATTGTTATTACTGATATAGACACCGATGAAATACCAGGATTTTTCCAGTGACGAAAAAATCATATCTTCATCGCGCGCAGTTAAGATATTATTTTTATCTTTCACGTGTGAGGATATTGCTGTCGCCATGGTTACCAACATGATTGGCCAATTACAAGAGAGCTTACCGCTCAGGCACGTGGCCGGTTCGTTTGAAATTTCATTCAAAAAATGTCTTCGAGGTGCGAAGACGGTACGGTTACGGGTGACTTTCTCGATGAGCAGCCAAAATTTAACGTCGATATATGAGTAGGAACATGGATATGATCATGAGAAGGGACATGGATATGATCATGAGAAGGGACATGGATATGATCATTAGTAGGGACATGGATATGATCATGAGTAGGAACATGGATACATGATCATGAGAAGGGACATGGATATGATAATGAGTAGGGACATGGATATGATCATGAGTATGGACATGGATATGATCATGAGAAGGGACATGGATATGATCACGAGTATGGACATGGATATGATCACGAGTAGGGACATGGATATGATCACGAGTAGGGACATGGATATGATCATGAGAAGGGACATGGATATGATCATAAGTAGGGACAAGGATACATGATCATGAGAAGGGACATGGATACATGATCATGAGAAGGGACATGGATATGACCATGAGTAGGGACTTTGATGTGATCATAACTAGACATGGACATGGTTTTGGGCATAAGGTGTCAAATCTCTAAAGGAATGGTGAACATTTTTAAAACACGTTACTATTCTTACCTGCTTCTCTCGTTTGAACAATTTCTTGGTCACTTCCAAGTCCAGTACCTTCAAAGCTGCAGGGAAAGAGCTCCACCGTGTAGTTTGTGTATGGCTTCAAGTTTCCAAATTCCACATCATTCATTAGCGGTAGCAATGATATTTGAAATGTTATATGGTCCCAACGAGAGATTCCAAGTTTATGATAGACGACAAAATAATGTTTAAACAAGGGAACTTGGTCAAGCGACATATTGTGACGGAAATTCGCTCTTAAGGTAGACGACCATCTGTCGAATCCAACGATTTCAGGAGGATGGCAAAACACTGTGCGAAAAAACCATTTCTTGTTTACATAGGGTATAAGTCGCTGCGCAGAGAAGTAAAATGCTTTCAGTTGCTTTTAAAAACCTGCGGCTTATTTCCTCATGGGACATAGATGACGAACCCAACTCCACTGCATACAGCAATCAAAGGCTCATGCACTACTTTGGTTTGATGTAGAATAGCGTCGTCAGCTACAGCGAGCAAAGATGGGAGGGAGCGGGCGAAAGAACGCGAGAGAACATTCATATTTGTTCTTTGCGTTCCCTACGTCAAGCAATAAAAAAAACAGGGCGCTTTAAATAGTGTACTTAAAAAAAATCGCTGAAACAATCTGTCTGAAGAATTTTCATACATGGGAAACCACTTACAAACAAAGATATGTTTGTGATTTGCTCGTACAAGGATCGAGGACATGATACACGTAACATTGGAACGACATCATACGCATGTCGAAAAATTTGGTCGGACGACGTTCTATAACCGAATGTTATTTTGGAAAACCAAGAATAGCAGGAAGGCGATAGACTGAATTGAACAGGAAGGACTTACCGTCAAGGCTAGAAATACAATGAACTATTTTAATAACCGTCTTAAGCAGAGTTCTACGACGAAACGTGTCCTGTAAGCTCTTCACCATCCACAAGGTACTTTGATTAAATCGTAACGAGATCTCAGCCGCAACATTCCCGTCAGGGCCATGGCTATAAGAAAGAAAGTTAGGTTAAAAGGCCCCTGTCTCGGTAATTTTATAGCTTTTGCCCTTAACTGATCCAAGATTCTTAAAAATTCTGACTAGCTGACTTCGCTCATACAACTATAAAATTGTAAATCATTTGAACAAAGTGATCTTAGTAACTACTATTCATCGAGTTCGATCTTCCGTGTGAAGGTTATTTCGATTTTTGGCTCATCCTCGGTGTAAAAACCTGTTACGCTCACGAATGACGTAGAACAAAGGAAACAAAGGAGACAAAACAATAGAGACTAGGAAAATAATAGTGAAATAACAAAGAAAAACTTCACAGGGTTTTACACCGAGGATGACCCCGATTTTTATTACATCCACTTTGAAATCACAGGTGATACCTGCAATTTGATTGGCCCATAACAGTGTGATTTATTCACAAATCGCACTATCTTAGGATCTAAATCGCATCATTTTTTCAACCAATGAGAATAAACACTATAATAAAACAACCAATCAAATTCATAATAAAATATTGGCACTTGACTAACAAAAATCCTGTATTCGGACTATTGAATTGTGCGACTTCAAAACTGGATCTAAAAAAGAAGTAATTGAACTTCGTGTCGTGCAATTTTGGTATGAAATCATACTTGTGATTCCAATATTTGAAATCAAGCGTATGATTTCGGACCAAATTGCATTCCACTTAGTTCAATTACCGTTATTAATCAATGATGATTAGTTCCGCTTAGGTTGTTGAAACGTCAGTCAGCGTCAACATTTTTTTTTCGTACACTAAACTTGATTTCAAAAGCCCGAACAAAGGAAATAACCCCAGTTTTGAAACTCAAAATTGCGTTTTTGACAATTTTAAGACCCAGAAATTAAACTTCAGTAAAATACTTGGCCCACATTCATGTTGTAATCCAGTTCCATGCTTTCTATTCACAACCCAAAGAAGTAGCGAAACTTCATCCTCGTTATAGTAATCTAATAGACATGCAATTCAGCGGGAATAAAGGAGACTGCACTAGGATTATTGAAGCTTCTTCATTTTTCCGGTAAATCACTACACTGCCTTGAAATTTCATTAATAATGAAATGATCAAATCTTCAATTTCATGCGCTACCTATCATCGAAAATGTTGATAAGGCGCTCTCTTCTTACCTGAAAGAAGATATCTCGGCAGAACAGTTTTTCCCAAAAAGTGTTGTAAACTGTAGAGGTAAAACATGATTTTTTAATCTTACTCAAGTTCGTTTTGTGTGAAAACGTAAACTTTAAATGTTGATCAGATGATTGGACATCAACTAAACAACCTTTTAATCAAGCTTTCCTGTCTATTACAAGTCCAAGAGTTCCCGGTCACTGCGCATGCTCCGTATCGTGCGCGACTCAATACTCGGCGGGCTCAGCCAATCGGATTCCACAGATTGTTACATAACTGAATATGTGTAAGAACTGATAACGGTTCTTTGCCGCTGGTCAATCACGTGATACAAAGCCGCTATAGAGCGTTTGCACATGACGTCACGGCAGCCATGTTGGTGTTCCCAAATAAAGAAAAGGAAGCCACGTTGGTGTCCCAAATTGATCCCCCAGGAATTAAATTCTATTCTTATGCAAACATCTTCTTTTCTTTCCGGTGGCCGCTGATCACGTGAGTGAAAAGACTATGAGTTACAGTGAGTTCCTACTTGATTTTCGAGGCGGTTTGTACCACCGGACTGATAAACTCGAAACACCCATTGTTATGGTTTCTGCCAAACAAAACTGCTTACATTTGACAATGGATATTTCATTTCATGATCACAGTCCCTGCAAGTATAGTTTCACAACAAGCACAGGGATACAACCTTGCATGTTCTTGAACACGGTTTACTTACCTTAATCTAACGACAAGCACAACAAGAACTTACTTTCTCTCTGAACGCTGCTTGTAAATCCTGTACTTCAGTTGATGTAGAATTTGAAAACACTGGATTCCACGTCATGTTTTGGAGCTTTACACCAAGAACAGCAAAATCTTCCCGCCTGTAATTAGCCCATGAATCTAAAATAAAACGCATCAGTGTCAGGCTTTGGAAACATTTTTGTATTTCATATTTACTACCATTGTAAATGCATGTTAATCAGATAGACATTACATGCTTTGAACCGCTGGCCCAGCTGGCCCGAGACATAAAGGGGTATTCTGATAAGTCCTCTGATCAGTCTCAATGGTCCACACCAGGAGCTCATTACTGGCTCCTGTCCACACATAGTTTAACCCTTTAACCCTTGAGATCAAAATCTTAATTCTTCTAACTGATCTCAAAACATCTTTCATTACATCAATGTGGAGATTTTGATGTTATATCAAAAAAAACCTATGTGAGTTTTCAGATTGCATATTCTCATGAGCTCTACAGTTGCCTTTGTAGTAATATGTTTAAGAGATGATGCATGTTGGTCACTCTCAGGGAGTAAAGGGTTAATTCGCGATACCGAAATTGAACTCAGAACCAAACTGTCATAAGATCTGTACCTCTTGCCCCCTCTAAGCTTAAAGCGTCTCTCTCACACGGATTTTATAAGTAGTGGCGTTTTTTTTTTTTGGAATTATGATTACGCTACGTCGTTCGTACTGAAAAGGTTATTTGACGAAACCAAGCAATTATCGAGCAATTTCAGTGGAAGTAGATTTTAATAAACTTAGGTCAACCAGACCAATTAAACCGACTTCAGGGAACGAGGCAGGCATGGCTGGGTGAGTTTGACGGGACTGCGCACGAGCAGAGCTTTATCTGCATTTATTTGTAGATCACGTGGTGGTCCCTCGACGAGTCACGAGAAGAAATGGAATGAACGATGATTAGCATAATTGCACACGTGATTGAAGAGATTCTCGCGTTCTGATTGGTCGAGGCTAACATCCTATGCCGCTTCAATGGCTGCCTCCTGTTTGTCATAATCATTAAAGAAAATTAAATTCAGATCAATGAAAAAATGAATTTGTTGTCCCCCTGTGAGCCTGTTTTATTTTGTTTCCATAATTCTTTCAAACAATACAAAAGTTCCCGTTATAATCGGTCAAGTTTCTCTCCAAATTTCACTAAACTATTTCGCAGTTGATCTCTCGCGTCTTTGAGGAAACTTGAAAAGTGCTCATTTCAATTGTTGTTTTGCAGAGGACAGCAAAGAGATTTACCAGACTGTAATGGCAATGCTGATTATTTATCATCGTTATTATTACTATTATGATTATGGTTATTAAAAAATTTCACCTGTGATAGATAACCATGGACGTGCTATCTCACTTCCAAATAGCGCTCGGTCCCACATGGCCAGGTTATCCACGTCCACTGTAATTGTGGGTTTCGTCGTGTTCGTTGATCCAATGTCGATACTTCGATTCGAACCAAAACTAAACTGGTTAAGATTAGAGCATGCAGAAGATGAACCGTATGATCTTTCGTTGACGTAAAATGAAATGTCCGGGCCGAAATCATCCCTCCAAACTAGTCCAAAGTGCAACCACGTATTTTTAAGGGCAGGGAAGGTTGTGTACTTGCAGAGTGTGCGATTAGACTTTGTTACAAAAACCTGAAATTTGTTCTTCGAGATTCCAATCATGAACCCCATCTGTTTCCCTAGGTCACTTTCGAGTGAATCTTTGTATAGATTTCCTAAAATAAAACGGACTGTTCTATCGCCGTCGCCTGTACTCTTGATCTTGAGTAGAAGAGAAACACTGAAACCGTTTTTACATCTCCAAGGATTAACAGGACATTCATCTTTAAAGCCCCCGGGTTTTAGTTTAATTACAGACCCTTCTGTAACGCGTAGTCCAGTCCCAGATGGAGAGACTACAGTGGAGAGATCTCCAACACTAAGGCCTTGTCTTGGGTCTCTACTATCCGTTATATTGCTTGTTGAAGAAAAATTCCAGAAATGGGTAGCACTGTTGTAATGTGATTCGATATCTGCAACAACGACAACAACGACAAAAATGAAAAAACAGAAAGCAACAAAACAACTTTTTTAGATTCTAAATTCATGTACCAATGAAGCCTTGTTTGGTTCTCATAATTGTTTCGTATGTTCATATGAAAATGCTATGTCAATGGCCACTTGCACTTTGACTGCGCAACACATTCCTGTAAATTGCCTAAAACGTATATCTTGTCAAATCCTCCTTGTAGTTCCTATTGGTGAGTCACCTCAAACTACAATTTGGCTCTATCATAAGTCTTTCGCGATTATTCAGTCTCGTTCACGTCCTACAAAATGGACGAAGTATCCTAAAAAATAAATGGGTACGAGCGGTTTCAAAGTGAAAATAGAGAATGAAATATTCTCTGTTACATGCTTACGATGTCATCAAAACCTAAAATTTGGTGATTCCACGTCCTCCTGCAGAGGACCGCTAATATACTTTTTTTTCACAGCTGTTAAAAATTCCGTTAAAACCGCAACTGGTCAAAGAACTTTTTACTATCGTATGGTATCTCTTTGGAACGCTCTGCCTCAAAATATTAAGTTAAGTCAATCGTTAGCTCATTTTAAGACCTTGATGAGAAAAAGACTCGTAATGGATAGCCAGTTGAATTTGTCTAGCACGAATACTTTAAATTCTCTAATTTTTTAGCTTCTATTAGATTCGAATTTCTTATTGCATTTTAAATATTATTCACATAGAATTAATTTCTTAATCATAACTATAACAAAATTCTCAAATCTGATTGGCTATCAACTGCCCTGATTTCAGCCAAATAGGACAGTACGCGTCATGCCTGAGTAATTGGACAGTACGCGCCATCACGCGCGCGCTTAAATGGCTTTTTTTTTTCACTGCCAGCAAAACAAATCTTGGAATTTCATGTGTTTTGATTAAGAAAAAATAAGTTTATATATAAAAAATTTTGTGACAGTTATGATTAATTGGTAATAAGACTTCGTGTCGTCCGATTCGGTCTGCAATCATACTTGTTATTAAACAAATCGGACTCCCGCTACGCGGTCGTCCGATTTTGTTAATCACTCGTATGATTACAGACCGAATTGGACTCCACTCAGTCCTATTACCATTACATATCACATGAACTGTATTGGAAAAACAAAATGCACAAGCAAATGCCTATTGGCTTTGGTAGGCGTTTCACACTTTTTTTTTAAATCAACCAGTTACTTACAATACGTTAATATACTTGCTAAAATCCGTACTGCACGTGCAGCACGATTATTTATCATGACTCTTATGATTGTGGGGTTGTCGTATCGTAGCCGTCGTCGTTTATTAAATTCTTTATTGTTGCTACGGGAACAGTTGTTGCTTAGGAAGTAGCATTGATCATAAACATTACTTTAACCATGTGCATCAAGGAATTTAAACAAATGAGGGCTGTGTCGTTGAAGAATTTGAGGGGTTACACCACCATCAAATAAGTTATGAGTTATACTATAATGAAGAGGCCCACGTTTCAAGCCTTTCCCTTTAGTCGAAGCGGATCATGTATCTTATGGGGGGCCTCGACCGATACATCGGTCGACACATCGATCGAGATATCGGTCGATGTCTCGATCGATACTCGACCGATACTCGATCGATACATGGTAGATATGTCGACCGAGTCTCCATCGATACTCGACCGACACTCGGTCGACATACCACCGATATAACGCTCAATTGTCATCTGAGTGTCGACCGCTGGTATCGGTCGCATGTCGGTAAACTATCGACCTTTATCGGATAAGTTTTACAGTTCCTCGATCGACATATCGTCCGATATGTCATTTACAAGAGCAATAGAGAAAGCACGAGAGAGGAAAAATATGAGAGACTGGGTTATTCCCATTAACTTACTTGAAAAGTCAAGTTGTTTAATAAAAATAGATATTTTAATTTTTGAGGTATCAGTAAAGTATCGGTGAAGTATCAACTATAGCGCCGGACATGTGTGTACAGACATATCGGCTGATATGTCGGCCGATAGAGCGGTTTATTGTCGACCGAGTCTCGATCGATACTCGACCGACACTCGGTCGACATATAGGTCGAGTATCGATCGAGACATCGACCGATATCTCGATCGATGTGTCAACCGATGTATCGGTCGAGGTCCCTCATAAGATACATGATCCGTCGAAGCTAGGTTTCTACTGGGAACTGCCTTGAGGCCTGGGGCAAGTTTCTCTACGATTGGTGATGTCCGAGCAATCTTGCGTTTCTTTCTCAAGCAATCTGAACTAAAGATAAATCCTGATCCTCTCGCAGGCGTTTCTCTGCAGTTGGTGCTTTGATTTCCGATTGGTTCGTTCAACTGTTATTATTGGACAACCAAGTTAGTTTGGTCCTTGTTTTACAACAGCTTTTTAAAAACCGCACCATGTGACCTAATAACGAGGCGCTTGACAGAACTACTACAATGACTACCAAAGGACTGGAGGTTAAACAAGAAATAGAACGTTTCATGTTATCATAGCTTCTAAGCCATGAAGAAAAACGAATTCCCTGGCCAAACAATTCTGTCCAAAATTCCCCAATGTCTTTATTATTTGATGATAGGCTTGATGAGAAAAAAAAAAAAAAAAAAAAAAAAACAAGAAAAATAAAAGCAATGTTGATACTGAACCGTTCTATTGTTTTATCTCGGGTGTGTTCCTTTGGATTTGGATTTGTGATACGAGATCAACCAGATCATGGTGCATCAAAGGAACCCATGAATCCTCTTCCAGAGTGAATTTATCGGTTACTTTTTCGCGCCATGATCCGGATCACAAATCCAAATCCGGATCATACCAATGGAACACATCTTGAGGTTGTGTTTTATTTTAGACCGCCGACCGGTTAGCTCAGTTGGTAGAGCACCGGACTGCTGCGCGGGAGGTCGTGGGTTCAAATCCTAGACCGGACCAACACTCAGGGTCTTAAAATAACTGAGGAGAAAGTGCTGCCTTTGCAATGACATCTGTAAACGGTTAGACTTTCTAGTCTTCTCGGATAAGGACGATAAACCGTAGGCCCCGTCTCACAACTCTTTATAATTGATTCGTAAATGTGGGACGTAAAAGAACCCATAGCACTGTTCGAAAGGAGTAGGGCGTGTTCCCGGTGTCATGGTCTAGCTGACTCGTGCCGTCATTGGTCTGAGTGGGTGGGGTGAGATCATTCATGGACTGAGGCGGCTGCCAGAGACGCCTTCTATATGCCGATGTCCGATCTCACCCCCTGATTCCTCCGCAATTAAGCTACTAGCTGCAAGTGAGGAAAAAGTGGCACCCGATTCGTTTATTGGGATGAAATGTTTCAACTGTAAACGGTATTTTATCGAAGCGTCTTAGCCCCCCTGTTCCACCACCCACAGGATGATTCCTCCAAATAGCTTAAAAGCGTCTTCCAGATATTGCTGCTTTTTTCTTCTTACGCAAGCGATGCAAGGCAAAGGCAAAGGCGCACATGAGCCTTTAAGGCCCACACGGCCGGAGCTTATCCCGGTTTCAATAGCATGAAGCACCTGGGAGTATTATTACTCCCCCCTGGATGGGATGCTAGTCCATCGCAGGGTCACCCCCAGCATTGTATCGCCGGTACCCATTTATACACCTGGGTGGAGAGAGACAGTGTGGAGTAAAGTTTCTTTTCTAAGGAAACAACACAGTGCCAGCACCAGGGCTTGAACTCCAAACTTCCTGCTCGGAAGTCCGACACGTTAACCACTACACTACTGTGCAAGCGATGACAGGCCCGTTTCTTGGTGTTAACGATGGAATAATCACAATATGACGCCAAACGAACATTTTAAAAGATAATGAAACAACGAAATTAGAACACAATTATAATCATACAATCGCTTCAGCAACGCTAAGGAACACCCCGCTATTGCTTACAGCAGGAAGCTTTAAGGCTTGTTTTGCACCTGCAATTCCAAGAATATTGGAAAACATTTGTCCTCGGTAATATGTTCTCGGTAATTGAAATAACAGTATTTCAGCTAACTTCAAGCGTTCGCAATTAAGGATAATCCTTTTTGGCTTATTTTGAGACACCAAATAACGTTTTAGTTTCGAAACAAAAGGCTTTTAGTGAAAACTTGGGACCTTGACACTTCTTCAAATTAGGTTTACGTGAACGGGAATCTAAAAAATGAAAGTTTACAGGCCACTACTAATGCCACCTGACTCCAATTACAAGAATGATTTTTTTATTCATTTTCGAGGGTTAGGAATTGAATTAGCATTGACCTTCAAGAGACTCCGCACAGGGAACCTCAGAGAAATGAACTAACAAAGATAGATCCCTAGAATTCTGCTTTATAGTTCACCACTAAATTTTCTCCGATTCTTATTGGTTTAAATTGATCACGTGACGCGATAGTGTTCGCCCGCGGAGACACACTATCAGCGCATAGTGCCCTTCCGAGGAAAATACCCGGATGGATAGTGCCCGTCCGTGAAAATGTGAATTTTCTGACAGTTATACCGTATTTTTTAGGCAATGTACGTGGCGAATTATTGAAATTTCAGGCTGTACGTATGGATAAATATTTGAATGATCTGCATTTAGTGGGTTTTGACTGTTTTTCAACTGGCGCGCGGAAGAAAATTTAGTGGTGAACAATAAAGACAATAGAGTGTTAATGTCTCGGAACTATCGGTCCGATAGTTGCCCCTTGGAAATTTGATGTTCTTAAAACTAGCATATTTACCCTCGAAGCTTCTCGGGCAAATATTTGTTTTAAGAACATAAAATTTCCGCGGGGCAACTATCAGCCGATAGTTCCTCGACAGAAACACTCTATTGTTTAAATAGTGTTGCGCTTCTTGCAAACTTTTGTAGCTGTTTAAACAAATCAATTGTTATTTAAGGGAGCTACCCTTAGAGAAAAGCAAAGCGGTTTTCTGACTTTACGTCCAAACAAATGACCAAACAAACGACTGACAGGGCAACATCACCCCCACAAGAACTTAATATCTGAAACCCAAAAGAAGATATCACATTACTATTTGGTGGGCTTTGCAAGGCACCACGACAAAACCTGAAAATTTAACAAATTTCCAAGTTGTAGTTCTTTCGGTTTCCTACCTTCCAAAGCCAAAGACCACAACAAATTGTTTGACTGCAGTCATTCGTATTTTCCAATAATTCTGGACCAGCACTTTCGGCGTTTTTTTTTTTTTTTTTATCAGTACAATTCCTTTCTTGCGTTTTACTAACCAATTCAGTGCACGCCAGTGACGGTATAATTTCCTACGTGTATCTGGAAAGCAGTTTTACTACTGTGGCTATAATTGTGCCTTAGTTTTCCTCCTATTAGCAAAGTTACTAAGGAAATACCTAGAAATACTGGACAACATTACGGAATAGGAACATTTCGTCATGGCTACTCGATCTTTACGAGGTTATTTTTTTTGGCTGTAACTTGTTTTTACATGGAATGAAATTTAACTATTTTTCTTAAATATATATATGTATTTCACTTGAGGGTTGTCCAACACACACGACTACAATCCACTGGTCACAGTTTTCCTATTCCTGAGAGACTTACATTGCATGTGTCATGGCTTAAAGAACGAGGTATATTACATGCGTGCCTCCGGTCCTTGTCTCGGTTTATGGCCTAAAGAACGAGGCATAATACAGTCATGTATGGCGTCCTTGCCGCGGGTTATGACCAAACGAACGAGGTACATTATACAAAGTGGCTATATGCCCGGCAGCCGGGCTCGGTCTTAAATAGACTAAATGCCCGGAAGCCGAAAAATTTTACGGAATTTCAACTGTAAGGTTCTTTTAAACTTCTTGAGAGTATTAGATGTGTTCTTAGAATTGTTGAGCGATTCCAAAAACCATGTTGATTTTCTAGTTGACGAAATATCTGAACTTGGGCATACCGTAAAATCGCTATGTTGTCGACATTTTGGCTCAGCCCGGCATTCAGAAATAGTCACCAAATTCCGGCAGAAAGTCTCATTCAAACCTAACGAGAGTATTCGATGTTTGTTAAGATATGCCAAGCGATTGTAAAAATTATTTTGGTTTTGTAGTGGACGAATTTTCCGAGCTTGTGCATACCGTGAAATCGCTTGTTTCTCCACACTTAAAAGATTTGTGATCCGACTGCCGGGCACGGTCTCAAATGCGCTAAATGCCCGGCAGTCAGAAATGTCACCTCCAAACTATCATAGGTCGATTAAGAAGTGCTAAGCGATCCTGAAAAGTTTTATAGATCTCAAATCTAATGGTTGGTTTACGCTGAAACGAAATATAGTAGACATTTTTCGGCTGCCGGGCATTTAGTCTATTTAAGACCGTGCCCGGCTGCCGGGCATATAGCCACAGCCTACATTATATGTGTGGTGTCCTTGCCTCGGGTCATGGCTTAAAGAACGAGATATATATGACGTTTCGGGTTATGGCCTATAGAACGAGGTATGTAACATCTGTGGTGTCCTTGTTTCGAGTATTGGACAAGGATGTTTCACTTGGGGTTCATTTTTAGTAATTTTTGCAAACATTCTGGTGGTTAAAGTATTAGAATTTTGTTGGATGCTACAGGTAAGAGACCAAACTGACCCTGTTTAAACCTACGCTTGAAATAATACCAACGCACCTGGAATCCACGCTCGGGACTGCAGACAGTTCCACCTCGAAAAAAATAGGCTACACACCTAACGAAGAGAAAAACAACTGACTCTGATACACTGTTTAAATCAAAACAAGCTCTTGAAACAGGTAAAGATGGCTTACCAAGAACCAAAAGCGCTTCATCTTTGTCCGAATTCCGGGGAAGATAATGTAACACCTGTCAGCATCAGTGAGTACACACAAACGTTTTAAGATCACTTGTTACGAGATGAAACTTCAAAAAATCTGTTTGTTGCAGATGACGTTGAACGCAAGATGTTTTCTTAATTTGTTTTGGTTCACCCTCCTCTCGAGAATTACTTCAGGAATTCAAAAAATACAGCACGAGTCATTTGTGTTATTTCTGGAACCAACTGTTTTATTGAGGCAGTTTTACTTGACTAATTAACATTGTTTTTGTACTAACGACTGTTTCTATGGGCTCAGAAAGTAACAAACTTGCTACATATTTTTGGACGAAATTAAAGCAGACGCCATGTTACGGCGGAGAGTCCTGACTTAACTGAATAACGAACATCAAGCCTTGTCTAGGTTCACCAGTCCACAAGTCAGCGAACAAAATGACAAAATAAGCGAACCAGCAGGTGCCGCCGTTCGTACGCACGCCAGCGCTGTGAACAACAGGATTCCAGAACCGATGTTCTGTTGTGTTTTGCTACCTTATCGCCTTTGATTTTTCTACAATTTGGAGCGAAAGTAAAATCAAATTGTTCCACTAGTTCAAAGTATTTTCACACTTCTGCACGTTTATCTGACCAGAGACGGGACAAAGCAGAGTCTTTTGTATTTGTGTCATTTGTTTTGTTGTTGTTGATTTTGTTTTTTTTGTCGTTGTTGTTGATTTTTCTCTTTTTTTTGGGGGGGGGGGGGAGGGGTAAGCAATTCCTCTAGGCGTTGCCAGAATAGTTTTACACCTGGAAGTGTGTAGTGCTATGCCAGTTCACTTTGTATTCGGGTATATGGTAGATTGCCTTTGTAACAATCTCCGAGAAGCTCCCTCGCTTTGCAGTTATTTGATGGAACCTGCATCATCGATGCAACACACGGCAGTCGTATTATTGCAGGCTCAATTGTAAGCATATATAATCTACGCGTGCGCCATCTTAGGCGGTGGCAGTAGTCGTGGCAGTAGAGAGTGCTGCCTTGAGATGTATTTAGAGGCCGGCGTCTCGTCCGAATCCTCTGTGGATTTATGTGGGCAACCTAGCATTTGAAAATAGCTCCGTCCAAATTTTTATTTACAAGTGTTGAGAACAAAAACAATTTTTGGGATGGTGGCGAGACAGGGTTTGTTTGTTTCTGAGTAAACACTAGTTAGTACCGAAACCTACCATGAGTTTGAGTCGAGCAGTTGATTGGAGTTCTCGAAGGCCGTGCTCGGATGTGAAAATTGTGCAACCAGTTATCACAACATTTTCCTAAATAATTATAGTCAAAGAAATGCGACAAATTACACTTACATTTAAAGATAATATCAAATCTCGGAAATATTGGTATGTTTTGCTTCTTCGCTAAATAATCTGCACAAATGATGTACTTACTTTATATTCACCTTCATGGGTCAGTTTATCGAGGGTGTTGCATTTCACTGTCGCGATATTTCCTGCTCAATTTACATTCGGCTCCTTCGCTGTCCAGTATGTGTAAAAAAAGTTGCACACATTCTTTTAATTTACGTTTTGCTGCACCGCAGAACGTTGTATACAGGATAAATTCTTTCACGTTAAAAGCTCTTCCAAAAGAAAAATGTTTGTTCCAACGAATGGTTGCGCCTCTCTTCAATTGAGTAAAATATCAAAGCGACCAAGGATGCAAATAAAACTGGTACGTACGCGGACGAAAAGTGTAATCTGGGCATTTGAAGCCGGAGACAAAACCGGGCGCGCATCAAATTTCCCGCCAAAAACAGCCTCGTTCTCCTTCACAGAGACCCTTTACAGACAACATGAAAGCACAATACAAGAAACTGGGTCCCCGTAGGGGACGTAGATCCCGGTGTTGTGGTCTGGCCTTTGAGTAAGTAATATCATCTGATGCATGAGTTGGCAAGATGCGTGAGATCAAAACATGAACTGATAGCGGCTGCCAGAGGCGCCTTTAGCTGACCTACGATCTCACCCCAGGGTAAGAATTGTAAACCGCCATGGACAATTAGTGGATAAGTGCGGTATACAAATCCTATTACCATTACCATTGTCGACAGGTCCCGTAACTTAACGAGTTCGGAAAGCTATTTCATGATCGAAATGTTTCACATCGGGAATTACAATTCCGCTCGTTTGCAACTTGTGCAAAGTCAATTTGAATTGAATTTGCCATTCAATTCAAATTGACTTGCACGTTAGACTGACTTGTAGGCTAAGAACTATCGAACATAAACATTCGGTAGACTCCGACCTACAACTAGTAAGGCTCCAGGCTCGTAAAATTATTGGGGCTTTCGAGAAACGGGGCCTTAATCCATAACTAGTAGTTAGAAAACAAAACAACCGTACGGTACTGTATTAAATGAAAACTGACTATAGGAAACTTTATTCTTGCATTAAATGAAGAAGACGAGTTTTGAGATATCTACAAAGGTAGATTTGGGTGCTTCCGTGATTTCGTTTGTTACGTTGATAAACGTTTGGACTAACTGTAAACAAGAAGGAAGGGTATTCTCCCTTTTACCCTTATCTAATGGAACTTCCGTAGAGATCCATCTTGGGATCTCATTCGCGTACAAATATATAGTTTCATTCCCTACTTTTCGCTTGAATTCCCTCAGGAAGAGTTCGACAGTCACTTTTCGAGGATGAGTATCCCACAGATCGGTGAGTCTCTTCATCTTGATAAAATTCGAAGACAATCAGACACATCATCCATTCACTTCGTCTTGATAAAATCCCTAGATACAAAATACAGCGCAAGAACTGTTGTTGCCGTCATTCTTAAGTTTTGTATCTCTCGTTTTTAATCAGCACCATTTGCCTACGAATGTCACGTTACATTATCCCCAAGAAAGTCTAATAGTCCGATACAAAGGGACAGAAACTGAAAACTCGTACACGATAGACAGAGTTCTCAGCGCTCTCGCATCATGAAGGAAACGAACTTCAACCTAATCGGATGTGCATGCACACGAAACCTGAAAAGGTTAAAACTACCAAGGCTGAGTAACGGGAGTTTTCAAAGCGCCTTACCACCAACTGGAAATATAGTTTAAAAAGCTTCGTTTAAAAAGAGAAAAAGTGACACACTGAGTAGGTTAGGTTACCGTATTTATTCGAATAGGCGCTTGTTTAATTCTTGGTCTTTAAAGGGGGCTTATTCAAGAGGGGTGCTTATCCGAGGGAGGGCGCTTATGAAATTTTCATCATTTTAGTCGCAGAGACATTCGAATCTTGAGCAAATTTATTGTTATCTTTCACTACACAACAAAGCGCAGCATGACGATACTGTCCAATAAAATATTTTGAAACAAGTTCTGAGCGGAAACATATCGAATAAAAGTCTTGATTCTAGTATTCACGCAATACAGTCTAACAGATACTCTCTAATACACGCGAGAGTCTAACAAAACATTTCAGTCTAAGCCAACAATGACCAACAACAGTCTTGTTCTAGCGCCGTAGCATTCACTCTGATCTCTTATTCGATTTCAGGTTTGTTATCACTGACTTCTATCATGAAATTCGAAAAGGAGATTTTGAGAATGAAAGATCCTAGTGGCCATATGGACATTCAAGCGGAAGCTTGGAGAAAAATTCCAGTTTTCTCATGAACTGCAATTACATAAAACGCGATTTCACAGCGATACTTTTTTACTGGGGGGAGGGGGGGAACGGGGCTTATTCGAGGGGGGGGGCTTATTTAATTTAAAGTCTTCTTAAGGTGGCCCTTATGCGAGAGGGGCACTTATTTCAGAGGGCGCTAATATCGAATAAATACGGTAAGTTGCTTTTCAAAACGAGTTTATAGTAAATGGCAGGGCTACCAAAAGTTAAGGTTTGAACGCCCGATGTGCGACTATACTACAGAATTTCGAAAAGTTGCAATGTAAATTATGCGAAGTACAAAGTTAAAAATAAAACTCAATATGTACTTTAATTAAACTACCTTTCTCTTCGTTTATTTGCCTGGACTCTAAAATCATCCATTTCAGTGTATTTTTTAGTTCTGAAGTGGAAATTCCGAGCCATTTAACAGTGATTTCACGAGCGATCCAGATTCACAGCATATAGGCGCCATTTTGATTTTGTGATTGCCACGTGACTCTGAAAACAAAAATCGAGGTCTACTTCATTTTGAGATGGCAGCTAAGAATTCAAGGAAACTGGCCCGACTGGCCACCAAGCACTGGAGTTAATTTTCAGCTCTGATTAAATGGTGCGGCTCGCTTGCAATAACGTTCACAAAATGCAACTTAATATGTTTGTTCTTGATTTATGTTTCAAGCAACGAAAACGAAACTACACATTGAAACAAACACATAAGCTACACTATTAAGAAAGCAATTTAACAAATTGTTGAGATGAGGGACAGCTACACACCGTAGAATTGCTGGAAGTCTGTCTGACTGATAGATCATCTCGTGTCCGTGATTTTCGTTGAACTCTACCAACTGAATGGGATCAGCATTAGGTGGCCTCGAGTCTTTGGCTTCTTCATAAAGCTGTAACGTACACAAGCAGGAGCCCATTACCAGGAGCGTGATTCTCCCATACTGGGTCTGGCCATCAGCACAGTCGCAAAAGTGTCTATTTATAGATTTCCTTTTACCGCGAAACAAACAAAGGGTGTCTTCTGACCAATCACAATGTGAGATTTTATTACGTCACTGGACAAAGTAACGTGCCAGAAAACGCTGTATGGCTCACACTGAATACTCATAAGACTGAAGGAGCTCAAGTCAATTTAATACGATGCCAGAAATTCCATCACGGTTTGAGGCTTAGTAATTACTTTTATTAAATTTGCTTCTATTGCACCGGATCGGCTTCTTTATCGTAAAGATAGGAATGGTTTAAGCTGTCTTAGACCACGTAACTAGGGAAAACGGACTGTGCCAATAGTTTTCCGCCATATTGTTCGCTTCTGTTTTTCGCAGTCATCATGGTAATTACTTTTCGCGGGAAATCGGGATCCAAAAATAGACACTTTTGTGACTGTGCTGATGGCAGGATGTACAGTACAATCACGCTCCTGGTAATGGGCTCCTGACACAAGTAAAAGAACAAAACTAACAGTGTGCAACACGCTTTGTGCTCTGAGGTCAATTTGCAATGACGGGTCTAACAGTATAGAGCATAAAGAGGTTAGTTTCTACAGAAACTGTTGCTGCGTCGGTGGAAAATTAAAATAGACAGGAATGAGTTTAATATTAATAATAATAATCTTTATTATTTATAGTGCGCATGTAACATGTTTATATGATCACATGCGCATAACTTCAAATAAATTAAAATAAATCATGCTCATTTGAATGAGAAAGAATTTATACAATAAAATGTTTGAAAATCAATATAAACTGGTAATTCAGATTGCTAATTGAATTGGTAATCAAAGTAGTTGATAATTGTAACTTGTGCCACCGTTACATAAAAGGGAAGCTAACGTTTCAAGAATAACCCTAAAAACACCGTCCAATTGCGCTTACAGTTGAAAGACAATGTCAATATCTTCAAATGGGTCCTCGTTAAAATTGATTTTCAAAAGAATCACATAGCAGGGTGTTAAATTGTGGTTGATCTTGCCAGAACTTTTTTCGCGGGACTTTAATTTCGCGATTTTTTGAAAATCGCGAAATTTAAGTTAAAATAAGTAATCGTCGCTTGCCGGGAAGTTCTTTATTGATGACGGTTAATAATCTAATAATTAACAAATGAACAACAGAAAAGTACGACCACATCCCAAAACGGAAACAGCCACAAAACATACCTTTTTCCCGAGATCGAAAGAAATGACTTCATCATCTTTGTCATGCAAAATCATGATTGGACAGTATACGACGGCTAATCTGCAAAGAAGTGTACAAATATTTAACGAGGGATTACTTTAAAAGTTTAAGGAGACAAAGGGAATATTTCTAATGAAGGAATAAAAATTGCATAAGGTTGTAAGAAATCTTTTATGTAATAAATTTATTTAATAAACGAGCAGGAGTGCTCTATCAAGTATAAAACACGATGCGTAGCCGAGTGTAAAATACTTGATAAGGCACGAAATGCGAGTTTATTGAACGGCTTCAAAAACGTTTTATGTAGGCCTATTCATTATTACACTAAACTTTGGATTTTGGTGTATTTTGACCAAGAAAATTGGGGGGTTGTCCAATACTCCGACAAATTTATGCAATGCATTGTATTGTATTATATGGCTATAACATTAGTTTAACAATGCATTCTAGAACGACACAATACAACACAATGCATTTTAATACAATGCTTTGCATAAATTTGTCAGAGTATTGGACAAGTATGGAAAATTGAACGCAAATGCTAGCCGTGTCTATCTCAGATATAAAGACACTCATGAAACATAAATTTCCTTTGTATTTTCCTCATGAAGTATTAATGAGTTTTTGAAGGAAGACGAAAGAGTATTTTTTTATGAAAAGGGCCAACCGTGTGATTTATAACCTGATAACATACATCCAAAAATTTCAACATGCTGATTGGCTAAAAGAACGCCAGTTAATATCAAACACTAAAAAAAGTTAAAAATTGTTGCAAAACTTTGAGATAAAATTTGCTTGATATTATTAACAAGCAATTTAATTATTTAAAGCGCAATTTGTATAGGTAATAGCATGGTTTGTAGTGATATTTGGTATAAATACCACGAGGGATATTTCAAAATTGTACGTAATTTCAAGAGCCGTTAGGCGAGTGAAATTTGAGACAATTTTGAAATATCTCGAGTGGTATTTATGCCAAATAGCACGTACAAATCGTGCTATTATTTGTTTATACCACTACTAGCAAAAGGTTTGTAATTTTCACATGCAAGTATTTCAAGTCAAGCAGAAATACCACTGCTCTTAGCCAATCAAATTATAGAAATTTCTCATGTAGTAGTATAGGGAATAAAAAAACAAATGTACATTTTTCAGAGACAGGAAATTGCACTCGTCATGTGGGCTCGTGGATTTTGTTGTCTTTGAAAAGTTTACTTGTGCTTGATAGTGCCTAGTTGCACTCTAAATCATTTCATCTCCTATACAAATCTTTGAAAATTTCTTCCAAAACTTTTCACTCCGGAAGTTTTCGACAATAAAAGCGCCATATAAGTATGTAGCCCACTTACGCTGGAAATCGAACACGTGCGCGCACGAGGAAAGAAGATCAAAAAAACTCAGGAGTGATCTGGGATCCTGAGGTAAGGCGACGAAAAAGGGTTTTTCCTTAGATATGCGATCTCCCGTTTCGTCGATCGGCGAAGGGAATAAGACATCTACTTTAATGCTCTTCAACGCTACTACACATCAAGAAGAGTTAAAAAGAATAAAAATATAAACATAGCTAACATAAAATAAAAATAAATAAGTTAAAATAAAAATTAAAATAATATTGCACTGCAAAATGCTGAATAATTATATAACCTGGTTTCAGGTAATAAACAGTTCCAGTCCCTTATAGTTCTCGGAAAGAAACTTAATTTATAGTAATCATGATGTACAGATGGTTCAATAAAAGAATTTGACGAGTAATCTCTAGTTTCTAGACAACTGATAATAAGGCGGAACAGGCAAAGCAATATCATTGTACACAGATTTATGGAAAATTTGCAGACGATGGGATTTTCTTCTCTCGCTTAGTAATTCCAAAGATAGAGATTTCTTCAATTTAGGTACGCTGGTATTATAATCATAACTACTTACACAATCTATAATGTAATAAAAAGTGCAATAAACGTCTGGTCATGAGGTCTACGATCTGAACTTTTGTCGTTTCTTTCAATAAGAAAGTAATCTGTACAAGAATCCCATAAGACTTGAAACATGCAACACGCATTCTAAGTTTGCCAAGATACAATATTCCCCAAAGTACCATATTTGGAAATTGCTTGCCCACAGTCTTTGAGCTTGTTGGCATTGTCTCAATTGTGTGGCGTACCGTAAGCAACATGCATTTACAACAACCACGTGCCCGCCATGGTTTGAGCAGAGGTGGCTAATCAGTCCTGGTAAGTCGGTTCCTGATAAGTCATACTATTGAAACCAATTTGATTGGTCTATTTCGTTTTCCTTGATTTTCCAAATATGATAGTTGGTAGACTGAATGTGGACGAACTGTGGTTGAAGACACTCAAAGGAAGTTACATGCTTCAAGTTTCATGTGTTTCTGGTTGAACATAATTCCAGTACATTTACAAGGCAATATTGAATCTGGACAAGCTGTGGTTAGACATTCAAAGGTAGTTACAAGTGTCAAGTCTATTGGGTTTCTACCTATACACAACCTCCTTCCACTCCGAAGATTTTCAAGAAAGATAATTCAATAAGTGAAAGATCGTCAAGTTGCAAAGATAAGACCAGAAAAAAGAATTCAGGCTCCAACGGGATTCGAACTCGTGACCTTGCGATACCAGTTTTTATGGGTTTACCAGCGCAATAAACCAAGCGGGATGTTGGGAGAACAATTTAAGAGCCCTTCGACTGTTCTCCCAACATCTCAAGTTATTACGCCGGTCAATCTAGAGAAACTGTGGTTTAATGCTTTTATAAACTGACTTTAAGTAATGGTCCGGCTAAAAGGTAGGCAGGCGTACGGCAAAACTCATTAAAAAGGTCCGAACAGTTAATTGTTAATTCCATTTAAATTGCCTCATCTCATTGGCTAATACCAAAAAAATCCCGAAAAAGCAATGAAAAATTTCAAAAAAACGTAATTTTTAGACCTCGTCTTTTCCATATCCTTATTTTCCGTCTCTCGGCCAAATTTGGCTCTTGCTCTATGCGCCAATTAGCACCACAAAATTAACTGACACTATTGCCGAGCGCTATTGTTTTTCTGCCTGCTTCTTAGCCTGACCATTACTTCAATAAAAACAGAAGATCTTTCTCTTTTCTATGGGTTTACCTGCACAATAACCCATAGGTTTTCGACCAATCAGCGCGCGCGTAGTATCTGAGTTATTTTATAAACAACTGAGATATCAAGCCAACTGGTAGCTGGACACTTGTGAGCTCGTAATATACACGGAGAGGATGAAGAGATGATTGTGAGTATATGAAAATGTCATATATGTTAACTGGGTCCACACACAGTATAGGAGTGAACTGTTAAGCGCAAGTGAGCTGCATTTTTAACAAACTAAGACGAGCGGAATCTTGTATGGTTTGCTTAGCTTGCCGACAAAGGTATTCCAGTCGGTTCACAGACACATTGCAGGAAATTAACTTACGGTTTGCCGACAAACAACTGACAAATCTTTGACGAAAGTCGTCCATGGCAATTATTTGCCTTATATACCCGACAAATACCCGATAGTTTACGAGCAACTACCGAAAAACGGACAATAGCTTTTTCGATGTCTTGACAAACGCGTGAATGCCTGGTCGCCGAATGCTAACAAAATTTTGGGGACCTCGCTACGTTTTGAGCGGAGCATAAAGCATTGAATCCCTCATGCTCATGCGATTTACACACCTCTTATCAGTACGAAATACTTCCTTCAACTCATCTAGCACAGTTTCGTTGAAGTATGGCAAAAACCTGTAGGGCTAATGTCGAAACAAGAAAAATCAGGTCCAGAAGAAACATGCTAAAGTACCAGAAATACAAAAACTTCTCAAGAAAAGAAGATATGGTATGCACGATTACTGTTGTGACAAAATACTGCATACCAGACTTTGCAAGGCCGTGATTAAGTAGATAAGTATACCCGGACCCATATCTAGGTCTGCTACTTACAATTGCCATAGGGTGTCGTGCCGCTCCTTCCCATACATTATTGAAGGGCGCCTCGAGGATAATTCCTGAGGGTGGCGATCCTGACACGGAAAATACACACTGATTATTACGGCAGGGTTAGACATTTCTTGATAGCAGAACAGTCTCAATCCAACAAGGAATACAACTATTAATCCTCCGTTATAGTCCATGGGCCAAGACCCGAAAATTTGGAATTTCTTACCACTTAAAGGGACAACTGCTATCATATATTTTCTTAAATCTTAGGACCTATACCTCAACTTAATATATGATAGAAATGTTTTATGGGCGGCTTTACCATTAAAATCACGTGATAAAATGACGCAATCGCTGTCGTAAGGAATAAGCAAGATATTAAATATTCATTAAGTAAGGCATTTGTCTCTGTTGTTTCAGAGCATATTTTGACTTTCACTATTCATTAAACTGGTACACAGTTAAAATGCGATTTCCAATACTCTTATTAGTATATTACTAACTATTGCTGTAATGACAACTTCTAGGTATAGAAAAAAAGGAACAAAATTAATGTATTTCTATCAATGCACACACAGTTCTTCTCCCTGATGAAAAGATGCTTATCCATAAATTTTGTTTTGCCTCCGTTTCCCTTTTCTAGGGGACTTAACGACAGCAGTGCTCAACTAGTTACTTCATATACCATGCAGCCACGAGAACCTATATTTTAGCTTCGTCTTATTAATAAAATGTTGACGGGCCTGCGCGACTCCTGCTCAGTGCTCGCAAATGATCGTGCGTCTTCAAAGTTTAGCTCTGACCAGGATATCTTTTAGGGATTTTCCTTTGCGATATGATAATAAGGAAGGTTTGTTATTTCTCTAAGATGTGGTTGGTTTTGAACTAAATGCCGTTTCCCCATAAGTACATTCTTCAGATTTGGAAGTGCTGGGTGGTATAAATTTGTGTGTCAAAAAGCAGTACTGTACTACGTGCTTCCCTGTTTTTGTTTTTTAAAGACCTTTCTCGCTTTGTGAAATTCACGTCAGAGAGGTGTCTTTCCACCATGTTTCCTGGATATCCTCTGTTCTTAAGGCGTAGTTTGTTTTTCATGTTTTTATCAAACGTGATGTTAGAGGAATTCGTTCGTAGAAGTCGTAGTGCTTCTCCTTTTGTTACTCTTTTGAATGGTCTCTGTCTTTTTGTAGTGCGTTTGCACTTCAAGGACAGACCCCTTGTTAAATCTGTCACCTTTGTACACATTTGTGTCCAAGAATGCAATGTCTTTTCAGATCTGATATTTCAGCCGTAAATTTGATGGTGCTCTGAAAGTTGTTTGCCTTTGTAATAAAGTCTTATATTTTCTTCTTAATCATCTGAGCGGGCCGGAATACTAAATCCTCGAATTTGATTAGCTAATTACGCGCTCGTGACCGGTCTAGCCTTTTTAAGATACAACTCACGGGCCGAATTTTTTCCCCGCTGTAGATAGCTCGGCCCGTATGGAAAAAAACTGTGCCCTTGGTATTGAGTGCTCAAGGCCTCGGGCAAAGTTTTTTCCCATACGGACCTCCCGCCTGGTTAATAACACATCTATCGTGTCTCTGGTTGTATTCCACAAGGAGAACACATCGTCAGTGTATCTTTTCCAGACTACCAGTCTGGTGGGGCTCTGTCTGAGGATCTCGTTCTCTATTTTGACCATGAAAATGTTGGTGAATGCCACGGCCATCAAAACCAAGGTTGAGGCTTGTCACGTATTGATTTCCAGATTGTTTCTCAGCAGGTCTGCCTGATAGGGAGCGAGAAAGAATGCAAAATTTCTCAAAGGCGAAATCAGGTACTCTCGTCCATCCATCTGGTATTTCCCCATTTTTTCGTTCACTTTTGTTAAGAATTCCTGATCGATGGTCTCTTGCACGTCTTCGTATTGTTTCCTGAACTCGTAAAATTCAAGAACTTGAAGAAGCGGGACAATTCCTGGATGAACTTTTGTTCTGTTTTCCAATGCCAAATGCCTCTCCTTTCTAATTCGGTTTGGATTAGATGCTGCGGGGGCTTTTTCTGCTGGGAGAAATCCAAGTCCTTGGCCTTTCTGAAGCTGTTTGGTCGTGAGAGTACAGTCCTTCTTTATCGCATTGTGAATGTCATCTTTAACAGGTTGTGAGATAACACGAGGTGCCGGTTTCGCGTGATTGTGTGATGCTCCAGGTAGACACCCAACCCACCTCCTTCCATCATCTGCAGCAGGCCACACGTAGATAATTTGCGCTGGGCAATCACCAGTTTGCTCAAGCGTGTAACTGGAGGCGTTATCTATGCATTTGTTCCTTCTTTGTCGGTTACTAACAGTGTAATGGCAACCTTCATGAGAACATACTTCTACTCCCTCGCAAAAGGCGCGCTTGACCCAAACGTCTGCGTTTTCCGTATTAATCTGTAGATTCAACTTCCGTGTTGAGGTACTTGTCTTCGTTAGTTGACAGTCGTCCCACATAAAATTGGGTCTTTGGCATGACCCAAATCCCACTGCTCTACTAATACCCTTGCAGTAAGCAACATAATTTTCTTCTGTTTGGAAAGCAGGATATTCGTAGGCTCCTCTTTTTTTAACCGCTTCTGACTGTATCACCCATAAATGTAATAAAAACCATAAATGTAATACCAACCATAAATGTAATAAAAATTAACCATAAATGTAATACTCACCATAAATGTAATTACTTTTAACCACAAATGTAATAAAACCACTAACCATAAATGTAATAACATTTGCCCATAAATGTAATAAACTGAACAACCATAAATGTAATAAGGCTTAACTATAAATGTAATAAACTGGCTATGACTTCCAAATCAAGGGGCTGCAAACTTGTCATTCTCCTTGTGCACTTCTTGCTTCATATAGTAGCACACTCTTTTATCGCATTCATGGAAACTTCATCAGCTATTTTCTTTACTTTCTCGCCTATATTTGCTTGCTTGCTAGCAACTTTCCGTCTCCCTTACAAGTTTCCTTCGAAAGTAACTATAAAGGTTAGGACTTGTGACATTTTCTTTGTTTTGGAGCTTTTGCTTTAATTTCCTGCTCTTTGTTCTTTTGTTTTATGTAAGTTTCGCAGGTTCTTTAAACTTGCCAACTTGTCGAACTTTGCATAGCAAATGCGAGCTTGTCATACCCAAGAAAATTCTAATAGTAAGAGAGTTTAATTTCAAAATTTTAAGCATTAGCGTATGAATCAACCTACCAACCGATAAACAAATTGCGAACAAGTGACGATAAAAATTCCAACAGGAAGAGATAATACTGGGCCGTTTCAGTTTTATTCACGCTGAAAGCTGGGACGTCCCGAAATTTTCTCACTTGCCTGTGAAATTACTTTAGCAACTTCAATACAGTTAAACTAAAATTCTTAACCTTAAAATGTCCTTATTCAGGCCCGCTCTTAAGTGCCTCGTTACTTCCTATATATATGTTGTAGGTCAATTTTTTCCTTGGTTCAAATTTTATTTTCCTTTGTTTTCTGGTATAGTAATGTATGATAATGATTTAAAACAAATGAAAATAAAATTTGAACCATGGATAATATTGCACTACAATATATACTTTCTGGAATTCTGGAACGAAACGGACTTCATCGAAATCACAAGACAGACGGATTTGTCAGGAGTAAGGTGTACTTTGATCTCTGGGGCCGAGATTAAGAGTACGTTGTCCGTATTATAGATCAGAAGTGTCACACACACTATGTCACTCTTAATAGCAAACCTTACTGGACCTATACTTTGGGGTCTAAATTTCTTTGGTAAGTTTGGTCTCGTTAGGGTGTCTCGGGAAAAACTACAATATTTCACGCCGTATGGTCCTCGTTTAGGATTACACACGAAGAAATTATAGTAGTTTTGTTTCTTTAAGGAGTCAGACCTTTAGGGGCGTTATTGAAAATTTCAAGTCAATTTGAAGAATGAGAATGACAAGTTTGCAGCCCCTTGATTTGGAAGTCATAGCCAGTTTATTACATTTATGGTTAAGCCTTATTACATTTATGGTTGTTCAGTTTATTACATTTATGGGCAAATATTATTACATTTGTGGTTAGTGGTTTTATTACATTTGTGGTTAAAAGTTATTACATTTATGGTGAGTATTACATTTATGGTTAATTTTTATTACATTTATGGTTGGTATTACATTTATGGTTTTTATTACATTTATGGGTGATACACTGACCACCTTTCACTGTAAAGTAATAATTCACGAATTTTGGAGGATACATGTCAGTTATTAAACATAGTATTGAGAAGATGAGCACCCAGAAACGAACGTTGTCTTTTGACCATTTTGCAATCTCGGAAAAAAGAAAAATGGAGTATAACTTGCAAAACATTTAAAATTATATACTTCATAGACCGGTTTACCTTCATACGGTTAGGTTTCATGGTGATTGGTACTACGCCGTTAAAAATAATTCACTAAATGCGAATTCTTCCCTTCTATTCTATAATCGGGACTCCTACTTCGCCGTTATTGAAAATTCACTAACTGCGAAGTATTTCCTTCTACTTTATAATGGGATTCCTACTTCGCCGTTAATGTAATTTCACTAACTGCAAAATATTTCCTTCTATTCTATAATCGGGACTCCTACTTCACCGTTAATGAAAATTCACTAACTGCGAAATATTCCCTTCTATTACAAATCGGGACTCCTACGTCGCCGTTAATGCAAATGCAGTAACTGCGAAATATTCCCTTCTATTTTATAATTGGGATTCCTACTTCGCCGTTAATGAAATTTCACTAACTGCGAAACATTTCTTTCTATTTTATAATCGGTATTCCTACTTCGCCGTTAATGAAAATTCACTAACTGCGAAATATTCCTGTTTCCTACTTCGCCGTTAATGAAATTTCACTGACTAACTGCGAAATATTCCCTTCTATTTTATAATTGGGATTTCTACTTCGCCGTTAATGAAAATTCACTAACTGCGAAATATTTCCTTCATATATTATATCGAGTGCCTTTATTGCGAATTTTTTTTCTCTCAGTAGAGTAGAATAACTGCAAAATTTGCATTTGTCAAAATACCGTTCCTGGAGCGTTTGCCCGGGAGAGAACGTTCGAGTACTTCAATGTTCGTTTGTTTAGGTAATAGCATGGTTTGTAGTGATATTTGGTATAAATACCACGAGGGATATTTCAAAATTGTTATACGTAATTTCAAGAGCCGTCAGGCGAGTGAAATTTGAGACAATTTTGAAATATCTCGAGTGGTATTTATGCCAAATATCACGTACAAATCATGCTATTTTTTGTTTATACTACTACTCGCAAAAGGTTTGTAATTTTCACATGTAGGTATTTCAAATTAAGCAGAAATACCACTACTCTTAGCCAATGAAATTACAGAAATTTCTCACGTAGTAGTATAAACTATCAGGGGCGGATCCAGGAATTTACATGAGTGATTTGCAGCACCTTAACTAGGGGGGTTTGGGGGCATGCTCCCCCAAGAAAATTTGAAATTTAGTGCTCCCAGAATGCAATTTTCCTCCATTTTGAGAGCACTTTAAGCCATTCAGACACATTAACAGTACCTCCTCAGAAAGGCATAATTCTGTACAAAAAAATCAATTCTGTGTATTTACACAGACAAACCAGAATAACATGAAATTTTTTTTTGTCCAGAAATTTGCCTTTCTGTGTCTAAGGAGTCTAGCATGTGAATTAAGATTGAGGGCTACCTTTGAAAATGTAGTAGATCTGCTGCCTAAGAAACATTGTTGTGGAAATGTATCAGCAAAACTGAAAAGTTGGAATCATACTTGCCTTTTTCAGCCTTTTAGATCAGTGTATAAATTGATGTGGTCCAATGAGCTTAGACTGAGAGAATATGTGAAAACCATTTAAGCTTATCAAATACCCAGTGTCAGTGGAAAAATAACTCTAAAAACTATTGAAGAACGACTTTTTTGTCCAGATATAAGTATTAATACAATTGTACCACAGGGACCAGTTATGTATCTGTACTGTTCTCCATCAGTTTAAGGATTACATCAATCCCGATGGAACATAACTCACAAGTACTCTAGAAACACTAGTGACTGCCTGGTACAAAATTATTCATTAAAAATATTTTCCATTCTCATTCTTCTGGGATGTAAATTAGCAAATAAATCTATAATTTGTTCAAGATCTAATTCCATTTCCCTATGGGCATGCATCAATGCTAATCCATTCAGTCTATCCTGGACCATTGTACTTCTCAAATAAGTCTTCAGATTTCGGAGGGTTGAAATGGACCTTTTGCAAGATGCCGATGAAATGGGAATAGTGATCAGGATTTGAAGTATAGTATATATATTTACATAAGCATCCTTGTCAATTTGTTCCAGGGTGGCATATATGCTGTCAGGGATATCTTATCTTCTATCATTTTTCCCCCTCCACAGTCTTTCCCACAACAAAAGCTCTGCTGGTAAACCAGCATAATTAGGGATATCCTGTCTGTAATGGTTACAAAATTCCCAAACATCATCCTTCCAAATGGGGTCAGTAGCCAACAAATTAGATGGAATCACTGAAAATCCTTTGTAGCACACAAAAACATCATCTTCAAATCTGCTGTCCAGTTGTGCAAGAGCATGGTTAAGGAATTCTGTTGTCAGATTGATCCTGTAATAGTCTTCAGGGGTTGGGGCTGGTGCACTGTTTCTGTGAACTTGCCTCTGAATTATCCTGGGCATGCTTGGCTGCACTGAAACACATCTTGCTAGGGTAACAGCTTCCTCGTAGAGAGCATGGTGCCTGTTATCAATGTCAGTTTGCATATCTGTTAATGCTGATTTTAACAGAACAATTTCCTCTTTTGCTTTGAGAAGATCCATTGCTTTCTTTTGTAGTCTAACTGTGAGTGATCTGGTTAAGTCTAAAATGTGTCTCACAATAACAAGAGTAACAATAAAGGAAAATGTAATTGCATTCATTAAGGCTCGTGCATCATTTCTACTGGTTTGATTCCAATTCCCACGGCTAGGAGCATTTCTGTCCATTGCAATGTCTTCAAGTGTAGCCACAACTGGGTGAAGAAGCTCCACGATTCGGTCCATACCATCAACGCGCTCAATCCACCTTGTTCGACACACATTTACCAAAACGAAGTGGTTGGCAGCAGGCATCAGTACTCTAATCTTGCTTATCAAATGCTGCTGTCGCTTCGGGGAATTGTCAAAAAATTCTGAGAGCTTTCTTACAACATCCATCAACGCCCACACTGGACTCCAAAGCAAACACAAATGGTAAACAAAATGCACCATCGACATATTTAGAGTATGCTAGCCAGGGAAATCTTTTCAGCCAGCTCCACACAAAATGACAGCTAGAATTCGAACATTCCACTGACGCTAGGAAATCAAATAGCTCACCTGGTTTCCACACATTCTCTATGAACTTGAACTTGTCCTGGTCCGAATATGAGTTGATTTCCTTGAAAACCAAGCCAACATCATACTGTGAACAGTCCTCCTTCCGACAAACTCGATCGCCTCGAACCATCATTTATATTCAAAATTTCCCTTGTCTTCCTCCGTAGCAAGTTAGTTTAACAATGAACTCTGATCGGAGCAAGAACAAACGAGGGACTTTCGGGGAGAGGCTTCCCTTTATATACGATTGTCAGTAGTTTGCACGGTAGTTTGCGTCCTGGATAGCCAATCAGAACCGAGTTTGAGTAGTTCGCAAGACAATGCGAGTGATTCTGGCCAATAGAGGAGGGTTTTGAGTGATTTGTGGAAAGATCGATAAACTAACCACTCCCACCCACTGCGTACAAATTTTGTGCGGTCGTGCCTACGAATTTTTTCGTGTTGTTCTCCGAAGTCTCGACAAAGGACGAAAGTGCGCGAACGGAGATTCGTCAAATTCGTTCGGAATGGACTGGGTTTGCTGTGTAATCGACGGTATAACGAGATTGGACGATTTTTTTTCTTTGTTTTATTTCATAATAAACACTGCCACAAGAAGGATAATTGATTTCTTGAGCTTCAAGAAACAATCTGAGAAATAACAAACCCAGGTTTGATAACATTTGAGTGATTTCTGGAAATCACTTGAACTACTCTGGATCCGTCCCTGAACTATGAAACCACATAAGACGCTTGGGAAAGGGAAGATGGCAAAAGAAAAAAAATACCAAGATGCCTTGTTCTTAGAGCGTCTTCCCGGGACGGAAGATCCAGAAATACGGTTAAAAACCTTACCACGATAGCCTATAACCCTCGCTTGCTATCAAGGCATACGCCGAAAGGCAAGGTGGTGTTTCCTTGTTTTGCCACCTCCCCTCTCCCACCGTGTAGGTTGTCTAATTTGGCGTTGTTCGTGTTTTCTTCTTTCACCACCTTTAAAGCCTATTCGAGATTTCAAGCATAAAAATATAACAAAAATTCGCCGTAAAAGCCACGAAGAGACAGGAGATATGACCAACTGTTACCTGGAACCCCGCCTCAGTGGAACACTGTCCGCCATCTATAATTACTGGTACCCACAACGCATTGCAAACTAGAAAGGCACTCGGTAGAGCGCATACCTCCGCCCCGCCACATATGTACACCTCATATTACACTCATCTGGATATGAGATCCGGAGTTTAATCAGGATAAATCCCAAATTTTAATCGATTGATCCTGGGTATATTTGCGACCTTCCTACCAAATTTGGTGCAAATCCGTTGATTAGTTTTTGCGTAAAACGATTAACAGACAGACAAACAAACAGACAGGCGTGAAAACATAACCTGTAATAATTACAATCACGCATTCGACATAAAACAACAATTCAAGTTATTTCTATTGATTCAATCAGCAAGAATTAAAAAAAGGAAACATTCCTGACGAACCACGAATTCGATGCTTTTCTGGAGCGCTTTTCCATAGCCTCGTTTTCATGTAGGGGCGTCATTTTTCCTTTCTTGAGTCCCAAAATATATCATAAACCTGCGCTTTCAGAATTGCTATCATAAAAATTTCAGAACAACTTGTGATGCTCTTTAAATTGTCACTAGTCACAATTTTTCCCTAGAAGTGGTAGGAAATTTTGGTTATTATTAGTTTTTATCACTTTCTCAAATTTCTCAGACAGTGCATTGAGCAAAGTCTTGAAAGTTATAACCTGAGGCAGACAAACAAATGGAATACCTGAAGGGATGAGTGAAGTTTGGCTTTTTCAGCAACAAATTCAGCTATTTCAAACAATTAAAAAATCTAACCTCTAATGCATAATGCCTCTCCAACTCCTCCTGCAACTCTGAAAAAAAAAAAATAACACAAAACATTTCAACTCTCCAACCATTATATCTTGATCTTTAGTTGGTACTACTCTCATTATCTTGCAGAAAGTGTAACCGATGTCTGATTCATTACTGGTAAGTTCATTGCTACCCGTTTGTACCACTGAACTCTACAATTTTATAAGAATCTAGGAGTTCTGTTTTGTTACCCTGAACCGAGTGAATGACCCCAGATATACACTGGGGCTTTACCACTCTGTGACTTGATCCACTGCCAAGCAGCAAGTCCATCCTCTATAAGTCCTGAGAATAATGCAAACAAAAGGAAAAATAGGCAAGCATTGCATGCATGTGGCTATTGCATTTACTAAGTTTATTCGAATCTTTTTGCCATACCTATCCCCTTTCTTCGATTTCATTACTTTTACATACCCACAATTCTTCGCAGTGCGTGAATTGTATTGTGCATTGTGATTGGCTAAATACTAGACCTGCGCTGATTGGCTCCTTCACTCACTCAATCACTCGTGTTTCCTTTGATATATTGGCTCCATATGCAGTAGCCAAAAGAATCGTAATCACAAAGCGTACAATGTAACATGATGATTGGAAAACAAACAGCAACTAAACAAACAAGCAAAAATTATGTCACCTCTCATGCATAATGCTTGCCCATAAATTATCTGAGGTTTTGTCAAAAAATGTAACAAATCATTTTCACAGTTGGGAAAAAAGATGCACTTAACATCACTTTGCAGAGGTCTCCACTTGAATATGTAGAAATGAAATGGTCACACAATGGTAACATCCTAGTTTGAAAGGCTAGGCAATTTACTGTGCTGCAAAATGTGGGCAGCCTTATGCCCCACAGCTGAGTTCTAATTTCATGTCAATTACTGTAAGAGTAGTAACACAAATCAACTCTGGTTTTATGTTAAAACAGGCTCTAACTAAAAGCTCAGTAACAATTATAGAACAGGAAATATGTATGACTCTACAACTTATGACTTGCAAATCACCTGGTTCTGATGGCGTCCCTTCTGAATCACCAAAGCCTGGAAAATGCCAAAAATTACAGTGATATTACCATAGTTGCACTGATTAATGGCATTAATGCAGTCCTTTAAATGTTGAGAGCTCTTCATTGTTGGCATGGTATAGGATGTACCATGGGTACATAATCATTTGTACAGGAAATCCTTGTGATTCAGGAAAACACGACCAGGTAAGATTCAATATAAGGACAAACTGTTACATACATGTATACCTCTGTAACTGATTGATCATTGCGGTTCAATTTTTTCCTTGGTTTAAATTTTATTTTCCTTTTTTTTTTGTATGGTAATGTTTGATATTGAGTTTAAAACAAATTTAAACGAAGGATAAAATTGAACCACAACGGATCTAACCATGTTAGGTTGCATGGTATTTAACATTGTACAGATTGCTGCAATCCTGAACCTTACTGAAGCTGCGTCACATTTCATTATTAATTTTTACTGCTGCTCACATATGACAAATGAATTATCACCTAAAAAAATTAATGATAAAAAAAAAGGTTCAATAAAAGGGATTTTGATTACGCCCTACCTCGGTAGTCAATTGTAATGACATGATATCCCAAAGAGGTTAAAACCTGCAGTCAATACAAACATTAAATAATTAACAGAAAGTTGATTATTAGCTTTGTGTACAGCTATGTGCACTGTGGGTTAAAACAGTTTAAGATCTCTACCCAAGAATTACAATTTTTCTGGTTCACCAATGAATATTATAACAGAATGCCTTGTACTTCCTCTCTATATAACTATGAAAGAGAGGAAGACACTGTGGAGCAAAGTCTCTTGTTCTAGAACACTGTTCACATTAATGACTACAGCGGCTCTTCAACAACCAAAATCCCAATCTACAGTTACAACACTTACTGACAACCACATAACCATGTACATATCAAGAAATTTGTATCGAAGAAACAAGACTTTTATTGAGAAAAAATCTTAATGCATCTCAAGACATACAGTACTGCAATCCAACTAGCAGTACCTAAAATCTTACTGACACTTACCAAGTCTTACCTTATAAAGTCCTACTCTGCGATTTCCAGCCCTAAAATAAAATACATATACATGTTGTGGTTCAGTTTTATCCTTGGTTTAAATGTTATTTCCTTTGTTTCAAACTCATTACCATACAGAAAGTTGTCACTCAGGGCCAGGGGCCAAGGATTTCACCGGGCTACTTGAAGCATGACCGTCAGGTACTTTCTTCATTAAACCAAACAAGCAACCAAAAATGTTACATTAAAAAGGAGATACGCATTGCAAAAAAGTAAAAATTAGTTATTATAGCACAATCTTGAAACACACAAAAATTATCCATCAAGCTAAATGCAAGTTTTATCTACAGCAAGTTTAAGTAATTTTGAAGTGCTCTTCTTGGGAGGAGGAATGGTGCTCCATGACGCTTACTGCTTCACCAGAAACTATCAGCAAATATCCAGCAACTTAAAATCTTATTGACATCCCTGCATACATCACCATACCCAAAAACACAGGTAAATAAAATTGAAACCAATGATAAAATTGAACTACAACATACATATGCTCAGAGCAGATATATAATAATCACCAATTTAAATACAATAATAACATTACATTTTCAGCTGGCTCTAGGCAAATTTCCTAACAGTTAGATAAAACTAAATATTAAGCTGGTTGATTAGCTTTAAAAGTCAGTAGGTCTTTACTCACCTGGTAAGTCCATTGCCATGTAAATATAAAACAATGGGATTGCCATCCTTGAGGTGGAAATGCTCAGGTTGATGGCCAGATTCTTGAGTTTGAAGTACATGTTTGGCAGGAATGTCCCTAAGAAAAACAAATAAAATGTACAACCTAAACGTACCTGCAACATTTTGCACTTAGCCTTTGAGAGTAGATTCAGTATTCAGTTATAATTACAACAGTTGTATTATTTTAATATAGACGACTTTCATAAATGGCGGCCAATTTCATTATTCCTTTGTATGTATGTAAATTAGATCCATTAATCTCATTTTGGAACAAAAGCTCTATTGAATTTTGTACATCCAAGCGAGGCCAGCAAGGCTCATTACCATAAAAACAATACAATTTTTTGTTTGGCTACCATTATGAAAGACGTCTATTATCACTATCATTGAGCATTCATTATTATTCATATTATAATTATTGTTATTGTTATTATTACAATACACTAATAATAAATTATTCCAGTAACTAATTCCATTAATTACCAAAAAGAATCTAGGAGTATTGGCATTATCTAATCAGTAAATGTGATTTGAATGGTTGATAGGTACCATGAACCAGGTACAAAACTGTGGTGATGATTGATACCTTTAAACTCTTTTTTAGTTTGTGACTTCCACTTTAATATTTCCACCATTCAAAAACAGTGGAGTAAAGGCAGAATGAAATAAGTGTTGTCTATAAAGCTCAGCCATGAAATGAGTTTCCATTAATTACCATGCTCCCAATTTTCCAGCGGGACCAGAAATAAAAAAGTTCACTGCACCATCTAAACCAAACTGACTGGGAACTGAAAGATTCTGGAAGGGGTTCTTCACTAGGGAAATGACAAGAAAGAAAGTACATAAACAACACTTGTAGCCTGTATAATATTCAACTGAGAAAAATGAGTTAGTATCTGGACTTCCATTATGGAACTTAAGTCACTTTGAATTCTTGAATTGATTACAAAAAACACAGAGAAACACAAAGGGCAGAGTTCTCCCGAAAATTTGAAGTAGAGGGAGAATAACTTTGAGTAGGCAGCGGACAATGCTGATAGAAAGACGTGGTGTGGTTTTATCTGAGACACGTGAAGGAAGGGGTCCACCTTTTATTGGGGGATCCAGGAGCCTCTCCAAGAAAATTTTGAAATTTAGGTTCTAAAAAGTGCATTTCAGTGTATTTTTAAACAATCATGGTTTTAAGTTCTTTTCTCAACAAATAAAAATTATTAATTTATTATTTACTTTGAGTAGCCAGGGTGCCAAGGACGACTTGACGGCGAATTTCGCCGGTCGCCGGAGATTACGGAGAACTCTGCAAAGGGATAGGCTGCATTTTCCGACCTAACAATTCATACATTTATCATTAAAGCCCCAAAGGCTGAAAAACAACAACTGGCATTAGATCACCCATTGACCAAACATGGTTCTTATTTATGAGAATTATTACTTCGACCTTGGAAATTGACGGGTTAAAGAGAATTTAATAAGTTGTGACCAGTACAAAATAAAGATAACACTAGTTAAAAGCTTTTGATAACAAAAAAGTCGGATCAATGCCCCATTTCGAAAAGATCAGGACTTTTGGAACAGCAATACAATAATTGAGCAGAGTGACACTTACATGGATGAAGATAAATCAAAAGCTCCCTGGCAGCTGGTGAAAAATACATTAACAACACAGACAAGATGTAGAGGACCACAATTAATCCCAACAGTACCCGCACCAATAACCTGTAATAAACAGAAAAGCAGCTCAGTGTAAAAAATTCAGTAACCTCATATCTAGTTCTGGATGTTTCATAATTGTTTTATGCTCCAAGTTTCTCTGCTAGTGATTTTATATTCTTTGTTTGTTATAGACCCTCAGTCACTGTTTGTGATCTCAATGTTTTCAGTCAATTAGTATGAGAATTAATTTGAATCAAAAGAATATTTCCTATTCTTGGACTGAGTACAGGGTCTGGAAGGGTACTTATGGGATCCAGGATTTAACCAAAATACAGTGCAGGATTTGGGAAAACACAAAATATCTTGACGGAATTCAGGAATTGACTGTTTCTTGGGAGGTGGGATTGAACAGAATTTGGGCACAGGACACGGGAATTCTTGCCTGATTTTTGGGAATTCGGGAAATTTTCACCGCCTAGAAGAACGTTCTGACAGCAAAAGCGAATGAACCAGGCGAATGCTAACTGGACCCGGTAAGTACTGGAGATAAATTCAGGTGTAAATTATGGATAATTAGATGTTACAGACCAGGGACAAATGCAATTGGTAAGCTAGCAAAAAGCTGTCATTGAACCAAGTTGGCTGGTCCCTAATGCAGAAGGAAGATAATCTAGACTCTGTCTTAACTACAATGTTGTTATTGGTCCTCATTTATTTCCCATGCTTTATATAGCACTTTTCTATTAATCAGGGGAGAAGGTATTATTTGGCCTTAAAATGTGAAACACATGCCTGTTAATAACTAAAATCATCTTCAACAAAATAGTCAGACCTTGTGTCATGCCACTATGGTTAAGACCTACCTCATGTCGCAACAAACCTGACTAGTGTCTTCCCAAATATTAACTACCTAAGCTAGAGTTAGTCTGTCACATCTTATCATGTCTGATCGTACATATGCATCTTGTTGCAAAGTGCAAATGTCTTCCCTAAACAGTTCCTGTCTTACCATATTAATGAAAGGATTCCTAGAAGCACCGTAACAACAAAATTCCTGGTTGATGATAAAAAAGAAAATAAATATCAGGAAATCAAGCTCACTTTGAAGAACAAAAAACTTTACCAGATACGGGTAATCTAACTCTTTCACTTTCAGAAGTGATCAAAATGGAACTTCTCCTTGTTTCAGTTTTGATAATAATAATAATAATAATATCAATATGTTAAATAGCAAACAAATAATGAGAACTGAGAAAAGGGTCAACTCATCAAGTTCTTCAAGTTAACTTATTCCTCGCGAAGCGAGGCCGAAGGCCGAGCGTAGCGAGGTTACTAATCGTGTCGGTTCCGGTCAGACCACGTGGCTCGCAAGCCCGAGTAAATCGAGCCGAGAGTTTTTATATATGTATATATTTAACAATTATTCGCCGAAGGCGAAGTGATTATCGGTGAATATTCACCGAGACAAAGTCGAGGTGAATATTCATCAATAATCACTGAGCCTAAGGCGAATAATTGTTTTAGTATAAATACATAGGTGATTATTTCAAAAAAAGAAAAAAAAGCATTGTACAACACGAAAAAATTATATTTCATCAAAAGCGCGCGAACGACTGGCAGCCATTTTGTTCGTCGAGGTGATTATCGGCTGATAATCCGAGATAGCGAACCAATCAGAGCGCGCGGTTTTGTATAATCACCTGAGTATTTATTCCTCGCGAAGCGAGGCCGAAGGCCGAGCGTAGCGAGGTTACTAATCGTGTCGCTTCCGGTCAGACCACGTGGCTCGCAAGCCCGAGTAAATCGAGCCGAGAGTTTTTATATATGTATATTTATATATATATATATATATATCTATATTTTAAAGGTGTCCGTTCGCAGGCCAGGTTACCTGGCAATAGTAGCGCACTTGAGAACTGCTGAACCGCCATTTCGAATTCGGTGATGCCTTTTTGAAAGAAATGTAAATTTTGTGGAAACCGATTTCACTCGTCCTGGAAGTACATCCCAGCAAGATGATCTCCGAGATATTCAAGAAAGATTAATTCGAGATCGTCGCCGAGTAAGTTCGAATACCGTGAAAATCAACACAAGGAAAGCACGACTCAAAGCAGGGATAGAGAAACGACAGCGGGGAGAATAACGACAGACATCCGTCATCGCAGCAAAGACAAAAACTGCTCGCCCTAGAAAAAGCCAAACGAAACAGCAGGGAAAAGGACCAGGAATTCAACCAAGTTAGTTTGGAATTTGAATGTGTTATTGATAGAAATACAGAACATGAGTGAACGGTTACATAACGAAATATATTAGCGTACTAAATTTAGCAAAACGGCTTAGAAGGGAAACCGAGTAGAAACAACTTCAACGATTGGAGATGTCTCTGGAAAATAATTCTATTAGTCTAAAAACGGAATCGGAAGATGACCAACAGATTACAAGAGAATGTAAGTAGGTATTTTTCATATTAAAACGATAGCGTTTCCATTTTGAAGAAATTCCCAACACAGAGAGCACGAGCGTTTCAGGTGGGCAACTTAATGACGGCGATCACTGCTTTCACCTGTCAGAGCTAAATTTAAAATAATATGCGTGCGCATTGCAGCTTATGGCGCGCGTTGTGGCGGGAAGTTTAATAAAGAAAATAAAGCCCTTGAAATGTTTCCATCGTCAATGCCTTCCCCTAAAAAATGTCACGTCTGTTGTTGCAAATCGTCGTCGCGCTGGTATAGTATTGTTGAGAATATTGTGGAAGACTTGAGGAATTGTTTTAACGTGGAAACAACGTGCAATGGTGCGTGTTTGTGTGCCTCTTGTCGGCGAAATTTGACGAGATGGCAACGAAGTTGCGACGAAGAAAAAGAAAAATATTTCGTTAAAGCCCAATCTCGAGGAAAGGCATTTGTTAACAGGGTAACACTAGCTCAACAGAACCGGAGGCTTGCCGTAAAAAATATCCCCGAAACAAAAACAGCCCCAATATCGTTGCTGCTATGTTTACCGGAGGTCGTGTTGTTAGATATTTTCAGATATGTTGGTATCGCAGATATTTGTAACTTGAGACTGACGTGCCGGTATGTAAACACAATTTGCGCGTCTAACTATTTGTGGAAATTTCTGTTGGAACGTGACTTTCCAGAAGCAATTCCCTTTCTAAATACAGTGCTGTCAGCGTCCTTAGCAGCTTACAGATTTTTGTACTCGGCTACGCTCTCGTCGAAAAAAGACCAAATAAGTTACCGCAGGCAAATAGGTGAACTTGAACGTCAGTTTCGCGAAAGGGAGAGCAAATTCTTGGTGGAAAACGCGGAATTACAACAACACGTCGACAGCCTGCAGTCAAAGCTATTTACCTTGCAAACTGACCGAGATCCTAACACCCCAGTCAGCAAACTTCAAGAACAGGTAAACCGTAATAAACTAATTTAACTCACCCAAAAACCCGTTCGCCCGGAACCCGGGATGTGACGAACGTCGAGAAGTACGTATTGGCTCGGCAGTAGATATATGAAATGAAAAATATGCCATGGGCGATAACAGGTTTATATATTTGGTGTTTGAAAGCGGCTTTTACTATGGGCGAACGACCGGATTCCCCTGTTGACTGAAAATGGTTGCAGAAAATCGTATACTATAAATCACAGGTGCTCTTTAGTCCCATAAAAGAAACCTAATGTTTGTGAAATAACAGTTTAAATCCCACTGTCTCATGTATTTAATATGTACTGCCTTACGTATTTCGTTGCATTGAACAACGAACTTGTCAGTGTAGGTGTTTCCTCGGGTGTCCGCATACTAACCTCTCCATAAACTTTTATTAAATTCGTTAATCTAATACTTTACCACTCAACAATCTATGAAGAACACAAATTAGTTTTCTTTCAAGTGACAATGGAAATGTTAACTCTTTGCAAATAAGCTGGACTTATGGCTATTTGGCCACACTTGCACAAAACTAAGAAGTAGTACCGAAATAACTAAACCAGTACAATGCATGGTTCATGAAATCTGATTTTTGTTACAGCTTTTTGCTGGTTGAGAGGGAGTTAGTTTTTTCTGAGCAATATCTTGGCAAGATTTAAAAAAAAAAACAGCAACAAAAAATAAATAATAATTGTGATATATTTTTATAAACAGGTATAATGTTGATACTTCGTTCATTCCTCTGTTAGCAAAACTTGATAATAGTATCACCTTGAAAATATCTGTAACTAACTTAAGTTTTATGTTACCTGCAGGTATTTATGAGTCTTGTCAAAAAGAAGACAGGGCAGAGTAATTCAGGTTTCATCTATGCACACCAATCAAAAGGAAAGCCTATCAAGTTAATGTCAGTTTCCCAGCCACAAACTGGAAGTTCATCTGCATCTTCTAGCACATTGAAAAAAAGGAGTCAAGTCATTGAGAAATTTGTAGAGAACGTAGCATCAGCAACAAAGGTGGCAGATGATGTCATACATCAGACTGCAACATCGATTAAAAGAAAAAAGGATCGGTTTCTGAAGTCATTTTCAGAGGGAGGTCTGAACATCATACAGTCTTTTACACTTAAGCAGGTGAGTAACAACTACAAAGATGTTTTATTTGGAAAACAACATTGAAAATTTTCATTTGTTACGTGTGCATTTTGCAACAATGCAGAAAAATAATTAACGAGTGTGAAGCCTGCATGAGTGTGTGCCATTATTTCAACTCTGCAGAACATTCTAATTTAATACAGGTTACCAAATACATAAAAAAAGGAAATAATTTCACATTAAGTGATTGCCTACCATTGTACACTGTATGAGTATTAGAGAGTATAACAAAAACAAAAGCCTGTAACATTTTTGACATCAAAATAAAAAAAAGCTAAACCCACTGTTTGTCTGAAATTTATTATCACAAATGACATAACTTCTTTCAGGTTGCAGAGCTTAAAGCCCATATGCCCATGGAGATGTTAAGGATGATCAAAAGGACCTTTAGAGATGCTCTTGGTAAGCTTTTGAACAGTAAACCCTTGTCATTAATAGTATTTAATACCCAACAAAAGCCCCTGTACACTTTGATTAACACTCGCGATAAGTGTAGGTCACAAAAATATTAACAAAATTCAACAACGAAAATTGATTTTAAAAATGACTGGTGCTTGCTTGTCCCGTTTGAAGTCCCAGATTAGTAATTAAAGAAAGGGTAGAATTTGGAAAGCTGGGTGTACTGATCTGTTGAGCTTTCCAGCTTAGTATATTTCTTTCCCAAAAAATTAGCCCTGCTAATAATTTTCCCTTTGGTTTACAGGATATGACATTTTTGGTTCTGAAAAAGAAATTCGAGGGCATTTAAAGTCTATGGAATTTGAGTATGAATGTGGGAATTTTGAAAGTTCAACTGGAAAGGATGTCTCTTTTGTAAGAGTAGCAGATGTATCTGATGTAGTGAAGAAATCTGTTAACGAACTGAATGAAAGTGGCTTTTTTGTGGAAAAGAGCAACATTCCAAAAAATTTGCTGTGGGTACTTCTCACAGGGGACAAGGGAGGGAAATCGACAAAGTTGCTGATGCAATTTCTGAACTGCAAAGAGCAGCACTCCATTCAAACGGCCCGGCTGCTGGCTATATTTGAAGGCGACAAGGACAATCACCAATGTATTCAGAAGGTTTTTGGTCCTGTTATAGAGGAAACAAAGAAAGTACTATCAAAGATAACTGAATTGGACCTTAAGGTGGACCTTACAGAAAGCACAAGTCCAAGTAAGCAGCCTAACTTTGAAATCAGAGGGATGGCAAACTGGCCGAAAGAGCTTCAAGAGTTATTCCGAAACTGCCAAAATGAGTATCACAGCCAAAGATGTTTGCTATGCCAGAAAACAGCCTATTTCAACTCACATTCCTCCAACTGCGATGCCAACAAGCCATCCAGTGCAAGTTATAGCATTTCAGAGTTCTGGCTCAGTCTTGGAGGGGACTGGGAGTTCATAGCAAGGTTATTGGGTTTAACAGGGCCCAATGGAACTTTCTTTTGTAACTTCTGTCATGCTCAACTTAAAGATCTTGAGAAGGGGAAGCCTCATACTCCATGGTTGTTGCATCAAGGTGCCACTGCTAGTCACATACCTACCAAAAAGTTTCCTGTGCGTAGTTTTGAGTCAATCTTGTCTGATAATGACAGATTTGTGAAAGGTGGTTCTGTAAAGTCAAAAGTCAACCAATTCCACAATTGTGAGAGCACTCCAGTCTATCAAGCAACTGGATCAGTTATTGACTCAGTGTCATGCATGCCCCTCCATTTGTCTCTGGGGCTTGGAAAGCAGGCACTTGAGCTGGTTGAAAGTGAAGCCATTTCACTGGATAACACCATTAAAGAGGCAAATGGAGAGGCATCCCCAGAACTGGTTGAGTCATTCCAGAAACGAGAGGAACTGATCTTGGACTGTGCCAATCTAGAAGAATTGTTGGAGAATGACTATGAGGCCATTAATTCCACTGAAGAAAAGCTTCAGAGGTTTCTTGCCGACACAGCTCCTTGTCATCAAAAGGAAGGGCGAAGGTACAGTACAATGTGCAGAATGAAATTGCAAATGTCATCTGATAAATAAAATGATATAAAAGAAACCTTGTTGGAAACATATTATAAACATATTCTCCCTATGTAAGACAACTAAGGGTATTCTTAACATCAAAATTCCCTGTAGGGAAAACGTTTTCTCATATAAACGCTCACTAAATTTGTCTCAGGGGCAGGATTGACTTGGATACCCAAGACCATATAACAAAGGCCTCAATCGTGGTAACTGTCTGACGCTGACACAAATTAATAATAAATATGTTAATCTACAACGAGTAACTGATTTTCAAAATGGCCTTCATTTTTGTTGTAGGTTCACTACCCACACAGTGGAAGCTGTAAAAGCAAGGGAAAGGGCACGAGAACTTAAAAAGGGCAGGGATGAACAACAACACCAGGTGAAACAACATAAAGACCAGTTAAAAGCAGCAAAGGAACAATTGATTAATGTAGTTGCCAAAATACATCATTTGAAAGGGCCTTTCCAAAAGAGATTGGATGGTGTACTAGAAAGGATGAATTTAAAGAGGCAAGTGTATCACAAAGGGGCTCTGGTTGGTAATGACGTTGCCAAAATTCTCCACCCTGAAAACATAGGAAAAATTGTGAATTGTTTCAAACCACTCAGAGTGAATCTTCAAAATGGAGAACATAAAGTTTTCAGTGATCAAAGAAGCATGAACAAGGTGTCAACATTACTGACAAAACTTTCACAATGTTTCCAACTGTACTCACCCAGTACTCCTCTCTGTCGCCATGAGGTAGCCTTCCTTGCGGTCCGATGTGCTAGCTTTGGTCACTGGTTCCCTATTAACTTTCCAAACACCAACTTGCTTCGAAAGTTTCATGTGTTAACTTTCCATGTACCTGAGAAAGCCATTTCCAAGCACACTGTGGGCATGGAAGCTGAACACTGCTCTGAAAGTATACACCCAGTGGTCAATAGGCTTGAAAGGACTTATGCAACTACACAAAATACATGTGATCGGTTGGCTCTGGTAGTCAAGAGCCAGTGGCTTCAAAGCAACTCCACTCTGACAAATTTCAGGAAACCTAAACACAGAAACAGATCAGATGCAATTGTAATTACAACAGAAGAATAGTTTCTATATTGAAAATCGTAAATTTGCCAAGCTTCCATAACAAGTGGGGACTTAAAGCATATTGCACTAAAATATTTTATGACCCAGATATACTGCAACTAGGTGAATAAAATTGCACTTTTAATTTTAATCAATATTGCACAAATAATCTTAACAAGTTGCACAATTCCCAGTGAAGTGATGTTCCCTGCAATGTGGAAAGTAATTTGCATTTACTTAAGTTTTCCATTCTTTTGCTTACAGTGCAACGTAACCACCCAATGTAACCACCCAACAAACTTTTTCATAATTTTGATAGCCAACCAGAGAGCGAGAATTTCTTTGACCGGTAACACAAAACTGTTGATCTCATGTGTAGACAAAGTTGTGGTGTTTGCAGCACAATACAGAGCTAACTAACTTGTGAAAAAAATGTGCATTGAGCTATAACAATTGACCTTAAAAAAACTTGCACCACTCTCTCAACAAGTCATGTCCGTTTTTCAGAGTTTTGTACTGGCTAAGTGTAATTGCTCTGAGTTATGAATGGTCGAATGGCTTGAAAGGGGCTGATAATATTGGGAGAGGCTTGCAAAACACAATAAGCCACAGTTACAGGTGTATGGATCAGTTGTTTACAAATTTATTGTCATCTGACAAATTTAATTTCACAACTTTATTTTCTTTTTTTTGGTTAATTTCTTGATCCTTTCTCTTTCCAATCTTTCCTTTAACTCTTCCCTTCTTCTCAATTCTTCTTCCTCTTCATATCTTTTTTCTTCCGGGCTGAAATGTATTAATTTTGTAACACTAAAAATTCCTTTACTATTTCCTTTTTAATGATAAAACCAAATCAGGAAAAATTGAATTTGCAAAAGCACGCTACCTTTTTTCTTCTTCTACCTCTGGCCATACAACACCTCTTGGTTTTGGCCTACGAACAACTGTGCTTCTTCGAACATAGAAAAACGAATATATTTAGCTCGCAGCTGAAGCCAATATCCTTAAAAAATAAATTTATTAAAACCAATTAAATGCACTACCTTTGTTCTGGCATTCCCCAAGAAACCAGACAAGTCGTAACCATTGAGCCGAAAAAAATGAAACACGCGCGGCAAAATTCCCGCGCTTTTTGAGGACGCGACCGGCCGACACAGCATCAAATAAAAATCGGGAAATTTGTGGTCAAGAAAATATCTGACAAAAGAGAACACTTGATCGAAATATTCGCAATTGACAGCTCGAGAATCTGTTGATCAATTTAACTTAGAAGTTCGACACATTTAAATATGACAGTACATAGTGAACAATCTACCCCAATGACGTTGTCCTGTCAAGAATTTAAGCTTAATAACGTACGACCTTTGAGTTAACCGTTTAATACTCATAGGTCCGTTGTGAAATAATCATCATAATATTTCTTCATTCAAACAAATAAACCACAAAAAAAACTAAAAACTAACCTGAGGCAACTGTCGAAGTTCTCCGCTAGGTTGGTGGAAAGCGCCAACAATCAGTACCGCCGTATCTAGTGTGTTAATAGGGACTTTAAGCAGCGAGAACGGCAACGGCGACGGCGACGTGAGAGGCCTCCGGGAAAACCCAAATCTCATAATGCGCATGTCTGGCGGAAAATATCTTGCCGTTGCCGTTACGTCGGAACGTGAATAAAGGCAATCTCCGGTTGTATGAAAACGTGAGTACTAAAATCCTATTTTCTTTGCTATTTTGTCGTAAATAATGACATTTAAGCAATGAGTGACTACTGAAAAGTCTAAATATACTTTTTAATCATTTTTTATCAGAAAAGTTTGTCCCCTTGGTAAAGGGGAAAGCGCAACTGAAGACCAAAGCAAAGCAAATTAAGTTCTTTGTTTGAAAATGAAATTACCCGTGGAGAATTTTTCTCGTTTGTTTGGCCTAGCTACGTAACTGAAGTTATATGAAGTAAGCAGTCATGAATTGATTAAAATGATTTGACTTCAAAGCCAAAATTAAACCTTTCTGTCCCTGTCTAGACCAAGTTCCAAGGTGAATTAACAGCGTCGCTTGGCCCATTTTACTTTCAGTTAACTTGCAATCGTAGGAATTAAATAAACTGAAGCGTCTTTGAAAAATTTCTGATCAAACTTTATAATGTGTACTACGAGTACATGTTACATTTGACAACAGACCTGATCTAAAAATTGAACTTCGATAATTCACATATCAGAACTCTTGTGTTGTTGTTTGTAAACTTTATATTTCGCTGTCTTATTTATTTCGTGTATGTGTAGATGTGATTGAAATAACGACCGAAGGAACTCTCAGTTCTCTAATCCACGTTGTTTTGCTAAATTTCAACCCCTCTACTTGTCAGGCGAACTTAACTGATTAACTGGCGTGCAATGACTGCCGTCCCAGTTTCGCGGTATCGTGCTTAACTGCTTTAAAGCTCGCACCACGACCGCGTTCTCTCCCCAGTCTTTTCGCTGTTCCGACGTCACCGTTCCCGTTCCGGTTCTCGTTGCTTAAAGTCCCTAATACAAAACCGTAACGCGGTAAAACCTCGAAATGGTCTTGAAGATACTGAATAAATTCCACTCTCATACAATCGAGACTGGTACAAACTGAAACCAGATATGTAATCTTCTTTTGAGTGAAAGGGCTTAATGGACAGCATTCTTCGAGGAGCGAATCCAGGAGAATGAGAAACGAGTGTCGTTCTGACAGATCCTTCCTGTCACCTTCCAATAAATCCACTTCTGAGCCATTTCACTGGTGAATAAGGTCCAATATAAACATTTCTACTCGACAAACGCATTCTGTTGAAAACAATAAGATTCTTTAATTTAAAATTGGACTGAGGCAACCCTATCATTTTTGAGCGATCGCACACAACACGTAGACAAAGACAGTCAGGCGCGAAGTCATGCTTCTGGTAAAACGTCGAGAAGAAACTGCTAACTAATGAAGTTTCCAATAAAATAGGAAAATCAGAACTTACCAGTATATCGGCCTGTTTCTCACGATGACCTTCATAGCATATTCGCCACACATACCGACGAAATTTATGAAAAATGGAAAAATCCAGCGGGCTTGTAACCACAGATCGAAATACTTCGCTCTGTCCTTCGCACTCACGTGATGGCACGAAAAACGCAATGTCGACCAGCGGACTTAACTCAAAATCTACCGCTGCAAAGTTATAACGCAGGCTTCAAGTGGATCTGGCAGCCCAAGAATGAAACGCTCGTGAGAGTTACAGTTGTTATAACAATCATTTACAACGATGTGATCTGATATCATTGCAACAGTGAAAATATTGTCAATTTTCTTGATCTAGCAGTTATGTTTAGCATTTTCAACAGAATATATACCCAGTGTCACTATAAAGTGATGGTTCTGCAATATCATCAGTGAACAATGCGATCATTTGAAAATAAAGCAAATGTTATAACTTACTTCTGAGTAGTATTTCTCTTTGCTATATATATATATATATATGTATGTATGTATTCTCTGATTGGAAGGTTTCAATAATATTACGCATAGACAGCAAATTTCATAGCCTTTTCACAATGGGTCAGTTTTACCTTAGAGTTCAAGGACCCCCCCCCCCTGATAATATTGCAATCTAAAAAACCTGGCCCATTTCCCACAAATGAAATGTTAATTCAAGCCGTAATTAAGATATTAACCTTGTCACTTTCTGCTGTTTACTTCATTTTTATGATGTCAAATATCAATATTTAATAACAACTACAACATACAGTTAACATTTTACGTTGGAAAAACTTTATAAAGAATAAAATAAATTTTGTAATGCCAAAATGTTTGTGATCTCTCTCACATATTCATTGCAAGTGTGCTGTATGTAGTAACAAGTGTTTCAAGTTTTTTAAATGCCCTATGCTTTCAATAATGATTTTCCACACAAACTTTATAGACAAATAACCGCACTAGATTCTAAGCCTTTAAGAAGAAATGGTATTGTTTGGAGCTGTTTTGATTACTACCACCTCTGATGGAAAGCCTATTAAGAAGATTTTTGTATTGCTTGTAGTAGTAGAGTAACAATACCTTTACAAAGGTTAGGACATGCATCCCACCCCATAAAAATATATTATGTTTAACGTAAAAAATATAACAATAGTAATAATAATAATATAAATACCAGTAATAATAATAGTAATGATAATAATAATGATAATAATATAATGATAGTGCTTCTCATTACTATATATCATTGGTAACAGTTCAATTCCTCTGGCTGCCATGACTTTTTCGATGAAATGCCATCCTTATATTAAATCTTCCTTCTGCAGTTTTTATAATAGAAATTTGCATATATTCAAAATAATATAATCTTCTCTTGTTGGGTATGGATATTTTGCCTGTTTCTGTAACAGCACAATTAAACTTTCATGTGGTATATACTTTTGACTGATTGATGTTGATTTCACATTATTTTTTTACAGGAGTACATAGTGCAGCAATCTTTTTCAACATATTTAGATTTCAATAACTCTTTCTTACATGTATTGTTTTTATGATATGACCTAAAAGTAGCGCAACCACATACTATACAGTCGGCACTCACTATTACCAAACCTTTATTCAAAGCTTTTGTAGAATCCAATTGTTTTACCCCCAATTTTTATTTTTTGGATGTAATGAGATTGTATCTCACACTTCTGTTGATATGGCATCTCTTTTGAGGGAAGAGGAATTTTTCTATCTACCACTGGGGGTACCATTGCAACTGAAGAGAGTACACAAATTGAAACATGCACTATTCATAATGCTCTCAATTGTAGATACCTAGCAATGAAATAATGACTGCAGTAGACAATAAAATATCTAATCAGAAGATTCTTCTTACAATGAATCTCATGCAAATATAACCAAAAAACATAAACCAAAAATAATTGGAGCATTCAACTCATCCTCAGTGTAAGAACATATTGTGTTTAAAAGGGATGTACAACAAAGAAGACAAAGCAGTAGAGATTAAAAATAAAAAAAAACCAGGTTTTTACACCATGGTAAACACAAGCATTCATATCAACTCTTCAAGACTTCACCTGCAAAAGATTTACAATCATTTTCAATTTGTGTTAAGTGAATATTGTGGTACTTCATTGACTCTGTATTCCCTGTCAAGACAATAAATAATTTTACTTCTATTCTCTCTGGTGCAATCTCATTGGCAGTGAAAGAGCTAAATGAAGGTCAATTTTTAAGCACTGTGTTGAGCGGTATACTGATCATGTAATTTGCACCAGGTGTCACTAATTATGTACCAAACACAGCATAACAAATAAAATAATGGGGACTACGCTGATATAAAAAATAAAATATAAAAGCATTGTGACTTCTTCAAAAACTAGCTTCGCGAGGTTTTTGCGGGAGTCGTATTTCTAGTACTAAATATATATATATCTATATTTTAAAGGTGTCCGTTCGCAGGCCAGGTTACCTGGCAATAGTAACGCACTTGAGAACTGCTGAATTTCCGCCATTATTCGGTGATGCCTTTTTGAAAGTAATGTAAATTTTGTGGAAATCGATTTCACTCGTCCTGGAAGTACATCCCAGCAAGGTGATCTCCGAGATATTCAAGAAATATGAGCACAAGATCGTCGCCGAGTAAGTTCGAATACCGTGAAAATCAACACGGGGAAAGCACGACTCAAAGCCGGGATAGAGAAACGACAGCAGGGAGAATAACAACAGCCAAGACAACAACTGATCGCTCCAGAAAAAGGCAAACGAAACAGCAGGGAAAAGGACTAGGAATTCAATCAAGTTAGTTTTGAATTTGAATGTGTTATTGATAGAAATACAGGACATGAGTGAACGATTACATAACGAAATATATTGGCGTAGTACATTTAGCAAAACGACTTAGAAGGGACACCGAGTAAGAACGACTTCAACGATTGGAGATATCTCTGGAAAATAATTCTATTAGTCTAAAAACGGAATCGGAAGATGACCAACAGATTACAAGAGAATGTAAATAGGTATTTTTCATAATAAAACGATAGCGTTTCCAGTTTGAAGAAATTCCCAACACAGAGAGTTGCAGTTGTTATAGCAATCATTTATAACGATGTGATCTGATATCATTGCAACAGTAAAAATATTGTAAATTTTCTTGATCTGGCAGTTCTGTTAAACATTTTCAACAGAATATATACCCTGTGTCACTATAAAGTACTGGTTCTGCAATATTATCAGTGATCAATGCGATCATTTCAAAATAAAGCAAATGTGATTACTGAATTCTGAGTAGTATTTCTCTTTGCTATATATATATGTATGTATTCTCTGATTGAAAGGTTTCAATAATATTGCGTAGAGACAACAAGTTTCATACCCTTTTACAATGGGTCAGTTTTACCTTAGAGTGCAATGAACCCCCCTCCCCTGATAATATTGCTATCTAGAACCCCTGCCCTTTTTTCACAAATGAAATGTTAATTCAAGCCTTAATTTGAAAAGTTAGACATAACATATTAACTTTGTTACTTTCTGCTGTTTACTTTATTTTTATGATGTCAAATATCAATATTTCATAACAACCACAACATGCAATTAACCTTTTACATTGGAAAAACTTTATAAAGAAGAAAATAAATTTTGTAATGCCAAAATGTTTATGATCTTTCTCATATATTCATTGCAAGTGTGCTGTATGTAGTAACAAGTGTTTCAAGTTTCCTAAATGCCCTATGCTTTCAATGATTTTCCACACAAACTGTATAGACAAATGACTGCACTAGATTCTAAGCCTTAAAGAAGAAATGGTATTCTTTGGTGCTGTTTTGATTACTACCACCTCTGATGGAAAGTCTATTAAGAAGATTTTTGTATTGCTTGTAGTAGTAGAGTAACAATATCTTTACCAAGATTAGGACATGCATCCCACCCCATAAAAATATATTATGTTTAACGTAAAAAATATAACAATAATAATATCAATACCAGTAATAATAACAGTAATGATAATAATAATGATAATAATATAATGATAGTGCTTCTCGTTACCATATGTCATTGGTTACAAGTTCAATACCTTTGCCTGCCATGACTTTTTCGATGAAATACCATGCGTATATTAAATCTTTCTTCTGTAGTTTTTATAATAGAAATTTTCATATATTCAAAATAATGTACTATTCTCTGTTTGGTTATGGATATTTTGCCTGTTTCTCTAACAGCACAATTAAACTTTCATGTGGTATACAGTTTTGACTGATTGATGTTGATTTCACATTATTTTTTTACAGGACTATGTAGTGCAGCAATAATTATCAACATATTGAGATTTCAGTAACTCTTTCTTACATGTATTGATTTTATGAGATGACCTAAAAATAGCACGACCACATACTATACAGTCGGCACACACTATTACTAAACCTTTATTTAAACTTTTTGTAGAATCCAATTGTTTTACCCCCAATTTTTATTTTATGTAATGACATTGTATCTCACACTTCTGTTGATATGGCATCACTGGGGGTACTACTGCAACTGAAGAGAGTACATAAATTGAAACATGCACTATTCATAATGCTCTCAATTGTGGTTACCTAGGAATGAAATAATGACTGCAGTAGACAATAATATATCTAATCAGAAGATTCTTCTTACAATGAATCTCATGCAATTATAAGCAAAAAACATAAACAAAAAATAATTGGAGCATTCAACTCATCCTCGGTGTAAGAACATATTGTGTTTAACAGGGATGTACAACAAAGAAGACAAAGCAGTAGACTCAGACTAAGAAAATAAAACTAAAAAAAACACAGGTTTTTACACCGTGGTAAACACAAGCATTCATATCAACTATTCAAGATTTCCCCTGCAAAAGATTTACAATCATTTTCAATTTGTGGTAAGTGAATATTATTGTGATACCTCATCGACTCTGTATTCCCTGTCAAGATAATAAATAATTTTACTTCTATTCCCTCTGGTGCAATCTCAGTGGCAGTGAAAGAGCTAAATGAAGGTCAATTTTTAAACACTGTGTTGACCGGTATACTGATCATGTAATTTGCACCAATAAAATAAAATATAAAAGCATTGTGACTTCTTCAAAAACTAGCTTCGCGAGGTTTTTGCGGGAGTCGTATTTCTAGTAACAAAATTAATGTATGACACTTACTTAGAAGAATTTAGTCTTACATCTTGGGAGTGAAAGGATTAACAAAAGTAGTACATTTTAGCCAACTCTAGCACAAATTAAACCTCCTCCATCAATTGTTTGTTGTGATAGCTTAGGGCCAAGATGGGGGTAAATAGGCTCCCATATGTTGGTTGTTGTGGTAAAGGTTGAGGTGTGCTGGGGTGGTGCTGTGGCTGGGTGCTGGGACAGGGTGCTGGGGCAGGGCAGGGCAGGGCAGTTTGTGTATGTTTGGGCATGTTTGGAGGTGGGGTTGGGGTTGGGCAAAAGGCTGTGAATCTTCTGATAGAGTGTACAATTTGCTACTAGCTCTCACATGGTGAGAATTATGAAGTGAACCCGCACCCCGTATTGGTTCTTGAGGAGCATCTCATATTATGAGTTGGTAGTTTTATCTGTTAGATGTTCATGTCAATCAAAACATACACCCATTTATAAAAAGTACAACCATTTGGAGATGTAGCTATACAGGCACATAACTTGGTGAGGATGGAAAGCTTAACAAATGAACCAAAATGTGAGGTAGATGTTCCTACCTATGAGCCTGCTACACCATTTTGATTGATGAATGCATCTGCATAGGAAAGGGATAGTGTGATTAGGTTTGCTGGATGGGTATCATCCCATCTACCAGAGTGGGTCAGGAGACGTGTTGGTGAGTGGGATGACGAGATGGATGAACTGGAGAGGTTGATAGAGGCTTTTGAGGAATGAGTCCACATCCTGAGGGAGCATATGGGTCGATTCGCACCAGGGACACATCAGTCTACATTATGAGGGTATTTAAGAACTTATAGGATAGACAGGCAGGCTGGGTATGATTCAAGGTCATTTTTAATGGAGAGTCATGGGTTGATTCGCACCAGGGACACATCAGTCTACATCATGAGGGTATTTAAAAACTTATAGGATAGACAGGCAGGCTTGGTATGATTCAAGGTCATTTTTAATGGAGAGTCAGTCACGGGTTGTCGATCTCAGTGACCAACAGAGGAGTGTGGGTCCTATTAAGGTGATTCCTATTCTTACTTGTGCATTCTCCAAGGAGAACTCTGCAACAGGAGAGAGGGAAGAGTCTGAATATCACTTTGAAGACAAAACAGGTGATGGAGGCAACTAATTTTCCAGCCATGGTTGATACAGTCATAGATGCCCTGGTTGGTCAGGAGGAAGAATTCTAAGGAGGTGGGTCCAGCTGGCAATTAATCAGTGTGGAGTCCTATGATATTCATATTAACCCATACAAACCACTTGGTACAAGCTCCTATATCCCACTTCCAAGGGTTCTACATCTCAAGAACTGGCCGATACTGCTCTTACTGCATCTATCCTTCTGACCTAGGATAAGCCACTCACATTTGTGCAATCCTCCCTTTAGAGCCATAACTATAACTAAAGCGACATGCACATTTAACAGATCAAACTACCAGCTTGTAATGAGAGATGCTCCACAACAATCAATATGGGGTAGGGGGTCACTTTATAATTCTCACCATGTGCAATCTAGTAGCAAAACATACACTCTACCAGAAGATTCAGAGCCTTTGGCCCAACCTCAACCCCATCTTCAAACATGGCCAAACATACACAAACTGCCCTGCCCCACCCCATCCCAACATCAGCCCACCACTTGCCCCAGCACCACACCACCACCACCTGCCCCAGCACCACACCACCACCACCTGCCCCAGCACCACACCACCACCACCTGCCCCAGCACCACACCACCACCACCTGCCCGAGCACCACACCACCACCACCTGCCCCAGCACCACACCACCACCACCTGCCCCAGCACCACACCACCACCACCTGCCCCAGCACCACCTCAGCCCTTACCACAACAACCAACATTGGGGAGCCTACCTACCCCCTATCTCCGCCCTAGGCTACCACAACAAACAATTGGGGGAGGAAGTTTGTTCTAGAACTGGCTAAAATATTATACTACATAAGTGATCATGGGGTTACAGGAAACAAGACCACTTTTGAGCAAATCGCATATTAAAGGTATAAATTAATGAAGGTATCTTGTACAGTATATACATCCTGGACTATTCATGTTTATAAACATGTACGTCAACGGGAGGTTTACGTTCGATGACCAGCATCTGCGAGCTGCGAAACTCATGCTAAGGCAACTATCGCTCAAAGTGTTATCACCTTGCAGAGGTATATACAGTAGTTATGTAAAGAACTTGATCAACTCGTTTGACAATCTAAACAGCTGGCCAATATATTTGCCCCAATTCATCAGCATGCAACGTATGAACCTTTATGAATCTGCCGATCAATATCTGATATGAAATTTTGGCCAGATTTCCGTATCACCCTATACTTCGCTATACTATGCATTCTGTAGGAAGGTAATGAACGTTCCAAAATATCAGCGCGGTTACAGCATGCATAATAAAATTCTAGGTGATATTTTCCGCAAAATTTTACTATCAATTCGTATTTTCGAGACACGAACCTTTTTTCGCTCTTCGATTCACCTTTCTCTTCAATCTGCTTCCTTCCGGATTCACGTTTGGAAGCCATGTTGGTAACTTAACGGGAGGGCATGTACTGATCAGAAAGTGTACATCGCATTTATTTCGCGCCAAAATGGTTAGCCAAAGATTCTTCGCCTTCTGATTGGTTACTTACGAGAAATCAACAGGTTACTTGTCCATGTATGTTGTTCATGTAAGAGTAGCAATGAATATCTTAAGTCGAAACAACAAATATGGCGGATTGAGCTGAAACATGCGGTAGTTATAACAGAAAGCAACCGAATAGAAGTTATCATGTTTGGCGATAAGGCTCTCGAGCTTGTCAAGGAATTGAAGAGGTCTATGGATGGCAGTCTTCCGCCGTACAACGTAAGATTTAATGATTAATTTGTTATTAACTTGTTATAATTTCCGAGTTATGGCGGGAAGTTTGTGGTACTCCTCTCATGAAGTAACTATAGAATGCAGGGCCACTTTTGGAGTGGTATTAAGCAAACTGGCTCGGCGGCTCGCCAGTCAAGTTAATTTAGTATAAAAGATCGAGTACGGTATGTGTTTTTGTGGCTCGGCGGCTCGGTGGGTCGTCAGTCACGGCAAGTGGTTTTAGAACGAGGAAGGTATCTACAGTTTTTGTGGCTCCATGTTTGGTTGGTGAGCTGCCGAACAAGGTTGAGGAGGAAAATTATTAGTAACAGTTGAATTGGATTATTTGTTACAGTGTACAAACCACCAGTACACCCTGAGTATAAATTGGTTTGTAGATTGCTTGAAAGAATACTGACAGAAATACTATATTATTTCTTGTGAGTGGTTTCGGCAGTTGTTAATAAGATCCTTTTACCTTGCATTGAAGGAAGACCTGGTGAGACAAGTACTAGAAGAGATGAAGATTTTATTTGAACAAAACCAAAAAGAAGTGTGAGTATGTACAGTACCTTACAAAGCATGAGGCAGTTGCAATAGAAGGAACAATTTCTGTTATATGTCTTTTGGCCTTTTTTGAAAATGTTGCGTATAGTTTGATGATGAAAATAAATAAAAAAAAATAAACAGACACTGGTACTCTAGATTATGTTCTGTGGAACTTGTCTCACAACACGTAGAAACTAAAGTTTCTTGTAACTAACCCTGTTTGACTCACCCTGTTCTTTTTAAAAATGGGAAGTTAAAAGTACATGTTATGCAATGTTGCAACATGAGATGGAATAAACATGGTTTATATTGCAATGCATTACAAACCTGTTACAATGTTCCCAGAGGAATGTTTCCTTTAATGACTTCCATTGTCATTTATAATTATTTACCACTTAAATTTGTAATTTGTTCTTTTTCTCTCATTTGTTCTCCTCCTTTTCAACATAGAGCATTAACTGTTGAAGGGGAAACAGGTCTATTCTCTGGAGTCCATTTGAGGCATGCAAGTCTGGAAAGAAATAAAAGATGTTTGTTGTCATATATGTGAGTACAGAGACCCTTAACCCTTTTGACCTCCAATTAGCCATTCTCCTTCCTGACTGCCATATGTTTTCTTTAGTCTTCCTTGCAAGAATTTGGTGTTTGATCAATTCAGAGTTCTTGAATTTGTAATTTTCTTACAGTAAGTTTGTGTCATCTGTGTGGTTGACTATATATTGTTATTGCAGTTAGTTGCATATCGATTTCACATACTTGTGAAAGTGAAAGGGTTGATCAATGAAAGGATCTTTTTTACTGCTTGAATTTAAGTAAAATAAATTGATTTAGTAAAAGTACTCTGAGTTCTGATCAAGTTCTGGCTGCTGGCAAAAAACTAGCTATCTGACTCATGTTTATATCTGTCCAAGGTTCTAAAGTTTTTTCTCACTGATAAAATACAAGGTTTCTGATTAGCACTTATGTCTGCCTCAAAAAGAAGCTAACATTTTCACTGCCAGAAGTGATCAGCCCAGAATTTCCCCAACAATAACAGTGCTATGTAAGGCTAACTGTTCATGAGAATCACAGAAATGATCAACTCAGACATCATGAATTGATCTGACACCAAATTCTCCAAACTAACTTGAAACCAAATGTATGGCAGTTGCTTAGCTGAGAATTGTTACTCAGATCTTGGGAGTGAAAGGGTTAATGAGAACTCTGAGTAACATTTATCAACAACTCTATTGATTTTACAAAAACTCAAAGTGCTCAGTAAACCGTTAATTGTGACTTTTTTAATGTCTCCTATTGTGTATCTGTTTTTCAGCTACAACAGAATGCTTAGGATTAAGAATCTAAGGTGGGAATTCGGGTCCGTTCTACCTGAAGAAATCAAGTACAATCTTTGTGAGCAAGAGGTACATGCTCTATAACATTTGTGTACTTCAATTTACTTCAGGGTGTTCATTAGGTATCGGAGATCTGAGAATTCTCCGGCAGCTACAAAGAATTCTCCGTCTACTACAAAGAATTCTCCAGCCAAATTTAGATGGCCTGAGCTAGTTTTAAATTCAGACATGGAGCACTGTCAGAATATTAAATTCTCCTGTTATTTTACACAATTCTTCTGCTGCTACAATTCTGTAGTAGCCATACTTAGATTAACTGTGTGGTTTAAAAAATGGTCTATTTCAATATTTGAGTGAACTCCTATTTTGTCTGAAGGCTAGATAGATATCTTTTCTGCTTTGATAATTTCTCAAGTTTCAGAACAAATCTTGTAAGAATTTTATTGTGCAGTATAATACAATTTGCCTACAGTTGAAGTTACTGTGCACAGTAGTTTGTTTGTCTGGCAAGAATGGGGGCAGAGATGGCCTATGATAACTAGCTACAGAGCTATGCATACTGACAGCACATTAGAAATACTTTGTGTGTGTGTGTGTGTGGGGGGGGGGGGGTGGGTGTTTGTTTCCAGGGGTGGATTCCCATATATTGTAGGGCAGGGATGATCGTCGGAAATTTTCAAAAATACCCCAAATAGATACCAGAGTTTTACAAAGCAACACTAAGATTTTAAATTGATTGATGGAATTTAAATTTATCAACTTATTGAGTTTAATACATGTTAGTAAATTGGACATAGTAAATTAAACAATCAAAGCAAATTTAAAAGCTGTCATTGCTGTTATTATTATGTAATATGTTATTATCTTAAAAGATACCCAAAAAGATACCAGCTGAGACTTTGGTAGCATATAAACCTTTTAGACACCCTATAAAAAAACCAGATCCCTGATTTTGACCCCTAAAACATACCCTATGACAATTATCCCCACCCACTGGCAACCAGAGTATTTCCCCTGGGGGGGTGTTATGATATCTGTGAGCAGAAGAACTCACTGTAGGTAATCACTGCCCAACCTAATTTCATTGATTTGTTTCTGTCATGATTGTTATCAATAGATGCAGTGGTTCTCAAAATACAACAAATCCTTGGCAACATACATGAGAACAGTTGGATTAGATGTCACACAGGTAAATAAAGAATTGTCCCTGGTTTAATTTAAAGGCCTTCACAGACTGATAAAGCATTCCAATTGGCTGCTTTTGCGTGATGTATTGAGTTTATTCAATCTTATTTACAGGACATGAAACCACCCAAGTCACTGTACATAGAGGTATGATGTTATTAATTTGATTGTGTTCATGGAAGCTTATTATTATTGTTATTTTATAGTTTTTATTGATTTTATGGTATTTGATTATCCAGCTCTTTACTGCACCAATATATTTCCAATGTCTCTTTGCGTTATGAATACATAGTAATGAATACAGGTGATGAGGAATTAAAGTGATGATCATTAATGACAAACTGTTAATCTATTGTCTTACATATTATCCTCACAAGTTCTTTATGGATATTTAGAAAACAATCCTAAGAAAATATGCATGCTGATTGGTTAGAATTCATCTTTCTATTAAACAATTAGATTATGAGCTAGAGATTTCTATCGCGTGATAGATGACGGAGGCACCAATCTGAGCGTGGCATTTGTGATAGAACTCTAGTAGATTTATACTAAAACTCGATAGAAACTTATAGGTATACTAGATATTTATTCATTTGGTTTAAAAGGTGCGATGTCTTGTAGACTATGGAGAGTTTGAAACTGAAGATGGAACAGTTGTTCTCTTGAAAAAGAACAGTCAGGTAAGCAGAGCTTAGATACAGCCATTATAAGAGCATATTAAAGCTGATAGCTACTGTGCTTATGCATACCTATACATGTAGTTAGACTTATATATGTTTTATACTTTAATTGTCACTATTGTAAGATATTTTTGCTGTTGTATACTGTCAATAATAATGTACAATGCAGTGCTAAAGTGCAGTGCTCGACCTTAACTTTTTAAATCGCTGGTCCTTGGACTAGTTGAACTGAAAATTCACTAGTCCTGAGTAAATCTGTGGTAGTCCTGTGGTAGTCGGAACATTGCGAGGAACACATCGAAACAGTGTTTACAAGATGTATATTTTACTGTTTATAGTTACTGGTCCTGTGACTAGTGGTTCTAAGTTTCTACTAGTCCCGAAGCATTTTGCACTAGTCCAGGACTAGTGGACTACCGCTAAGGTCGAGCACTGAAGTGTATTCCTTTTAGAAAATAATCTCTTAGACAAGGTTAATACTGACCAGCTTGTAATTCTCAAATCACATTTACTTCAGTTTTTAAAAACCTTTATAGTACTTAGCTAAGCTACACTATGCTAAGGCAAGAAATTTGATAATCAAGAGATATTCCCTTGTAATTTCCAATTTGGAAATGTTTTGAAAACATCTCTTGGGATAATGCTCCTCCAACTGATCTGGATTTCTGTTTTAAGACATTCAGTGAACAAAGTTTTGTCTCTGAAAACTTTTCCTAGTAGTTATACCGGTTCATGGTAATTTTATTTCATTGCCAAGTTCTGTGTGCAAGCAGATTTGGACAAATCTGACATGCCATCAGACAGGAAAGTTCAACATTAAAACATGGCTTTGTTCTTTATGTTACCTACAGCATTTCCTGCCGAGATCCCACTGTGAGCATTTGATACGGCAAGGGATATTAGAGCACATTTTATAGCCCACAGAAACAAGACTGCATTTAAGTCAGAGTAGAGGTGCAATACGTGGATTTAAAGCTAGTTAACTGATGAAAATAAATCCAGAACCATGCCCCTGGTTGGGGGAGACCTTCTGGTGGAATTCCCCTCCATTACCTTTTTAATGGGAGTCTCTGCCTTTTGCACATGAATCAAGGAGGAATGAATTGGAATCTTTAGTCTTGTCTCCCGAGATATAGATTGGCAAAGTGAATTTACTGTAACATTGATGTGGGAATAAAATCAATATCAACCTTCAGAATGAACCTGCCATGCTTTATCGATTCCAAAGATTTGGCTTTTTGTTTTTCGTTAATTTACCTGTGGTCCAATAATTATTTGGTCATCCCCATTCCGAAATCCCTAGCGTTTTGGGCATTCCCATTTCCGAATACCTAGCATTTTAATTTGGTCATCCCCATTCCCAAATCCCTAGCGTTTTGGGCATCCCCATTCCCAAATACCTAGCGTTTTGGGCATCCCCATTCCCAAATCCCTAGCGTTTTGGGCATTCCCATTTCCGAATACCTAGCATTTTAATTTGGTCATCCCCATTCCCAAATCCCTAGTGTCTTGGACATCCCCATTCCCAAATACCTAGCGTTTTGAGCATCCCTAATTCCAAATCCCCAGTGTTTTGGGCATCCCCATTCCCAAATCCTTAGTGTTTTTGGGCATCCCCATTCCCCAATCCCTAGCGTTTTGGGCATCCCCATTCCCTAATCCCTTACTTTTTGGGCATCCCCATTCCTAAATACCTAGCGTTTTGGGCATCCCCATTCCCAAATACCTAGCGTTTTGGGCATCCTCATTCCCAAATACCTAGCGTTTTGGCATCCCCATTCCCAAATCCCTAGCGTTTTGGGCATTCCCATTTCCGAATACCTAGCATTTTAATTTGGTCATCCCCATTCCCAAATCCCTAGTGTCTTGGGCATCCCCATTCCCAAATACCTAGCGTTTTGAGCATCCCTAATTCCAAATCCCCAGTGTTTTGGGCATTCCCATTCCCAAATCCTTAGTGTTTTTGGGCATCCCCATTCCCAAATCCCTAGCGTTTTGGGCATTCCCATTTCCGAATACCTAGCATTTTAATTTGGTCATCCCCATTCCCAAATCCCTAGTGTCTTGGGCATCCCCATTCCCAAATACCTAGCGTTTTGAGCATCCCTAATTCCAAATCCCCAGTGTTTTGGGCATCCCCATTCCCAAATCCTTAGTGTTTTTGGGCATCCCCATTCCCCAATCCCTAGCGTTTTGGGCATCCCCATTCCCTAATCCCTTACTTTTTGGGCATCCCCATTCCTAAATACCTAGCGTTTTGGGCATCCCCATTCCCAAATACCTAGCGTTTTGGGCATCCCCATTCCCAAATCCCTTGTGTTTTGGGCATCCCCATTCCCAAATCCCTTGCGTTCTGGGCATCCCTATTTCCCAAATCCCTAGCGTTCCGGATATCCCCATTCCCAAATCCCTAGCGTTTTGGGCATCCCCATTCTCCAATCCCTAGCGTTTTGGGCATCCCCATTTCCCAAATTCCTAGCGTTTTGGGCATCTGCTTCTCATGTTACTGCAGCGTTTTGGGTACCCTTCCAGGTGACCAAATCCCTAGTGTTTTAGTCATCCCCGGCCAAAATTCTGGATTTCGCGGGAAAATCGAAACGTTTTAGAGATGGATCCCGCTAAATATAGAAATCTTTCCCAGTATCTTAAAAAGGAAGGTTTATCCGGAAGTCTTTACAAAGCAAGCCAAAACAACTGCGAAAATTTGCCAAAAAGTTGTTGTATGACGTAAAATTAGAGTCCTTGTTCTTCGTGGCCAAGGCGAAGGATGGCACAGCGCTCCCTGACGACTTGTTATCACCGAGGAAGAGAAAGCAAGGGTCTTCGAAGAGTGCCACTCTGCTCCTTTTTCTGGACACGCCGGCCGCGATAATACACTAATTAGGAAAATGAAAGAGCGGTTTTACTGGCCTGACTACCACAAGGACACGATGGAAATAGTTACAAACTTTACATATTTGCCAATGCACCCTATTGATCGTGGTTTTTCAAATGTTCCCGTTGATAATCAAAAACACACGCTAAATCCTAAATTCCTTCTGTTTTCAGTGTTCTTTGAAGGGTGAGGCATAATTGCATCTTTTGGTAGGTTGTCAAAGGGCATTATAAACTGGAGGTCTCCTTACAGCTCACGTTTGTTATTACTTGATGTTAAGCCAAAGATCAGAAGTTAGGCATGGGTCGCGTTCAAAGGCATTTGATCGTATGTCGAGACCATATCGCTGAGATATCAGTCGACGGGAAATTACTTCATGTGTTTACAATTCGATTGAGTTACCGCGAGCATGCCACAGACTTCTTTATTTTCTGCCTGTCGTTAAGCATTCTTGTCACCTCCTCCCAAGCCTTGCGGCTGTCCTTGCTCTCTACTTTTCTATATTCTCTCCCCATAGCTACACCAGCACTTGCTCGTCTTCGCGGTCCATCGCACACGAGTATTCTTTTAGCCGATGCCTTCGAAGTACTTGGTTCAGATTCGATGCTGAACTGTTGCGCGTCATTCTCCGACGGGTGAAATACCTGCTGATCTTGACTCCAGGCAGGCCCAGACGAGTAGAACGCCGGGGAGTATAAAAAGGGGGTAGGGACAGTTGATCACAGGTAGGTACAGTTGATCACAGGTAGGTACAGTTGATCACAGGAAGGTACAGTTGATCAGAGGTAGGTACAGTTGATCACAGGTAGGTACAGTTGATCACAGGTAGGTACAGTTGATCAGAGGTAGGTACTGTTGATCACAATTACGGACAGTTGATCACAGGTAGGTACTGTTGATCACAATTACGGACAGTTGATCACAGGTAGGTACAGTTGATCACAAGTAGGTACAGTTGATTACAGGTAGGTACAGTTGATTACAGGTAGGTACAGTTGATCACAGGTAGGTACAGTTGATCAGAGGTAGGTACAGTTGATCAGAGGTAGGTACAGTTGATTACAGGTAGGTACAGTTGATCACAGGTAGGTATTGTTGATCACAGGTAGGTACAGTTGATCACAGGTAGGTACAGTTGATCACAGGTAGGTATTGTTGATCACAGGTAGGGACAGTTGATCACAGGTAGGTAGAGGTGTTCACAGGTAGGTAGAGGTGTTCACAGGTAGGTACAGTTGATCACAGATAGGTATTGTTGATCACAGGTAGGTACAGTTGATCACAGGTAGGTACAGTTGATCACAGGTAGGTATTGTTGATCACAGGTAGGGACAGTTGATCACAGGTAGGTAGAGGTGTTCACAGGTAGGTAGAGGTGTTCACAGGTAGGTACAGTTGATCACAGATAGGTATTGTTGATCACAGGTAGGTACAGTTGATCACAGGTAGGTACAGTTGATCACAGGTAGGTATTGTTGATCACAGGTAGGGACAGTTGATCACAGGTAGGTAGAGGTGTTCACAGGTAGGTAGAGGTGTTCACAGGTAGGTACAGTTGATCACAGATAGGTATTGTTGATCACAGGTAGGTACAGTTGATCACAGATAGGTAAAGGTGATCACAGGTAGGTACAGTTGATCACAGATAGGTAAAGGTGATCACAGGTAGGTACAGTTGATCACAGATAGGTAAAGGTGATCACAGGTAGGTACAGTTGATCACAGATAGGTAAAGGTGATCACAGGTAGGTACAGTTGATGATTGGTAAGTACCGATTCTGGCCCACCTGCCACGCCCTCTTAAGGAGACTCAGCGGAATGAAGCAACAAATCGATAACCTTATAGAGAAAACGTTAAATTAAGCGACAAATCGATAACCTTATAGAGCCATCGTTAAATTAAGCGACACATCGATAACCTTATAGAGACATCGATAAATTAAGCGACACATCGATAACCTTATAGAGACATTGATAAATTAAATGGAGGTATCAAATTTAAAAAAAGAACCGGAAGTGACGTCACAGACCACGCCCACCGGCCAATATCAAATTTCAAAGGTATCAAATTTCAAAGGGTGGGTTTAAATTATGCTAAAGAAGGTGTTAAAAATAATCACAGGTATCACGCGATAGAAATCGAGAGCGAATAATCTAATTGTTTAATAGAAACATGACTTCTAACCAATCAGCGCGCGTATTTTCTTAGGACTGTTTTCTAAAGACCATTGTTTCCCTTTTACGATTCACACCACAGGCTTTGTTGTTTGTGAGTCATTTGACACTCATTACAAGTTTAATTAAATAATATGTTGTAAAAATAGTACATGTTAATTTTACTCCGATATAACGGTATTTTCGGTTATTTTACGGCAATATCGTTATATAAGGGGTCTCGATATAACGATACCACAATATAACAATATGATTTCACTGCTCCCTTGGCATCGTTTTTGTATAAATACTCAGGTGATTATACAAAATCGCGCGCTCTGATTGGTTCGCTATCTCAGATAATCATAACTATAACAAAATTCTCAAATCTGATTGGCTATCAACTGCCCTGATTTCAGCCTTAATAGGACAGTTAAATAGGACAGTACGCGTCATGCCTGAGTAATTGGACAGTACGCGCCATCACGCGCGCGCTTAAATGGCTTTTTGTGGCTACTGCCTGGTAACCAGGCAGTAAGCCTCTATGTCATCGGTCGTGTAAGTGCTAGTCTCCTCCGCAGCCGTTATTAGGATCGTCACGCAACGCTTCTCCCCCACTAACGGCTGCTAAAACTCGAACTCTTTTTGTTTCCGCGAATTAGCCAATCACAACATGCCTCACATATTCCTGAGGCGGTCGCGCCAAGACTAAATTGTCCAATCACCACTCGTGTTCTATCGGCTACGGATAGTAAGAGTGGATTGAGGAGGGAGAATACCCCATCGTTTTCGGGTCACCAGGAGCGTGGCTGTTGAATGATCGTTGGAGAACCGTGTTGTGCAGTGATGTATACAGTAGAAAGTCATGTGCCGTGGCTATGATGAAGCTCATGTTATAAAGCAGTGGCAAGTTAAGGGTCAATTGGACACTTGTTTTTGTTTGTCAATTCCGCTTCTGAAGTTACATTTTAGATAGGAAATCCTGTGTGAATTAATTTACAATTACTGTAGGCATTGAACTCTTAAGCTTGTAAATTGATGACTTCACTTTTCGCGCCCGGGAGATTTTTATTAAGCTTACCTGAGAAGAAAAAGAAAAAGCATAAGCATAATACACAGGCCGGAGACGTATCGATGAATAGTGGATTTGAGCAATTCCTATGTGAATTTCCTTTACAACTCGTTCATACTTCATTTGTTGTACACAATAAATATTTGATTTCAAGCATTAGTTTATGCTCGAGTTTAAAATGGTATTGCTGGTAAATTGTAAGGGGAACATCACAAGATGTCAAGATGGCAGCATTTCGAGACTGTTATTCTCATCTTTCCTCGACATCGAAGGGTTGTATTTTGAGCACAAGACAGTAACTTCTTTTGACGCAATCTTCAACACCTTTTCAATTACGTGTTGTGAAAGTGGTTGACAATTCATTATTCGGCTTGCCAACGCATCCGAAGAAGTACAAGTGGTATCGGCAGATCGCAGCGATTTGGATGCTTTTCCTCGATGTGATAAAGTTGATGTATTTTGGCACCTCTGTCGGCATTCTCATCTGGATATAGCAGGCGTTTTGCTCTGCGTTTTGCCCTGTTCTCTTGCCTTGAAGACTTCTTCGATTTCTTTCTTTAGCTCCTTCAACTTATCCGATGCCCGATTAAATTTTATCAAACGCTAGTAGCATTTGTCTCTACAGACGAACAGTTCGCTGTTTTCTGTGTAGCGACTCACGTCCACAGATAGCGAGGATCGGATGACTTCAACAATGTCGAGTGAACTCTTACCGAAAATGAAGATTTTGTTATTCTTGAGGAAAGCCGACGAACAAATGAAGCACCCAGAGCCGCTTTTGACTATTTTCTTCGGAGTTAGATCCATAGGAAATCTCTGAGATTTATGGCAACATCTAGCAAAGGAGGTGATGAATTGACGCGGGAAACTGACATCATTGACAAACTACTGATACGTTAATTGGTTTCAGAGTTGACAATAGGCAACGCGTGATTGGTGCAATTCTGTAAATTTCACGTGAACTCTAAACAAAGGGAAACAAAAAGAGTTCGGGTTGAAGCAGCCGTTAGTGGGGGAGAAGCGTTGCGTGACGATCCTAATAACGGCTGCGGAGGAGACTATGTAAGTGCGTGCGTGCGTGCGTAAGTAAGTAAGTAAGTAATACTCGAATCTTCGGTTTATCTTCGGTTTTTCGGCAGCGATTTTAGTCGAAAGAAAATCGGTTTCCTCTCGAATGAGTCAGGAAGATATTTCGGGTTTGTTTCGTGTATCTACGGCAAGTGATACGGCGAAGATACGGCGACGGATTGTGCAAACGATAATTACCGATATGTTTTCGCCATTTTGTCGAATTTATATCGACTGCAAGAAGATTGAGCTGCGTCAACCCTTTTTCCATGTGCTCGTCGAGTGAAGGTAAGATAAATACTTTACTATGTTTTATCGTTATTTTATACCACAGATCAGGCACAGCATTCAAACACTGTGGCTAACATTTTTTCCTAAAGACATTTTTAAGTTTTCTCGAAGGTGTAAGCTTTAGAGTTTCCAAAAGAAAATGGAATTTTGCCGAACCGCTAAGATGTTTGAAAGACCACCATGATGAGCGCGTGATGTGTGTTGCTGCTCAAAAGTGTTCTGGGTCATTCAATTTCCTTCGGGAAACCAACAATTCCCTTCGGGGAACCAACATTGACCTTTGTGACACGAATTATTTCCTAAAGGAAACCAACAATTCATTTCGGGGAATAAATGCTGACGTTGAAAACACGAATACAAGTTTCTTGTCAGACGCAAATTGCAGCCAAAGGGATTGTGGCGATAAACAAGTTTAAAAAAAGGCTGTCACACTGAAACATGTTTGATTTCTGTGCCTGGTTTAGAATGTGATGATAAGGCTTTTGATGATAAAATGAATATTACATTAGAAGCTGACAATAATTATAAAAGTGTATTTAATATTACTGATCATTGCAGTAGGATTTTGCAGCAGTCCAGACAACTGAGGAATCGAAAAGTAAGAGATAGAGAACCTTCCAGAATATCACTGAAAAAAAGTTTTGAACTCGCTAAAACACAGAAAACTGAGAAAAAGAAACAAGTTTGATTAAAAGTGCAGTTCCTGCTTCATGATTGTTGTATAGCATTGCTAGTCAGTATAAACAATGGGACATCAGGTTTTTGAAGAGAGAAGACAGTTTTTATAGCAATTATTTTAAGTCTGAATCATTGTGTAATGTATCAAAATTAAAAACTTTGCTGTCAGGAGATATTGAGTTAAATCCAGGTCCGAGAGGAAGCAGTATTCCCACCTCGTTAAGAGTAATATGCGATGAGAACAATGATTAAGTTTGTTTATAACAGAATACATACTCTTGGACTCATTTCACTAGATGTAGGAGGAAATGGGGATTGCTTCTTTAGAGCTGTAGCACATCAGTTATACAATGAAGCAAGACGTCATTCAGGAGTAAGAACTGCTGGAGTTCAATATTTGCTAGACCACCCTGAACAATTTATAGAAAGTGTTGCAGATAATATGACGTGGTCTCAATATTTAACTTCAATGTCCAAACAAGGGATGTGGGCTGATCACATCATAATTCAAGCTGTGGCAGATGCTATGAATTTGAAAATTAATATTGTGGAGTCAAATGAAAATTTTAGTGAAAGAAGCTTTGTTGAAGCTGCAAATGTTTCACAGAATTGTAGGACTATACATATAGGGCACATAGGTGAAATGCACTATGCTTCCACTGTTCAAAGAATTTCAAACAAAACAGACATAGATGTATTTATTGATTCTTAACCATGTACTTTGAATGCATCCAAAAGAAAATATGACTTTATGTCACAAAATGGCAATGAATGTACAATGGGCTTTAATGATGTTGCAAAGTCTGAAAATGTAAACAAGGTAAGAAAGCCTAAACCTAATAAAGCACGTGCTGATGTGGAAGAAAAGAGAAGAATAGATATGAAATATAAAGCAGCTAAGAAGGCAACTACACAAGACAAAGTTACCAATAGTGATTCACCAGACAAAAGGGCAAAATGAAATGCTTACATGAGAAGTTATAGGGCCAAAATTAAGTCTTCAGAACGAAAGGAAAAACTTAATGCATACATGAGAAATTATAGAGCCAAAATTAAATCACCTGAACAAAAAGAAAAAGCTAATGCATACAAGAGGAACTATAGAGCTGAAATTGAATCACCTGAACAAAAAGAAAAAGCTAATGCATACATGAGGAATTATACAGCTGAAATTGAATTAGCTGAACATAAAGAAAAAGCTAATGTATACATGAGGAATTATAGAGCTGAAATTGAATTGCCTAAGCAAAAAGCAATACATAATGCTCGTATGAGAACTTTCAGATCTGAAACTGAATCTGCAGATCAAAAGGCCAAACATAATGCATGTATGACAAACCAGAGATCTTCAAAAACAGTCAATGAAAAAGTACAGCAGAATATAATATATGAAAGCTTACAGAGCAAAAACAAAGAGCAATATTGAGTTAACTATTTCAAAGTTTCATGAAACAGTCTCTCAAGGCCCACTCTATATTTGCACTTGTCATCAGTAGTGTTTAATGTTGATAAACATATTTCTAACAACAAAAGTGTTGATGATGTTGAATGGGTTTGTTTGACATGTTATAAATATTTGGTTAAAAATAAAATGGCACCATTATAAGTGGTGAATGGAATGACATTTCCAGAAAAACCTGCATTTTTTTATCTCAATGAATTAGAATGTAGGTTACTGGCACCAAGAATTGCATTTCAAAAGTTAATGCAAGCTCCTAGAGGAAAGCAACTTAAAATTCATGGTAATGCTGTTAATGTTCCTGCTGATGTAACTAATACAGTCAGTATGCTACCAAGGTTACCAAATGAGACTTGTACAATCAAAGTCAATTTAAAAAGGAAGTTGCAATATAAAAGTAGTGCTTTATCATTAAATATAAGACCTCATAAGGTAGCACAAGCAGCAGTTTGGTTCATGAATAATAGTACTCTTCAGAAGGATGAAGGAATTATATTTAACTCAGATTGGGCTCAGCAATACAATGAGGAAATAATTAAAAATAGCAAAACAATTGACAATTTGATTGAAGAGGGATCAAGAGAAACCACTGAAAACAGTCAAAATAATGAGCCACAAGACTTAGATGATGAACATGAATGGAGTGAAGATGAAGCTGATTATACCTGCTGGTGTTACTGATACAATGTTAACATCATCTGACTTTTTAGAAAATAATGAGCGGCAAGTTATAATGAATGTTGCTCCAGCTGAAGGCAATAGACCGTTGAGCATATTTAGAGACAGGTACTCTGAAGAATTAGCTTATCCTGGCATTTTTCTTGGTCAACAACGAACAGAAAGTAAGCAAGAACATTACAGTGATATCTGTAAATCAGAGCTTAGAGGATCTGACAGAAGGGCTGCTATGTGTGTTAAAAATATCTTTTATAAAGCAAAAAAATTACAAATGAAAATCCTTCTCTGTCAGTCTCAAATAGCACTTAGAAAATGCAAGGGAAATATTTAACAGCATCCCCATTTGCTGCTGTTTTTCCCATTGAATATCAGATGGTGTCATCAACATATTTTGATGTCTCTCACTACTATGTAAGCGGGTTTATACACACGTTTTTAGGTTATTTTTAAATTTGACTGAAAATCTCTGTCCTTTTTTAGCTTAAGGCTCATAAGTACGTTTTAGGTTTGGGAGTCTCCTCAAATTTTATACGTACGTTTTTAGGTTATTTTCAAATTTGACTGAAAAGCCTCTGATTTTTGGGTTTAGGTTCATAAGTACGTTTTAGGTTTGGGAGTCTCTGCAAAATTCATAAGCACGTTTTAGGTTTGGGAGGGTCTCTCTGCGAAAAAATTTGAAAATAATTACGGTTTAAAAGAAAAATCATTGAAATACAATACTAAATGGATCAAAAATTACAAAGTTTGAATATTCTGCAACTAAAATTTATTGCAAGGCAGTTGGAAATTAAGGGTCGTCATAAAATGATTAAAGCTGATTTAATTAACGAGTTGAAAAAATTTCCAGATGAGGATATTGATAAGTTATTTTTAAAAGCTATTTTAATGTATAATTATTATTATTATTGCGAACATAGAATTAAAAAATATTCTTGCAAAGAATGCGGTGGATCACAAATATGCGTTCATGGGAAAAGAAAGTCTTACTGCATATTATGTGGTGGTTCAGAAATATGCGTTCATAACAAACAAAAAAGTTTTTGTAAAGAATGCGGTGGAACACAAATATGTGAACATAATAAACAAAAGTATCATTGTAAGGAATGTTGAAAATTATGTTATGTAACCCTATTTTGGTTTCATAACAAAAATTTATGTTTTAAAAGAAAAATCATAAAATTGATTTAATGTATTTCAATAACGAGAAAAAAATATAAAATGAAATTTAAGTATTACAACAATAAGAAGCTCAATATCTGTGCTTTTTTGGAGGAAATAAAAGAAGATTTATTAAAAAATTTGGAGAAAAATAGGGAGTTTATAGAATATGAAGAATATGAATTATTTTATCGTGGACCGATAAAATTTAATGTAGAATATTATAATAAAAATTATAATTTTAGGCATTTTATTTCTTGGGATGAAAAAATAAATTTTGGGGTTGGGGGGATTGAAACAAATAAATTAGCAACAAAACTTTTAAAAATAGCCAACAAAGATTTTTTTGAATATGAATATAGATGGGGGTCTGATCCAATTTATGGTTGGGTTATTGAAAATGGAGAGGCGGTTCATCATTATTATGAAAATGGGGTTTATCTTGCTTATCACGATGAGGCGTGTAGAATTGAGGAATTTGATAAAAACTTTGTGTTGGAAAAATTAGTTTTTCGTTTTGACATAAATGAAGATAAGATTGCGCATAAAGAGTTATTTTACAAACCATTATATGACGAATTAATGGTCGTAGCATGGCACCCATCTAGATATTTAAATTGGTGTGTCGATTTTGAGGAATTAAGAGATTTGAAAGAACGTTGGGGAGAAGAAGATTAATATTATCTAATTATGTTATATAACCCAATAAATGGTTACATAACAAAAAATTATCTAAATCTTAGACTAAAAGTTATGGGGGAACCCTTCAGATCAAGTTTTTCCCATTCATTGTCTAAGATAGTTAAATCGAAGTGGTTTATGGGACTCTCATATTTTTGAACCGGAATTGTTGGATAATCCTTTGAGGGTATGTTCGCTAGTAGGTGTGACGGCGAGAGTTTTACAAGTTCAGTATTTTTGGTTTTGTTCAAATATGAAGACTTATTATCCACTATACTACACATAAGTCTCAATGGCTCCTTAATCTGTATATTTATGGGGTATAATTTACCAGGATTTATAATTTCAGGCACACCCAAACCAATCGCTAATCCTCTCGTAAGTTTAACTTTGAAGTTCTTATTGGAATAAAGATAGTCAACAGCGTTTGTCTCAATGATTGTTATCTTTTCCCTATTAGTATCATTAAGAAAGATCGATTGGATATCAAGCAACGAATATGTGCCAGGTTGTATTATTATTAGGGGCTGATTATTATCATTGAATATTGTCTGCCGGTCCTTGAAATTAATAAATCTTTTGGTTTGCATATTACAATCCAGAAGCTGTATCTCCCGAATATTTTTCAGCGGCGGATCTAAATAAATCCTACTTTCTGGCTCACACATAGTAATACTTAACATTTTGTTTTGATTACACCATGTTCATCTTTAGATTTATATAATCAAAACATTACCGAAACAAAAACCAGGATAATAACGCTCCGCCAATCGCTAAAACAATAAGATTATTTTGATGAGGAGATGTTTCTATATTACTAACTTCTTCTTTTTCATCGGATTTCTCTTTTTCATTTGATTTAAGTTTCATTGGTTGAGGATTGGTATTTAATATAACTTTTGATGTTCCTAAACTATTAGGTATTCCAACGGTTTTTGTTTCGACATTTATTGAATTATTTATCCCAAAAGTCATATCTTCTGTTGCTATTTTAAGATCATTATTGTACCCGATCACACTTTCTGTATTTATAATTAAATTACTCGGGATCAACCAAACTCCTGGGGCCACAGCTAAATCAAGCCGCAATTTAGTTTCCTGTACAGATTTTTGGTAATTTTGAACCGATTTAGAAATATCATTTACTTTAACAGAACTTTCAAATAATGCGTTGAATTCATTTTGCGTTTCGATTGCTCCCCCGCCATTTCCAACAATAGAATTTCTGGTATTAACTTGTGCGCCTAATATGCAATAAACAAAAGCTTCAACTGATCTATTTATTCTGCCTAATCCAGCTTTTGTTAATCCATGCCCAGATTCTGGTATAAACCATGCGTATTGAAAATCCACAAAATGATCATTTCTGAGCATAGATATTAAATTTCCTTCTATTGCTTTTCCGCCGTAATCTGAAAATTTCGCTGAACTGCTTGGCCAAATATTTGCGTCAGGATCGTAATTCCGCACAATTCTAACATTTTGTTTTCCTCCGCCTATTGCTTCAGAACTAGATTTCCCAGGCGGTATGTATCCTTTCCCATAATCTATGAATACATCTCCGGCTCCATGGTTTGCTCCTCCTTTGAATCTAAAATCAGCTAGGGGTTTATTCCACCCTTTAAAATCTTGATTATTACTTAACCCAAATTCTGCGCACAATCTATTATAAGCATTTTTGTTATAATGATTATTTTTTACCGAAAAAGTTTCTTCGTCGGGTTTTACCACTTGTAATTCTTCTAATATTCTTCTTATTGTAAAGTAAATGTGAAACACGAAGAAACTTTTAATAACTTTCGGGTAACTAAAAATATTACTTAAACTTACTCCGCAGCCGGATGTTGCACACCAAACCGCCATGTTTAATTGTTGTGGCCATTGTTTAATATTTGGTTTACCCAACCAAGCTCTAGCTTCTTTTCCGCTATTAAGTTCTACAGTCTGATTTTTAAAAACATTTTTCATTGCCGAAGTGAAACTATCTTTTTCTGAGACATATATTTGCAAATTAGTTAACATCATTGTAACATTATCAGCAAATTCATTGAATTTAACTCCGGGTATTGGATATATTTGTTTTGTGAATCTTAAACTTTTTGGAAAGGAATTTGCTTTTACTTTATTTTCTACTCCCAAATCTTTTCGCAATAAAGTTTTCAAATCATTGGAAAGATTTTCAGTCCAGGTTTTTCCAGAAGGATCATCATCGGACATGATTGTTGTTCCATTGACTTTCCATTCAATATATCCCCCAAATGAATCATTCACGAATGTGAATTTTCCCAAGTTAGATTTTGGGTACTTTGCTTTGAAATCGTCTAATAACATCTTATTCTTTTGTTTTCCAATTTATCTGATCTTTAGATCTTTTAGAATAAGATGTAAATTTAATTAACCTCTCTATTAACTCCAGCGAAACAATTACACCCAACTTCAGTTTTCTCAAAAGAAATCTTTAACCAGCCGGATTGGTTAATTCTTTTAATAGATCTTCTCGTACTTTCTTCCTTATTATACTCATGTCGAAGTTTTTTTCTGAATCTTTTCTGAATTTTTGTCTTATTTCTTGTTTCAATTTTTGAAACTTTTCCAATTCCGCTAAAATTATGGAGAATTCTTGATCGGATATATCATTATCTTTCAAAGCTTTTGAGACTAAACCGTTAATGGTGTTTAATTTTGATTTTGCAATTGCAACGGTTTGTTCGTGTTTACTAACTTTTCCAGAAAGATTTTTGGACGCAAAACCAAAAACGATTGAGAAAACTCCAAAAACCCCGCCAACCACACCTAAAGGTACACCAACTATAGCTCCTAATCCCGTGAGAGAAGTTCCCAAACCGCTTGCTGATAGAAGAACTGAAACAAATCCTCCAGAAACACTAATTTTCGTGCATATTCCTCTTGCTCTATTATATTTTTTCCTCACTTCTTCGTAATGTCTAATTTCCTTTTCGAGATTTTGCAAAACTTCACTTGATTTCTGTAATCTGAAATTGATTGTGCTTTCTCCCTTTTGCGTTTGGGCATTATTATTAGGTAATTGAGGATAAAGATCTCCATTGTAGTCACCCATATTGTATTTTACTGAACGGCATGTTATCTTTAAATTGTTACTTTTTCTTGTTCTTCATTTGTTCCACAAAATATAAAACTACTGCCATTATCAAAAGCCAAGCGTTTTTCCCCAAAAAACCAATAACTTCTCCAGCCGTTTTGAAAAGAAAGCTAACTATTGCACCAACCATTCCGGGTAATATTTCTCCAAGTTTTTTCCCAAGAGTTTTCAAACCATTTCCCACTCCTTTCCCCAAAGCAGATAAACCCTTTGAAAGATTAGAAACTATAACTCCAATTACCGCACCAACCGCGCTTAGAACAGCAAAAACTGTAAAACCATATTTTTTGAATATATATTTTAGTTTCTCTCGTAACGGCAAATTTTTAAATATTTCATCTTTTCGGTCCTCAATATCTGATAATCGTTCTGCGTTTGAAATTTCTTTATTTCTAAGCTGTTCTCTTAATTTATCAGCCTCAGATTTTAATCGTTCATTGCTTTGTTTTAATTTTGATTCATTTGATTTACCCTTCTCGTATTTATCTATTTCTTCTTTGTGTAATTTTACCTCTTCCAAAAGTTTTTCCGCTTGTATTTTTAATTCTATATTCTGTTTGATGGTTTGATCGAAAAGGCTTTTAGTCTCTGCTTTTTGTGCCTGTTGTCTCTCAATGAATTCCCTAAGTTCTTTTTCTCTTTCCGCATATCTTTCAATCTCTAGGGGATATACTTCTACCGTTGCTTTAAATCCTTGCAATACATTATCTAATTCCTTAATTTTTTCTTCGGTCTGTTTTAATTCTGAAGTGGCATTATTATATTTTTCAAACATTGTTTCATAATCAGCACCCAGAGCTTTTCTAAATGTTTTTGGTAAATTTTCTATATTAAGATCCCCATTTTCATCAACTATTGTGTGCCAAACATTATTTCTGGATGTACTTAATTGCCCTTCTATGATATTATTTTCTCCAAATCGAACATTAAATGGGCTTTCATTTGGCTCGTAATCTGGGAAATATCTTTTGAGTTCTTGCCTAGCTTCTCTCATTTTATCATATCCCAAATCTCTTTCCTCCGGGGTAATTCTTACTTCATCCTCTCCATAACCGGGATATTCTATGGGGTTTGTAGATGTGTTTGTGGGTTGGAAAGTTGTATCATCCCAATCCCAGTCATCATTATCATCATCCTCATCAACATCATCGTCATCATTATCTCCTGGTAAATCTTTTAATGGTATATATTCCGCCATGATTTTTACTCAACAGTAAGAAATCTTTAGACTAACTTGAGTCGAAAAATAAAAGAAAAATTGATTTAAAAGAAAAGAGGAGTAAATAAAAAGAAATAAAATGACGAACGAAACTACTAAATTAATTGATATTAATACTTATAATCCCCAAGAAAGAATGATCTTTTCCAAACCAATTATTGGCCAAATTCCTGGGAAAATCCCCAAAGTTGAATACAAAAGAATTAAAATCTTTACGGAAAATGATGATGGAACAAAAGGAGAACTTGTTATTAAAACTGGTAATTTATTTTCTTATGGTGTTTCCACAAATACAAGTCCAGAAACGGGGGCAATTACGGGATATGTGTTTCCATTATGTTTATGGGGTGGGAGCAGCCCAACCCCTGAAGAAGAAAAATGGATTGATTTATTCAATAAAATTGTCGACAATTGCATTGATCATTTACTTATGAATAGAGACAAAATTGGAAAATTTGAGTTGGAAAGAAATGAGCTTGAAAAACAAAAAGGAGGTTTAAATCCTCTATACTGGAAGACGGAAAAAAATTCGATCGATAGAGTTCCAGATAAAGGACCAACCTTGTATGCAAAATTATTTTGGAAAAAAAGAGAAGACAAAATTACAACCAAGTTTTATGACTCAAAAAATAATGAGGAAATTGATCCATTAAAATTATTAGGCACAGGGTGTCAGGTTGAAGAAGGTGTAATACAAATTGAATCAATATTTATTAGTGGTAATTGTATTGCCCTTCAAGTAAAACTTTATGAAGCAGTTATAAAACCAAAAAGAGAAAGGAAAAGATTAACTAAAGTTAGATGCTCAGATAGTAAATCTGCAGCCGAAGAAATGGAAAAATATGATGATGATGATGATGAAATTACCCTTCCTCCTCCCATGGGGTTTTAATCTGGTGATCAACTTATGTTATATAACCCAATTACTGGTTACATAACATTATAATACTTTACTTATCGCATAACCTAAACCCAACATTCCAGCTCCGACATATACCATTTCCCCAGTCTTTTGATCATCGTTTGGTTTGTAATAATCAGAGAATTTTGGTTCAGTCATTTGACCGTACAATTCAAAAGCCTGATTTGTAGTCGAAATATTTTTTGCTGCCTGATATTTTTCATCTTTTTTCTTCATTTTCCAATCAAGCATTTTTTGTCTTTTTTCCTGATATTCTGCGTAATCCCTTTGATATTTTTCCATTGCTTTGTCGTGTCGTATTTTTTCTGTATCAACGCGGCGTCCAGATAAATATTTTGCAAGATAATTTCCTCCGGTAAATGCTGTTGCATTCAATATTGCCCCGCCAATCATCATCGCTATTGATGCCATTTTATTTTGGTAAAATCTTTTGATCCTCTAAATATGTTTTAAGATACATGCTACCGGATAATACGGCAACCCATTTTGCGTAATTTGTAATACTCATGGATGGATCACTCAAAAAGGATTCTTTCATCATCTTTTTTGCTACATAGCCTACCCCCGCACTTAATCCGATAACCACAGCTGAATCAGTTACAGTTTTCACAAGTTTGTTTTCTGTCGACATAATTTTTTACTGTACCATTGAGAAACTTTTAAATAACTTTATTCCATTCCTAAAGATTTTGGGGTTGCAGAAAATGGTATCTTTTTTGGTTGCGGTAATTGAGGAACTTGCGATAAATCAGCTATCCTATTTGAATATTCAGTCCGAGCTTTTTCCTTATATCTCATAAAAAGATCAATTGCTGTAAACCCCAATCCGACAACGGATAAAACAGTAGTAAAAGATAACTCTGGAAGCCACGATTTTGCTTCACTATATGTATTTTCATTTGGCTCTTCTTCCTGTTTTATTTTTTCCTCTCGTTTCATCTCCCTGGCTAATGCTTCTTTTGCTTTTTTATTATATTCAGCTAATTTCTTGCCAGCTGCTACTTTTTTGGGATCTTTCTCCCTCTTTTTAGTTTCGTTATTTTCTGTTTTTGGTTCAGCAGTAATTTGCTCCTCTTCTGACATTGTTATTTGGATGCTACTGATAAGTTTTTAGATCTGTTTAATACACAGTATCAACACCTTCAGCAGATTGCTTAGTTTCCTGGTCAGTTGTGTTAGATTTTGCTGGTTCTTGTTGATTTTTGTTGAATTTAACGTGTTTAGCAACCTGGAATACCCCGCTAGCAAGTGCTGTCAGTCTTCCTCCTTTTAATGCCAAGAGACCTACAAAGTTTGTTAATTCACGATTAACCAAATTATCTTTCTTCAAATCATCACAAAGAGCATCTATGTCATCTACCGGAACTAAATACGAAATAAGTTTGGAAACTAATTCCAAGGAAGAATCCACCAATCCTCCGTTAATTTTTTTACCCATTACCGATTGATAACGATTAAAATATTTTTCTACATCTTTTTCCGATAATTTTTTTACATCACCCAGACTCATATCAGCCCCTAAATATTCCTTTGTTGTCCCAAGAACCGCTAGAATCGCAAGAGATTCTTGTTTGATTTCAAGATCCTCACTTTTTCCAGACCCTCCCTCCGGGCGGTCAGTTTTTTCCTGTGGTTGGTCAATGTAATCTTCCGGCTTTGTCATATTTGTTAAATCACTTCGGGTATCTCTAAATAGCAATTAAATGGATATCGCAAAGATAAGCATAACCTAGAATATTTTTCAGTTTTCAGGAGTTGCACAAATTTTTTCCCCAATTCATAATCCATATCTCCTCCGTAATCTTCGAAAAACATTTTCATGCCTTTCTGCGATGGATTATGAAAAGTAACAACGCAGGCAACATTTTCTCGAAATGGTTTTGCAATAGATGTTAATTGCTGAGTTAGAACCCAAACTGATAATCCATGATGCCTTCCGGAGAATGCCAAATCTATAAATTTATTGGATCTTTTCTTCAGATCAGTGGAAACGGCGCAATCATCCAAAATTATTAAAGTATTTGTTCCAGAGAATAAAGTTTGGCAATCATTCAGTAACTCATTAATCTCCTCTACGTTACTTGCATCCGGAGATAATACAAAAAAACGCACATCCTTTTTAGCAAAATTATGATAAGTTTTATTTTTAGAATAAGTCGGACAAATTAAAACAATATATTCAAAAACTTTCCGGAAAGGACCTCGGAGCTGTTCAATTAAGTACTTTGTTTTTCCGCAATTTGTGGGTCCTGTTATTATACAGTGGAATGGGATTTTATCTCGTAAATCTTCCATTTTTTGTATCATAACATTATGTTTTTAGATTCTTCCCTTCGGTTAGTACTTAATTGATCTCAAACTTGAATTCATAATCTCCAGCATTGCGTCAGCTACGACAAACATATGACAAGTTATGGTTCCAGTTCCGCCTTGTTTCCTCTTAATTTCTATTTTTACCCCATCGTGCGTATTATTTAGAGCAAGTCCGCCACCGTGAATACCATTATCTGGATGAGTTCTAGTATCAACCCAAAGAGCAAACTTATCCGCGTAAAATTCTTTTTCTTTCAATGAAATTTGTTCTCCCGTTGGCCGGAATCGTTTCTTCACGGATTCCCAAAGATCGGACGGAATCATTCCTCTAGAGTATATTCTATTTGGTACGCCATCAACATCAATTTCAACTGAAGATATGCCTGGATTATAAAAATTTTCAGAATCCCTTGCTCCTACGGTTTGAGGCGATAAAAACAAAAACAATATTCCTGTCATTGATCTTCTCGGTAAATTGATATGTTGATTAATAACCCCATCTCCGCCAATTGAAAATGTAAAAGTTTTGTGCAAGGTAATATTTTCATAAAAGAATCCTTTGCCGACTTGATAAGCTGCCTGGGCCTCGCGGGCTAAGTATTCGCTAGAAATTGAAGAATATTCTAACTCTAAGTTTTTGATTGAATATGATGGCGCTTTAGTTGTATCTGAATAAATAAGAATATTAGCGACCGGGGCAAGCGTAATCTCAAATATAAGATGATTTTCCAACGCTTTCGGATAAAAAACACCATGATCGTTTAGAATAGGGTGATTTATTGGTATTCTGTACTTTGAACCGTGAACATTAGCTAGAACAACTTCTTTTCCATCTTGTGTTTTCATATCTCCAGATTTTGTTCTAATTTTTCTAATATTTAACGAAGAAATACCTTGTTTTAATCTATCCTCGCGCTCTTCTTCGGTTAAGAATAAATCATGATAGGTTTGAAATAAATCATATCTTTGAGTATCTTGCAATGTTTCTCCACCAAAAAGAACTTTTAGTCTGGTTACAAGATTGCGCCCTAAATTATTCACAACTGTATTATTAGCATGACCCTCGACATCCAAATCAAATAGAAGAGATACACTTCCAGGCACAATCACTAAATTCTCTGCTAGTTTTGGAATATTTATGTATAATGTTTCTCCGGGGCTGGCTGTGGATGGATTTAGAGTAATTCGATTTAGGGTTGATTCTGCTTTCAAACCAAATGGTTCTTTGGGAATTCTATTTGGGTTAATTTTTTCAGACGTCATTGTAAATTTATAAGATACTTTGGTTAACCTTTAAACCTGTGTTGCCCTATTTTCTAACCTATCGATATGTTTTAATAACCCTTCTCTGGTACCAGGAATTAAAATCATAATATTAAAAATTTGTTCGCCATCTTCCATATATAGAATTTTTTTCCTAATAATTTTTTTCATAATATTAATTTGGTATTCGGTGAATATTATTTTTTCTTCCTCCTCAACCATTTTGATTTATAAGATACTTGTTTATTTTTAAATGATGACAAAAATATATTATTCAGCTGAAGGGTATTGGAAAGGATATTCTTCAATTCCTAAATTAGCTGAGAAGGCTAGAGTAAGTGAAAATGAGGCAAAACAATGGTTGGAGAAACAGGCAATATGGCAAATTTATCTACCCGCGCCTAAATATATACCTAGGCCGCACTGGACTGTGGATAAACCCAATCAGATTCACCAAGCAGATTTATTATTTTTACCGCACGATAAAGTTGGAAGAAAAACTTATAAATATGCGTTAGTTGTGGTTGATATCGCCTCGAGATATAAAGATGCTGAAGCATTAACCTCAAAAGAAAGTCGAGAGATATCAGAAGCTTTTAAGAAAATATATTCTAGAAGATTGAAATACCCAAAAACATTAATGGTTGATCCTGGGAAAGAATTTATGGGAGAAGTTAGTAAACTCATGAATTACCATAATGTGAGAATACAAAGAAGTGAGGCTGGTAATCATAGAGCTCAAGCATTTGTGGAAAATGCAAACAGAATATTAGGAGAAAGATTATTTAGTCATCAATATGCGCAAGAAATGATCAGTGATGATCGTTCAAGAGTATGGGTGAAAAGATTACCGGATATTCTAAAAACTTTGAATAATACGAAAAAGAGAATAACCGGTAAAGAGCCCGAAGAGGCTATAAAAATGAAAGAGGTAAATATTGAAAATAAAAATTACAAACGCGCGGTGGGGCTTGATGAGGTTAGACTACCATCTGAAGTTAAGGTTAGATATTTATTAGCTCCAGGGGAACTTGAGGGTGGAGAAAGAAGAAGAGCCACAGATCCCATTTGGAGCATAAAAGTTTATTATATTTCTGGAAGTAGAATTTCTCCTAATCAACCGGTTTTGTATTTTTTGGAAGACGGACCAAGGCGCGGTTTTGTACGTGAAGAATTACAGATTATTCCGGATGATACAGAGTTACCCCCTAATTCTGTTTTAAAATAATGGTTTTGTGTGAATTCCATCCTCATAAACCCATCTTTTATCGTAATATGCGTTCAATCCCTTTTTAACTTGTGTATATGTCACAATTTGGTTATCATTGATTCTAAATCCTGTATTTTGTGACATATCAATTGCCCCTTTCAAAGCTGACATATATCTATCCCAGTTCATTTCGTTTTGTCTATGAATTGTACCTTTGCAACTATACTTTGCCTTTCCTTTCTCATCCTCCGCGTAATAACATTTTGAAGAAATTGCAATCATTCTAATGCCGTCAAACTCTTTTTTGAACAAACCCGGAGTCTTGTCATGATATTTGGAAGTTGATAGGAATTTTTCTTTTCCGCCGGTAAAGTATTCTTCTCTCATTTCGGGTTTTATAATATCATCCAAATTTTCAGACGAGATTGCCATGTACATTGAATCTGTATCCATTTGAATCAGCTCAAAATCCTTTCTATCAAAATATTTATCTAGAAAATCGTAATAGAATTCCAGCATTCTTAATTTTGCTAGCTGATACACCGCGATGCCGCATTGGTAGGGCCTGTCTATTTTTATTAATCTTTTTCGTTTTATTATTTCGTATGTGTCATTTATTTCATTAAGATCCTCAAAGAACGCAGATCTTAGGGCTTTTTCAACCTCTTCCTCATCCTGAGTATACCTTGTGATATTATGTTTTTCTTTATCTTCTATCATTTTCCCGTAGAAAGAATTTCCCCTAAGTTTATTCGTGTCGGCTAATTCTTTACACCCTTTGTACTTTGGTTTTAGTTTTTCAATCAGTACTTTGATATCTTTATTTTCTTCAATAACTTTAAATATATCGGGGAATTGGTTTAATTCTTTGGTAATTTTCACCACATCATCAATCTTTTTTTCATCAAAGGCTTTACTTAGTTTTTCTAATAAAACCTCAATATCTCCATCTCTTCTTGCGTCTGCCACCTCTTTTGGGAAAAATCCAAAGGGCCTTCCCGATTCATACTTTAAAATATTATGAATAGCGGTAATCTCCAAACCATGATTAAGATACCATTTTATCATAGGAGTATATAAAAATATCTTTTTTGCCTTGGTAACACCAAGCAATTTTTTATTGTCTTTTAAATGTTTTCTTCCTGTAGCTGTTTGATATTCTTTCATATTCTCTGGTACTAAATATTCAGGAACGGAGTCTACAATAAATAAGGGGGAGAACTCTTCAAACTTTTCTTTTAGGTGATCAGGTACATGGATATCAACTTGGCAAAACCCGAAAAGATTTCCATCAAGAATATCTTCGCAAATCTTCTTTATAAATTTAAGACCCGATGGATTTTCAACCTCAATGCATTTTTCTTTTCCGCATGGCATTTCTTGTCCAGAACAGGATAGATATAAACCATTTGCGTCATAACCAACAATTCTCTCACATTTTTTCGGAATTTTATATTTATGGGGGCGAATCTTTGTTTCTTCCTTTTCTGCATATCGTGTAAATATAATACTAGGGCCTCCAACCATCCCCGTTTTCAATAACTTATAAATCTTGTTTTTGTCGCATATTTTACAATCTTTCTTTATTTTGTAGCATTTTTTACAAAACTTATCTTTACAAAATTCACCGCAACTATGGGCACAATATTGCCCTGGGGCGTACAATTCAGGATCGCCTTTCTTCTTCATTTTTTGGTATTTATTTAAAACAGCCCTCATTGATACACCCGGGATGGAAACAGCATCTTTTAATATATCAATTTCGTCTGGATAATATAATCTCCTTGTTTTTTCAAGGGCTTCCAGAAAGGGGATAACATCATTCAAATTATACTCTTTCAACCAGTCCAGCATTGTAACACAGCCCCTCTTTTCGAATTCGAACAAATATTCTTCATATTCTTCTTTGGAAATATTTTTCTTTTTCAAGGAAGGGTAAAAATCTTCATGTTTCACAGGTCCAACTAAGGAAAGCTTATCATAACCATCCAATTTTTCATAAGGAAGTACAAGTTTTTGAGCTTCACAATTGTTTGCTTTGCACCACTTATCAAAAGAAACCCCAGGCGCAAGGTAGGACATTATATCCAAGAATTTGAAATTCGGTGTTGTTAAAAACATATACCTATTCTGTTTCTTTGCAATAAAAATATCCTTAGTTTTATCGGTCATGTGTTTTATAAAATGTCTTTTAATCAAATTGATATCGTATTTTCCACTATTAAACCCCAAAACAGGCACTTGATTACACCATTCTTCATATTTTTGCAAGACATTTTTTTGTAAGGAATCTTGATCAGGAAGCGGATATTCTTCTTTAACCTTTTCGACAATAATTTTTCTTATTTCCTCCAATTTTTCAACGAATTCTTTTATCAGAAGATCAGGATTTTGGTTGTAAAGAAAAACGGGTTTTTTTGTTAAATTATCGATTAGTGCGACGCTAACTGGAATATGGGTATGAGTGAAAGTTAAATCATCGGTAACCTTTTTATCTTCTTTTTGCAATAACCCCTCAAAATCGTAATCAATAAAATAGGGATATGGGTAAAATTTCTTTTTGAACCAGATATTAGGTAATTCAGGATTTTCACACTCCCAAACAGATACTAAATTATAACCCAAACTTTTTATCATATTCTCTCTTTCAATAGTTTCATTATATTTAATTTTGTCGTTTTCTGAACACGGGCACCCATGCCATTTACACCCATAAAACTCAAAAACAGTTTTTGTCTCGGGTTCATATCCATCAAACAAAATCTCATTTCCCTCCTCATCCCTATAACACCTTTCACCACCATGGCCACAAAGCGCATGATGAATATGTTTACCCATAATTTTAGATTGGTGTTCTATCCACCTACACGCTTTATAACTAAAATTGGTTTTACCCCCGTAAAAAACTTTGACAGATTCATTTATGATGTGTTTTATCTTTTCTCCCGTACATATTATTTTTGTCTTTCCTCCTGTGCATGTTTCATCGGAAAAATGCCTTTTTAAATCGTCATGCCTGGTAAATTTTTGTTTACATCCTTGACATACCCAGTTTTGAGCAAGAAGATCTAGATCCTTAATGAAAAAACCATGATTTTTATAAAGGCCCAAATTTAGGGTTGATAAATTATCTTTGAAATTATTTTTCCCAAACACCAATTTCCAGACTTTGAAATTTGAAATATCTTTCTGCTCATAAACCCGGATATTTATGGAGAAAACTTTTGAAATTTTCTCAAAATCAACCAATTTTGTCGATCTAACTTCTTCTCTTTTTAGTTTTTTATTACCATAAAAAGTTCTAGCTAAATTTAGAGCTTTTTTCTCTACGCGAGCTTCAGGTCTGTCTTCACCAGCAATAATTTTCATAAGAATAGCTAAACACCTCCAGACACAGAGATTATCATCTTTATCATCTACGGAATAAATACATCTTTTCTTTCGTAATTCATCGGGTAATCTTCCACACCCAACTAAGGGTTGTCTGGTATTAATAACTTTTATTTGTACTTCTCTAAACTCAACTCCGCCCTCATTAACACCTGATTTATTAATCTTCTTTTCTGGGGGTAAATATGCTCTCATCCAAGCGATACCCTCTAAACTCAATCTTTCTCCCTCACACTGCTCTATATAATTTTTTATTTCTGGAAGAGAAGTAAAAGTTCCTCCGCTTCTAAATGTGTGCGTATGGTAAGCTATTTCTCCATTTCCTCTTTGGATCAAAGCGGTAAAACTGAAAACAATTCTTGCGCCCATATCTATTTGAGGAGTTAACCGATTGAAAATTATTTCTGACAAATCGTTATTTAAATTTTCCCGAATCCCAATAATATTATCATTCGGATTATTTCTAATTTGCCAAGCATCCTCTTCATACGGATTTATTTGAAATAGTTTCAAAATAATAGTTCTTTTCTTCTTTTCCTTCAATTCATCTCTCACACTATCAGAAAAAGTTTTACCTTTATTTTTTGGTTGAGATTTTTTAGTATTAGTAAGTTTTATAATATTTGCTTTGATTAAATCCTCAAGCTTTTTATTTATTGGTTTGAGAATTGGAACATTAATTTCAGGTACCGGCTCATCAAGAATTGGTTTTTGTGGTTTTATAAAAGTTGGTGCTAATTTCCTTCTTCTTCTTGGAGTTCTTGATATTTGTGGTTGATCGTGAAATAAACCAATTTCTGAAATTGGTATTTGTAGTTGACTTGGATTATTTTCGAAAAACTTATCAATTTCTGGAATTTTACGTAACTTTTTAATAATTACCTTTTTTGTTAATTTTTTACTCCCTTTTTTGATAATTTTCTCTAACTGTTTTATTATTAAGCTTCTTATTATTTTGCCATTTTTTCCTGGCTTTTCTGCAGAACTTTTTTTTCGATCCATTTAGTATTGTATTTCAATGATTTTTCTTTTAAACCGTAATTATTTTCAAATTTTTTCGCAGAGAGACCCTCCCAAACCTAAAACGTGCTTATGAATTTTGCAGAGACTCCCAAACCTAAAACGTACTTATGAACCTAAACCCAAAAATCAGAGGCTTTTCAGTCAAATTTGAAAATAACCTAAAAACGTACGTATAAAATTTGAGGAGACTCCCAAACCTAAAACGTACTTATGAGCCTTAAGCTAAAAAAGGACAGAGATTTTCAGTCAAATTTAAAAATAACCTAAAAACGTGTGTATAAACCCGCTTACATAGTAGTCTCTCTCATTCACTTATCTATCTCAGGCAGGGGATTCAAACAGCCAGCTTGGAGAAGTACCTATGACATTAGCTTCTGGAGATAATGAATCATGATATACTTTGTGCCTCAAATTAAAGATTATTATGTGTCTTTGCTTTGTATTTCACAGGTCATGAACTGCTGCTATTGGTCCCTTAGCGAACAAACCCAAACCCCTGACTTCCAATTGAACCTAGATATCTATTTACAAAGCAAACATCATAATTCAAAAGTCACTATCAATCTCAGCAAGCCGTTTTATGTATGAATGTATTTTATGAATATAATTATGTATGTATTTATTATTTGGAAAAATGAAAAATAGACAAAAAATACAGGCTTGTTGTATTAAAAACGCTTACAAATTAATTTTCTCACACTACGTTATTTGTAATATGTTAATATAAAATAACAAATCTGTACATATTTTAGGCTCCTCAAGCACAAAGTCAAGCAACTCTCTCGAGTAAGTAATACTGCAATACCATTAACTTTTATTCTTGAAAAAACAAAGGATCAATCAGTCAACCCAACAATCAATCAATGAACTAATCATTCAATCAGTCAAACAATCAGTCAATCGATCAATCTATGTTTTCACACGTTAATGGTACTTGATTCGCTCCTGTGACTGAAGGGCTACTTTACGTTGAAGATTTCACTACTAACTGATGATTTTCGCTTACATGACCGTACATGGAATTTATTTGCACTTGTTGTAGTACAGTCAACTGAAAAATTAAATTAAAGAAGGTTATTACAGATGTCGATTTCGGTTGAAGCGACAGGCAAATATAATACTTACAATTTGTGTTCCTTATACAGCTAGTAAGCTTCGATTTGCGATCGGTGCTGACACTTTTGAAATGTACCTTGCCTAACGAATTTCTGGCTTTTTAAATGATTAGTCACCTGACCAATTTTTGCCGCGTTACGCTAAGATAATTAAATATTCACAAAACTCGACAAATTGCTTGAAAAATGCAAATTATGTTTGAATTTTGAATTTCAGTGAATTGCGGTTTGTTATTATGTTTTCAATTAGTCTTTCCCAACAACTATTGTTTTAAAGACTTTATGTAGTGGTCTCAGAGGTATTCCGCGCTACACATGCACATGCTTGAAAAATGCAAATTAGTACTGATCTAATCTTATATTTTATTTTAGCAGAATATCCTCATTTTTCGGGCAACATGACAACCTCTGTGGCTTTGTTCCCAAATTGAGTGCTATAAGATCATCAAACGTGGGAGCTTCGTCATACTTCGAATTCCAGCTGCAAACATCCCCAAGGAAATCTGTCAGAGCCGTCTGCTACTCTCCTGAAAAGCGTGCAAAAATAAAGGAAATGCAAACTAAAAAGCAACCTGTCAGTTTTGACAGTGTGCAGCAAACCATTGGCAGGCGACGAACTTCACAAGAAGAATATACCATCAAGAAAAGATCAGGAGTAACACCCCACACAGTAGATTATGACTATGACAACGCATTTTCACAAATGCACTTTAACATTGGTGACATTGATAACATTTCAGACTTCCAGTCAATAACAGTGAAAGCAAAAGTAATTGAAATCGGTCAGCCTGAGATTGTAAATGTTAGGGGGAAACCTTTAACAAAGGTAGATTGCGTAATTGCTGACAAAACTAAATCTATCAAGCTAGTAACATGGGAAAGTAAAGTTTGTCTCGAAGCAGATAAATGTTATGTCATTGAAGGTGTAAGTGTTCATAGTTTCAGTGATGAGAAATATTTACAACTACAAACTACACAGTAATTAATGTAGTTGATGACGTGGCATGCATCGCAGAACCCCAATGCGAGTCCTATGGTAAGGTCATTATTGGGTCTGTCCTAGGAGCTAATGTTTCACATTACAAAAGTTGCATAATGTGCAACTCAAAGATACACGTCACTGATGACACTTCCACAGTCAAGTGTAGTAAATGCAAACTAACTGTTTTTGTTAATGGGCTACTCGATTCCTCAGTCACAAAATTAGTTATTAAAGATAACTCAAGTATTGCGCATTTGAAACGATTTCATCTATATGGAAACCAGTCTTCAGGAATGGTTACAAGCTTAATAATTACCATTATTATGCTGTTGCAGCTTAATGGTCATTGTTGCTTGTTCATTGTTGTAGAGTTATAAAAACTCAACGTTAGAAAGATTCTCGTTGTTTCATCTATTTCATTATATGTTTATTTGTATATTTGCCATAAAGTGTTTAAGTGTTAAATGAAACCTTGGAAAAACGTTAACGCAACTCTGATTCAAAGTTTACCTCGAGACTCAATACTAATATAAAGAAATCATTTTAAACCGCTAATTGCAATTCTCATTCTGGACGTTGCTGGGACCACAGTAATACAATGCTGCTTGACTGCTCTTGTTATACGTTATTGAATAATTACGTACTCATATCTTTTCACGTGAACTGATTTTGCGAATCTGCACTTGATTTTCTATCAGAGGCGAAGGACTTGTATCAAATCCAACTTTGCTTCAAATCAAGTGATAGCAAAACAAAACAACCCCAACCAAAACAGTAGCCACATGCATGCTTCGCGTGCCTATTTTTTTTCACTGCTAGCAAAACAAATCTTGGGATTTCATGTGTTTTGATTAAGAAAAAATAAGTTTATATATAAAAAATTTTGTTAAAGTTATGATTAATTGGTAATAAGACTTCGTGTCGTCCAATTAGGTCGGCAATCATACTCGTGATTAAACAAATCGGACTCCCGCTACGCGGTCGTCCGATTTTGTTAATCACTCGTATGATTACAGACCGAATTGGACTCCACTCAGTCCTATTACCATTACTTATCAGCCGATAACAGGAGCCCATTAATGGGCTCCTGCCGATAATCACCTCGACGAACAAAATGGCTGCTAATCCTTCGCGCGCTTTTAATTAAATAAAATTTTTTCGTCTTGTACAAGGCGTTTTCTTTTCTTTTTTTGAAATAATCACCTATGTATTTATTGTAAAACAATTATTCGCCGAAGGCGAATTGATTATCGGTGAATATTCTCCTTGGCTTAGTCTTAGTGAATATTCACCTATATATAGTTACTGACCCTAATCACTTCGCCTACTATCATTGATCTCAGGACAGTATAATCGGTCATACATGAACTACCTACCAGACTAAGATTGACGTTTATCGAGTTTGATGTCAAAAGGTCAGTCGTTGCAGTTTCGTTGTAGTACAGTTACAGGGCCACGGTCTTTTGCAGTTAAAACGGATGTGTAAACGCGCTTAAAGGCCGTTGGAAAGTGTCCGCGCTGTTGCAAACATGCTAGCCAAAGCAGTCCTGGTTCTGTTCGTGCTCTCTTCGTGCACCGTTCTTGCACTCGACATGTCCAAGGCGGGTTCTGCAGAATTTCCAAAACCGTTCACAAGGGAATTGGTCTTGTTGCCTAAACCATTGACAGGTGCTGTATAAATATAGTGTTCTCTTTTCAGTGGAGCGAAACTTCTGGATTCGATTCCTTCTGGCGATTTTTTTGGTTATTGCTTTATTAAAACTGGCAAATTTCTATTACACTTCCGTATCCACCATACGTCGCTGGGCAAGATTTCCGCACAGGTCCCTACTTCATTATACATGCAGCAGATGAATTGGTTCGAGTAATATAATGCACATGTAAATATATATGGGTTATTGACCAAGCGTGAGGTCAAGATGGCTGGATATTGGCTAAGTTCTTTTTTTTGCGTTTTTATGGACCGAGACGAAGTCGAGGTCCATAAACAAGCTTGGTCAATAAAGGATTTATTATATGGGATAAAACACCAAAAAATGATCCGTGTACGTGTTTATTTTCAAGGACTGAAAAGGAAGCCCGTTACCTGCAAAAATCAAGTTTTCTCGTTTTCCAGCTCCATCGATACACAAACCACAGGAAATCTTTAACTGTCACGGAAAAGATTTTCCAGGGAAAAACTAAGAAAGAAAATTTTGGTAAACTGGCTTTCGCCTCGGATGAATTTTCCTTGCGGGACAAAGCCCTTATCCCGAGCGGGCAAGATAGCTCCATATTGCCCGCTCGGGTAGCCAATCACAGCGCGAGATTCGGTTCATCTTGCCCGCTCACGGAGCTAGTCATATAATAATTCTTGTTATTGCAGAATGAAACAGTATGGCTACAGCATGCATAATGAAGTAGGGACCTGTGCTGAAATCATTCCCGTCGCTCTTCTGCTTGAAACATTTCCAAATTTCGTTTTTGTAATCTTTTCAACGCTGATCACTGTTTCGCAGATCTTATGTTATACGTGAAATATTTTGGGAGCTATTGTTTATGATTGTTGTATTTTATAATTATAAGTCAAATCGGTAATCATTATTAGATGATTTTTAACTTGCTTTATTTCTGCTCACAGGAGATGATGTTGTGATCCTTCAGAATCTTCTTTCGAGGTCATCATATGTTGCAGATATAAGAAAAACAGGTTTCTATGATAGAAACACTGCTGAGGCTGTTGCAAGTTTTCAGGAAAACCACAAATTACCAGGGTAATTATGACAAAAGCTCATGGAAAAAGTTTTTCATCAGTAATTGAACACAAAATATAATAAGTGTTGTAATGATTGGACTTCCAAATTGCATTTAAATACTACTTATTAACCAAGAGTGAAGTCTTTACATGGAAATCTTAGATTGAAGCCTAGATAGCGAGGTCAATTCGTCAAGGCTGAGGTCTGAGATTTCCATGTAATGACCAAACGAACAAGGTTAATAAGTTATTTATTACATACTGTAGCCTTTTTAGCAATTGAAAAAGAAACAGAAGTGTTTTTCAATATCCACTTGCAAGTGCAAGAGGTCATCTGAGGTGTTGTTCACTGAACCGAAACATACCTGACCATGCGATTGAAACTGGAGTTAATGGAAGAAACAGTTTCTATGAAAATAAGACAACTATATTAAAAAAAAAATTTGCCTGGTCACCACAAGAAAATCTTGCTTGCTCAGCAGCCAATCAGAGCATGCATACTATTGTAGCCATATAATAATAATTAATAACATCATGTAACAGGTACAACACATTGTGTTTGTCATTGAATCGTAGTTCAGTAATTGTAAATGTGACACCATAATTAATGCATGTAGCCTACATGACGTATGTATGAAAGTCCAACCTGCATGTGAGCCCGAGGGGGGTACTCCACTATCAAAAGTGACAGGGGGTGCTTGTCATACCTTTAAGGTCTTACTGCTTAGGGTGCTAAAACCTAAAATGACTACTGCCAGAGTTGTCTCTGTTGGATGCAAACCCAACTTACATAAAGCGGTTCAAGTACTTTATTGATCAACAAAAAATATCATAGGAGTAAAAAATTAAAGCTTTCAAGTCTATGTGGGTTTTCAATTCTTTGCACACATTCACCCATTAGTCTAGCAAAACCGTTTTTAGTTGGTTGTTTGGGCAATGACATTTTACTGTATGAGAGAAATAAAAGACTTGCTTCTTGTGCATTATTGAGTTCTAGGGTTGCCAGTTTTCAACAACACTTGAATAGTATGAGATGCCCTTGCGTACAGCTTAAACTTCTCTTGTTGCTTTACTTATTTTACTCAATAATGCACTTGCCACATTTTCTATTTCTTTATTAATGTGGCACTTGTAGGTCTCATACTATTATTTGTTCTTGCAGGACAGGTATATTTGATGCAATGACAGCCACCTTAGTATTAGAGAATTTGATGTATGATGGGTATAAAGATGACGGCAAAGTCCCAGCTGGCTATAAATTTAAGGTAATGAGGCCAAAAATTGATAAATGACCACATTTTAGTTTCATTACTTTTATTGATACAAAAATTGGTTTGGGTATTTGTAATGGTAGTAACCATACATGTACATGGTAATCATTCAATGAAGAAGGGGTTAAGTTCTGATGCAAAGAGTGCTTCCCCCCCAATACCTTGCCCTTGCGCTTCGTGCTGGTATTCCTTGCAGGCCCCCTCCCTTTGAATGCTGCTCATGGTCATACAGGATAATATATAATTAAAGCATCATACAATGTTAGTGGAGATCACTGCCATTTCAATATTACTTTATTCCTGTTACAGGAAGTACATGTATAATAAACCAAATCATACTTTTTGTTCTTGGTGATAGGTCCATGTTCCAGTCTATAAAGATCGCACTATAGAAACATATGCGACTCTTTTTAATGCCGATAATGAGGTAAAGTGCACAAGATGAGAAACATCTTGCATTATTTTGCTGTTAGCTAAGGATCGTTTTCAACCACAAAATGGAGAACTGAAGTAAAGTGTCTGGTGGATAATGGCTGGGTGGTGGAGGGTGTCATCAAATTTCTCCTGGAAATAAGGTTAATAGAAGATAGTTGTCTTTTCTTATATATGGAAAAATGTTTTTTTTTAACCAGATTAATGCATTTAGAAACTGTTAGCTCATGAGCTTGGTTACAAATGAAGGGCTGGAAGCAAAACTGCCTTATGTAGAATATTGGGCATTATATTTTTGGCCAAAATTGGCTAAATTTTGCATGTGGCCTTTGATTGCTTGGAATAAGACATTGCTCTGTATTTTTTGCCATTTTCCCCTTATTTTCCCACTAGAGAATCAAAGGCCACATACAAAAAGTCAGCCAATACTTTGGGCCAAAGAAAAGCATCCAAAATTCAACATAAGATGGCTGCATGTGCTCTCAGCCCTTGGAATGTGGGATCATGCGTACTACAAGAAATGGTATCTGCGATCAACTGTCGATTGATACTCTCAATCAACATTTTGATCAGTTCTCAATCAACATCCAGATTAATACTCGGTTGAGACGCGATGGACACTTGATCAAGAGTCAGTCTATAGTCGGCCAAGTGTCAACAGACTAATATGTGTCTATCCAAAGTTAGTCGACTGATGACCGACTGTTGACCCCAATGTTGATGGGGTGTCGATCAAGTGTTAACAGAGGTGTGGGTAGAGGGTCGATCGATCAAGGATATCAATTGACACTTGACAAAGGTGCCAGATGGGCTTGCACATATGTGGAGGCAATTCAAGAGTTTTTAGTAATCTCCATATATTTTAAAATGCATTGAACATTGAAGGAAATATGTACAGTATACATGAATGTGTTTCTCCTCTCTATCCAGCCAGTATATGTGTTTGTTGCCCGATGCCACGGTGCAATGGATCCCAAAACTGGTAAAGCTCTTAACCAACTTTCACACAATGGAAATACACCTACAGGCATGGTGGTAAGACATATTCCTGTTCAAAAAATGTACTTCTTAAATGTTTAATAATAACAATTGATTTGTCTCCAACAT
>OX453284.1:14535647-14553147 GCA_949710005.1 Ricordea florida
ACTCAAATGATAGATGCAGTGTATATAAAATTATTTTAAGAATGCCATTACATGTTGTTACAGATTAACTTTACCTGACTGAGACATTGTTGCAGGATTTTTTTAAAATTGGTTTCATGCGATATTTAAATGTTTTCCTATGTGTAACGGATGTTAAAAGCCTTCAAGTATGCTTGCATATGAATAAATTGATGTTTTAAGTAATTTTCAAACCAATTCCTGATGAACCCTTATCAAGCAGCCAACCCTGATCAAGCGGCCACTTTCCATTTTCCTGAGGGTGGCTGCTTGATAGGGGTTGGACTGTATAATATTTGATTTATAGTTTTGTGCTCCAAAGATGTGATAATTGCAACTGGTATGGCATAACCATTCCTAAACCTGGAAAACCTTTATGTTCTAATATAAAGTTTATTTGCCTACAGTGATGGTTGCATTCATGTCCATCCAACTGACTTGAGTAAAATTGATGACATTCTGGTCAATAAACTGGGCGTGACTGTCAATCCAAACCCATTTGGAAAGACGCCTTATCCATACACACCACAAGGGCTCTTGTCTGTTGAACAGATTGACTGAAACTTCAATGATTATTACATGCATGCAATAATTCATTACCAATAGAGTAAAATATTATTTCATATTGATGAGTTCCCTAGAGATCATGATTACCAGTACTTTGGTTACACTGTCTTGTACATGTATCAGTTTAATTTAACTTCTGTCAAGTTGATTGGTATATATAGGTAATCAAGTGGTTTCGAGTGCAATTTGGAACATTAATGAGCACAAGGAAATTTTTCAATTTGCACAAGTCTGAAGGGCAAGCGCAATTTGTTGACTTTGAAAAATTTTACAAGTCCTTTTTAAACAAAATTGCACAAAAAATAATTTGATTTCTTGTTTACATGCAAAACTCTAATTTCAACTTTCTACACTGTTGGGGATTAATTGATGTGCTCTTTAAGCCAATCAACACATTGAACGTTTTGCATGTATATTAATAGAAGGATAATGAAACTGCACATTTCTTGTTGGAGTTATTTTTATTTGCTATCTAGCTACCCTGTCATATCAAGTGTTATCCAAAAACTAAACTACCAGTATTAAGTGAATCGTACCAGACTATACCGAGACACTCCATACATTTAGATTGTTACATGTTAACCCTTTAAGCCCCAAGGGGTCTCCCTGTGACGAGTAAAATCGTCTGGCATTAGCCAAACCAAAATCTATAAAGTCTATCTTAGGGTGTAAAGTGTTAAGAGAGACAGTTTTAAACTTTCAAAGCACTGGTTGCCAAAGAGCACCTCAATATTAATCCCTAACAGTGCAAAAAGGTGAAATTGAGTGCAGAAATTTGAAATTGAAGTTTTGCTTGTCTATCTTGTGGATTTCACGTGCAACTTTGTAGAAATTACTTAAGAACTCATAAACTTTTCAAAGTCAACAAATTGTTTGAGCCCTGCAATTTCTTCATTCTTTGAAATTCTTTGAAAACAAAATTAAAATAAATTTGCTATATTCACTATTTTAAAACCTCAAATTTATATGTACAGTCACTCAAGTCATTAACTTCAACTAATTCTAATTAAAACGATATACTAAATTAAGAAATGGCTAATGAAACAACATAAAGTTCCCCATGTGTATAAATAGGTTAATTGCATTCTGAGAGAGTGTCCAACCACAAAACTTGAAGTGACCATTTTATTGACAAAAATGCCAAGCAAGAACTGCAGTGACTACTGGCTCTAACAAATTTTTACCTGCATTTTTACAGTGCGACTTCTTGAATCAAGGCCATACCCAGATCAATTTTCATACAAATTTTGAATGTCTGTTTTTAATGAGGAACAACAGATTTATTTTGAGTTTCTGTCGACTAAGATGGTTCTTTTTCAATCTTGATATGTTTTGCACAGTTATAGAGTAAATCATATGTATGTTAAGATTCTGTTGTTTAGATACTTGATCATGATTGGATAATTTGTATGAGAATTTGTTTGGTTGGCCTATATAGCTTGGGTTGAGTAGTTGCTCTGTAAAACACAAAATCAATATTTTATATCCATTTTTTTACCTTTAATTAAATTTCGCCACAAGATTAGATTTATGGGTACTAATTCGTGGTCAACTGTTGTCAGCAGTCTGGGTTGTATCCATGTTCATCCTGCTGACATGGAGAAGATTGATGAAATTTTACTCCTACTGGGCGTTGAAGCAAGAACAAACACACTCGGCAGATTGCCATATAAGTACAGACCTCAAGGATTGCTTTCAATAGAGGAGATTGTCAATAATTAACTGATTAAAACAATACAGTTATACCGGTAATTATGGAAATTAAACTTGCCTAGATTTGTAATTTATTAGAGAAATATGCATTGGTTTGTAAACCACCTCATGATTTAACTAATTAGGTTACCTAGTTTAGCATATACAATCATGTTACATTAACCAGTAAAATATATGCTCTTAAGGGATTTAGTTTTTTAAGGGAGATATGTTTATAAAATGTTACGAATTCATCCATTAAAACCAAAGTTACCCTGTTTGTGTGTATGAATATTTTTTTTTTTTGAGATTTAAGCACAAGTAATATCTATTTGGGCATATTTGTCTTATTATCTCACCTTAATGACCAGGTTTATTAATTATCTGGCTGGTTCTGCAAGAAGGCAAGATGAAGTGGAAACTAAATTCTTCGATTGGCTTCTTGAGCAGGCAAGATGGCCCTATCCTGCAGGATTTCCTGCTTTGACCCGCAAAACAAAATGGCTATGTATTAAATCCTTATTTGACCAAACCTGTTTGGTCAATATGGTTGGGTATTGACCTGTCGTTCTTTTTTACTTTCTTATTGACCTCAACTACGTCATGGTCAATGCAAAATGCAAAGAAAGAACTTGGCCAATATGCAGCCATCTCGATCAGCTAAGGAGCATTTGCATTAGTATACTAGTAGATTTTTACTTATTTGTAGATGCAAAATATTACCATTCATTGCTTTGTACTGATACTAACAGGTTTTAACACAAATCATTAAAAATATTTAACAATTATTTGCCAAAGGCAAAGTGATTATTGATGAATATTCACAGACAATCACTCAGCTAGAGGTGAATAATTTAGTATAAATACACAGGTGATTATTTGAAAAAAAGAGAGGAAAAAGCATAGTACAACATGAAAAAATTTTATTTCATCAAAAAGGCACGAACGACTGGCAGCCATTTTGTTCATTGAGGTGATTATCAGCTGATCAGAGCACATGATTTTGTATAATCACCTAGTATTTATAATGGTAATTGAACTGAGTGGAGTGCAATTTGGTCTGAAATCATACGAGTGATTTCAAATATAGAACGAGCGCATAGCGCAAGTTCGATATGAAATCACAAGTATGATTTCAGACCAAAATTGCACGACACGAAGTTCAATTACCACTTTATTACACTCATTTTGAAATCACAGTTCTTTGTCAATACTACTTATTTATTTTTCCACTTCAGGAAGCCCGGTTTTTTAAGAAAAGTAACTTTTTAAACATGATGCGATTTAGAGCAAAAAATGGTGCGATTTATGAATAAATCACACTGCTATGAGCCAATCACATTGCAGGGATCACCTGTGATTTCAAAGTGGGTGTAATAAATACTAAAAATTGATGCCTTATTAATGGTTATAATAATTAGCTATTACAAAGTGCCAAGTTAGTTTATTAAACTTGAAAATCCCAAAAGATGGTGTGTAGGAGGGTTTTTTCCCTTTTCTAAGAGGATTAGAGAACATTTTTGTCAGTAGACATGTGATTCCTCAATCCCAAATAAAAGAAACAAGACTATCAAGTTACTTGGACAGTTAAGTTTTTGAAATAAAAACTCCATAACTGTGACCAAAAAGACAGTTCAACTACACTCGCCTAAAATTTATTACTGTATGTTCAGCAACAGCTTGCTGCATGTCATCATCTAAATTATACACTCAAGTAACTTTTCAAAATTTTTTTCTTTAATACCTCCATATCTGCATATAATCATTAATAATACCCTATGAGCTCTATATTTTACAAAGCAAAATATAATAGAAAAACTTAACGGCTGCTTCTGAATGGTAAAAAATGCAAAGGATGCAGTGACTTGCTATGTGTATTCTCAGAATGCACTAATGGTCTGAGTGTAGTAATCTGATAAATTTAAAGTGTAAGTGGATACTATGGATAGTGACTTAGCTCTGCTATAGGAGCTAGCCTTTGATATGCACTACCAGTAATTTTGTAAGTGCTAATAAAGAGCAACTTGCAGTTATTAATTATTTGTCATTCAAATATGAAAGATGAGGTATTGTACTTGTACTAGACAATGATTATGAATAAACACATCACTAGTAAATAATAACTAATCGGTCAAGATGTCAAAAGTTGCATAATGACAAGAGGAACGGCGTTTATTCACCTATAACTGATTATCATGCATTAGCTCTGTTACTAATAAAGATCTGGTCAAGATACTTAGCAAGGAATCCGAGTGTACTTTCCACTTTTTTTACTCCAACATAATTTACCTGTGCAACCTCAGGTTTAGTTGTTTTGTTTAAATTGGACAACGATGTATGCTGTCTGCTCCATGTATGCCTTCAAAACTTCTAACAAAAGGGATAGTGGATGGAGGTAGGATGGTCGAGTGGTCTAGGGCGCGGTATTTCAATGCGGTGACCCGGGTTCAAATCCCGCTCTGGCCACTACCTGGTGTTGTTCTGGGTAAGTACCTGGTTCAACTCCTCGATCATCCATGTAAATAGCCAACTGGTCTGCCTCCCACCAGTTGGGATTCTTAACTATGTTGTATTTTGTAAGTAATAAGTGCCTCTGAAAAGCCCCTGTGGGGACGAGCCACTATATATATATATATATATATATATATATATATATATATATATATATATATATATGTATATATCTATATATCTATATATCTATATATATCTATCTATCTATATCTATCTATCTATCTATCTATCTATCTATCTATCTATCTATCTATCTATCTATCTATCTATCTATCTATGTATGTATGTATGTATGTATGTATGTATGTATGTATGTATGTATGTATGTATGTATGTATGTATGTATGTATGTATGTATGTATGTATGTATGTATGTATGTATGTATGTATGTATGTATGTATGTATGTATGTATGTATGTATGTATGTATGTATGTATGTATGTATGTATGTATGTATGTATGTATGTATGTATGTATGTATGTATGTATGTATGTATGTATGTATGTATGTATGTATGTATGTATGTATGTATGTATGTATGTATGTATAGTGTTAACTGCCTATTTCTGACTGCAATTTAAAGTTAAATTGACTTTAATTGTTGTAAGGAACACAGGTCAATAATGTTAATTATTATATGGCCACAATAGTATGTGCGCTCTAATTGGCTGCTGAGCAGGCAAGACTTTCTTGTAATGACTGGGTGTTATGAAAATTGTTCTCCTTTAACATAGACAAAACTTGTCTCATCTTCAAAGAAACTGTTTTTTTTTTGTCTCTTCTAATGTTTCGATGACACGGTCAGATGTTTCTGTTCAGTGAACACAACCTCAAATACAGCGCGCACAAGCGGACATTAAAAAACCCTTCCGTTTTTCTTTTTCCAGTGCCAAAAAGGCCATATAATAAGTAACTTATTAACCACATATATTCGGTCATTACAAAGAAATCTCAGACCTTGGCCTTGACCGTATTGAACTTGCTATTGCCGGGATCAATACATCAAGGTCTCGTTCCAAGATTTCTCTGTAATGACCTCGCTCTTGGTTAATAAGTAGTTTATGTTCCAGATCTGTAGAACTTGATGAAATATAATACTCCCAGTGTAAAAAATGAGGCGTTATGTATTACTTTCAGCTCTACGTTACAGTGTAATTGAAGAAAAACCACAGAATGATTGAAAATTCCCGCTTAAAATTAACAAAATTGTCAGTAAAAATTAAAATTATTATTATGCTGTTGGGCTTCAATTTTTGAACACTTTATTTTTCACTGTCTATGGTGTAGCACACATTTCCGTTTTTGCTTCATTCTATAACTACCAAGGTGTTATAGCTGTATAAAACTATTTAAAACTTCTTTCCTTGATTTTAAGGTCAAACCAAAGCTAAACAGTTCTAACTTTTTATAATTAATAAATTAAAATGTAAAATTATGTTCTGATTAGTAAAACCTTCATTGTTATACAAAATGAGACAAAACAACTTGGTAGCTATACATGTACACAATATCACTTAATTTAAAGACCTTGACAAATTAAACCTAGAGGTCCCAGTAATGACTGGGATATACAGTACATTGTCCTTGAACAGTTGACCCTCCATTATCTGGATTTATTGGGCAAAAAGTCCAAATAACAGAGAGTCTGGATAATCAAAAATATAAATATTGAGACACAAATGTAAGGAAAGTTACCCATAGTCGTATGCTTGCTGATTCAACACTTAAAAGTATTAAATTTGCTCCCTTTTCTTGACATTGAATACCTGTTTGTCTCCCATTTATAGAGAAAATACTGCTTTCATTTCCTAGACAAAGTCATAGTTTTTGTTTACAATTGACTGTGCTCAAACATTACATCTTACAAGTAATCACAAAAAAATGGGACCAAAGAAACAATTTCAGGTAATGCGTCCGCATAATCAAGGTTTGACTGTACAGTTGAACCTCTCGGTATGGACACCTTTCTAATATGGACACCTCTATTACAGACAGTTTCTTATGTACCGACAAAATTCTCATACATTTTCTCTAAAAAAAAATTCTATCTTTGTATCTTGACAATGTGCTTTAAAGGTTTAAGATATTCAGTCTACTGGTGACTGGACTGTTGTTGCTTCTTTGATGGAATTTAGACCTCCCAGCTATCCATCCATTTATAAACCGCAGCAGTTGCATCAGGAAGGTGGGCCATAGGGCCTGCCATGCCATAAGAAAGTCCACGGAATGCCCAGAAACTGCAGAGAAAGATAAAGGATAACAGTGCCATTATCAATGCCTCAAGAGTACTCACTTGCCTTTCATTCTGGGAAAATCACTTATTCAAATCAATATTATGTTTAATTTTTGATCTGACTGTGAACTGGAGAACAAGTATGCTGCTGTGCTCACATTTTATAGTTCGGTCTATAACCCATTTTAGTCAACAACCAGTATATACCAGATGGCCATAAAATTATGAGGAAGTGCTCTGACCTCTTTTTTTACCACCCAAAGGTTACAGATGTAGGTTAGAAATTCCCAGCTACAAATAGAGCAAAACAGCCACTTCACATATACTCTTTCAAAAGCCTTTGATTTACAGTTACACGTGACATGTTTTCATAGTTTAGTAATGAAAATATTCCAAATTTGTACAGAATTCATTGACAAGTGATTTTGATTGATTACCTAAGAATACATCCTCCCAAAAGTAAACACACTGTGCTATAGTAGGCTGCCTGTCTCCACTTCTCAATCTTTGAAAACATGGAAAATGACTGACACATGTACTGGCACACTACACCTGCAGGGAAAATAAAATATAAAACATATTATGTCAAACATCATACATCGTGCAGTCTTGCAAATGCATCAATACCAGTTTTTTGAACCCATATAATTTGGTTTCCATATGTTACTTTTCACCTATGAACTGTACCAGTTAAGTGGCAGGAACATGCACCATATATCACTGTGCTCATATTACATTTTTGATCTAGCAAGATTGTAATGTCCAAACCTAGACCAAACAAAATCACAAACTGTACAGTTAAAGTAAACTGACTGTTAAAATAACGAATAGATCACACTCAATTATAGAGGTGTTATGCTAAACTAGTCTATACACAACTGGTTGATGCTTCAAAACTTTTGCAATTGTCCGCCTCAATAGTGTTCAGAAAGGTGTCGCAACAAGAGAAACAAGTCTGGATAATTGAGAACATCCAGACAGTCAAGGTTCAACTGTATAGATTTTAATTGGATAATGAAAAATAAGTATTATTTATGACAATTACTGGGTCTCTGGGTTTTAAGCAATCAGTCACAGACGTTTAATGGATTCTTGGCATCTCAGAATTAATATATGTAATCACGGATATTGATGGCGTCTTTTGAATTTACACAAAAATATCATAGAATTTGAACTGGATAAATGATATAAATATAGATTAGCAATTGTAAGCTACATGTATTTTCTTAGCATTGTAACATAGCCCCACTTTTCAAGTCTTACAGGTTTCTGGTAAAAGTTATATTTTACTATACCTGCTATCATGGCACTGTAGAGGTAAGCTGGGAAGTAGTGATGGAAGTAAAGAACACGTCCCATGGCGTAAAATGGAAAGTAGTGCAGAGCCCAACCAAGGAATAACCAGCTGCAAGCTGACTCCATTCTCTTCCTTCGAGCTGAAAAATATAGTCGCCAAAACTTTAAAAACTTGCATGCAATGTCAAGGTCTGGTACTGGAGTAAATACTTAAGAGTGAGACCAGAAACCCGTAAGACTTGGCATGTGTAACTTCCTTTAAATATCTTCAACCACAGCTTGTCCACATTCAGTCTACCAAGTACCATATTTGGAAAATCAAGAGAAACCGAATGAACCAACACGGTTTTCAAAAAGAATTGTAGCAGCTGGAGAATATTCTGAAAGCGCTCCATGTCTGAATTTAAAACTAGCTCAGGCCATCTAAATTTGGTCGGAGAATTCTTCGTAGAAGCCAGAGAATTCTACGATCACCTATGCCTAATGAACACCCTGACCAATCAGTGCCAAGAAGCTCAAGGACTGGGGCAAGCAGTTGCCAAATAAGGGACTTTGGAAATATTGAATATGGACAAGCTGTGAATGTTCAAGTCTTAATTTTGTGAGTTTCTGTTGAGACTTAATGTGCACATTAAATCCTGTCAATGTATGAAGTGATCAACATGAAAATTATCATTGCAATACACACACTTATTATATATTGATGCAGAGTGAAACAAACATGAGAAGAGATGACTCAGTGATCGTCTCAGGACATGTGGCACCTCGAAAATAACTACTCAGATCTTGCAAGTGAAAGGTTTGATAATAATCAATAATTATTATTATTTTCCCACTTGAATTGAAGCAAAATAGTCCTTTGGTGAAAGTCAAATTGAAAGCCAACTACAACAGATAATTTTGAAAAGAATCGTAAACACTTCTGTAAGATTACAATATTTTGCATAATGTTAATCAGAACTGAGTACTAATTTCAATGTACTTCAAAACAAGTTGAATTTTTTTTTATGACTTTGGAAATGAAAGAGTTAACTTAAGAGAATTAACATCCAGTTGTGCTTAATACCTAACTCTTGGGGAGGATCTACAAAGCCTCTTTGTGTTCTGACGGCATGAAAACAAAACAACAAACCAAACAGACACATCACAGCCAACACAAACCACCAAATGACCTGAAAAAACAAAGACATCATAGAATAAGTAGCAATCATAGTCATAATGTTAACATTGGTACAGTGATTTACAGTGTATAGAAAAGAGTTCGGCTTAAAGGTTATCGAGGAAAGGTTTGGAACACAACACTAGTAAGTTTAATAAGGTATGATGATTGAACCTGTCAAGATTTCGTCAAAATAATACTACTGAAAAGTTAACCAACTGCCTGGCTTAAGTGGAAGGTGGGTGCCTGGCATAGCCAGGGGCTTCCACTGTAGCCAGCCAGCCCCTAGATAGCATACTTTGGTCACTGTAATGAATATAGTCTTAACTAGCTAATTTCTAGCTGAGTGTACTTTTCCTATGTACTGATTGCATAGTGTCTATGTATGTTTAGTTTCTTGTAAGCAGTGTGTGATAAATAAAACTTGAACTTGAAACTTGTACATGTAGAGACTTAATTAAACTACAGTTGAAAAGACAAGACAAGACAGAAATTTTATTTACATGTATACCACACACAGAACAAAAGACATTGAAAACAACAGTCATACTACTTAATATGTACCTAGAAAATAGCATGAATTCTAATCTAGCTAGTTTTTCACTTTAGTAATGATTAGTATTAAATGATAGTGGAAGAGTTTAGATAACTTTTGATCCATAGTAACTGTCAGTAACACTTACTGGGTTACCAAGAAGGTATACTCTGTAGTCTCCCCCAGAAAATACCTGGCCCTGAAAAGACGACACTTTTCATTACGGCAGACATTGAGAAAACATTAGTAGAAATAGAAGTTACTAAAACCAAAACCTCTTACATTATAACTCCCTATCACCAGTAAAGCAACTGAAAAAATTTGATAAATTAACTTACATAATTATGTGTACCATGATTATGGTACATATTATGTGCCAAGAAGCATTCCATTTCCCCAGATCAAAACTATTTTGAGAGATTCACAGTTGCAAATTCATTGCTTGCAATTTTATTTACTATGCTTACTCAACAAACATGTATTTTTCATCTACTATAAATACTGGCTGTTATGGATTTCACAGAACTCAAATTACCCTGAAGTTAATCGGCCACTGCCATGGCTGTGATGTCACTTCTCCTTCCTTCGGCTTGAATCCTGAGTTGGTCTAAGAATGATTTTAAACATAACATAATTATTAATAATTATTAATTCAGACAATCTTGAAAAAGGGTAATGAATGGTTTGTATAAATGATTCAGAGGTGGACTCGAGCTCATATCCATTCCAGAGAGGGTGTCAAGAGAGAACTCATACAAAATGTCAACATGCAGCTAGAGAATACAGGGTAATGTTTTTATAGGCACTGGAAGCACCGATTAATTTTCATTAGAAAACAGTCTTAAGAAAATATGCGTGCTGATTGGTTAGAATTCATGTTTCTATTGAGTACAGAACTAGCATGAGCTGTTGACGTAATCCTGACGCGCAAAAGATAATTTACATTTTGATCATCAAAGTTAACAAGTTGTTTTCCTTTTTATCATCGCAGTGTTTTTTTCGGAAAAGGTGTGGAAACACTTGCCTGCGACTCATGTTCCCACAGCATTTCTTGTTCTCCCAAACTTCCACCTGTGTTTCTATGACTCAATAGAAACAAGGTATACGTTTTCTATTTCTTAATTAATTGTGTGCCAGGTACATTATAGTCAAAGGATACCTCAGACATTCTTACACCATGGTTTCATTATGAATAGTTATATACATGTCTATGTTACAACAACCAAAAGTCTTAGTAACAATACCTGGGCCATGACAACATGTGACTCATAAACACTGGCCAAAAAGGATGGCCGATAGAACTCAGATCCAGTTTTTGGCACTAAAACACAGAAGAAAATAATAATAATATTAATTTAAATGTATTACTTCATAAGCAGTTCTAGGCTTTGGGAATGTGATGGTAAATTGGAAATTAATAAATAGAGGATACTGCACATGGTGCATGGCCATGCAAAGATATGAAATTTATCTTCAAGAGTTGAAGAAGAGAAGTTTTGTATTTCCATGAGGCAAAGCAATGATCTATTAATTATATTGTACCAACACTAATGAAACACCAGTTATTTCCCTAAATAAATAATTACTGTAAGGCTCAATTTATTCGTTAGTTACCATAGCAGCATGTCATTTTCACATGTGAAAATATCATGTTTCTGCGCAGAAGCTCACCTGGTATTTCACTGAAGGTGTTTAAATAATTATAAAAATAATAAATAATTACCTTTCTCGTTTTCATGGCCTTCAACATTCCAGAGATTGTTACCATGATGAACTGTAGGGTTACAGGTTACTTCTAGTTGTTCCCAACCCCTGTAGAACAATATTTGGAAAACAGTCACAAGAACTAAAAGTTTCAGAGAAGTTAACTTAATACATACAGTAGTTTTAAGCACAAATCAAAAATTGCATTCAGTTAATTTCAGTCCGGGTCAATTCTTCAGTTCCAATGTACAATAACTATTGTTTGAATGAAAGACAATTATTCAAGTACAATTATTTTACATTGTACATGTACATGACTAGGGACTGTGGGCAAGCAGTATTTACCAAAGTCTACGCTGTGATTAAAAGAGTATGCTGCAGTACTATTAAACAATTAGACCCGTAGCCCTTGCGGGCTGAGGGTCAATAGCCCATGAGGCATGGCACATGAGGGCAAAGGGTCTCAATGTTTTAGTGTCACCCAACAAGTCGGACAGAAAAGGCAATAATAAAGCTAGCAAATGCCAGTTGAAGAGATATTTAATTGGGAATAAAACAAAAGAAACTATTACTAGTCGTCTAGTAGTTTAGCCAATCAGATTGGGTATTTGCATTAGTCCACTAGTTGGGTGATACTATTACACAATATACTGCAAAAGATGCAGGTGTCTACTGCACATTCTGACTGGTGAGGCAGAGTTCATTATAAACATGACAACACCACAAAGCAAGAAGCCTATTAAGACACCCATGCAATAAAATAAAAGGGTAACATGTGCATGTGGGCTTAATGTCGTGCACACAAATTTGCTAGTGCTATGTACAACTAGGTGCAAAATTGTTAAGACAATTACAATTATTTAATAACCGTACTCCACAAACCACCTTTAATAGTTTCTGACTTTGAATGCTGCTATTTAATAATTATTCCCCACATTTTTATCATTGGTCACCTTCCCCATCCCTTTCCTGTTTAAATATTGTGTGGTCAAGTTGTTACTGTTATTTCAAATTGCTAGCAACATCGATAAATGGGGTGGGGAGCATCAAAGGGTAAGGTGATGATATGTTGTCAGCTGGGTTAAGTGTCTCAACTAATTTTGCAACATTTTATAGCATGATAACAATTTTTTTCACCTGACATTTATAGTGCTAGAGATCAAAGATAAAGCAAATGTTCAACTGCACCCATTTGCAGTTTTATGGTATAGTTGCATGTACATACCACTTAGGTAAGGTCTGAGTGCCTCCATGAAGAGCACAGCCCAAGTTTACATGTATCAGTCGAAACACAGTCTTAACTGTCTTTATCCTGCCATCTGACGCTGCACCACTTACTACTTCTATCCGCCAAAAGTCATTTGCATCTCCTTTTCCATTCTGTAAGAGACAATGTAAGGAGAATCATTTAAATTAATTGCCAGTACACTGTTAAACTCTCACCTCTATACTACATGTTAAGTTACTTTGCTCTGAAATTCTAGATTTTTATACTTTGAGTGCACAAGCCTGTCTCTATCCAGTAATGTAATTTATTATGTCTCTCAGTTTAGTAAGCATGCTGTGATTGGTCAATTTAGCAGGCTGTACTTCACTGTATGGCCCACTAAATTCAAAAGTTTGTTTTGAGATATAATAAATATCTTATAAACCTTGTTTTCTCTGTACGTACTGTAAGTTACATGTATGGATCCTCGTTTTATCTGCTTGGATTTAAATCTGAGTGGAAAAAACTCAGTCGGACCTCAAACTTGGTTAGTAAGAGGTATATCCCTGCATTCTGTTTTGCTAATAATTTGGACAGTCAGCATTGTATACTGTATATTCTTTGTTCCTAGGTACAGAGCAGTCTTCTGTTTTACAGTAGGCTGCTTGCAGCAACCTTTCCTGCAGTTTTATTTAGTGAAACCACTTACTCATAATCATTAATTTATAACCAACTGCTCCTCTGAAAATGACTGCCTTCCATACTGACTTACGTTTACTATGGTCTCAAAAAATGTGACGTAGTATAAAATGTACTTGCTGACCAGAGCAGGGATGGAGGTAAAAACGTTTTAAACACAATTTGTACAGTAAAATTTTACTTATGTTAACTAAAACGTTACCAACCTCGCCATATCCTGATACTTGATTGTGGTGTTTACTGAGAGGAGCTTTTTCTGGATGACTATGAAGGTTTCGTTTGGTACTGAAACACAAGTAAAGTGTTAATTAAAGCAATTAGGTGGTGAATGACTTGGTGATATGCTGAGCCATCCAAAAAGAGTAGGCCCTGTCCACGTAAAGTGAGTTCAGAAAATGTAATCTGCAGGACTATGATGATTTGGCTTTTAGGATCTTCCCAGTCAAAGGATCTCTCAATCCTTTCATGTAAAGATCCCTATACATTGATATTTCCCCCAATAGAATTATACACCTTAATTTATATGCCACCTTAGTCATAAAAACAATGAGGTGAGGAAAACCTAACACACACATTTATCTGTATAATTAGTAACATTCAAGGCATCTGACTAATAAACAAGTAAACAAAATTTTGTTTAGCTCTATATTTTCATTACCTGAAAGTCTTGCAATAAACCTGTCAGTAAGAATATTTTTTTACACTCACTTCACATGTTCCAGTCTGATCCAGTCTCCATTCTTAAGATACTCTACAGGGGATGCTGCATCTAAAATAATAAAAAAACGACATCATATTTAACCTAGTCATTCAAGTCATCTCTTTCTTTCGTATATTATGCACATGTTCAAGGTTAAGACAGAATTTTATTGTATTTCATTGCTCCCTGTTTGAAGCCAGAACTCCTTTCATTTATTTAAGCTCCCTTTATAATGAAGTTTTCAAATTTTAGTACAGTATACTGTATATCACAAGATACATGAAAAGGCCATTCCCAAAAGCTGACAAATTGCAAATTATATTTCTTCTTAGTCATATATGGATCAGAAGGGATAGCTCTACCTTTGCCTAAGTGTATACAAAGAATTAAAAGTCATTTTCATTAAATAATTATATTCCTTAGAAACACCTGAACAAAGTCAGCAACTAATCATATCCAATATTTTTTTTCATCTGCAAGCACTCCATAGGCTATTCAACATGCTCTTTGCTTACCATGATCTTCATAAGCTTTCTTTACCAGCCAGTTGTTGTTATCATCTTTATGAGAGTAACAAGTAATCTGTGAAGAGAGATCAAGTTTCAAACTGCTACTTATGGATTTTTTAATCCTTTCCATGGACAATGGTTATTACTGGGTATCAGAATGATGTGGTTTCAGTTTCACAGCCTTATACAAGTGTTACATGGTTTGATAGTTATTTTTGAATTAAGCTGTTGAAATGTCATTAAATTATTATTTTGGTTAACCTGCTGACAGTCATACATGTAGCATAATTATTATTGAAAGAGATTTCCATGTACAGTGGAACCCCGCTATAACGAAGTGCCGCGGTACCGAAAAAATGTTCGTTATAGCGGGGTCTTCATTATAGCGAAGACCCCGCTATAACGAATTATCTGGTTAACAGCAAGAATATTTGTTATAGCGGGGTAACTTGATAAACAACAACTACCCAATAATTCAATATTACTGTACATGTACGTAGAAAACATTATTTTTATTCATTTGAAACTGTAATCTGTGAGGGAAGCACGCTGACCATCAAGATATCAAATTCAAAAACAATTTCAATAAACTTTAAAATTAATTGAAGACTAGCTGTGTTTTCTAAAGCAAGCTGTGTTTTCTACTCAAATCTGTCGTCTTTACTGACTGCTGCGAGCGATTGGACAAAATATTCGTTATAGCGGGGTAAAATGTGCGTTGGGACCGTCAAAATCTGTTCGTTATAGCGGGAATTTCGTTATTGCGGGGTTCGTTAGAGCGGGGTTCATATCCACATATTTTACTGTAATTCTGCCGGGCTTTCAGATTTTGTTCATTACAAAGGGGGTCTTCGTTATAGCGGGGTTCCACTGTACAACATAAACTTAAAATGATGTCACACTCAAACTAGTTTTATTTCCATAGATTCTGAGTTGTAAGAGGCACTCGGTTATAAGATGCACTTGGTTATAAGATGCACTCGGTTATAAAACACACCCCTATAAACTTCACTATCTTTATTGTGTTACGTCAAAAACTGAAAATTGCTTGCCAAAAAATGGTTTCCTTAAGAACTACTGAACAGAATAAAGTTCAAGTCTAAATGTTTGTCTTTTATTTAGACCTCTAAGGTTTTTTTTGCTAAGTTCAACATTCAAAAACATTCTGGCAAAATATTTTCAGTACTTGAAAACATTCTACTATAAGATGCACCCAGAGTTTACAACAAATTATACCAAACAAGCCATCTATCCTTAAAAAATGATGTGCCATAACTGAGAAACTATGATATCTTACCTGCTGCTGCTCTGGGGGATGTTCCTTGGGGTACAGATGCTGATGAGAATGTAAAAGAGCCCCACCTGCTCGGTGGTTCTTAAGTGTCACAACAGACCCAAAAGCAAGGTCTGCAAGAACAATGACAGGAAGTTAAAAATAAATAAATGAAGAAGAATAACAGTCAAAAACTAATCCATATTAGACGATAATTTAACATTATGTGTGAAGTAGATTTTTATCTGCATCTCACCTGTAGGTACAACACTTTTGTAAAGCTGATTTCCTTTGAGAGTTGATTGAAATGCTGAGCTGAAGAAACCATCACCTGGGCCACTGTAAATGACATTACATTAATATACATAGAGGTTGTTCAATAGAAAGTCCTATGATATGCCTCCTGGGTATTTTAACAAGTTAGTCTTTAATTTCTTTAGTAACCTTAAAGGTAGGAAAAAAAAATGAAAAAGTTGAGTTTTACAATTTACAATTCCCCGCTGTGTAAAATGAAGTACTTGTGATCCCATTTCAAGAGAAACAAAACATTTCCCAGCTGCAGGGTCATCCATGCTTAGAGTTCAACCACTAAAAGATTACACAATGCACTTGTTTGAGTGAATATTCAAACTCTGGAAAATGATGGCAAGTATCTATAATTAGTATAAATACTCAGGTGACTCTACAAAATCGTGCTCTCTGATTGGTTTGCTATCTCGGATTATCAGCCAATAATTACTGATCGTCATCCAAACCCATTGTCTTCTGTCTGCATTATATCATCGAATGCCGAGAGAAAAACAATGCAAACCAAGTGTGTGAGAAAAACGGGTGCGGTCTTTTTTGGTAGCAGGGAAATTATCAGGGGTAATCTTACACGTGCTAAATCGACACGCAGCATTATTAAAACACGCAGCATTATTAAACCTATAACAAGCTGCATTATTAAAAATAATGCTGCGTGTTTTGGTTTTAATAATGCAGCATGCTTTACATCCGTATATCCACTGCTGAAGCACTTCCTCCTCTCTCGCCATTCTTTAAAGATATTTAGCGCCCAATTCTACTTCCTTCGAGAAAATGAGGTAACAACCGATACTTCTCGTTACACAAACAATTAGGACTGAAAATATTTAGAAAAATACATGACTATCTGTCTCACTAGAAAACGAACTAAGCAAAGTCAAGAACATTTGTGTCCATATCCGCTTTTAATACTTTAGTGAATAAAGTTATTATCCTCTGATCATTTTCTGTGCCCTTCACTCGTCGACACACCCATTCCTGAACAACAATAACAACATCGGGCTACACACAACTAAGCAAAACCAAAAGAACTGTAACGACTGAGAAAGTACTTACCATCTCATTCATCCGACTTAATAGTAGACG
>OX453284.1:14555647-14618147 GCA_949710005.1 Ricordea florida
TCTACTGGCCGTCACATTTCCAACCATAAACATTTGATTGGAAATACCAACAACATGTAGTACATGATTGTACAAAGTAAAAATTGTTTTACTTACACATTTTTACAGTTTTGAAACTTGGTAAAACAGTATGTCGCCAGCATAATGTGAAACATAAGGATAGGATCTAAAAGAATATACTGTGAAATGGTTATGCATCCATGATCTGCAAACAGAAAATAGTATACTTTTATCAGTGTGTATGATCTCACTGACCTACAATAAATCACTTGACAATAATAAAAATAATATCAGAGTCTATCCTTTAATTAGGCCAAAAAATATTAAAATTGTAAAGTTCTTAAATGTCTTAAAAACAATCCAGAGAAAAATGGCGCATTTTCCACTGAAACACTAAACAGCTTTGCATTTGTTGCTGGTTCACACTGCTTACTGTAATTCCCTTTAAAAAATTTTCACCAAAAATAACTAAAGAAGAATGACCAAGGTTGTAGATTTTTAACATCTAAAAAAATAATAATAACCCTTTCACTCCAAGGCATGATCAACATAGGACTTCTCACAGTACCAGAACACATTGTTCACCAAACAGTTGAAGATATTGAGGAAATGGTCAGTGCAAACCACAAGAAATGATCTATCACCATAATCCAAAACAGTTTTAATTTACTGACAATGAGGAAGCTCTTTTTTCTATTTAGATCTCGAAAGTTGAAGTTGGAGTTGATAGCATTTTCCAGACTTGCAAATTATGAACACCAGTTTAAACTTCAGGCAGGTTTAGTTCAAATTCAATTCACTATATTTAGTGATAACAGGTACTTAGGAAGGATATTAAATTCTTAACTTGACTCACCAAATACAATAAATGCTGTGCTAAGGACTGAAGCTGCCGTTGATTTTGTTAATTCCCATACAGTAAGATATGCCAATGGGATACACAAAGACCCAAGAATTGCACATAGCTGCAGTATAAGGGAGAAAAATAATATTTAATAAAGTGGTTTACATATCTGACAATGTACCCCAATTGGTCAAATTTATTACATACTGTACTATAACAATGATGAAAACACACAAGTCATATAGAGATCAATACTACAATTTATCACTTGCGCTGTAATAGACGGTCATAAATAAAGATGAATTGTTTATGTTCTTTGACAACAACTAAAATATTATTACATTAAACCCTTTCACTACTATTAAAAGAGGCCAAAAGCAGCCTGCCGGAAATGTGACACAGTATTTACTAGAGCCGCCAAAAGTGGCCACATCAAGAGGCCTCAATTCTTTTCACTCACCTGACCCAAGGGAACTAAGAAATATATGTTATTTACCGGGCGGGAGGTCCGTATGGGAAAAAACTGTGCCCGAGGTCTTGAGTACGGCCCGAGGCCGAAGGCCGAGGGCATTACTCAAGACCAAGGGCACAGTTTTTTCCCATACGGACCGACCTAGACCGGTAAATAACTTATTTATTTTTTCTGCTTGTTTGCTTTTTTTTTCGCAACAATTTCAATTTGCCGCGAATAGCGCGGATAAAAATCCGGACCGTGGTCCGTATCGTAAAAAGCTGGACCGGTTACGAGCGCGCGATTAGCCAATCAGATTCGAGGATTTGGGATTCCGGCCCGCTGAGATGCTTGAGAAAAAAATAATGGGCTTAAACACATGGGCCTTTGTTCTTAGAGATATTGAACAATCCCAATCCACATACTGAGACTAACTTTTCATCGTCAGGGAAGAGAGAGAGCCGCGAAAAATCTCTACTTCATCATTCACATAAGTCATCATATCAGAACCCAAACTTATAGGCATAAACAAGTACATAATTATGTACAGTAGATACAGACAATGTAGATGACTTGTCACCTCAAATTCCAAAAGCCAACATTAAGAATTTAGTTTGAGGAACCGAAGACTATTAAATTTCAACTCACCAATCTCATTCCTACATAGCTATTTTCACCATAACTATCTCCTGGCTTATCAAATGGAAATGAACCATTGTATCCACTTAAATAGCCAGCCATAGCAATCAACATCTGCAAAAGAAAAAAACACAGCAAAGTAAAATAAAGTAAATAGAATGAATGTACACATCTATTTATGGCAGGTAGTGGCAGACGCACATCCACATGGTGGCTATTTTTATGAAGAATTATACCGTAAATTACAGTGCACACTGTCACCTTGGAAACTTGAATATCAAAGGCAGCATAAGGTTACAATCATAGGAGCTGTATCATATCATCATATCATTGCCATATCTTGTTCCAGTCCATCCCAGGTACAAACAGAAACCCATAACACTTGAAACACATAAGTGCCTTTGAATGTCTTTAACAACAGCTTGTCCACATACAGTCTACCAAATACCATATTTGGAAAATCAAGAGAAGCTAAATGAACCAATCAAATTGGTTTCAGTATCATGATGTTCTTACCATGAAATACCCATCTCTACTCAACACATGGCAGACACATCATTTTCCTAAATGCATGTTATTTACAATGCGCCATGCAAGGGGGATTGTTCCAACAAGCACAACAACTGGGGCAAGCAATTTACAAATGTAGTACTTGGGATAAAGTATATTGAATCTGGACAAGCTGTGAATGCGCATATAAGCATTTCAAGTCTAATGAGTTTCTGGTACAATTTGCAATATCAATATCACGCACACAAATCAATAAAAGATTACCAAATTGTATTTATTTAACATCTGCAAAGCAGGTTTAGTTTATCACACATTCTCTCATGAATGCATATGGGTATCTGCCAATATAAATTATAACAAAATCAATCCATATACTGCAAGATAGTAGTTAGAATGAAAAGAGGAGTTTTCTCTGTGTGAAATACATGTACATGTATTAGTAGGATACAAATGCACCACTCAGCTACTACCATTTGCGTTCAACCCTGAAGTGTGACGGTTTTTTCACGGAAGTTTACTTTTCAAACATAACGGTTTCCTAGACAACTGTCTCGCATAGTCCAATGAAAGTGTCTCGTTTGGAGCATGAAAGTGCTCACCTTCCAATGTAAATACTTGCATGTTTTGCTCTCGCTATGTGCATGTTTTGAAAATATATCAGAGGGTTTGCGGGTTTCACTGGGAAGTTGAGAAGTCGCAAAAGCGCGATCTCTCAAGTGTATATGTTGTAAGAGCACTTTCCGTTTCGAAAAGGTCACGACTGAGCAAAGATTCTGGAATGCGACCTCGATTCGTGTAAAGGAAGACCAATTGCGATGGAGGCAAGGAAAGTTAATAAGTTTGGGATAACTTATCATCCAGGGATTCCCAAAGATGAGAACTTGTATCGTGAGATTTCGCTACTTTCCAAGCATCTCTTACATTTGCAAATTACAATATACAGGACTTAGGTCAATCTCCAAGTCTTCGTCATTCATGGTTAATCAAAGGCTCGCTGCTAAGTTGACTTGGCTAGGTAAGGTGCCTCTCTTAACCCTTTAAGCCCCAAGGGGTCTCCCTGTGACTAGTAAAATCGACTGGCCTTAACCAGAGTAAAATCTATAAAGACACTATTGGGGATTAAAGGGTTAAGGAGATAGTTTTTAACCCTTTAAGACCCGAGGGGTCTCCCTGTGACGGGTAAAATCGTCTGGCATTAGCCAGAGTAAAATCTATAAAGACACTATTGGGGCCTAAAGGGTCAAAAGTCGCGCTTTGAAGGAATCAAAGTCGCATTCTAGAATTTCGTCTTCTGTGATAAAGAATGGTGTTGTCCTTTTTGAAGCATTATAATCATAAACTACTCTTATCCACACAAACGACATCACAATTTTGACTTCTAAACGTCTTGGTGAAACCGAAAAACCCTCTGATATATTTTCAAAGCTTGCACATAGCGAGAGCAAGACATGCAAGTATTTACATTGGAAGGTGAGCACTTTCGCGCTCCAAACGAGACACTTTCATTGGATTATGCGAGACAGTTGTCTAGGAAACCGTTAAGTTTGAATAGTAAACTTGCGCGAAAAAAACGTCACGCTTCACGGGTTAAACGCAAATGGTAGTGATACTCAGTTTATATTCACTCAGCTAAGCGTACAACAGTTACTGACTGGAATGTCAAGCAGTTAAACTGAATTAGATTCCAGTAACAGGAGCAGGGGCCAGTTGTTCAAAGGCTGATTTGCACTAAGCCAGGGTTAAATTTTAACCTGGGATTCTTTGCCTCTTATTAAAAAGCATTTTCTCTGACAACTTTCTCTATTTTTGTCAGAGCATACAATCATTTTGTATTCAAAAAGAATTGTGCTGAATGTGCCTTTTTAACCTCTTATATCTGCATTTAAATTTCACACTTTAAATTTCACACTAACCCTAGGTCACCTTAACCCTGTTTCAAACAACCGGCCCCAAGAGTATAAGTACAACTATGCACCTGATACACAACCCACTTAACACACTTGTAACACTGCATACATGTCTATGTTGTGGTTCAATTTTTTCTTGGTTTAGATTTTATTTTCTTTTACCGGTATTTTTTTATTTTTTATTTTTTTCTGGCTATGGTAATGTTCAATAATGTATTTAAACCAAGGATAAAATTAAACCACAACATCTACTCCGTAGGTCTCCATTAACTCATTTTTGTCAGGCACAAAAAGCACAAAATTGACCACAATGGACATTTTATTTAATATCTCAACAGGTATTTACAGCAATGTGGACTACTATATCTCAATTGAAAGGGGATAAAATGGGCTTCTTATAAAAAAAAGAATCTCATCATGACATCCAATAATATTTCAGTAAAAAAATCCTAATTAGCATAAATTTGCATAATTATTCATGAGATTTGTGGAAAAAATGAAATTTTTCCAGAATGATAGGTTATTGTACAGAACTGTTAAAAAGAAAAATGTTCCTCATCATATCAGGAGAGTGTCCTGAAAATCTGGCTGAAAAAGATAAAATCTAGAATTAGATATGATTTTTTATATACAACCATGTTAGTACATGAAAATCGGCAAAAATTTTTTTTTTTTGGAAAATGTTGTTTGCAGGTGTATCTGTTTAGGGCTGGGTCTGAAAGCATTGAAAAAGGAAAAAGGGCCCCCCCTCCCCCCGAGGGACCCTCCTCCACCCCTGCCAATCATTGGCAGGCCCCACTGCTAATGCTGCACCTAACTCACAATAACGTTAATTTGGTACTAACCTAAGTCATATAAACTACAGTATTTTTTTTGGTATTTCTTTATTTTATTATTTTTTTATTAATTATTTTTATATATCAAGAACAATGCATAATAGAGATAATAAACTATGAATTTAAGTGTTGTGATACTCCCTGGTGTGAAACTCCGCAAAGCAGTTCTTATCCCCCGTCACATGCATGTAGCTCTTGTTGCATTGTGGTGCTCTGCAAAAAGAATACACCCTATTGTCAGCCTTGGTTTTCTTGTAGCACACGACACAGCGTTTCTTCTCCTTGGAGAAAACTGGAATATGCACAGTTTCGAACTCCCCCGGAGGAGGAGGAGCTGGTTTCGCTGTGCCATGTACAGGTGGTACATCATATTCAGGGAAATCACACAATTGTCTTACAAGCTCTTCCCTGAATTGAGCCAGTGAATAATCAGGTGACCTACGAAGGGCTTCATTGTCAGGAAACTTAGCCTGGTGCTCTTTGAAAAGAATAAAACTGTTAACTACAGCTATATCAATGAGGTGGAAAAACAAAGTTTTCCACCACCTCATACACTTACGTAAGACATTATTGGTAGCTAAAATCTGATCAGATCTGTCGACTGCATTCATATATTTATTATAATTACTAATAGTTTTGGGCTGTGGTACCACTTTAGTGCTCCACACACCAGCAGTCTTAGATTTACGGGACACCTGCACCTGATCATTAGCATTATCTATGGTTGTTAACATTGAAACGACTTTATTATCCACCCACTGCAATGCTAAACAGGGGGGATCCCTATGCCAACGCATACTTCCCCTTTTTTCTTTCTTGGCCCATGCCTTGCCATTCTTCAGAATAGGAGGAAAATCTCTTCTGGTCTCCATGATGGTACCTGTGGCAGGGACCCCTACTGTAAACAAATGTTTAAATAGGGTCACTGAAGTGTAAAAATTGTCAACAAATAAATGGTAGCCCTGATTTAGGAAATGTTCCATTAGTTTCACAACAACATCAAAGCCAAGCCCATTTGCACTAACAGTCTGCCCTGCTGCTTTACCAATGTAGACATCAAAGTCCACAGTGTAGCCATTAGAGCTGTCTGCTAGCACCCAGAGTTTGATTCCCCATTTTGTGGGCTTGTCCTTGATGTACTGCCGTATACCAGACCTATGCCTAGACTTTACCATACGTTCATCAATAGCTACATTTTGTCTAGGTTGATATAAAGAAAGACATCTAGATTTAAAATAACCAATAAATGACTCTACTTTACGTAATTTATCCCCGGTCTCCTCAGTTGCTGGATCGACAACATGTAGCAGGGCCATAAGGGCTCTAAATCTGGTTCTAGACATGATTGCTCGTGCCCAGAGACCATGGTACAGGGTCTTTACACTCCAATACCTGTCTACATTTCCAATTTTGACAAGACCAAAATAAATCAACATAGCAATCAACCTCTTGATCTCATCAGGTGTTACGTCTAACCAGCTCCCATCAGGCTGAGCATAAGACCGAAAGTTACCTTCTGTTATATGCTCAGTAGCATAACTGTTAGTATTATTACATATAGTGTTTATCATATCTACTGTAAAGAAAAGGAAAAAAAAATCAACAGCCCTTGTCATAGCATTCCGGAGAAGAGGTCGGCCAAAGTGGATACCAGGTGGGCGCGAAGGGTTGAAACCAGGGAGGATATTGCCAACATCTGCGTCATCATAGCTCTTGGGTGCTGGACCAGGGACAGCATCACCACGAACAGGACCAGGAGCACTAGCAGGACCACGACCACGACCACGACCAAGAACACGACCACGAGCACCGGGACGTACAACTGGGGCACGGACACGGGGACGGGGACGGGGATCACCATAAAACGAAGCAGGGGCGTGGGGTACTATACAAATATAAAATAATATTATAATTGGATGTGTGTATAATCCACAGATATGCTGATATGGGCCAAAAAATAAACTTTCTCTTGCATAAATAGTACTTATACAGTTCAAATACTGACCTGGAGGAACAGCAGGGTTAGCAGGACCACGACCAGCAGGAGCAGGAGTAGCAAAGCCATGGGGGACTACATGGAAACATAAAAATAATTATTGAAATATTTTTATCACCATGTAAATAAATAAATATGCTGGAATCATGTGCAAATGTGCAAATGAAAGTAAGAATTTTATATAATAATTTCAAATTTCTACTATTTAGGCTAAATTTATGCCAATTGAAAAATAGTTGACACACCAGGAACATCTGTATCACGGGCATCCTCCTGCGTTCCTTCTTCATCTTCTTCAATTACTACACGCTCTCCTTCTTCATGTTCTTCTTCTTCTTCAGCACTAAGATGATTACAAACACACTTTGTTTTTACTTAGCTTTATTTAAAATTTAATCACACAAAAAATAAGAAAACAAATGCCAATTCACAAACGCGTACACAACAAAATCAAGCAACACGACCCGATCGCATCTCTCCATGGAAACACAACATCACTTTAGCGTCGGCTCGTATTTCGCGTCCCCTTTTGTTAGACCAAAATATCGCTCAAAAAGAAGCTTTCCTCCAAAATTATTGAGCTGTGTACTCCCGTATATGAATTCATAGATATCTTTTATGACATAGGCAAGAATTCAGACGCAAAAAAGGCATGCTAAAGAGCATATCCTCGCATTTCAAAAACCTCTGGGCAACTGCGTCACTTTGGGGAAGCCTCGTGTTCGAAAGTTTATTGATCGCTTACCTTGATTCTTCGCTCTGATTTTCGAGCTGGCGATCTAAATCGCTTTCCTCGCCACTAGACATACCACCAGGATCTTCATCGCCATCCAAAATCATCTCTAGAACGTCATTTGGATCGACATACTCGACTCGCGCTCTCTTCGACACGGACGCCATACTCACGGTCGGAAAGTGAAAAATGAAAAATTCGTCGTGTATGGCACATTTAAGTGTTTTAGCCCAAAATCGCTCGGTGATTGGCTAAGTCTATAACCTCCCTGTTCTCCAAATATGGAGGGAATCGGATGTAACGCAATTTTTTGCGAATTTTTTTCTTCCTTGGGTATATATGTACCCAAATTTTACTTGCGTGACAGAAATGAGTTAAAGCCACGCCATTTCACAGAATATGACTCTTATAAATGTTATCAATAATTAGAACTTTAGGTTACCAAGCAACACCAACAAAGACCCACACCTGATTAATGATGACCTTTTCGGCCAAGAAACTACATTACTGGATTTTAACATTTGTTAAGAGTGTGATAAACTCATGTGTGAAGACTTACCTTTGCAAGTGGTGGATGGACATCAAAAAAGAATTCACCTTTAAGATAAAAATTTGCATGTTTACCAAAATGGGTTTCATCCCAGCTGAAAATTGAAATAAAAACACAATGTCAAAGAAACCAAGAGACAAAATGTTTGTTTGACTTACATTTTTGTACAGTACTATTACAAAAATTATGATGTTACAAAGTCATTCATCTAACTTTTTTTAGAAATTATCTCAAGGAAAATATGCACACTGATTGGTTAAAAATCGTGTTTCAATAATTCAATAGAAACACAAAAAAGTTGTCTATTTTTTTTTGAAAATAAGCTATTTTCTAAAAGAAATAGAAAACATTTTCTTCCTGTTTCTATCAAGTTATAGAAACACTCATGAAAGTTTGTGAGAACTCAAAAAAGCTGTGGAAACACTCGTGTATCAGCTTGTGTTCCCACAGCATTTTTCGTTCTCCCAAACTTCCACGTCTGTTTCTATTAAACAATTAGATTTTTTATGAGCTCAAGATTTCTATCACGCGATAGTTGACGAGGCCCTGTTAGGGGTAAATTCCGACAAGCAACATAAGAACCTTGCGAAATGCCGACATAGCCGCCTGTGAAATTCAGACAGGGGACATGGGACATATCACAGAATAGATAGTGGGTAGCATAGCCAATCAGAGTGCGGCATTTGTGATAGACCGCTAGTAGATTTATACTAAAACTCGATAGAAACACAGAAAATGTATTCTATTTCTTAAGTAACAGCTCCGGGAATGGGGTTGTTACAGTGTAAAGCAAAGAAATACTGAAACAGAGTCTTGTGTGTACATGTAAATACTAACACTAGCACTCAGTACTAACAACTCAAGAACAAGAAATCTCGGCACATGAGTGCATTCGTTCGGTCTGTACTCACGACCTCGGTCAAGATTCTCCCATACAGACCTCCAGCTCGGTTAATAAGAGCTAAATCTAACAACAGAAACTTTTTGTCTGATCACAGTAATATTAATCCAAGCAAAATGTAACATTTAATAAAAAAATTCTGATGGTCTTATTAAGAAAATTATGTGGAAAAATAGGAAAACAGTTCAGGTCTCTGGAGAGACAATAATTATTAGCCCAAGCGCCATGACAGTAAGCTTCCGTTCCTGTTTAACCATGTCAGTTTTCAAGCTTTTGTGGGCCTGGGAGAAAAAAAAGCCACCAGGTACAGCCAGCTTCTTTATCAGTACTTAAGTGCCTATACAAGACAGTGTTGTTACTGCTGTGTCCTTCACCAGCACAACATGAATACACAACATGTTTCCACAACCTCCTGTTATCTACTGTAACAGGTGGTATTAGTTAATTAATACACTGAGGGCAGAAAATCTTTCTACCTTCATTCCTGTGAGGGTTAAACACAGGTTCAAGTGTTCTACATGTGAGTAAAGGCACACAGCAGCACTATCCACCAAATAAATTCCTATTCAGTAGCTGAAATTTAAGAATAATTTGTTACGGAACATTGCGGACACAATATTTGGTGATTATACCTGCGTTTATAAACCATTTGAACAAGACAAGGCCTCCGAAAACAGCTAAAGATGTAATTTTAAGTACTGTATCAAACGATCTTGTTTGAAAAAATCCTCATACACATTGCAAAGCTTGTCCCCGAGGCGAAAATTTTACTAGTTCATTTATTCGTTTACATATTCATTTCACAGCGGTTAAAGTAAGATATCCAGTTGCTACACAACAACGCAAATAAGTTCCACCCTAAATGTGAGAGAAAGTTCAAACCGGGGAAAAACAATTTGATCGCGGGACCACAGCAATTGAAAAGCAAACCAGTTGTCTTGAAAGCCTCACCTTTCTTCTGAAAATACTACAAGTAATAGTACTGTGCTCCAAAAACAACTGGTCTATTTCAAACTTGCATGCTTTTGGACTTCAGGTAATCAACAAGCAAACAAGACATAAGTCGCAATTATGAGCCGTGTTTTTCGTAAACAGTTGCAACAGCCTTACCATATGTGATTTGGTTCTTCTAGTGCATAAAATCGTGTCACAAATGTGACAAGTGAAATAGCTCCGAAAACCAAGAGCCGGCCGACCACTCGATTATTCAAATCCCCCGTATCGTTCAATTTTCCCGATGCTTTCGTAGCTCGCTCTGTTTCCTTGACCTTGTCCACAGTTGACGTTGTCTCCGATTCGCTATCGCTGTTTTTCTCAAGTTTCTTTACTCGTGCTCCTTTTCTCGGTGTCATTTCTGAGAGTCCCGTCAAAAATATTAAGATGTTTCCTTCTCAAAATTTTACAAACTTTTGCGGTAGTCGGTATAAAGTCCAGAGGATACACAGCGATACAGCGCGAGAAGCCCTCGATCCAGATCCTCACGCGGTAGGAAGAAAAAACTGGGGAATTCGAATTGGCGTGCGTTTCTCGAAAGCAGTCCCGAAAACCGCTTTTCAGGACCCGAAACGCAAATCGAGAAAAAGTATGGAGTACTCACTCTACGAAATTGCCATTTCAACATCTTTTTAGCAGAGAAAAGCCTTCTTCTCTGACAAAATTTGATGGGCAGAAACGTCCTTGTTTTATATTGGGCCGAAAAATGTCCCGAAAAACTTCGGTACTTTCCAGAATGCATGCCCTGAAGTTTAAATTTCATGTACTATTCTTTTGGTATAGCAAACCTCTTTTTTCGCACTTAATTAGGGGAAAATTACCGAAAGAACATTCTAAGATCATACTTCAGGCTCAGAGTTAGTTAGATAACAAAACTGTAGACAAATACAAGAAATTGGGTAAATCAAACGAGTTGATTAAGTAAGTTATACCACCGTAAGGTAAAAGGGAGGTGCTGACGTTTCGAGCGTTAGCCCTTCGTAGCTCCGACGAAGGGCTAACGCTCGAAACGTCAGCACCTCCCTTTTACCTTACGGTGGTATAACTTACTTAATCAACTCGTTTGATTCACCCAATTTCTTGTGTTTCAACTTCCCACCGACGCAGCACCAGTTTCTTTAGAAACTATCCCCACTGACAATACTTGTAGACAAATACGATTGACATCCGTTTCAACTGAGTAATAACTGCGGTTTTCGTACTGTGTGATGTGCTGAACAACATCCCAGTTTGCAATCTAACTTGTATAGCCTGTACTTTATTAAAATGGTAATCGAAGAGCAGCCTAAGCAACAAAGCATTTTCGTTTCACCCCTCTATACTTATTAGCTATATAATAGTGTTTGCTTTATTGCAACGGGGACAACCCAAAACTACCTGGCGGAGGAAGGTTGAAAACAAGAGAAGAGAATTTCGATGGACACACTGAAAACAAGTCCACACTGCAGCATCACTGAGAAGAACAAGCGGCGCGCAAACGTGGAGGATAGATGGATATACACATAATAGTGTTTGTTTTATTTAGGCGCTCAAAGGGGAGAGGGTAAGATTTCGGCACAGGTACCTACTTCACAGTTATGCATTCTGTAACTATACTATTTCGTTCTTCGAACACAAGAAATATTTGCACGTGCATTACACCAGACAAGACAGCTTCAGCATGCATATTGAATTAGGGACCTGTGCCGAAATCTTACCGCCGGGAGAGAAATTGGACAAGACTGGAATGTGTTTGACTTATACTCAACTGGCACCACAACCATTGCAAGAGAAACACGCCCTATTACAAGTAACGACTAAAAGACAAGAAGAAATTGCAGACTGAGCGGGCCGATAACTAGAATATCGATTGAGTGTATGGTTAGCTTTCTTCTAATCCGTGCTTACTTTGTGGTACAGCTGAATTAAATTTTTTGTTACAGTTATCCTTTTTGTAGTTCTCAAGAAAACTCTCCTGTACATAGTCAATTAGCTTCCCCAGCCAAATTGTCCTCCAGATAAAATGTATCTAGTACTAAGATGTTTCAAACTTTAGCCATTACAGTTAAAAGAAGGAAGAAGAGATAAGAGAGCTCATGACAGCATGGCAAGCCATGATATCTGATATTCTCGAAGGTGTTTGATGTTTCTCTGGTCCTGCGATCAGTGCAACATATATCAGCGAAGGATTTGCATTTTAGACGGTTTAGAAAACTGTAAATTTTTTCTTGGCTGGTCAGTATATTTGTTCATCATCGTGGCGAGCTAATTCGAATCCTCATTTGTTTACCGATATCCTATTTATACTGAACTAATCTGATGTCTTCCGGTCAGCTATTTCAGTTGTTTTTTAGTAGTCTCTAAACAATTTAACCCATTTAGAGGTGGCGAATGATAAATGTGAGAGTTTGCGAGACGGCGAGACTGGCGTTTTTCTTTGCGAGCCCGAGACACTTTGACTTTTAGATTGCGAGACAGAGACTTCAAAGTGTTTTGAGTGCGAGACTCTTCCATATAAATCGAGACTGCGAGACGCACATAACCGCTAAAAAAACGCCAGGAAAGCGAGACTGCGAGACCCATGAAATTCGAGTAAAATTTTGCGAGACCCAGAGTTTTTGAAGGACCATTCGCCACCCCTCCAGTCGCTTCAAATAGTTGGTCTTTTTACAAAATGCGTCGTTAAAAGCTAGTCATTCAGTTAAGTGAACCCAAAGTTTCTCTTCCACATAAGCTTGTTAATTTTAAAAATTGACCGTTTTTCGATGAACTATGTACTAGTACTATGTTGCTGTCAAGTTTAACCAAATCCAGACCTAAAATTTGAATAATATCTGCTCAGTATATGAACAAGAGCTCCGTATCGAAACATGTCACAGAGAAACTAAGAATATAGTTTAATACCTATCAAACTTATAGAGGATATTACATGGCCGCGCGGAGATACGAAATTTCTCTTCTCGTGTTGAAAAATGTTTTTTCAACACGAGAAGAGAAATTTCGTATCTCCAAGCGGCCATGTAATGTTCTGTTTATTTTATAGATACTGGTGAAATTTCCACATAAAACAACTTCGGCAAATCTTCCTGGATGTTGTACCAGCTCGGAAAAAATATCGATGTGAAAATTTGGCAGCTCATCGAGAGAGACACCGGTAATCGTACCGCCTTCGCACCTCGAAGGCATGTTTTGAAAGAGAACCGGCCGCGCGTCTGAGCGGGAAGCTCTCTTGTAATTGGCTTATCATGTTGGTAACCATGGCGACACCAATGTCCTCACACGTGGAAGATAAAAATGATATCTTCAATGCGCGCGATGAAGATATGATTTTTTAGTAAAAGGAAAAATCCTGGTATTTCATCAGTATCTATATAATAATAATAATGACTTTATTTCAGCATTTCCACAATGAAGTGGCTCTTCATCAGAAACAATTCAAATCAAATCAAATTTTTGTGGAGAGGGGAAAACCGGAGTACCCGGAGAAAGACCTTTAACCAATTGTAAAGGGTAGTTTCGATAAGGGTCTTTAAATTGTGCTCACTTTTGTTCTTGCCTCTGAAACAGTAGAGGAGTCTACTGTAGATATATATGTTACAAGATATTGGGTTCGATTCCCTTCGGAGTCTGAAATAAATCACTCATTGCATACGGAACTACACTTTGTGGCATAAATCATGGTAAAATCCACATTTCAGACCTTTACACGTTCATTGTTTCAGTATTTGTTTGCTTTTAGTTTTTGATTTTACTTTTGATTTTAATCTTTTGAGAAAGACTACAGAATCAGGAACGAACAATGATAATACAAAACTACACAATGTGCGCTGTTTCTAAAAGAAGAATTTTTGGAAATTTTCCACCAACTCAGTTTCAGCGTCTGGGAATGACTAAGTTCCTTCAATAATCTTTTAACTTGGATTAAATAACCTGAAAATTAATTAGTGCATGGAAAGCTACAAATGAAAAATAATTCTGAGTAGCGCTTTATTTCTCAAAATGTCTTATGGAAGTTTTACATGATTCCAACTGGTCTTAGTAGCCGGAAACCATTCAGTAAGTAAGCGCCAACTGAAAACTGAAATCCAGACGAGACATTGTGCGCTGGTTGGTAAATGACAAATGACCATATTCTGTCCGCTGTAAGCTAGAATTAGACGAGTTTTTAACAAAATTCGCAAGTGAAAAAAGTATAGTATCGTATTGTACTTACCATATATGTGCCGGTAGACTCAAAGTAATTAATCTCGTTGCAAAACCGATTCCCACCACAGTCGAGAAGATCGACAGTTTAACCAGCCAGCTTTTCTTATTAGCGACAAAGGCAGCAAGGAATTTTGATAGACGTGATTTCTGAACTTCTTTCCTTGAAGGAGGTTTCGTTTTCAATGCAAGGCTTTTTCTCTGGTCTACTAGTTTGTTTTTGGTCGTCAACTTTCCCGACTTTCGATTCCGAATGCCTCCGTTTTCGTGTTTAGCCTCCGTTGCTGTTTTGTCGTCTTCAAATTTTCCTTCGTTGTTTTCTCTCAAATTGTCATTTTTCTTCAGGTCTCCATTCTCGTATTCGCCGTTTTCCGGGACGCTCTTTTCAGAGCCCATTTCTGGTGAAATAAACTGTTGGAAATGGACTGATTTTCTACAAACCCGTTTTCGAAAGCTGAGTATTCCACGTCGCGACTTTACCGCATATTTAAATAAGAAAATACACGTGAACATTAATTTTCCACATCAACATATAAAAACATTCCATGTAGGCATCTCCTCTGAATACCTGGTAACGGAAACTTACCGTCACAAATGCTTTCCCTTTTCTGGGACAATGAGAGAGAAGAGTCTAATTTATGCAGAGCAAATTAACTGAACTACTTCTTTGCAGTGGTCACGATATCTCTTTTTTTGCTTTATTTGAAAAAATCGCTTAAAGAAATTCTTTAAAAAATTAGAAAATCGCTTTAAGAAATATTGTAAAAGCAATACTTCATTGGCCGTTCAGTGTATCATTACTTATTTCCTAGTCTCACGGTTCTTAGAAAAAAACGTAAACCGTTGACCGATCGAAGTGGCAACCTTTAACTGTTTAACGTTTTCTGATAAATCATGCAGATGGATCTGCTATAAGGGAAAATTAACTGATAGTTTTAACGTTTCATAGGTGGGTCCTATCATGCTCATTCTTGGGTAAAGCTAAAAATTTCTGCGCATAAAAAAACAGAATTCAAAGACTATAATGTATTGTCTACCCGAAAAAACTCAAACGTGTCTTGTAAAATTACAAGTAAGTTGTCCTTTAAACTTTCCAAGAAAGGAGGACAAAACACTGCAGTATGTATGTTATTTCACTGACGGTCTATAACCGCTACTTTCCAGACCGTATTTTATGGGAGCAAGGAGACATTGCAGTTATCAGTGTGGTAAATCAAGGCTGTGCTAAACTAATGAATACGGCACAAGAAATGAGTTTGGGAGAGAAGGTCGACGGCAGGATATTGTGCAAACTGATTGACTGACTAACCAACAACAACAGCAATAAATTACGGATATGTACTTTCGAAAAAAATTCTTGGCACGAAGTTAAGGAGCCAAACGGCTGGTCTTGTGTGGCGGGCCAGATAAATCAAATAACTTCGGAAATTACAGTATAATTATATGATATATGAGTGATAAAGAAAACAATTAGAGGGAAAGAAAAAGAAATTACTATTATTTCAGATAGGCAAGAAAGATAAATCTATGCGATGCAAACTATGAAGAAGCAACAAACGTTCAGGTTTTCGCGATTTTATTCTCGGGTCATCATAGTTGCATCGAGCCGTATAGTGGCTAGTCAAGCTTGCCAACTCGCAAGCAGGTGATCTCTTTTCGAGCAGAGATCGCCTGTACTGAACTTACCGTGTACGCTTTACGAAAAATGCTTAATCGCAGGTTAGGATAAAGATGAAAATGGGGAATAGGAGACTATGCAAGGATGTAAAGCCGGCAAAAATACAGTCAATTCCCAAGCGTGGAAGGACTGCTCTTTCGGCGCGGGATGCAAAATGTGCGAGAGCTAAAGTTGGATGGGAAGTTGTGGGATCAATGTTTCGTGGATCTAAATAATTGTTTGCAATGCAGATTCTTTAAGGGAAGGATCAGTGGAACAGAGTCATAAACGACCACTGAAAGTAGTGCAAGAAAGGACTGTGGAATTAGATGTTCCCTCTGACCCTTCCACCATAAAGGCAACAAAGGCTCAAACGTTCTTAAAAATTAAACCATGTATCTGACAGATACAGAAAAAATAATAAGCAACACCACATTACAATTCTGTACAGTAGCTCCCCAGTGAATAATTAGATTTCCTTCAAAGATGACAAGTAATGAAAAGACCACTTTGTTTGTCAAAAGGTTCAAACATTTTACTACTCTTTGAATTTATTTAAATTTATTTAATAGATATTAGTATAAATACTCAGGTGATGATACAAAATTGCGAGCTGATTGGTTTGCTATCTCAGATTTTCAGCTGATAATCACCTCCACAAACAAAATGGCCGCCAGTCGTTCACATGCTTTTGATGAAATAATTTTTTTTCACGTTGTACAATGCTTTTTCTTTCCTTTTTTGAAATAATCACCTGTGTATTTATACTAAAACAATTACTCGCCTCAGGCTCAGTGATTATCTGTGAATATTCACCGATAATCACTTTGCCTTCGGCAAATAATTGTTAAACATTGTAGAATATTTGGAAAGATGCTGCTTTTATTTTGGATTGATACCTATTTAATATATCTAGAACAGAAAGAATAAACAATAGAATTTTCACTGACTTTGGAGAAGCAATGAACTTTATTTGGTCAGAACTCAAAGTGTAAAGAGCTGTCCAAGTCGCTAGTTTCACCTACCATACACTAAGGTGAATAATAATAATAATAATAATAATAATAATGATGATATTGATGATAATGATAATAATAATATACATGAAAAAATTACTCAATTCTGATTGGCCGAGAGCAGTGCAGTTCATACGGTTTTTCTCGTTCAATTTGGAATTAATTTGCACTTGTGAGTTTTTCAAAAAGCTGAAATTGCACTCGCCAAAGCGGCTCGTGCAATTTCAACTTTTTGAAAAGCTCACTTGTGCAAATTAATTCCAAATTGAACTCGTAACTTTACTACCTTTACTAATAATTCATTATTATCAAGTGCTCAACCATAACCAAACAGCTTAATATTGCAGACTAAAGAAAATGCTTAACTTATTTCTAACAAGATCCTGACAACTGGCCAAAAAAGTGTCAATCATTCACTGCCACAAAAGTCACATAATATGTGGGGCAATCAAAAGAATTCAACAAAGAAAAATGAAAGATTTCCTACCAACTTCAATTATTCTTTACATCAAAAATTCTGTATCTTAAGACATAAAAATTCAAATTATAATTATTTAACTTACTACGGAAAGTGTAACAGGAAGCCATGGTATTTCTTTTTGGTTCCTGAGAGGTGAATAGTACTTGTTGTTCAGCTTGGAGCTAGCCAATCAGAATAAATCAAAAACGCTTATTCATTTGTATTGTATATATTTCTAATTTTTCTATAGGCAGGATATAATTATCCTTGTTGTCTTGACATGTCTTCAGTAAAATTTCTACCCATTAGATGCTATTTCCTGGTCTTTCTATAGATTATGGTCATCTGATTTCCCCACTATAGTTTTCCTCATCCTCAACTAAGCAATCAAGTTCTTCTTTGTTAACTGGTTGCTTGGGAAACACAGTCCTGTATAGTGGAAAACAACAGTTGTTTCCCTTCAAGTCACTGCCTTCCAATAAAAATGTCTCTGAAACCTCATTTTTATTCATTAACTGTCTCATATGAGATTCTTTTGCCTCTTGTAGTGTTCTTATGATGTCCCTTGAGGAGAGAGGTCTTTTCCTCTTGTCTTGTAATCTCTGTAGCTCTTTTTCTAAATAAAAAATGTTATGAAATTAATCAGTTACCATTAAATAGTTATAGTTCTCATTAAACCTTTTAAGTCCTAATAATGATCACCATTTAATATCAGGTGCATAGCCAGGATTTTTTTACAGGTACGCCAAAGTTGGATGTTAATTGTCCGAGCAATTCGTTGGGTGATGTATAATTGTCTGAGCTATATATAATTCCTACAAAATTTCAGGTACGGCATGGCGTATTGGCGTACTGGTAGCTACACGCCTGAATTTCTCCATGTGATGTTGGTGCAGAATACAGAATCCACATAATGAGAATATAAACTGTATAAGGCAACAGTCAATAATGACAAGATTGACACATGCTCACCATAATTGTAACTCTACTGTGCTTACCTATTCTTCAAACACAAAGTTGTGTTGCCATAAAACAAGTTGAAAATGCTCAAGATACACAAGATAAGCCGAAAAAATTGAATCTGAACCATACAATATAATTCTTACCTGGTGTAAGACCGAAAAATACTCACACGAGCTAAATTCTCGAGATTTTCTCTATGCTGGAATGAGCGTAAGATAGAGTTTTATAGAAACTCATTGCCTTCCTTAAACGTGGAGATAAAATCATGTTTCGACAGCAGTCGATAGGAATAAATATAAAATGATTATTGTTAATCGCTGTAAATCTATGATTTATCAAAGGCGTGATGGATTGATCGTAACTTTAGAAAATTTATTGATTTACGTTGACTGAACGATTGTCATCGGCCATGGATTTCATCCATCAAACAGACCAGTTTGTTACTTACCAATACATCAGCGGGAGTAACTGCAGAATACCCTGCCATTTTGACTGCGTTACTGAAAACGGTGGCTACGCGGTATGCGAAATGAAATTAATGTAAAGTGTCAAACTATGTCATAAGCTGGCTACGCGGTACACGGAATAAAAGAAATTCAAAGTGTCAAAGTATGTTAGAAGCTGGCTCCGCGGTACGTGGAATGAAAGAAATTCAAAGTCTCAAAGTATGTTAGAAGCTGGCTACGCGGTACGCGGTGCGCGGAAAGAAATTTATTCAAAGTGTGAAGCTATCTTAGAAGCTGGCTACGCGGTACGCGGTACGTGGAAAGAAATTAATTCAAAGTGTGTTGTAGCGTGTTGTTTTTGGCGACTCATGGCTAAAGAACGAAGTACCGGTATATTACGCCAGGGAATTGAATATTAATGTAGTTTCTGCGTACCGCGTAGCCGGCTACGCAGAATATTGTTCGAGTGGCAGGGTATTCTGCAGTTAAGCCCATCAGCGCTCGAGTGAGCAACAGAATTGGGTTTATTACGGCGACATTACAAAGTTGTGCTTGATGTAATATACATGCAGATACACTGACAGTCAGTACTGACTGTATAACTCTCACCCAGTTGTGACAAATATTGAACACGCTTCGAAGATGACATCTCCTTCGTCTGGCATACATTTATCCCTTCCTCTTCAGTCGGATCTTCGAAAGTCACCCATTCTTTCCCATAGGAGAAAGCCTCCAACGAGCTCGGCTTCGAGTCTTTCTGCGTACGGGCATCAATCGCTTCCACCATTTTGGAAATTTTGTTCGAGGCACGGCTACCAAGTAAATAGCAATGGTTACTAAGTTCGATTTCCTCATATTTTTTCTTGTTGGTAAACATTTTTAGTGAGACGTTTTGCTTTGTTTTGAAACAATGAAACTCCGAGAGCTCGAAGGACACCTTCAAGCGGTCGATGTTTTCGAAAACCCAAAGGTTGATTTGGAGCAATACCCTACGACACCTCATATAGCAGCTCATATGCTGTACACGATTCACAGAACATTTGGTGATATTGAAGGTAAACTTGTGGGTGATCTAGGCTGTGGATGCGGTGTTTTAAGTGTCGGTTCTTCAATACTTGGAAGTGCTATGACAGTAGGATTTGATTTGGACTACGAAGCCTTGGAGATCGCCTCCAGAAACGTTGCAGAGTTTGAGCTTCAAGCTTGTGACCTTGTACAGTGTGACTTGGATCAGATATCACAATGTGACAGGTGGACAAAAACGTTTGACACCATCATTATGAATCCTCCATTCGGAACAAAGAACAATAAAGGTATCCTTTAAAAGAAACTTCAGAACATAGAGCCAGATTGTAAAAATTGTAAATGGTTTAACCTATGAGTCTTGATCAGTAGTTGTTTGGTGATTTTGATCAACAGGTTGTAGGTAATGCTGAGTAAGACTGTTGATGACATCATCATATCTCCTTGATTCTGATGATGACCTCTGCTAATGTTGCTGAAATATCAGTCAACATCGAGAACAGTTCTTCTCAGAAATTCAAACGCCCAGACGATCGAAAGGGACAAACATGGAGCCACCCTAAAAAACCTCACATACAAGTGTTGATATCGGCAGCATACCAGAATGAGCCAAACAATAAATAGTAGTGATAATTGCGGGTTATAACCTGACGCATATTTACACCTTGTAATTTAGCAACACCATTCATTGGGGGTATAAAAGGAGCTTCACAGCCTTGCCCAGTCACCCCCAAAGGAGACACTAGGCAGGAGTGTCAACACATTGGGTTGGTGAAATGTACTATTTAACTTACATTCATTATTTCAAACCAGCACAGCATCAAACTAGGTCCAACTAGTGAAAGTTAACCAAGACTTTACATTCTGTAGATAGTACAATTCCTATCAGTTCAACAAGGCTGATAAGTGATAAGAGCTGCTTTGACTCTAAATTCTTGCACAACAGTTCTTCTGGGTTCCTTTTTGCAGGTACAAAAACCTTTGAATTCACCCAAGATCTTTGCAGGGCTGTTGCCAGTAAGAGGGAAACCAAAGCACTTGCCTCAGTCATTTTGAGTAATAATTAACATTTAGATTATGAGCTTGAGATTTCTATGGGATGATAGTTGAGAAGGCGTAAGGCTGAATCAACAATCACCTCCTAGGAATCGAGAGCAAATAGTCTCATTGTTTTAGTAAAAATCATAATAAACGAATCATGTGTTGGTGAAAAAAATACCAAAATACGAAATCTTCATGTGAAACTTCGCTAAAGCACAAAGACGTTGCCATTTTAAAAACGATTTTCAACCAAGCGCTCTCTAATGGCTGATAGTCTGCAGTAGCTCAGCCAATCAGATTGCGGCATTTGCATTAGTCTACAAGTAGATTCTTACTGATACAGATTGTTTATCTGCACTAATGTGTAATCTTATTTTTGTATTCAAATGTAGTTTTCATAGTCACTCTAAATACCTAGTAAGAGAATTTAGCCATGGAAATTGCGTCAGTCATAATTTTTTTCTCGCTCTGGCTCTTGCTTTTGTTCATAAAACATGTACATAAATTATACAGCATTTGGCTCTCCTAAACCCAACATTGTTTGTTGTCCTAAACAAGTAGTTTTTTAGCCTGTGTCTGGGTGATTCCACTGTCTGAAGCTGCATAACAATTATTTTATTTCATGAAGTAAGATACTAGCAGTATATTAACTATGGAAGAGACCGTGTAAAATATGATGAGAACAACATTTACCCAAGCCACAGGAGACCTACTCAGCTAGAATGTAGCCAGGTTTTGCCAGCATGGAAAAACATAAAATTATTGTTTCTCCTCTTATAATGCTAGATATGATACCATACCTTCTCAAATTTATTTATAGTATCATGTTTCTTATACCCATTTAATACATACCATCGAAGACCGATTAGTGCTAATGTAGGGTTAAAGTTTAACCCGGGTTTGTTTTCCTCTTGTTAAAAAGCATTGTCTCCAATGACTTTCTCTATTTTTTTTCAGAGCATACCATAATCAAATTGTATTAAAAAAATAATAATACTGAATGTGCTTTTTAAGCTCTCTTATCTGCATTTAAATTTTGCACTAACCCTGGGTTACCTTAACCCTGCTTCCCTGACAGTGTGGAATTTTCAATCATTTCTTGGCTAATTAAGGAACAAACGGAGTACCTCCACATTGGCTTCAACCCAAAACCTCATATTTTGAAGTTCAACAGTCATACAAAACAATACACTATCTCACCTTTGCAATCATATCTTTTAGTCAAGAAGCATTCACAAGATACTATTCTCTGTTGTGAAAGACCATCATACAAGTATTTTCCAAGAGACATTGTTTGATGCTATGCTAAGATAACTAAAAAAGTGACAAATCACTGACCCAACTTTTTGACACTCCTGTCTAGTGTCCTCTTCAGGGGTGTTAATAGATTCTTTCCATGTTCATACTACAGTATCTTAAGCTTGTTACACTGCTAAACCTCATATGTACATTTGTTTAAGTCTAAAAACATGCAGGGTAGCAGAACCTTTCCCTTGTGTTTTGTTGCTAAAATTGATTCACTATACTTCAATACATTATGCAGTACTTTCAATTGGACTTAAACCCTAGTCATCCTGAACTACAGTTCAAAGAACTAATCACTAGACTACCATTCCTGTGGACTGTTTACAGCACTTTTCTTCCAAATTCTCCATCAGCTCTAGTTTTCACAGAAACTTGGATACATACATACTGAGATTGGTACCTTTAATGTTTCAACACAGTATGTTTGATTTGAGAGGGTAAAGTAGATAAAAGATGGTCACTTACAATGTCCTGTGTGTCATTGGTCAACAAAACAATTGCACACATAGAACAATGCCCCTAGGCCTGAACGAGCTGCAGAATGTAAATGTATTGAAGAAAATTTAAGGTTTAATGTAAGATATCAGTGACCGAACAGAGCTAGTCTGGATGTCTATTTTGCCTTCTCTTAACCCTTTACTCCCTGAGAGTGACCAACATGCATCTTCTCTTAAACATAATACTACAAAGGCAACCATAGAGCTCATGAGAATATGCAATCTGAAAACTTGTATAGGTTTTTGTTGATATAACATCAAAATCTCCACACTGTTGTAATGTAAGATGTACTGAGATCAGTGACAAGAATTCAGATTTTGATCTCAGGGATTAAAGGGTTAAGGCCTTAAAACTCATCTAACCAGCCCGTTGCCAAGGGCCTTATTACCGCATAATGTTTTGTAACCGTTTTCCCTGCAGGAATTGACCTTGTGTTTTTACAGAGGGCTATCAATATGGCAAGCACTGCAGTCTACTCTCTTCACAAAACAGCAACAAGGGAACATATAAAGAAGAAGGCATCAGAGTGGGGCGTGGAGCTGGAGGTTTTAGCTGAACTAAGGTTTGATCTAGCTGCAAGTTACAAGTTTCACCGTAAAAAGTCAGTTGACATTGCTGTAGATTTCATTCGAATAAACTGTTTATAAATTTATAGTTTTGTTGTAGTTCCAGTGTTGAAATGTTGCTGGTGCCAAACTGAAAGCTGAACCTGGGAATTCCGGCCTGATGTAACATGAAACGTTTCTGCCGATACAGGGCTATTTGAAAACATGTCATCCTATAATGGAGCTCTGTTTAAAAACCTACCGTATCTTACACATAAACGGCGAAAACGATAACCATTTTCAGACCAAAATTGGTAAAAAAGCTGTGACCGTTGGGACTCTTCACACTGTATTCCAATAACTGCCCAGCCTCAAATAAGCGTTCACGTCGAAAACTAAATCTAAATATGGTTTTGTTGGCAACTCCACGAGGATATCACGCCAACTGTAACATAATAAAGAAAACTCTAAAAATACAAGTTGATAATGAAAGCTAAAACTACTAATACTGTAACTACTTAAAGAAAGTACTAAAAACTACTAGTAAAAGATAATCTAATGTTGAGTTTGGTTTTAAAAGTAGAGAGACTTTGACCGGGGGGAGGCTACTTTAGGAATTTCTGGGTGGGGATGTGCCGCTGGAACTCTGGAACTCTTAGCCTATACCAGAGCTGGTTCAGCTGAATTTTGCTACCCTATACTAGAGTAAACCCCCCAAATCGCTCCTATCCTAGAGTAGCTGTTTTCCGGAAACTGAGGTCACTAGCACAGTCTAGCCAAAACAAAACCTTATACCACAATCATTTCTCTCTCCAAAAAAGATTTATTTATACTTGTTCAGTTTTTTTTTTTTTTCATCAAGTCTTATTTCAGGTTAACCTGATTGAATAAAGAACCATCACGAGTGTTGCTTTTTGGGTACAACAGCAAAATGATATCCTATTCTAGACCCAAACGCTCTGATTTATATTGCTAGAGTAAACTGCTTGAAAACCATACCCTTCACAGCGGCACATACCTATATAGCCCATATATGGCAGTACCTCCCCCGGGAGATTAACTGGTAACAGTTCCTTTCGAAAGATTGTTCCATTCAGTTATAATTGTCCTGAGAGAGAAAGAAAATCCAGAAATGTCTTTGTATCCTTTCAGTACCTCGAATGAGCGCCCACTCAAGTTCCAAAAATCGGAACAACTGCAGAATACCCCGGCACTCGAGGCGAGGGTTTGAAAAATATCTTATTATCAATCACCAGTAATAAGTGCATACCCGTCTACGCGTGCATGCATATCTGCGGATACACAAAGAATGGTAGGGGTGCCACGGTAATACTGCAGTCAAGCCCAAGAATTTAATAAGCGCCCGGAGGATTTTAATATTCGAATAAATACCATACCTATGTAGACTACACATAACAAATTCTTTTTCGAACACATTTAGACCAGTACGTGTAGGGTAGGGGCAGGGAACGGATGTAGAACTCTAACAAGCACAATGCTATCTAGCTGCATCTTGTTGCAGAATAAACTGACTGGGTGAGCATTGCCTCCGGCAAAGTGCCCATGTTTTGACCGACAAATTTACATATATCTTACATGTATTTCACTCCTTTAATTGTCGAAATATTATTTTTGGCGATTGCTGACTCACATCCGATTTCAGCAGTGATCGTATATCAGTCGAGAGTTCGTGGGAAAAGGAAAACGTCTTGGAGGTATCTCGTTGCGGTTATTATTTGCTTTTCCTGACTGTTTGTAAGAAGATTTTTGCAAGCAAACTCTTCGTTACATTTTCTGGAAAAGGGGCTAAGGCTGAAGGACCTATCTCTATGTGTCTAACCTGCACAACTGCTACGAATATCCATATAATTACTTCCTTGCACTTTGTAAAATTTAAAAGATCAGGGTAATCAATCACTTGTCGATTACCTTGCTCCGCATATGTAGTGACCGATATCTATAAAAAAGGCTCTCACAATTCTTACTATAAAAAAAAATCAATTCTTCTCGTGCGCAAAGCTCACGCAATATTTCTTGAATTGACTTTGTTCTACACCATGCGGTTTCCTGTGTGCTCCCGCAGTTTCCTCGGGAGATCTTTTTACTTTAAAGCCAGATTTTTAGAGGTGAAAATACCGTTAGGGACAGTAGTGAATAGGGTGTAAAAAGAGGTTGCTTTTTTAATAGAATGCGAAACAGCCGTCTTGAAGCGAACAGTCAAACGGAATCCACGAGCGTCTCCCCTCAGTGTTCGTTTTTGACTGCCCAACCAGTTTCGTCGCAGCTCCATATTTAAAATCCAAGAGTTGCTCATACATTTTTTGCAAAAAACTTCCAAACGACGACCGATGACCACGAGAGGGTCTTCTACCGCTGATTAAAGGAAAATTCTGAACGATGAAGCCCTCGATCACGCGAACGATAGGAACCCTTATTGTTTGTTTGACCTTCCCCCACTCCCTCCCACGGCGTTTTGCGTGCGCTTTGCGCTAATGCATCGATTTGTTCGCGTTGTAAAAATAGATAGATTGTGAACAATGTTGCACCCACGGTGCTAAAGTACAGAGTGCATGATCATTTAAACATTCTTTCACGGGGCCGTCTAGATTTCAGTTGATCGAGCATAGGATTCCATCACTATAATGCGAGGTTCCTGTCAGAAACGCACGTGTCAAACCGAAAACGGACGGCTTTGTTGTGCCTTGAGTCCTATTTTTTTTCGTTTGTAGACAGGACAGACAGACAGACAGACAGATTATATATTTAAGTACGATAGCTCACTAGCTTGCCAAAAATTTATAGAATGTATAGAGAAGTAGAGAGTATACAATGCCATGACTCCGAGGCGGAGGCAAACGGGCTGCGAATGACAACGGACCAGATTACAAACTTTCCCCGGACTGATGTCAGATCACAACGAGACGTTTTTTAAGGTGGTTGTTCTGATGTTGGGTAATACGTTTGTCTCTGACGAGCGCTCGGCACCGGATAAAGCGTCAAGGAATCGGAAGTATAGTCGCATGTCCGGCATGTTCAGTAGTGACAAACTTGGTTATTAGTAACTGAATCCTTGCAGATGTTTCACGAGTATGCCCTCTGCATTCTGAACTTTGAAAGTCTTCTTAATTCAGCAGTCGTTTTTCGCTTGTCCCGCAGCTCTGCAAAAGTGTACGCGTTATTCTAATATTGTGTTTAGTTAGTGGCGAAACTGATTGTGTGTTCAAAAAACGATACCAACCAGCGTCAATGGCATAGTTCTTTTTCAGTATCAAAAACAAATGGCTAAGGCAAAGAAAGCGTTGCTGAAAGTAGCCTTCATTTTTACATTAAATTTGTAAGCGAGATTTCTAACTTAAAAAATTCTCTGAGCGCAAAGTCATTCTTCTAAATCACGGTTCTTGCGTTTATTTAAGGTTCGTGTTACTGTAGGATTTCTTGGTGCAAACATTTTTTTAAAGCTTCTAATTTCTTCCAATACAGCCCATCTCTCACAAATAAAATCAGATAGATACATTAAATAAATAAAATTAGCTTCAAGTGATCATTTGTCATAGAAACAGTTTGACAAAAGAGAAGTTGAAGCAAGAGTTAATTCACTAAAATCGGAATAAATATAGCGATATACTCTAGCCGGTATAAAAAAATCGCCCAGACTATACGACTCAATGTTGACTCTTGAAGTGAAAATGTTAATTTGCGTTTTAAAAAACGCTTCCTTAGACCTCATTTTTGCAGGGTTGTACTCATGGCCACTTCGTCCCATGAGAGCGAAAGGGTTAATCGTTGTGTTTACGACCAAAATATTCTGTTAGACTGGAATTTTGGCAAATGTGTTAAGAATTTGGGTAAGATTTCCGCACAGGTCCCTACTTCATTATGCATGCTGAAGCTGTCTTGCCTGGTGCAATGCACGTGCAAATATTTCTTGTGTTCGAATAACGAAATAGTGTAGTTACAGAATGCATAATGAAGTAGGGACCTGTGCGGAAATCGTACCAGAATTTGCAAGCCTTGGCCTGCCTAAGACTTTGCCACTGAAGACCTTAAGGGGACACTGTATTCCAGCACTTCCTTACTGAAACTATTTTGTCGAGCTCTCGACTTGCAAACCAACAGTGCCAACGGCGTATAGATGAATTTGTAATCACAATGCTCAACGATATTGTACGCTAAAATCTTTGTTTGGATTTATTGACTCATTAAATCCTAATGAATCTTCGGTAAACTCACTGGGACTGTCTCGAAATCGCCCGATTTACTTATCCTTGGCAAACTGTCTTCAACGAGGTAGTTTCTTTTCAGTGCGCCCCTTCTTTCTCTCGGAACGACCAAGCGTTTTCTGTCTAATTTACGCAATGAATTTTTCTTTGTTAATTCCGTTACTGTGGTAACTCTAACCCTAGGAAGTTTAATAGGATCGTCTAAGTCTTGTTTGCTCGCCTTCTCCAACTCTTCCACCGGGTCGCGTACTTCCGTGGAAGCATTTATTTCTGTCTGGATGTCTCGAAGGTCACCAAACGGTGCAAGAAGTTTAAGCCGCTCTTGTTTTCTTTGCCTGTATAAATTATCAAGTTTGTTTAAGACTTCTAAATGTTCTGCACCCACGAGATCTTTGTTTCTCGTTCTCCTTGACTTGTATCGAGCCAGAAGCTCTTCGAACGAATCCTGATTCGCCATCTTCCTCGAACCCGTTTCTTTGTGTTTTCCCTTTCTGTCAACACTTCTGGAATCAATTTGTTGGTCCCCGTTTGTCACCCGATTAATTACAGAAGTGCGCAAAGAATCTTGCTTCACTATCACCTCTTTGTTATGTTTAGTGGGTTCTTCGCCGAAGAACAGTTGATTACGAACACTTTCTGCAGGTCTAACAGCTGTGATCACTTTGAAATGTCCAAATCTGTGATACTTGTGGAACGCTTCCTCTGCGAACACCATAAGTGGTCCGTCACGACCTTTATGTTCAAACTTACTCAGATTGAGGCCTTTGGTTTCACAAGGCAACAATGTTTGTTTTCCCTTCGTAATGGCTGAATGGATTCTTGCTTTCGTTGGAGCAAGGCTCCCAACGCTCTTTTGTGGTTGTATAACGGTCTCTCTTTGCCGAGAATTTTGCGGCGCTCTTGGCATGGCCATTTCCATCAACACAACGACGATTTCTAATAGCCTGCACAGTAAAGAAACAATAACTAGTTCAACATAACAATAGAGTCAAAGGACGTCCAAGTGATTGGCTGCGAAATATACACTCAGGATAGATCAGACAGAATTTAAATTTGGCGTTTGTGTTCAGGAACATTCCTTTACGTAGCAACGCGATGCTCTACGTGACTGTACACAGCGTGTATTGCCTAGGGGTAATAGTTAATTTTTGAGACGCGTCATTACGGCTAAGTACTTCTGCCTGATGTTTGACATGAAAAATATTGGACTGGCAAAATTTGCATCATGGTCTCACAAAGTTATTGGCCGGCAGAGGTAAAATGGCGGGAAAATAAACAATGATAAACCGGAAGTTTCTGATAAGCGTCAGTGCTCAGTAGTAATTCCTGTGTTGCTGCCATCCACCGTGACGTAACCAATCATTGATCTCAAAATACAAGCCGCGTGTCATTCATTCTCGGAGACCGCAACTTGAGCTAGTCGGTGGCATTAGACCAACCTCTTTTATCCGCTCATAACTTCTGCATACAGGAAGGGTAGTTTTGTATCAAAAGCTGTTTGGGAATACACGGTATCGAAGCTCTAACTCAAACTTTTGGTAGAACTGTAACTCCATTCATTTGCTGACATGGCAAGCGTAAATTCCAGAGCTGAACTATTCCCCAATCGCGCGTTCACTCCGATTTCTGGCAGCGAGGAAGCGATGGGAGAAGACCCCGATCAGTGGCAAGCGAGGATGCCGCTTAAAACAAGCCAGCGTTCTTCATATGAGAACATGAATGGCCGAGGACTTCACGAGTTTACGGACGACACAAATCACCAGTATGAAGATCCTGGGAGACTAACTCAGGGGCCTAGTTTCCACGGCCGCAGCCAGCGCAGTGAAGGACGACGTCCTCTTCCCAGCAAACCGATTCCGCGAAGGAAACAGAATGAAGCCTACGAGCCAGTTCACTCGAAGCACCGAAAGAGAACGTACACGGATGAATCGAACGATTTGGATGGTTACCACAGGCGGACCTGTGCACAACTGATGAAAATTCTCTCTTTTGTTTCATTCTTTTTCGCCCTTGCCGCTGTTGTTGTGATCTTATTCGTTCTTCTCGGCGTTCTTTCCGTGCCAGGCTGCCACGAATGTAAGAAAGAGCTGGTGCCTGGTTCTGCTGAGGCCTCTGGCTCGAATCGCGAGCTGTGGAGGGTGGTAAAGGAACTCAGAAACAACATGAGCACATTACAGGCTGCAGTTAGGAGGAAAGACAAGATTATTATCCAGCTTCAGAGGCGAGACACGGAGAACACAGACAGAATTGATCAACTCGAAAGGAAGGCAATGCATCGCGTGTTCGTCGCTAACGGGACGAATATCAACATAAGCCAGCTCGTTGGACCCAAGGGCCCGCCTGGTATTCGGGGTCCTCCTGGCGAAAAAGGAGCGAAAGGTGAAGATGGGCAACAAGGGGAAAGAGGGCCGGGGAACATGACACTGTGCCGATACGAAGTCAGTGAAAGTTCTTCCTTTACTGCGGACAAGCAAGGGAATGGAAATAACGTTGTTATTGTTGAGCCGAAGGGCTACCGTATTGTGGGCGTCTCTTGCTCAACGTACGGAACGACTGAATACAATCTGAAAAGCCAACTGATTGATAAATCAAGGCAATACGAGTGTGAATGCAGAGGACGATCAAACGTATTTCCTATCAATGGAGCGAACAATGGCAAGTCACTTTGCTACATTCACTACTGGATTTGCCCATTGATTTCCTAAGAGCAGCAGAAAGAAAGAGAATGATTGTATTTTTAATGAGATCTCGTCGGCCTGGTACGGTCTAGTAAACTCGATTTTGCTTTACAATTTTCAAATTCTACCACCACGATAGCTCCGAAACATTCAATGTTGAAACGTTGCCAACATAGACAGTGTATTGTACAGTGTAATTTTTTGCTAACAATAGTTTTGATAATTGTGTTCTTTTCCTCCAGTGCATTGGCCTCGCTAGGTAATTTCAATTTGACAATCAATGAATTGCAATGTCTTGTTCTTATGAAATGACATTGCGCATTCCTTCGAGTAATGTTTACAAAGGATAACTAGCAGGCTAGAGCTCGACTTTCAGCGTAACATGATAGTTTATATGATCTATATTTTTAAACCAATTACACCTACGATGAGTGATTTTTCATAAAATCAAGTTATACATCAGCTTTTGCGTAGCGAAAACGGTGGTGTACATGCATTTTCTAGCATGATTAATTTCTTTTGTCGAAATTCAGACATGTTTATTTTGAGATTCCATCATTAATCCACCAATAATTATCACACTTACGGTGAAACTTAACTAAATAAACTTGGCAAATATCAATTGCAAGAGAGTATACTGAAGATATACGCTGATACAATGAACTGTAAGGCGGAAATAATTAAAATAAATAGCTAGTGATAAGAAAGTTGAAGCTTCTTGGTTTGTTGCTTTTGATGTGTTTGAAAACCTTGTATCCTAGTGATTTGTCCAGGCCTGTGTGATATAACTTGGCATTTTACCCCGGAAATCTTTCCACACCCTGTTACTTGATTTGTCTCAATCTCTGGTATGTATGCCCTGATTTGGCAATGCTTTGTTATAAAGTCTTTCCCAGACATTCAGACAAAAAAGGGATCTTGGACAAATATAATTACACTCGGACCTTTGTTCCCCCAAGGGTCCTTTAGAACACCCAAAATTTCATTTGCAAATGTGTTGACTGTCCGCAGGACCAAACACGAAAACTTTGCAGTAGGCAATGCTAGAATGGCAAGAAAATAGGAAGATCCCTTCGCCAGTCATCTTTCAGAACTCCCCACTCCTATCAGTCCGAAACTTACTTTGGGAAACTGTTTCGAATCAATAGCGTTACGTTGGAGTACTGATAAGTGCCGGCTCTGCAATGAATGACCTTTAATCCATAAAAAGGAAAGCTATTGCCATATAGTAACCATTGGTAAAGACTTGATCTTGGAGCTACAATACAGTAGTTAGTTTCTGATAGTTGTAACCTTTCTCAGTATCGACTCCTGTAAAATTGGGCTGGGCGCTATCAATCGGCTACGAATCCCTGTATTTCACTTCCCTGGCTGTTGGCACTGTTATTTTTAAGGATGTGGCCCAAGTATATTTTTGTAGGAAAGAGATTTGTTTGCAGTTTAAATAAATTTGGGATGTCCCTGATATGATTGTTTCCGGGGTATCATGTCATTGATCTATATAACATCCTTTGAAGCCCTGTTCCTAAAACCGTATAAGGGTGATACAGATTTGTTCTGTCCCAAATACCAAGCCATGAGCTAGAAACCAAAGCATAAGAAAAAGAAAGGCATTGAGATCGTTACTACGGACACATATTTCGAGATTCATCTGACATTAAAGCTTTTACTGAGTGGCATCCATTGATAACCAATTCAAAATGTTAAAATACATGTTCGGTTACGGAAATGGTCTCATAAGAGGCCTGCATAAGAGGTTGAAGTACTGCTGGGCACGCCCCCGGAATATGATAATAAGGACAGCCAGACTTCATATTTACACATGCACTGCTGTGTAATGCCATATTGCTCTTTGTCATTCACGATCGTGTGTAGGAGATGTATTTTGAGCTTCTTAAACTTATGACGCAGCGGTTGTTTACAAGTGGCTAAGATTTCGACACTATGCAATTGATCATTGCGGCAGGATGTACAAAAGATTGATTTTAAATCAAACATGTTATAAACTTGTTTAGCTCAGCTAGTAGAACAACGCACCGGTATTCGGGAGTTCTCGGGTTCGGTCTTGTTTCAACCTGTTCTCTTTTTCAGGCTAAATCGCATGCAGTGGCTAAAAACCGCGTTATAACGCAGCGGCTATCAAATCTTCAACTACGTTTCATTCTGAAGTGCAAGTACGTGATTTATTTTAGATATTCGCCTCGAGTCAAAAGCGGAATTTTTCACAGCCTGTAATTAACTTCGCATTAACGCCCCCATAAAACCTAGACTCCAAACAAGCGGTATATTTGTCTCATATTTGTCTATGAAAGACAGTGATGAAGTTCCTTCGCTGATTAATTGCAGTTACAAGTCAGTGCAACTCTGCAATACAGTCAAACCTCGCTATCTGGAGCTCTCAAGAGAAGCAAAACATTGTTCAAATGACTGGCAAATGACTGAAAAAATAATCCAAGGGAAATGAGTTTGAATTCGAGATGTAAATTCTTCAAAACTGGATTCGCATCTTGTCAATTCATGAGGTCAACACGTCTTTAGACGCAGCGAAAAATAAATTGCTCGCAGTCTAGTTCAGATGAGATATTTATTACTTCTTTACTCTTAAATAATTGACATATGCTTGAAAACCCACGCTTGAAAGCAGCATAAAAAAATTATATCCAAAAAAAAAACTCCCCCCCCCACCCCACAAACAACCCACGTGTTACTTCATTCCTGACAAAGACCCCGGACAAAGACACGGAGAAATCACAGTAATAAAATAAACAAAGCCCTATATGGTATTGTTACTCAGTGTCTTCAAATTATAGATTTAATCATTTCGGATTTACTGTATTCATCCACTTCACGGGTCAGCTCTCTAGTATGAATGGCATGACGTCTCCATTGTGATGGAAATTGAATAACAAGCCACCACCTAGTACAGTGGGATATAACTACAATTAGTGAAGGCTATGAACGCAAAGAAGGAATGCAGTCTTTGCAGCGACTCGAAAAACAACCGTGTTTCAAACAAATATTCTCTTACTTGAATCTTGATATTATAACACAACTCAGAGTAGTGCTAGAAATTGGGATAATCAAACAAGTTGGTAAAGTAATTTGAACCACCGTAAGGTAAAAGAGGCGGTGCTGACGTTTCGAGCGTTAGCCCTTCGTCTGAGCGAATGAGAGGATTATGGGTTATGTCCAATTTACATAGAGAGGTTTGGAGCTATGTCAGCTATGCTATCGGTGAATGTGAACGAGAATAAGGCAATTAAATGAATGAAAAACGTTCGTTGATACCGTAGGGATTAAGAGAACCGAGTTGGAAGATAAATTATAGGCTTTTACGGCTTTCCGTGTTACCTGATGCAATGAAAGGACGCCGATCGTCATGTTTTGAGTGGAATGGTTCGGCAGATTAATGTGCTTCTCCCAGCGTTGCGTGACGAGCAGGACAACGCTGCGTAGTCCTACTCCACCCTCAACGTAATTCAAAAGTCGAATGGGAAGCCCAAAGAATCAATTTTATATTTCATGGTTCTTACCGCAGAGGTACAGTTTTAATATAACCAGTCTCGAGAAGTGTACCAGCGGTGGTTTTTTTAAAGGTAGTTTCTATTGCGCAGATGGTAAGACACATTGACAACTAGATAACACCATGCATGACGAATAGAGAAAGGAAGTCAATAAATAGAATCATAGTCTTTCGTCTGTTATCTAAAACAATAATACAAAATACCTTGACACAATGATAAACTATTTTTAGTGACTTATGCCATAAATTTTGAAGAAAGACTAGATTTTGTTTACAAAAATGTTTTCCCTAAAGCTATTTTAGAGGCACATCCACTCTTACTAGGAAAACTCATTTATCCATACCTTATTACGTATTGGAAAATATCAAATTGAAAAAAAGCTCGGAAACCACTAAATTGCTCAACAACAAACAGTACCTCAGGAAAGCGTCGTTAAATAGCTCCCCAGAAAATGGTCACACTGCAAAGTTTGGTTCACAAATAATACTTAGTTTTCGATCCATTTATGGGTTGATGGAAATCTTAACGATGATGGCTAAAGCTCAAAGGGATGTGCAAACTTTCTTACTTACGTCAGGAAAAATTAAACTCATTTAACCGTTTGGTTGTTATCATCAATACAAGAAAAATGCTAAATGGATATAAAAAAAATTCTAATTAAAAACGTTTGGGCGAAACGAGGAAGCCGTACCGTTAGTCGGAACGCCGGTTTCTGAATCCAATTTTTTTATGAAAACATTTCTCTTTTCTTTTTTTTCTTTTATTCAAGCAATACAAGAAAAAATATTAGAAAAGCCTTCAATAAAGTTATTAGAATATCATATCGTGACAAACTAAGAGAGAAAAAGGTAAAAAAGATGTTGCCTGCTGAGCTTTGTACGTGCAGAGCACATCATCATTACAAATCACTTGTTTCCTGCTGGAAAAACAGAATGGAAATCTTCCATTTGTCAGCAAAATCTTGCACAGAACTTCACAGTTGGAATGTGTAACGTCAGGAGCCCATGGTAACGTACAATTTTCAGGAAAGAGTAATTTCCTCCATTTTTATTTTATCATTATTATTATTTTTTTTTTTTGCAAACGCTAAGGGTGACCTTGACATGAGACGAGCAAAATCGACTCATCAGTTGTGAGCTTGAATTTTTGTGCCGTCACTTCCTTTACTGTGGCCAGCTGTGGGCATGCTCTCCAGAGTAAAACCATGAAGATCGTTCTATTGTTCGCATCTCCTGTAGCATTTCCCGGGCGTGCTCAGCTTAGGCTTACTTTTCACACTTCGGTGTGGTTTTCAATCTCACGTTCGCTACGAACTTGGGGTCCGTTCATTGTTTACGAGGGAGGGGGAGATGGTGGAATTTGGGAGGGGGGTCATGCAAAAAGAATAGGGAAAGGGGGGGTCACGTCAAATATTTTAGCAATACTTTTATGTCATAATGTTTTAATCCGAAATTAACTTTTTTATTTGGGGGGAGGGGTCATGTGAAAAATTGGCAAGCTGAGGGGGGTCGTGCAATTTTTAAACTGTGCTTCCCGAATCACACCAGCCACCCCTCCCTCATAAAAAAAAATGAACAATCCCTTATTTCCTCCTCAGTACTCTTCAGGTTTATGGTATTTGGATTGTACTTTCCGAGGTGTGCGGGCCTATTTTCCCGGACGCTCTTTTACAAGAGAACCTAAGAGTAAGTAGTCTCTTAAAGAGGCCGGTGTATGAACCGTGACAGGCGATTTAGTGTCAGTTATTGTGAATATACGAAGAATTTAATTTCATGTATACGAACTGTGAAAGAAACATTTGATAAGATTATAAACGCACAAGATGACTAGCTCCTAGCTGGCTTGATAGGCGAGATATTAAAATCACGGAGACATTGTCAGGACTCCCAGTTTCAAAGGAAGAACACCATTTTGTTGAAATGATCGAAGATATTTCCTTTTTACTCGCTTTCCAGAGTGCGAAGTATAACAGACGCGGATCTAGAATAAATGGTGACCGATTTCCTAAACGAGCGCCGAAGGCGCAAACTTCTAGGAGAGGCCTTTCGGAATTTTTTTGTATTTTAACTCCCTAAAGTCCCCTCTCCTGGGTTTCTGAGTCACTTAGACAGGATATTGGCCAGTTCCATTTTTCTCAAATTTCAACTTGGAAAGGTTTCTTTTTACTAAAAGTATATTATTTATTATGGAAAATCTGACCGATTCACGTAAAACGTTGGAAACCGGTGTGGATCCGCGCCTGTATAAAGACATACAGAGGGAATTTTAACTGAAGAAGAAAGATAGCTTTACTTATTTATGTACTCCTTTCACTACATCATTAGCTATACACAGGAGGTCATGCAGGTTTCGAAAAACCGATGGTAACCTGTCTGCAATCCATGCCGACGTTTTCGTTTACTTTGTAATTGGTTATTTTAATGTTTCGCTCAATAGTTTGCCACTATTAATCATAATTTGGCTTAATTTTCAGAAAAATCGACTCAGATATGTAATTTCCATCTTACCTAAATAGTTACAGTAACTTCATATAAATTCTATATACTTAATATTTCATTGTTCAAAACTAAAAAAGCGACGATGCTTAACTGTTAATATATGGAATAATTTACCAGCTGAAATCAAGCTTAGCCAATGTCTAAATAATTTTAAGCACAATTTAAGAAAGTATCTTTTAAAAGACTTCACACAATGAACTATTCTGTCATTTTTTTTCGCTAGCTTTAATTACTTATATTAATTATCTTGAATATTTGTCCTTTATTTCGTTAATCATTATTGCAAATTGTCACTGAAAATCTCCTATGGGGAATTTTTAGTGAAGTGTTTTAAGGTGTATTTTAAAATCACTAGTTTTTATCCACCGAATCTGATTGGCCCTAAGCACAGCGACTTTCTTACTAGTCGTTCTATGCGGCTTTAAATTGTATCTTTTCCCCAGCCTATCAGAACAGAATGCTTAAACAATGAAAACAACAAAACATATTTCAAGGCTCACTTCAACAAACTAATCAAATTAGTTTCTTGCATTGGTACAGTATAGACTTTCAAGGGGACAAATGTTTGGGTCGAGATGATATGACACCAATCAGAAATATAAAGATTTCAAAAACTTGTTGAAACTGTTACCCGTAAGCCAGTTGTTTATTTCACTTTTTCCCTGTTTATTTTTTCCCTACTTCAGAGTCTCGACTTGAACGCATATCTGAATTAAAGGTAAGGTCGGTCAATCGGATTAAGGCTTGAATTGGGTCGTTGAAATAACCTGAAGTGTAAGCCAAACAGTGACTTTATAACTTGAAATAATGGCGGTCTTCAATTGAGGGTCAGTAAGTTAATTTATGATAAAGCAAAAAGTGTCTTCAATCGAGGGCAAGAAGGGTCATCGAGTTAGTTCATGATGTGAAGTGATGTATGACTTAAGGTAACAGGAAGTCACTGGCTTGATTTATGAATTGATGGGGCTCTTGATTGAGGTTAAACTCAGTCAGTGAATATATGGCATGACGTTATAACCGACTTCAGTGTCAGTCTATTCAGTTTTGACTTAAAGTAATAACTAACTTTAAGGAATGGCCAGTCAGTTGAATAATGACTTAAAACCGACTTTAAAGACTTTAAAGGTTCGGCTCTTAGTCAGAGCCACAATAGCGAGCATCACATCTAGGTGTCGTAAAAGGTTTCAAGTGGTAAACAAAGAATGCGTCACATCTTCGGACTTGGATTTGTCTACAGTACTGAAGACATCCCGCGTAATAAAAGCATACTAATTTATAAACCAGACCCTGTTTTGCCTTAGGATGCCCCCCATAAAGGTACGCTGGAATGGAAGCACCACAGGCCTTCTGTTTCTTTGGACAGCGGTCAAGCATCTTTGTACCTGCGTCGCCTGTAAAACGGTACCAGCCGTTAAGATGGTTGTCACATCGGTTTACTGTAGTGGCATTAAGACTTTTGCGATCTCCATCTGTCAAATTGTGATAGTTGTGGCATTCTTGGGGAGCTATAAATAGAAACTAAGAATAAGTAATATTGAATAGATGCTGCAGACGCCAGAATAAATCTCAAAACGCGTGGTATGTGATCCCTCATATAACACAATCCAACAAGCACGATTTAGCATAGTACTAATATGCACGAGCATGGCGTGGGACCTTTAAACGTCTCACGTAAACGTAACGGAAACCAAACTCCCAACATGGCGTCCTTTCTGCACACGTGTTAGGACCTCGCTTCCATGGAAACTGAATTTAAATTGTCACCGCTGAGCACTGTGTATAGTGATTTCAGAAACTGAACTATCGGATACAATGCTGTTATCATCGGAATAATGAAGTAATTAATTTCTGGTTAAGTTTTTCCTGGGAAATACAAGAAGCTTGGTAAGCAATACTGAGAGGTATACTGTTGTACTCGTAATAATCACCTTGTCTTTGCTCACACTGTTTTCCTGTCCATTCCTTCAAACACCTACACTTTAAAGAATTTGAATTCTTGTTCATGATACAGGAGCCTTCGTTCAAACATCCGGTCAGCTGACAGTCGTGCTAAAATATCATTGAAAATGATTTGGTTTGAGTGATTGACAAGTGACACTTTTATACACAAATCATGAGCTACCACTCTCTGTAATTTGAAACAAGAGGCCTTGTGAATACTGAATATTTCGATGATTTCAAATGCGACTTTCCACGGAAAGGTTGTTGTACTAAAATACGATTATTTCTCGCAACCATTGTTTTCCTCTTCCTCCATTACCCTCTTGGTATAGTCTACTCCAACCATTACCCTCTTGGTATAGTCTACTTCAGCCATTACCCTCCTGGTATAGTCTAGTTCAACCATTACCCTCCTGGTATAGCCATCTCAACCAGTATCCTCCTGGGATAGTCAGGTTCAACCTATACTGCTTATTACTGGATACGTTACCTCTATGTTGATATATTGGGAGTAAACAACTCCGTCTCCATATAACAAGTTTCGCTCATCTGTTGGTGATGATACCCCATTGCTATTTAACTCACATTCACCCCTCGCTGTAGATTTTCTGACCTTAAAGTTGATTGAAACGCAGATGGGGTTCCTGATGCATTTAAAGCCACACGAGATCAGACTGGGAGAGGAAAACGTTTCCATGGTGAAGCCAGCCATTCGGCGATTTTCACGTGTTATGGTGAAGGCGCCTCGAAAGGAAAGGGAACTTTCGTGCATACCAGATCCGTCTAACTCCATTATTTTAAACATTAATGTGAACATTAAAGAGAAAAAAGAGAACATTTCAAGTTTGCTTTTGAGTGACGTTCAGTATATATGTTATAAGCCACTGTCGAGCACAAATCGAATTGAACAACATGGATTTCCTGTCGGGAAATGTTCTCCTCTATTTAAGCCTGCCAATCATGTCGACAGAATATATTTTTCAGCTGCCCTAATGCCTATTAATTGAAAATCATAACCTTATTCAGACACAACGAACTAAAGGGAAAACAGCTTCAATGAAATAATTAGTGCGCGCTAAATGGCCAACTGCAAAAACAAAAACAAACAAGAAAGTCAAATAACCAGTCGATGGAAAAGCAAGCGGCCGAATAAAAATAAACGAAGGACATGTTCGCAATTCGGCACTGGAAAAGGCCGAGAATGTTGTATGGGATACATTTTGAGAATCTTAGGGACGCTGCTGCTAGTTTTTCATCGTTCGCGATTAATTTCGTCACAGCTCGTTCGCTAGAAATTGGACTATTTTGTTACTGTCTGTCAAGATGTTGAAACAATTAGAGAAACTCACCAAATATAGACATACGCGTTCTCCAAGAACAATCCCAAAATGCATTGTACAAGTCTTTCGCCAACCTCGGAATGGCAAGTCTTGTAAGTGAAGCTTAGTACTGCCTGATTTACTTTACCAGGAAAACCTTAGTTTAGAGAATCAATATAACGTAAAATAATCTTACTTCTCGTATAAAATATAAAATCAAACGAACCTTTTTGAGTTAGAGATTCGATGAACTGAAACGGAAGATAGCTAACAGGTGTACCGGAGCTTCATGTCTCAGTTTTAATCTAATTGCTGCAATATTGACACAGTATAGACAGTTATCTGTTAGTGGCTCTTTATTTACTAAGCTATAGATAAAACTGAGGAGAGGAACGAAATCGTAAATTTAGGGAATTATAAATTGAAGTGTTTTTAATCATCACTAATTATTTTTCCAAGTATGGCATTCTTCGCGTTCTCATAGATTAAAATTAAAATTCTGGGGAAATTCCGGTTGTTAATATTTTTATTCCGTTAAGTGTCGGGAAAGCATCTGATGCTCATAGTCGACAAGTTCCTTAAAAAGTTCTATTATCATAAAAATTCTATTATCATTCCCCAAACGTTTCAATTATCATATCAAACGATTGTTTTCTTTACCTTCACATTGATTAACATTTATCGTGAGATGATGTCTTATCCCTCCTCTTAAAACATTTTTTTCCACCTTCATGGCGAATTCAAGCAGCTGCATAGGGCTCGGTTGTCAAGGTAACATCACAGTTCAAATTTGCTTCCTTTTAAGGGTTGCGCTCGTGGGGTTTCGCCGTCAAGAAAGTTGTATGTTTTCCGTGACTGTGATGTGCCATGAGGATAAAGCAGATTTTTTACCTTTCTACTTATGACGGAACCAGGAACGAAGTGATGGGCTCCTGCGGGACAAAAATTGCTAATAAGAACACTTTTTAGCAATTAGATCATGAGCCGCGATTTCTGTCACGTGATAGCAGAAACCCAAAAAGATTTGAAGCATGTGACGCGCGTAAAACGAGCAAAAAAAATTAGCAGTTAGTCGTAAATATTGAAAAATGTTAGCCGTTAGCCGTGAAAAATATTAACCGTTAGCCCGTAAAACATTAAAAAATATTAACCGTTAGCCGTAAAAGTCATTACCCCATTGAGACCTTCCTGTGAGCAGGGAACCAATCAGAACGCGCGTTTGCTCATATCCTGCGGTTGAAGATATAATAATAATGGTAATACAAGTCTTGCCCAAAACATATTAGTGTCACACGAACTTAAACGTTATGTTCTACTCGTACGAAATAGCACATGTGACTTTCGATTTTTGTCACAAAAATCGATTCTTTTTCCAATCACAACAGGCAGTTTTCACTCGTTCGATCGCAAACGCATGATTACATAACATCCGATAAAAACGATTAAGATCAGAAAAACACGTGGCGAAAAAAAACCACGTGACCACATGACGTAAGTGTCAATAATTGCCATAACGTTGCATTTTAGAACTGAAGAAAACAAGCCTTGAGTAAGTCAAAATCGTCAGCATAGTCTAGAACCAGGACTGCACTCTAGACTCTGGACTCTAGACTCTGGACTATTTTCTAAATGTATTTTCCCACTCGCGTGTTTTTAGCCTTCAAGTGTTCAATGACCAGGGTTTTTAATAAGAATTGTAGCAGCAGGAGAACTTTATAAAGTAACAGGAGAATATTCTGAAAGCACTTTATGTCTGAATTTAAAACTAGGTCAGGCCATCTAAATTTGACCGGAGAATTCTTCGTAGTAGCCGGGAGAATTCTTCGTAGAAGCCGGAGAATTCTCCGATCTCCGATATCTAATAAACACCCTGCAGTTATAGTTTTGCTCTAACTAGTATATCTTTTAGGGAACGCCCCTTCTTGTCTGATATTAGTGGCGGTTTCTTATAAATATCTTTGAGCTTTGGTTGTCAATCTATTAAATGCCATTTTCTCATAAGGATTTCCTTTAAGTTTGGCACTGATGGATGATATTGGGTACAAACGGCAAGATTCTTTTGTTGGAGGGCTTGTGATTTGTCTTGAAACTTCACTTGTGAGAGGGTTTTTTGGATAAACTCTTTAGGGTAACCTCCTTCTGCAAGGTGCTTTTTAAAGGTTTTAATTTTCTCCTCAAACAATGTTTCAGAAGAGTTTGTCCTCAGAAGTCGTAAAGCCTCTCCTTTCACAAATCCCCTTTTGACACCGGGTGGGTGACAGGACGAGAGATATGTGTATAGAAATGTCTCAGTGGGCTTGAAGTGGGTTCGTACATCAAAAACTGATTTTGTTTCGAATCTTATGCATTTGTGGATAAAGGCGTCCAAGAAAGTTATTTCAATTTCTGAAACTTCAGCCGTGAATTTGATTGTAGGGTGGTGTTTGTTTGCTCGTTCAATGAACTTGGTTATTTCTCCTCTGTTTGGATTGGGTTCCAAATTGGGTTCCAAAGGGAGAATATGTCATCTGTATAGCGTTTCCAAACGAGCGATTGATTGCCCTTGGGCTTATGATTTCTGTCTCAACTTTGGCCATGAAGATATTGGCAAAGGCTACTGCAATCATTGTTCCCATTTCAGTTTCAGGTGTTTGGAGATAATTCTTTCTATTAAACTGGAATGAATTCTCTTGAGGAACAAGCCTGAGCCCTTCATTAAGTAGTGGAGTAGGGATAGGAGGTTTCTTTTCATAGAATGCATCGTATGCTCTGCATACTGGTTGGATTCCCTCCTCCTGTGGTATGTTTGTATTTAAGCTCGTTACTTCCAGTGAAACGAGAAAAATGCCCTTTAGGACTTTCTTTTTCTCTACTGAAAAGTTAATGAAGTCAGAGGTATCTTTCAGACATGACCTCTGCTGGTTTGCTTTAGGCTCAAGAATTCTGTCAACAAATGATGATAATTTCTCTGTTGGGCACGTCCTGCTCTCCCAACTGGTGTCGCTTTGTGAATTTTTTTTTATTTTTTTGTTTTATTGCAATATTTTACATTACGTTACATACAAAAATTACCTACTAGTTACAATGTTAACGTAATTTACAATTTAACAATAATAACAAAACTTACAATACTAACATTACATTGATAACTTACATTACAATAATATCTTACATTACAATTTGTTAATATCCTTTATGTAACTGAGAGGTTAGCTACAATAGGAAGCTTTCTCACACAAATTAATTTGTGACTTAGATTTATGTTTCTCAATTTTAATTTTGTTTGTCAACATCGCCAAGAAAGCATCGAAATAAAACTCTTCTTCTTTTCTTGAGGCAGTATATAAATAGTATTTGGCTATAATGATACAGAGGTTTAAGCCAAGACGACGAGCGAAGTTGTCTGTCACGCCATATATCATTTCATTTTTATCGAGAGTGATCCTATCCCCGTTTTTGGAGCTCCACCAATTAGTAAAGAGAGACCAAAGAAGCTGAGCGTCAGAACAGGTATCAAAAAGATGGGTTAACGTTTGTGAATTTTAGTAAGTGTGTAGAGGACTAGAATTCGAGGCGGGTTTTATCTTTAACAAAGCCATTTTTTAGTTGTTTTGTTTACGTGTTTATTATTTTTGTTTCTTTTATGTGGTTTTTTTGTTTTGTTTCGTCTTTGGGTTTTTTTGAAGGCTTTGAAACTACCAATTTTAACAGGTTCAAAAGGAAAACCCATTTATAGGAATATTAAGATGGAAAAAAAGTTGAGTAATATTCATTGGTTAGTGTTTCAGAATTCAGTAGAATTATCTATTTATCGAATTTTCCCATTGTTTCCTGTTAGTTTGTTTTGGAATATTTTATAAAAATATATTTAAAAAATAGTCTAGAGTCCAGAGTCCAGAGTCCAGTCCTGCTGTTAGACTATGCCAAAATCGTCATAAAACAGAACACCCCCAATATTGGTTAGGGACGGACCATTAGAAAAGTGATGGGAGGGGGGGGGGAAGCAAAAAAATTCATGCAAGGGAAAATGCCAAGAAAAAAAATTCATGCAAAGAAGAAGGTAAAAAAAAAAATTCATGCAGAAGGAAGGTCCAATTGTGACTTTTTCACACGTTGTAAAAAAAAATTCGTGCAGAGGGGTTCACCTGAAAAAAAAATTCCTGCACAAGCAGTGAGCGAAAAAAAAAAATTCGTGCAAGCTGACAATTCGCCACCCCCCACCCCCCTCCGATCACTTTTCTAATGGTCCGCCCTTATGAGGCTACAAACATGCATGATATTTGATATTAAGTGTGTTTACATTCCATTGCTATAAAAGCTCTGTGCACCTCGTGGAGGTGTTCACTTAACCATATAACTCTCCGGCCTGTGATCACAGTAACTTCGGTACCTTTCGCTTTATTGATGATAAGATGTAGCATTTGTAGTTTTCAGTGTCTGTGCAGAGAAGTCGAGAAATCCAAGAAGCTCTCAGGTAGGTTAACACTGGATTTTTTTTATATCGGCATGCATTGCAGGTTTATAAATGCTTATAGTTTCCTTCCTTCTCGGAATATGCCTTCCAATCAACGATTGAACAGATAAATGTGGTACCATTTCTCTTGGAACTAGGCATAAAAATACTTTTACGTGAGGCAAGTACGTCGACAGGAAGAATGTAATTATCTTTATTGAAGTTTTAGCCTGAAATGAACCGTTTCTGTTAAAACAAGAATGAAAATCAACAGTAAATCTGTGGCAATTACTTTCACTTTCGCACTTTTATTCAATCACGTGACTGAATCGAAATGTGAGTTATTTGTTTTCCTAGAATGAAGTGTGACCTTTTAACCGAGAATTGACAGATTCTTTCATGCGAAACTTGACTGGTACGCCCGAAAGAAGAGTTGGACTAACTGTCGTGGGTCGTGGGTCGTGGGTAGTAAGTCGTGTGTCGTGGGTCGTGGGTCGTGGGTAAAGTCGTGGGTGGAAAAAATACCGGTGACGAAAAATAGTTTAGCAACGGTAAACATCAACAACTTTCCAAAAAGGATTTCGAAAAATAATGAATTAAAAAACAAACAAACAAAAACAAAATTGAACCATGGAATTTAGACCCAGACAAGAGATGAAGGCGTGACGCGTGACGCGTGGCGGCGCGGCGGACGAGACCATCAAAGGGAAGACCTGACAGTTGAGAACTAGCAGACCTCGTGGAAAATTGCCAGCGCAGCCTTATTAAAAATACACATACCGTAAAATTCCGCTAATAAGCCCTCCCGAAAATAAGGCCCCCAAATCTCAGACGCAAATATCTTTCCTTCCTTCGGTTCAAGTGTAGGGGTATCGAATGGTCTTTGCGAGCATTTGCAAGCACGCGAGCACTGCGTCTTTTTTTGCGAGCACGAGCAGTGATCAAATTTATCTTGCGAGCAGCGAGCACTTTAGAAAATACAACTGGCGAACAGCGAACACTTCGATAAATTTTCCGCTCATTTTACGTTTCGATTTATTAGAGTGCGCCTAGTACCGTACGTTTGCGATCATTTCACGTCCCGGAAAATTTGAATTTGAGGAAGTAACAATATTTTGCGTGCTCATGGCGAACGTAGCAGCTTTTACATGATTTACGGAATTTTAAGAAATCGAGCAAATTTTAACGAGAATCCGAGCATGCGAGCAATTGCAAAAATTTTGCGAGCACGAGTAGTAGGAGATAGCAAGGAGTGACAGAAATGCCTCATTGTGGTGATTTTCCACGAGGTCTACTGAATGATATCTGCTAGTTGTCAACTGTCAGGTCTTCCTTTTGATGGTCTCGTCCGCCGCGCCGCCACGCGTCACACGTCACGCCGTCACGCCTTCATCTCTTGTCTGGGTCTAAATTCCATGGTTCAATTTTGTTTTTGTTTGTTTGTTTTTTAATTCATTATTTTTCGAAATCCTTTTTGGAAAGTTGTTGATGTTTACCGTTGCTAAACTATTTTTCGTCACCGGTATTTTTTCCACCCACGACTTTACCCACGACCCACGACCCACGACACACGACTTACTACCCACGACCCACGACCCACGACAGTTAGTCCAACTCCCGAAAGAATGATCCCTTTGTTGTTAAACTGCGTGCTACTGAGTCTTGCGCTGTCACGTGACTGAAATGTCTTTAGTTGAAAGACTTCGAACTGTGCAAAAACAGAACAGAACGAACCAACAGAGTGTGCGTTGCAGGGTTTCCAAACTTTTAGAAGATGACTAGCAAGCCACTGTTCGATCAATATGTCCCGCTTTCCGGTTTGATGGATTTTCATAAGTTTCATAAGTGACTAAAACATTTGGTAATAAAAACATTTTATATCTGATTTGACCCAGTGATTCTTATTCAGTCTGATAACAATCGATATTAACCCATAACCATTCATCGATTCATATCTTAAAGCAATGGTCTGTGTGTTATGAACAGTCGTCATCGTTGAGGCATTCGATCGCCGTTGAATCCCTTGGTTTCGGTTGATATTTCTTTTCGACTAGAGATTTTGTCGGCTGTCCTGTTTCACATTCTCCCTCGCAGCCGTTTATTGGATGCCACGCAACGCTGCGTGACATCCAATAAACGGCTGCGAGGGAGACTACTAGTTTCAGGGGTCAGATAATTATGAACCATGAAAAAATGACGGACGTAGTTTTTCAATCGAATCAGCACTGGACTGTCCTGCTCGAAAACACTGAGTGAAGTCTAAGTCGAGGAAAACATACCTCGGAACACAGAAGAAAGCTAAGAGCAAATTCATGTGCAAGCTCAATTAGTTTTGATTGGAACTAACATCCTACAAAGTATTTTATAAGCTGTAAGTAGTAGAGTTTTGCGTTTAGATACTAATTTACACAAAATCTAGAACTCTACTCGTGGAAAAAAAAATGATTTGGCAAATCAGAAGAGATGGACTAATGTATTTGTTTCCGATGGGCAATTGAACTCCGATGGAAAATATTTCACGGCATCCCATACAGCAAGACAAGTCTCAAGCGAATAGGTAATTCGTGATTCCGTTGGAACACAGACATTTTCCGATAGTCTAGTCGAGTGTACTTCCGCGAATAGACGTCCGCTTTTCCGATGGAATGACAATCATTTTTCGCTGGAGTCTACTACAGTAGACTATTTTCGCGAATAGACTCGGACTTCCGCTTTTCCGACGGAACACAAACATTTTCCAATAGAATCTAGTCGAGAGTACCAGATAACCCTCAAATCTCGGTTCCTATAAATTGAAAGATGTAACTCTTTGAAAGTTTCACGGGGTCACAGGATTACTTCTTAGCAGGACAAAATAGAATTTGTTCAGTATACTATTTTATGCAAGACGGTAGTAAACAAATAATAACCAGGCCTTAATGTGAAGCACCACCACAAAGATTTCGGGTCTGAGGGCATTTCTTCGTTTTTACCTCAGGATGTGCATGTCATACCATGAGGTATTGTGATGGTTGAATTGGTCACTCCATTCCCGTTAGACAATTAATTTATGCATTAAATCCGCATAAATGTGAATTAAACAGTTTCTCCCTTATCTCCCCTACTAGGTTTAGTTTTGTCCACAAAGTCGTGCGATTGTTTTATGTTCACATATGTGCGGGGAGGGGGTGAGACAAAGCGGCAGCACATGTTTACAAAATGGCGTCTGTTGTTGAGCCCGACGCAAAGGCGGGTTTTCGTTCCTTTCGCTCCATCTTTGACCATAATACACTTTTAAAGATCTCGCGAACGAACAGGAAATGTGTTCAAGAATGCTCGACGCGAAAGAAATGGGTTTTAAAGTCTTAAAAGTAACGATGTCTCCAATTTGGACGACGAGTAATCGATCAGTCGAAGCAAGAGTGCACAAAACGAACTATTCGGAATGAACACTTCATGATCTGGGGAAAGGACAGCACTTCATGAAATAAATACCACATACCATGAGGTAGCTCGAAGGAGCCTTTGATTTTTGTCTATTGCACTTCTCATGGACTACGAACTGTTGCAAAGGAACTTAGTGCACCCGTTATAATTACTAGAAGAGAGGGTCTCCCAGGGGTTTTGAGGAACAAGGGAACATTGGCAAAATATCGAAGGGAACAAGGGAACATTAGCCAATTTTTGGGAAAAGGGGAACAAAAACGAAAAACGAACTAGAATGTGTACGTTTTACTTTAAAAGTATCTATCTAGAACCTTTTGGAGGCTACGTGTTTTATCTTTAATCATCGGTTTTTGGCATTTTAACAGTGACAAACGACTGCTAAGGAAGGAGAATTAGATAAAAATGGATGCAAAACCAAATGGGGAAGGGAAACTCAAGAAAAACGGAGCAAGTCCTGACTTCAAGCAAAGATTTGTAATCCATCCAGACGAAACGACACCGACACGATCAGAGCTAAGTAAAAGGCAACATAGTAAACAGGACTCGGTAGAACTGACATTGGACATCAACATGACCGAGGAAACCATACGAGAACTTGTTTTGCAACACTTACCCAAGCTGAACGGTGTCAGGTTGGTATATCGATTTAATATACACAAACTTTTACATTTTGAGCATTCTGATTGGCTCTCCACTGACCTCGAACACCATCCACCTCTTAGGAGGTGGATAATGCTGGGACGTCTGGGTAATCCTTGTTCTAGCAAGTTTTTGTTAAGATTAAACCGTGAAATGGCGTCGAAGCCAAATGAAAATGGTGGCCGTCGATTCTCGCTATTGCGAGAGGTGTCACTAGGGAAATTAAGTAAAACACGACCATAATGAAGCATTGATCAGGGTAAGCCCAAACTATAGCGCAAATGAACGACACTATAAAACTGCATGTGCAAAATAATGTCCGGTAAGTCTCTTTGCCGTACGAATTACTCATCAATAATTAAATTTTTTTCACCAGTTGTGTTATCCTCATCGTCGCCGTCGTGTTTGCTTAAGCTCTCTACTGAGGTTGCTTCATTAGTATATACCAAAAAATTATTCTCTTCAATCTCGGTGTAAAGTGGTTTTAGACCATTTAACATGCTGCTTCGCAGTTCGGTAAATATCTTGCCACACCTCGATTTCTTGTTAAATATTACCCCGGGCTAAGAATAGATTCTGTCCCCTTATCATATCAGACGGGGTTATGCTCTCTTTCCTCATTTTCTCTTGGTACAACCATGTACTTTTCGGCGAAAGCCGTCTATGGATAGGAAACCCATAAGGCTTCAATTTTTTGTATCTATCTACATTCCAAGACCTAGTTGGCCCTGTAGGCCTGTACTATAATACCCTCTTCTTTTTAACCTTTGTGCTTTCCTTGACTGCACGCTCCTTCTTGATCTATTTCTTTTAACAACGTTTCTGCGACTACACTTGAAACCATAACGCCTTTTACTTGAATAGCATGCCAAATTGATCAATATCCTAAAGTTGATTGTGGGCGAAGCATTTCGGAAATCAAAAAAAGTCGAGTTAGAAATCAAAGAAAAGAATTTTGGAAACCAAAGAAAAAAAAAACGTGAGAAGTCAGAGAGAGAAATTTCGGAAATACAAAAATGATATCACTGGCGGAAATACGAAATTTCTCTTCTCATGCTGAAAGATATTTTCAGCACTCAAAGAGAAGTTTCTTAACTCCGCGCTGCCATGTAATATCCTCTGTTTTTTATACACACAGTGATAACTGTGTGCGAAGTGTTCCTCTGGGTGAGAGAACTTGTCCATTTGTCACTTTCTTCTCTAGGTTCCGGTTTGCAACCAGGGGTAAAGGAATGCTGTTCGAATGTCCATGCAAACCGCAGTGCAACATTCATCACCCGGCTGCTGCTCCATGGAATAGCAGGAATATAAGGCGAGCTGCTAGATCCAACAACAGCGTTTATATCTTCAAAGAGGTATATCTCTTGAAAGAGCGGTTTTTGTTCGACTAGTACTACTACGGCTACGACTACGACTACTACTACTACTCTGAGTTGTACTATTACTATGCTACTACTACCACTACCACTAACACTACCACTACCACTACCACTACCGCTACCGCTACCACTACCCCTACCGCTACCGCTACCACTACCGCTCCCGCTACCCCTACCGCTACCACTACCACTACCACTACACCCCTACCGCTACCACTACCGCTACCGCTACTGCTACTGCTACTGCTACAGCTACTGCTACTGCTACTACCGCTACCACTACTACAACTACACCTACTAATACAACAACTACTACTACTACTACTACTACTACTACTACTACTACTACTACTACTACTACTACTACTACTACTACTCCTACTACTACTACTACTGCTACTGCTACTGCTACAGCTACAGCTACTACCGCTACCCCTACTACAGCTACAACTACTACTACAACTACTACTACAACTACTACTAGTACTACTACTACTACTACTACTACTACTACTACTACTACTACTACTACTACTACTACTACTACTACTACTACTACTACTACCACTACTGTAAAATATTTCTTCAGTTTAATTTCATTAAGAACACAACTTTGGCTTATCGGCTCTGCCTACAATTCTTTTCCTAAAGATGGCGGCTCCTGAAAAGTGCCTTGAGAACGAGGCTCGCATAATTATCAAGTGCGCCAAATGATAAGCATACATTACATCTCCCTTTGTACAAGATGAATAGAATAACAGCTGAACGGTTAATTCTAGCTAGTCCATAAATGTCACGAATTATAAAAGGAACGGAGTAACAGTTAACGCAAAGACTGCACTGAAAATATTCATTGCAATCAGTTTATAAGTCAAGTCTCACACGTGGCTTCACGACTCGACCGGATCGGGTGGTACACAGCTCGTTGCCTATGACCGGTGCTGGTTGGATGGCTGTCCACCTCTGGTTGAGTGCTGGCTCTGATTCTGCCCCATTGTCACATTCACGTCTTTCCGAGAAGGTTGCTGAGGCCTCCAATTCATCGTCATCTCCGCTGGTTTCCTCCTTTATGTACCGAGGTGTCCTTGATCTCAATAAGTGGCGTCTGTTACGGCGAAACTCACTTCCATCTTTGGTGCGCACGTTGTAGGACCTTGGGGTGTTGTGTTGACCCAGAACTGTGGCGGGCTTCCAGTTCCCCGACTTTGTTTGGATGTGAACTTCTTCCCCATTTGTGAGTGGTTTCAGCTCTCTAGCTCCTTGATTATAGTAGTGCATTTGGGTGGATTGTTTTTGCTCCATCCTCTCTCGGGCTAATTCTGGATCTACTACATTCGGTTTGAGATGATTACTTGTTGTCGGTAGTATGGAGCGTAGACGTCTGCTCATCAAGAGCTGAGCCGGTGCAGCCAAGTTATCCAGTGGGGTGTTTCTGTGTTCTAGAAGGCTGAGGTATGGATCTCGACTATCTGACTTTGATTTCTTAAGGAGTTGCTTTGCAGTGTGAACAGACTTCTCAACTAAACCATTTGATTGAAGGTAAGTGGGACTACTCGTGACGTGACTGAAATCCCATTCATTGGCGAAACAAGCAAATTCCTGTGCGGAGAATTGGGGGCCGTTGTCAGATATTAATTTCTCCGGAATGCCATGTCTAGCAAAAATGGCTTTCAGCTTGTTGATAACGGCTGAGCCAGTTGTAGTAGACATTCTTTCCAGCTCAAAATATCTACTGTAGTAGTCAACCACAATCAGATACTGTTCATTGTCAAGCATGAACAAATCGGTCGCAACATTTTGCCATGGACGTTCGGGTAGCTCATGTGCTATCATTGGCTCCTTGGGGTTAGAGCCCTGGTGTTTTGTGCAGATTGGGCAATTTGAGACAATGTCTTCTATCTGAATGTTCATACTGGGCCAAAACATGACCTCTTTTGCTCGATTCTTGCACTTTACCATGCCCATATGTCCTATGTGGACTCGCTTTAACATGTCCTTCCTAAGTGCCACAGGAATGACAATTCTTTCCCCTTTGAACACTAAACCTTCCATCACGGAGAGTTCATCCCTGTGGTTCCAGAAGGGCCTTACAGATGGTGGACAACTGGTTCGGTGATCTGGCCACCCCTCTTTGATGACTGTGATGAGCTGCTGCATGTCAGGGTCCGAAGCAGTGTTTGCTCGTAGGTCCGACATTTTTTGGTCAGAGACGGGCAAATTCGCCATGACCAAGTGAACTTGGGCATCAAAAGCCTCATGTGTGTCATCAACTTCATTGAGATGCAGGCGCGACAACGTGTCTGCTACTGGAATTTTCTTTCCGGGCTGGTAGTGAACAGTTAGGTCATATTTCTGAAGGCGTAACATCATTCTTTGCAGTCGGGCTGGGGCTGCAGATAGAGGTTTGCTTAGAATTGTCTCAAGAGGCTTATGATCTGTAGTGACTGCAACGGTTTTGCCGTAAATGTATTGATGGAAGCGCTCTGTGCCGAATACTATTGCATACATCTCCTTCTCAATCTGGGCATAGTCTTGTTCTGTGGGACTCAAAGATTTTGATGCATAGGCAACAGGCTTTCCTTCCTGCAAGAGCACAGCACCTAGACCATGCTTAGATGCATCAACTTCTAGTGTCACTTCCTTCTTTACATCGTAGTACGCTAGGGTTCCCGCAGAGGTAATCAACAGCTTCATTTTGTCAAAAGCAGTTTGCTGTGCACAATCCCATACAAACTCTGAATCTTTCTTCAGTAGGCTTCTCATAGGTGCAGTGGTCTCTGCTAGGTTTGGAGTGAATTTAGCCAAATAATTGACCATTCCGAGGAGGGTCTCGAGTTCTTTTTTGTTTCTTGGTGGCTCCATCTCTTGGATGGCAGCAATCTTCTTGGGGTCTGGTCGCACTCCTTTGTCAGATAGCACATGACCAAAATAACTCACTTCTGTTGCTCCGAATACGCATTTTTCGGCATTCCACTTGATCCCAACCTCTCTTGTGCGATCTAGGACTTTTCTCAGATTCTGGTCATGTTCTTCCTTGGACGATCCCCAGACAAGCATATCATCAATGATGGATTTGCACCCGTTTATGCCTTCAAATGCCATGTCAATGGTCTTCTGGAACACCTCTTGTGCCAGCTCTTCCAGGGTTGGCAGAGGATAATGCTCACGCTTTACAGCCTGGTTCAGATCTCTTGGATCTAAGCACACTCGCAAAGCACCTGTGCGTTGCTTTTCAGGAGTTGCGATTGAAATAACCCAGTCTGTTGGTTCCGTGACTTTTGCAATAACTTCCAAACTCTCCATTCTCTCCAACTCCTTTTTGAGCTTGTCCCGGAGAGCTACTGGGACTTTTCGCGGCGGATGAATTACAGGGTTGACTTCAGGTTTGAGTTGGATTTTGTGTAATCCAGGAAATGATCCCAACCCTTCAAACACATCCTTGTACTCAGTTAATATGTCTCCTGGGTTTTGGGAGACAGGGTCACCGCCTTGTCTTTCTTCTATAGAGAGTATTAGCTTGATCAGATTCAGTGATAAACACGATGATAATCCCAGTATTGGAGGTGCTTGCGTAGACACTACATAGAAATGATGCTGTCCCTTTGTTCCTTTGTATGAGCAAGCTAAAGTGCACTTCCCTTCTACCTTGAGGGGTTTGCCACCATAGCCAAACAGCCTCTGTGTCGTGCTCTCTAGATTATTATGCTCAAGTTGGTCGAACACATGTAAAGGAATAACATTCACTTGGGCCCCAGTATCAAGCTTGAAACTTACTGGTATCTTCTTGTTTCCAATCTCAATGTCTACAAACACTTGATTTATTTGGTTGACATCTTCTGAGATAGTTTCTACAAACAAGCAGTCACTTACTTGATATCACTGACCTCGTGTACTTTCTGGTCTCGTGTTTTGCACATGTAGGCGAAGTGGTTTGCTTTTTTGCACTTTAGGCATGTTTTCCCCATGGCTGGACATGAGTATTTTGAGTGGGCCTTTCCGCATCTACCACATGCACTTCCCTGTCGCGACTCCGTTGGTGGCCTTGGAGGATCCTTTCTGGATCGCTGATCTCTGTTGATACTGTGTACGGCTTCGTCGCCTATATATACCTCCATTGACTTCATTTGTGATTGTGACATTTCACATGTTCAGGCAATGTCTACGGCCTTGTCAAGGGTCAGTTCCTTTCCTTCGTTAATTAACTTTTCTCGGATCTTGCGGGAGTTTGTTCCGAAAACAATTCTGTCACGGATCATTTCGTCGGGTTCCGTGAAGGAACAGTCTCTCGCCAGAAGCTTCAGGTCCGTTACGAACTGTTCTACAGTTTCTGACTTGTATTCTTTTGTGAAACTTGTAGCGGGAAAATACTGGATTGCATTTCGGCTCCACATGATTCGTAAATCTCTCAAAATACGTCTCGAGCTTCTTTTTGTCTTCCTCAGTGACATCGCTCCACGTGTTGGCAATGTCTCGTCCCTTCTCGCCACACCATATCAGCAAATAACTACACTTTTCTTCCTCCTTCTTGGCAGCGAGCGGACCACTGAACATGAGTTCCACGTGTTGTCGGAAGCGTTTCCAGCGTTCTGGTAAATTTTCGGCTTCCCAGTCCATTTGAGGACTCTGTACTCCGGTTAAATCCATTCTTGATGGTTTATCCCACTCCTGGCACCATGTAAAATATTTCTTCAGTTTAATTTCATTAAGAACACAACTTTGGCTTATCGGCTCTGCCTACAGTTCTTTTCCTAAAGATGGCGGCTCCTGAAAAGTGCCTTGAGAACGAGGCTCGCATAATTATCAAGCGCGCCAAATGATAAGCATATATTACAACTACTACTACTACTACCACTACCACTACCACTACCACTACCACTACCACTACCACTACCACTATTATTACTTAGACTGCTACTACTACTGCTGCTACCCCCGCTACAACTACAACCACAACAACAACAACAACAACAACAACAACAAAAATACTGCAATTAACAGAACTGCCCCAACTAAATGTCTTTTTTCTAGGATCTGGCTAGGAGCATATTCTCGCCTCGTGAAGACCCATCTAATTGTGATGTATTTGATACAGACAGTGCTTATGGCTCACCTGAAATGGGTGAGTAATGTACAGGACACATGAATGATGAATGCGCAGATTATTAATTAGCTCTGATGTATGTTACAGATCTTGCAAATGCCAAACCAGATTCCATAGACGGGCTGTATACATACGTTAGATACTGGAAAAGAGTATTTACCTCAAGGTTGTAAATTGTTTGGTGCTGTTAACTACCGTGGAATTCCACTGAGCACAAGCCATAGTTATAAGAATAGGACAACAAAACCATAACCCTCGGAACGGAGAGGGACAATCGATCTATCCCCACCAAAAGATATAGCTGCAAGTAGACAGACAATGCTACTCTGTTCTCTTTTCTCTATGGATTTGGGCTGCTAACAGGTAATCCCAACATTTGGTTCATTTCAGGAAGCAGCACAGTCCTGCCAATGTTCCCACCAACAGACGCTGGAAACGCCCAGGTATGTTAACTACTATAAAACAAGCAATTTGAGCCTTTCATGCTCAGAGATTACTAAGTGGTACCTCGCTGTCGTTTCTACCTAACCGTTATATAGCCGTATTTTTGTAAACCGATACAACCCCACTTTTGTTTATGATGTGTATTTGAATTCGTTGGTAGATTTTCAGGATATTTGACATATGTATTATTCTTTACTTATGACATTTTTTATAGTACTTACATTGTATTTTGTTTCTCACAAATATCTCATTATAATGGTTTCTGAAAAACCATTAGTGGACGGAACCAATTAAGTTGTATTGTATTGTATAACCCCCTCGGTAGAATCCTTCTGAAATGGACTCAACTCTTAACATGCATTCCTTAGGTAATCTTTCATTGTGATTGGTTTTTTAATTACTTTGATCACTTTGTCATCATATTCACGGGCTTTTTACCTGTTTGACTGTTTAGCTCTCCACCTGCAATCAAGGTACTGTCTAATTTTAGTACTTGCAATTGGCACGTTTCGAGCAGAAGCAAACACGGAACAACGCACATTGTTCAACTTAATGGGGACTGTCATTGGCTGATTTTAGGTCCCGTGGCCTTGAAATGGCTTTCAATAAATTGAAATATATCCCGAGAGGGAAACAATTCAGCAATTTACGTTACCTTTTCTCGACTCCTGATGCCAGGACTCTCGGAAAACAAGACTAACTGTTTTCTCCGGAGACCGTACATTTAGTGTATAGTGTAATATAGTAGTATATATTAGCCCAGCGGTATCCGGATGTTTATATCCGGGAGCTTTGTAAATTTAGGAGAGCGGGAAAAACGAAGGAGCATGCATGCATGTTGGGTCTTAAGATTAAAAGATCTCACCTAAAGCCTTTGTGGCTTTATACAATAGAGCATTTAGTCAAGCGACTTTCCCACCATTTACCATTAAGTTGGTCAAAAATCTCCGACGTTTTGTTATCCTTGCCATTCTAAACCTTTTTAGAGGTGATTTAGTTTTTCATCAACATTTTATCTTAAAGATCGCACCTGTAAACATCCCACTGAAGCGCTTCTCTTCCGGTGAACCTAAGTCGCCAAGTTGTCCTCTCTTACTATCAACTTCTGCCGTTGAAACGGGGTCCACGTTCCTGAAGAAAAGTAAGTTAATGCATTAATCCTTCAAAATGACACTACAACAATCTATTGCACTACATAGGAGAAGATGCAAAATCAGCCCTGACAAATAATTTTTTTTCTCTATCAAAGGCAGATCATGCGTTCCTAACGTGGAGGTGAGTTCACCCTCTATTGCTTGTACTCAGTTGTCCAAAAATATGTTTGTGACGTATTTTCAAACGAAAAATTTAATATGAGATTAAAATGTGCTTATTTGTTAATCGAATACACTTCTTAATACACTCCCTTATATGTATGGTTAGTTAGGAGAATTTGGTGTTTGATGGATTGATCAATTCAGTGTTTAGTGACATTTACCAACCATTCCGGTCAAAATGAATAATTGAAACTCATGATCTTAGTTGTAATTTTAAAACCTGTTTTTTTTTTCTGCGTAATACAATAATAAGTAGTCATTTTAATAAAAGTGTTGTGCGGTTTTCTACGCTAACATGCATTTCTCAACTCAGTAAAATGTAATTACCAATTCCGCTAGTACTGTTGCTACTGAACTGGTGTTCATACTGAGCCTGGGTAGAGATAAAACCGCTTAATCCTCCCACCTTTTCATTTGTTGCTGCTGCCACTGCCGCAGTCTGTTGTATGACGGCTAGTTTAGCAAATGCCGATTTTTCCACGGCTACTACCACACCTGCTGCCAAGTCTATTTCTGCATGATTGCGAGTACAACAGTTGCCATTACTTTTGCTGCATCTGCTGCCACTGCTGCATGACTTCTAGTGAAACGAATGCTCATTCTGTTACTGTTACTGCCACACTTCCCGCCACTAGTGCTGCTTCTTAATGCGAAGCTGTCGCTACAAATGTTACTCTTCTTGCTTTTGCACAGCTGATAATCAATGCTTTGTGGGGATAGTTTCTAAAGAAACTGGTGCTGCGTCGGTGGGAAATTGAAACACAAGAAATTGGATAAATCAAACGAGTTGATTAAGTAAGTTATACCACCGTAAGGTGAATGGGAGGTGCTGACGTTTCGAGCCTTAGCCCTTCGTCGGAGCGAATGGGCTAACGCTCGAAACGTCAGCACCTCCCATTCACCTTACGGTGGTATAACTTACTTAATCAACTCGTTTGATTTATCCAATTTCTTGATAATCAATGCTGTTGCAGGAGTTTTTGCATTAATAATTAAAAAGCAAACCGCGATGTTGGTCCTTTGTCCTTAGACTACAGCCAAACGAAGGGACAAAGCGTCAATGTCTTCTTCTACATCTGAGGAGAGATGTGACCCAGATAGCGCTTACAACTCTCCAGTAGTAGGTTTGTAGAACGTGAGTTTCTTTTCAAGGTTCGTCGATTGTTATACCTATCTTGTCATCTAATGTCCCTCTGATTTTTGTATTTTTTAACAGCAAACATATTTGATTATAACATGGAAAATTTGCCTGTGCAATCAAATGCTCCAGAACCAGAGGTACTAGGTTTATTCATGTATTGTTTTTTCTGTCAAGTATTCATTTATGTTTGCATATATAAAACCAGTCCCCTCTACCAACTATGATCTGATAATATAAATATCTTCATTTTTCTCACGAAGTAGTAACTTGATGTTCATCGACGTTTCGACCGCTCTCTGCAGGTCATTTTAGAAGGTTCTTCTAGTTACGTTGCACCTATAAGTAGCTACGTGGTCCGCTCTGATTGGTGCTTTTCAATCCTTCTTTTGTTCTTTGTGGTGAGGTTTTTTGATTGTCAGCGTCCATGTTGTGGTTAGGGTTGAGTCATATATGGGTTGTCTGCTTTTTTACTTTATTTCCGTACCAGTGTATCAAAAAAATGTTGTTACTAATCATAAAAATTACAATTTCCTTGATTGTGATTTGCTTAAAAAACTCTTATTTTCCACTAATTCACTTGCCAAGTTGTTATCGGACAGTTTGTTAGCGGAAAGTTCAATAAGCCAATTAAGCCAATCGCATTCAAAATTGTAGTTTAAATCAACCAATCACATTCAAAGTTGTAGTTTAAATTTAACCAATCACAACCTCGGTTTTAATCACCATAGAAACAGTGTACAGACTCCTAAATTGGGGCTGTCTTCAAAATGGAGAATTTTTTCCCTTGAACAATGACAATATTTTGTTTCAGTAACTTGCTTTTGGCTCTTCTTTTCACTGAAATTGTAATTTTTATAATTAATTGGTAATAAGAGTTCGTGTCGCTCAATTCGCTGCGCGGTCGTCCTATTTTGTTATCACTTGTATGATTACAGAAGAAATTGGACTCAATTCAGTCCTATTACCATTTCTTACATGTATGACGCTTAAAACATTACTGATTTAGGAAGATCCAATGATGACTGTATTTCAAAGATGCTCACCGCAGTCGTCAATGGAATTTCTGGAAAGGTCTGGTAAGTTTATATACAAAGTCACTAATTAAGCCCAATTCTTTTTGTACACAAACACTAGTGCACTGACAATAGTATTTATACCCTTTGCAAAAATTTAACCAGGTCGAGATGAAGCCTTAGTGCTAATCATAATGATAATGATAATGAATTTATATAGCGCACTTTTTCATATGAATATGTTCAAAGGCGCTTTACAATTCTATTGGGTGAGATCGGACGTCAGCATGTAAAGGCGCCTCTGGCTGCCGCTGTCAGTCCATATATGATCTCACACACCCACCCAACCCATGCATGAATTGTCAGATGAAACCAGAAGTAGAAATAGAGTCATCAAACAGATAACGATAATAAAATGAGAATTAACAATAATCATGATAATGATAAAAATAATAAGAACAATAACGTCAAAAACAAAAACAACAACAAAGTGTCAACGACAATGACGATAAAGTTGACAATGGCAATGACTATGATGATAATTATAATGATAACAATAATGATAACGATATTGATCGTTTCCCAAAATTTCTGTTCCGTTTGTTTAAACGTTCAAATAACTTGACCTGAAACATAAATCTTCCACTGACTATATTTGCACACGACATTGGGATCGTACAGGCCCAAAAAAATCGCTTCCGTGCTCGAACAGGCAAGATAAAGTAAAACCAACCATCATAATGCCCGGAAGCGTTCCTTTAAATGGGAACGGGTACAAATAGGTCCGATGGCGAACCACATCAAGTACTGTGCTCAGTTTACCCATCACTCTTAGCAAATCATTGCGTTAAATCAACTTGGAAATATATAACCTCAAAGAGGAAGAAACTACGGTAAACCAAAACTGCAGCAAAGGAATACAAAATGCTACATTGTAGACCGAACGTAACGCTCTAAATGAATGCTACCAAAGGTGTACATGATTCTCTCTTCTCTTCAGTTTTAGCAAAGAATGACATTTTCTACACACGTCTGTTTTGTTTGCCCATTCAGTGGTCAGGCATTCTTTACGACATCAACACGAATCCGTCATATTCTCAGGCACAGCGGTTATTGTATTATGAGAAAGGGTAAATGTAAATTGCAGCAAAGATATTACATTGAGACGAATAAGCAAACCAAAACTGCAACAAAGGAATATAAAATGAGATATAAAATTAATTATTATCGGCTTGACAACAGAACTGCAAGTGCTGTCCCCGTTGTGTCTGTCATATCCTTTACACTTAGCTTAAACTGAAGCCAAACTCAAAAGAATATAAATTCGACTACTACTATACTCTTTCTCTCTGCCTCTCTCTCCTTAAAGAAAGAGAGTAGTAGAAATAGTAGCAGTATATATATATATATATATATATATATATATATATATATATATATATATATAAGCTTCTCTCTCTATATATATATATATATATATATATATATATATATATATATATATATATATATAGTAGGAATGAAAGAGGAACAGCGAACTTCTCACATGAGGTTTAATACTGTAGACGTTTCGCCCATTCGGGCTTCTTCAGTACAGTATGTTAACAAGATTAAAAAGATTACAAATACTTGGAATAAAAAAATTATTTACAATATTGGTCTCTTATATATGAGAAAGGAAAGAAAAAAGAAAATTACAAACAATAAAAATTTAAAAAAACTAACATCTAATAAAAACCTAATGAATAGGGACTAATTTGTGATACAATTTGTGAATTGTAATTGTATCACAAATTAGTCCCTATTCATTAGGTTTTTATTAGATGTTAGTTTTTTTAAATTTTTATTGTTTGTAATTTTCTTTTTTCTTTCCTTTCTCATATATAAGAGACCAATATTGTAAATAATTTTTTTATTCCAAGTATTTGTAATCTTTTTAATCTTGTTAACATACTGTACTGAAGAAGCCCGAATGGGCGAAACGTCTACAGTATTAAACCTCATGTGAGAAGTTCGCTGTTCCTCTTTCATTCCTACTAAATCCACCGAGTGTAAGCGTCGCGTATCCTTTGGGATCCTTCTCACTAGCGTCATCGTTGGCAAACCTTCTTTTCTACACAACTATTACATTCCACTGGATGGTTGCCTTTGAATCGTCTCGTACTGATCCGATGATGGCCAGGTCTTCTTTTACATCGGCAAGCATTATCAATACTTGGAATAAACTCACTAGATACCAGCACCACCATCGTTTTTTATCACGTTGTCAGCAGCTCAATTCTATTCCCACTGGTCTTAAACTGAAGTTCAACTTAGCCCTCGGCAACAACAACGAGGATTTACAAAAACGCTGTGAATCCATTTACAAGCGGCATCCAAGAACATACTCAATGAGTTGATTACGTACACCGAAACTACTTCAGCTGAACTTCAAGTTTCTCTTGAAAGAGAGCGTAAACGCCTTTTTGAAGAACAAGACGACCACATGGCTTCATCATGTTGGAAACAGGTAAAAAATACAATAGCGTCACTTAATAGAGAACTTAACATCAGACATAGAAACAAGATCAAGAGAGTCATTCCTTTGCTCACAGCAACGCCTTTGGAACGCATCACGCATACCAGAAAGACCACTAGGAGATTCTCCAAGAAGGTTAGAAAAGCTAGAAAGGAACGTTTTCTTAACACACTAAGACAATATCGCTTAAATGCAATCTCTAATCAGGAACAATTTTATCCTATCAACCTTTCATCACAGGAATTAGATGCCGATCAAAAATCATTGCTTAGCAAGGGTCCATCTTTTTGCCCAATTCCCCGCGACGTTAATCGTGTTAAACTACTAGAAGACTGGGAGAAATTTGAAAATAGACTGAGAGCAGCTGTTTTCTTTCACAATGACCAGAGCGTCGATGACTCTAGCGTTGACAATAGCCTGCCCTTGTTTCCAGCGATTAAAAAAACTTCGCGGTGGAAAGTCCCTGTATCTCGTTTTCCTGAGCTTGAACTTTTCTTAGATTCGGTTAAGAAAGACCTGTTCAATCCTAATAATATTCGCTCTATACCAGATAATCTTTCTCCCGGAGAAAGGCAGGCATTGTCCACACTGAGAGATTTCGAAGGGCTCACTATCAAGATCCAAGACAAGGGTTCCAAATTTGTTGTGATTGACACGGAGGTCTATGATGCCAAAATGAAAGAACAACTAGAAAACCAGCTCCACTATAAGAAACTTGATTCAGATCCTAGCACGGGGGTTGTTAACGTTATCTCACAATGGGGTAGAAAGTGGCTTGAGAGAGGCCAAATCAGTAAAGAAATTGCCCAATGGGTTACCAACAAGAACGCAAAGCCAGGAAAAGCCTTCGGCACCATCAAGACCCATAAGGACGGGAATCCCCTTAGGCTAATTACATCTTGCTGTGGGACGGCAATTGAAAACCTTTCAGCTTTCACTGAATTCTATCTCAAGCCTCTTGCCCAAGATTTACCATCCTTCGTCAAGGACACCACCCATTTATTACAAAAGATTCAAGATCTTAACAAAACGGGTCGTTTCCCAAAGGAAAGTCTTTTAGTATCTTGGGATGTTGTTGCCATGTTTCCCAATATTGATAACCATTTGGGAATCAACGCAATAACAGAAGCCCTTAATTCCAGAACAACTAATTTTCCATCCACTGATTGTATTGTAGAAGCGGTTAAGATCTGCCTACAACATAATAATTCTCAATTCAAAGGTGAAAATTTTCTCCAAATTCATGGAACGGCCATGGGGCCCAAAAATGCATGCAGCTATGCCGACCTAGCCATGGGGGTAATTGACAAAAAAGCTAGATCAGGGACCATCAAACCAAATCTGTGGTGGAGATATAGGGATGACATTTTCGATCTTTGGACACAAGGGCACTCTAAATTAATTGAGTTCACTGA